>JAPXFQ010002641.1:390000-1122927 GCA_028564705.1 Apricaphanius iberus | reverse complement strand
TTTCAATATTCAGCTTATAAACTCTTATTATGTCCTGAAAGTTTATTTATTTATATTTATTAATTTATATTTATTTTTATTCCTTCTCTTCTTGTTCTTTTTGATATTGTTGTTCTTCTTGTTCTTCTTTTTCTTCTTCTTGTTCTTCTTGATCTTCTTCTTCTTCTTCTTGTTAATATTATTACTTGTAAGTTTAGCTGTATTTAACAAAAAATCATTTGTATAGCTCAACTTGTGATGTCTAATGTCTAAGCTAATGTCACTGGAAAAATAATTGTCACAGTTGGACACAGCTCATTGGATAAAAAAAATAAAATGAATTAGCATTGACTATTGTGATGTTTGATTTATTTGTAGTTATAATCCTATTCTAGATGTTTCCATTATTTTTTCTCTGTTGTTTGCAAGTCATTCTGTAGTGTAATTATTTGTATAACATAAGTTTAATATCATTCCTAGTCATTGTTTTTTTGTATTACTCGAAAGATCTACATAAAACCACTCAATTGTTTGGGGGTGGGGGTAGCAAAACTACAATTTACGCTGATAATTTTGCATCTGATGAGGGCTGCAAAGTGTGTGGAGTACTGGTGCTATTAGTGGGGACAATAATCCATTCACTTACACTACTCTGGCCGTAGACAGCACACACACAGTGACACACTCTCTTTAAGCCAAGTCTGATTTTTCCTGAAGCAGTTGACATTTCCCCCAAAAGGATAATTAAGGAACAGCATTTGTGGTATGATTTAACATGACTCCTGTCTTTGAAAAACCATTCACATTCTCTAGATGAATGTGACTGCTGCCACCCTTTTCAGACAAGAGGTTAAGATACCCTAAGTAATGTGTGTGGATATGCGTTAAATCAATGGTATAAATGTCTTAATATTTATCGTATGTTCTTATTTACACTTGATGCTGACATATTGTTTCTGTAGCCTCTGTCTTTTTTTTACATGTCTGTTTGTCAATAAAAATGTCTATCCAAACCTGACCAGCATATGTTAAGCAGATGGTATCTATGATTCGTGATTTTTAAATATGAAGAGAAGAAAAGGGGGAAAAAAAGGTTAATTATTACAATAACTCAGTCAGTGTCAGGAGAATCTGCATTGACCTTTTCAAGTCTTTGCATGACAACTATTAAAAACTGTATCAAGAGGGAGGAGGGGTAGTTGTATGTGTGTTTCTTTTTTTTTGTATCCACATAGTAGTGTGCACATTTCTTGTGTGTGCAAGACTCAGGCATAGTGATATAAAGCAGCCACTTAAAGCTGAGGTTAATGGATTGAGTGTTACCTGTTCTTGAGGCTTAACATTGGCTTATACACAAGGGGAATCATCAGAGGCTGTTTCAGCAGCAGCAATGTTTTAGCTGGAAGGCTAAATTAACCCCCAGCAGTGCACTGTTTGTTTCAAAGAATTTTGGAAGGTGTATCTGAGTCCAGGACTCAGGGTCAAGACACAGCCTTTAATCACTGTCCCCCACTCTGATGGCTTCATTGAGAGGTGGAAGGTGGTTCTTTCACTTTAATTCAATGTTCGGTGGAAATAGTCCAAGACAGAACATACACTAAAACAAACACCAATGAAGTATATACAGTTCACGTTTCTTATAAATTTCCTGTCAGGTGATGTTTAGAAAAAGTATATCAAGGTACTTCAAAATGCTTTTGATATGAACATGCATGCAATGATTGTCATTCTATAAATTGCATAGGCAAAGTAACAATGGCTGATAAATCAGTTGTTAACTTCATGTGGATTACACCAAAGTCAAATTATGTCAAAAACAATGGGACATACTAAAGATTTAAATTACATTGTTTCATTTGTATCGCTACACTTTTTTGTAGTTTCTGCAGCTGTTAAGTATTTATTCAAAATGTGTACACAAATCAGAATAGATAATAACACATAATTATCATTGGTGTGACAGCTATCCCTATTCGGTTTAACATATCAGATCTTCATGCTTAATCACCGGAAAACACTGGACATTTTATTATTATATTATATTATATTATATTAATAAATAACAATGACTACCCATTAGTCCCTTTTTCATTACCCATTACTTCCTGAGTTGTTCCCTAGTAATGAAGGACACTTTTGTCTACCTTATTGTAAAGTGTTACCAATTCACTGAATGAACAACAAACATATTTCAACTGAAAACACAACCAGGCACAGGCAGACACCTACAGTTTATTAAAGGAGACTAACTGTTTCTGCACAATCTTTGGTTTTGTAATGTAATTTCTTTTGAAATGGTTTCTTTTTATTTTAGTCTTTGAAATATCCAAATTTACCAGTGACTTTAAAACAATCTTAAATCAGATGTTACTCAGTTCTCAGGTACCCATTTTACTAAATACGTTTTTACTCTTACTTGAGTAGAGTAAGATCTTTTTAGAAGTTTTTTATTTGTTTTTTTTTCTATCCCATGTTTTTTTTTTTTTATTACCCAGTATGCCTACCTAAGTACAGTCCTGGGCATTTCTCTCCTTCTGCCAACTGCAGGAGGGCCCTGCACTGAAACGCAAACCTCCTTCTTGCCTGAGGAGTGAGCAGGACCTTCTTTCCCCAGCTGGATGTAGCGTGGAAGGATCACATTATTCCAGCCATATCCTCCCTGCTCCCTCGGGCACCCCAGCCAGCCAGGAGGGGGCAGTGTACAGCCCAGGACTGTAGCATGTTTTTGTGGGGGTACTTCACATTAGCTACCCAAGGGAACACGGGGAGAACATGCAGAAGGGCCTTTTGCCAACCCCACCCATGGTGTGGGTGCCAATGATGCAGAGGAACAAACACACCATCAGCAACCACAGCGTCCCCATGGCAATCAAACCCTGGACCTTCTAGCTGTGCACTACCAGCTGCGCCACCATGTCTCCTGTTTTTAGAAGTTTTTAAGTACTTTTTAGACAACCACCTTTTATTTTACTTGGGTAAAAAAATGCTGAAGTACGGCTGCTCTTACTCGAGTATAATGTTTTGTTACTTTAACCACCTCTACCTATTTCACATTTACACACCAACTTGGCTTCAATCAGCACACAGCCTCACCTAAGCAGGTCACACAAAAGCCTCTTTTCCACTGAGTTAAACGGTACAGCTCGGTACAGTACGATCCACTTTTTTGTCTGTCTCCATTGTAAAAGCAGCACATACAGAAGTATTCTAGGTACAGCCTCAAAATTGTAATATGTTTGCATTAGATATTACTGTCTTAAAAATTTAAATGACTTACACTATTTTAGGTTTCCTTTGGCAAAGTATCTTAAATATGTAACATGATTTTAAATTTTGGAACATTAATTTACATTTTACAAATTGTGACACCACGAATACCGTATTTTTCACACTATTTTATTAAACTTCAAGTCTCAGGTGCCTTTACCTGTCTTCTATCTCATGATAATGTTTGTTTAATCACATCAAAAGGATGGACATATTTACGTGTTAAAATGAGATTCTTTAGACTGGACTGTCTTTCAACAGGTGGTTCGGGATCAGGATATAGTGCGAATAATGCCACCATGTAACTGTACAGGCGATCTTTTCCTCAGCCGTCCTGATTCTCTGATGTGTTGGTTTTGAGAAACGGAAAGTGCACCTTGAATTGTCTTCGTTGTTTTTCATAATTTTCAAATTGATTCGGTTAATGCATTAGTTGGGCAGAACTTTTTTTTTTGTGCACTTTTAACTTGAGTTACTGAATTGTAACGTGTAATATATTACTGTTTATATTCATAAGTAATGCGTTCTTCCATTACTGAGAAAAGTAAAGCATTAAGCCTAGTTTGTGCTTCTCCGACCGCAAATTTGAACTCAGACGTAGACATATTGACGGAGACATTTTCCATTTATAGTACTCCGCTCTTCCACTCCATTCTCTACTGTTTTTTCAGCGTTTCTCGACCAGGACAGCAGGGGGTGCTAAGTTTTCATGGTGTCTCTGCCTACTATTACACAGCGCCGATTCTGCTTTTTTCTAGGCTTGTGAACGCATTTCTTCCTCAAGGAACAATGAACGACAGAAAGTAAGTTTTGATTAAGCTATAAAGCTTTTTAATAGAAGTGAAGCTCATTGAATACTTTAGAAACACATGGAAACAAAACACAGCAGCCGTTTTTTGTTCCTACACCACCTTGTGTTCAAAATCGCCAAAGGAACACATTAGATAAGTTATCCTTTCAATATAAAACATATTGTGGCCAAACGCTGCATCAACTACTGATTACAGTGACTGTAACGCCCTGTTCTGGTGATGCGATCCGTGGCTGTTACTGAAACCAACCAATCAGATTCATACACTCTCAATCGACGGATAGTTGAAATTTGGGCCTCTACTCCATGCGTTCTTGCGTAGGTAACGGAGAGCCCTTGCGTTAATGGATAATGGTGTTGCGTCAATCCGTCTCCGTCAAAACGCAAAAGGATAAACTAAGCTTTACTTCCAACACCGCTTGTGACAATCACGAATCAAACACCAGTGGTGTAGCTTCATCTCGCCTCATTATACACATAATATTTTTATTTAATCATCTTTATGTTCATTGTCTATTCTTTTTATTATTTTAGTTTTTCTTTCTCCTTTTTTTTTTCTTTTACCATTTTGGCTTAGGCCTGCACATAAACAGCGGAAGAAGCCACAACAACAGCTGTCGAAGAAAGTGACAGTGAAGCCTAAACCGTCAGCAAGAAAAAAAAAAGGTTAAGAAAAAGTCTTACTCCGTGTATAGAAGTAAGTAGCACTGGGAAAAAAGTATGCTGATTATTTCTGTCTTTCCCGGTCTTTCCACCAGACGCGTAAGCAGCAAATTTCACTCGCGTATTCTGCTGCTTGGCCCGGGGAGTATGAGGCATGTAGCAGCAGGGAACCAGCATAAAATAACATCTTGCCCCAAAACAGCAGATACGTCTCTCTATGCTTTATCCTTCTTGACGCTGTCTTTAAAAAAGTGTGACTGGGGTCAAAGCAAAGGAAGCATCGCCTTCTACCAGAGATTCCCAGACTGAGCTAACGGCGGCAACTAACCTTACCGGATAAAATTAGCAGCTATAAAAGAAGAGCTAACAACACAAGGTAATGTCTCCATCTCTGAGAACCCTGCACTATGGGGATCACTTACAGAAAGCACCCGCAACAGGATTTTATTCAAAGGAATCTCAGATCTTTCAAAATCAGCATTTATTTGCTATTTTATGTGATAAATTTTACATTGATTCAAAATTAAATGTGCCACTACACAGCACATATCTACACACTACAAATTCCCGGATTTTTAATGTAATTGAAGAATAAAACTTTTTTTTTATACATGACGTAAAAAAAATGAAGATCTCTTAACATTGAAGACTTTACAATATTTGTATAATCTTTCAATCAGTCCCCTTTAAAGCTATAATAATCTATCCAAGTCCTTGAATTATGTTAAAATCCAGATGTAGATGCTATCCCACATGTTTAATCTCTAGTTTTTTTGTTTAAAATCTATGTGCTAAATGAAGATTTCACAAAACAACTAATTTGTTTCATCTTTAGGGCTAACAAGGATAATACAGTGCTACACACTTCTATCCAACAGAGCATAAATGTGTTGTACCCCCTTCTAATAATTTAATAAGAGTTATAAACTTATCTTATGCTTCACAACCAACTTTTGTACTTGGCAATACGAGCTGCATCACTTCCTGTGGGGGTTTCACAGTAGGACTTCACCGTCCCCAAGAGACGCCGCAGATTATTGATAACATTTTGTTATTACAGACATAAGAGGAGACAGGAGCACTGAGAGGATGAGAGACAGGGAAAGAGGCTAAAAAGAAAAAAAAAAAACAGTAGAAGAGAGACAGAAGTAGTGAGGCAGGAAAAGAAAATCATCAGGTATGAGTGTGTTTGGGATTAGGTTATGAAACAATCTTGGCCTGGAGTTAAATGCTTACTTATTTACATAAGTGGGTGAATTAGTTATTGAAAACATACAATTTCTAAAAGGTGCTATTGGGGGCAGTGATGTGGGGGAAGGGCAGCAGTGGACGGAGCTCCTTAAACACATTGTGCCCAGGGGCCCCTGCAATGATAATCCGGCCCTCTTCGTCATCCGTGATGAAACAGAAATCAGACCCCCCCGCAAGTCACTGAATCCTCACAAAGCTGCACAGGTAGTGATCTTTTTTGAAGTAAAGCAACCGGAAAGCAGCACGTTTGCTTTATTTTGTACATTTAATCTGCCGAGTCGTCTGATTTCCTGTCTTCTCCTATCCAAAATGTCAAACGTTACACGGGTCAGAGGCGTACCGTGTAGAAAACAGGACTGCCGCGTATATTTAGAAAAGTGCTGTGACATGACGCTCCTGGGACGGGGCAGACTCACTCTACTTACGCATATAGTGGAAAGGGTTCTACTGACTACAGCCGTGGCTAAAAGCTGCGTATGACGTGCTGCTTACGCATACGGTTGATAGGAGGGGTTTGCCCCACAGAGCCCTTTCATAAAAACTACTTTAGAGTAAGGTTTGTGTAAAGAAAGAACCAAAAATCAAGCACAAGCTGCTGTCTTGACTTATTTATTATGTTTGATGCATGATAATAATTTTTTCTGCACTAGTATGAAGCTGTGGTACAACTTTATCTGCCCAGCAAAATCCAGCTGGCAATAAAAATGCTTTCCTGAATATGTCAGACCGGACCGGAGGGGATGGGACCAAACCGCATCATTCTGCCTAGCGGTAACAAGGCCAAAGATCTCTCATGAAAGTCTTGAGTTAGTTGTGAAAAGATTTTATGCACATATTTATTCACACACACACACACACACACACATTCCCGCCTCCACTCCTGGTTTTGAAAATACTTAAACATACCAATGAAACCATGATGATCATTTGCTACCTGGTAATTTTAAGAATTTTAAGAAAACTCCCACATCCCATGGACTCCTGTGGGGCCTTGGGAGGTTGGTATAGTGAATTTAATGAAAACCTAGGCTGTGATTGGCAGCTGAATACCTAAACTAACAAAGGCTCTGCCTCCATGAGGGGTCAGAAGTGAAAGTGACCCTGCCCTCTTGCAATGGGCTCCTATGACTAGCTCATTGGATACTACAGTTTAAGTCATTTATATTTGCTATAACAAATTGACTTAATTTGGTCCGAGTTGGGATCAGGACCTAGCTGGAAATTTGCAGTGCTGCTGGGAAATTTGTTTGTCAATTCAAAGACAGAGGAGAGGAGGCAAATGATAAGTATAAGTAAATAATAAGTGAAATGTGCATGTGCACACATGTACAGTAATGATTTGACTTTTGCACGTTTGTACTTACTTAAGCACCTGTTTTTATCATTTTTTAAGGACATTTAACAATAAAAGTTATTTTTTAATTTGTTTCTTTAAATGTTTTATAATAAAAGTAGCTAAATAATATTAATGATGTTCAATCAGCTAACTGGAGCCATACTTCTTTAATGAACTGATTGTTCTAAGCTCTATTCAGCCCTCTGTTTTGTTTTCTGTCTTAAATATAATTTTTCTTATCACTGTCCTCCTTTGTAAGCGTTCTTGGTTTTCATCGCCTCGGCTACAGCCGATGGTATCACGTTATCATTGTAATAAAACTAAAGTGCCGGGCAGGAAATTGAAAGTGTATTCGTACAGGAAATAACAGTGCTCCGTCATAATCTACAGTTGAAAACACATGTTCATCCACATATTGTGCCCTTATCTGATGTTAGCGAATATGTAATAGTCAGTCATATTTTTTTTCTTTTTTTCTTATTATTGTATTGTTTTTTTCTGTTTTGCTTTTCAGATCATTTTGTCAGTCAGAAGTTATTTGGGAGTTTTGTACATGCTTCTGATCTCAAACACTGTAGCACCTCCCACTATGTAAGTTTAGTTGTTCACATCTTAGTATTTAAAGCAGATAACTTTTTTCCTTAGAATTTGTTTAAAAATATTATATTAAAAGCAAAAACTATTATAATAACTATCCACCATTTTAATCATGTTTTTTAGAGTTTATTTCTAATTAATGCTATAAGCAAATACTATAAATTTATCATGATATGTTCACTTTAAAAAAATATATTTTTCATCAGTAGATCTAGGCTAGTAATTCTCAATTATTGTAACTTTGTTTTTTTCAAAATGAAACCAATGTTTAAGGAACCAAATTCCACAGACACACCTCCAAAGACGAAGGAGTCTTTGTGTCACTTTCTGATTCTGTGGAAGGTATTTTTCCACACCTTGCTCATGTTGTTTGTTAGTAGCACAGCATTGAGTCTGTTGATTTTGACACTGCAACGTTGCATTTCGCCAGACCAAAAGCCAGACCAGATGCATTCTTGGGGTCCGAGATGTGCTTATTTCTATTTTATCATAATTGCACCACAGACCATGTTCTCTTAGTGCAAAAAGAGCTTGATAGTATGCCAAAGACACCATGAGATGAAATACTGCAGCTGAAATACAACAAAGCTGTCGACGTAGGGTTGAAACAGATTTTAGTCCTAAATAACTCAGTAGGGTGTAAAAAGTAATTGAAACTCCTGTTCCTGTCGGCCACACAAAGGCTGCACTCCCAAAGACTTGCCTCTCGCCGCTGTGTCTGTGAGTGCCACATGTCACTAGTTCTGGAAGTTTTTATTTAAATTGTTTTTTACTGTTTTACTTTTAGTGTTGTTGGGGCAGTTTAAAAATTAGCTGCCATATTTCACTCAAGGTTAAATCCAGAGCAGAATTTAAGATCCTCCTCTTGACGTATAAAGCCCGTAATAATCAAGCTACATCATACATCAGAGATCTGATTGTTCCATGTGTTCCTATAAGAGCACTTCAATCTTAGATTGCAGGTTTTCAATTCAGATGATGCTCCCATTGACCAAACATCGTCGATGTCCTGCTATTAACCTTTTACTCTTTTTTACATTCAAAGTACTTGTACATACGTTCTTTTTGTGTATCTGCTCTGTCTTCTCAAACCCCCAAATGACAGAGGACCACACAAACTGAACCGTGTTCTACTGGAGGTTCCTTCCTGGTAGTTATTACTCCCCACTGTCGCTATATGCTTGCCTAGTATGAGGTATTTGCGAGATTGTTGTTGTTGGAATCTGCATGTTCAGGGCACAACCTCACGTCGAAGACTTAACCCAATTTGCTGGGATTCCTTAAATAGAAGATTTTTAACCGTTTGTACAATTGTATTGAAATAACTTTTCTTGTAAAGTACCTAGAGATGACATCTGTTTTGAATTGTGAATAAACTGAGTTGAATGAAATTGATTAATAGCCACATTTTTATTCCATGAAACCTTAGTTCTCATGTATAAGGCCACCCCCCAAAGCAACATGTCGCAAATGTCAAGACAAAGCGAATTGGTTTCTTGACCATTAAAATTGTTTCCTGAACTCCATCAGGATCCACAGTCACTGGCCTTCAACATAGCAGCTTTGGGATGAGTTAGACTGGGATAATTACATTGTATACTGTAGCTGTATACCTGAAAAATCTGCAGCAACTGAGTTTATGCTGTTCTGATTAGAAAATAGTCTAACAGGATGTGTCTGATAAAGTTGCTTGGTGTACACTTCAAATGTAAACTGCAGCAGACAATAGCAAATAAATGAAAGTAAGAATATGATATATTGTGTTAGGCCTTTATCACCTCAGTAACACACGAAAACTGTAAAGTTCCAGAAAGGAGAAAAATTGCAAGTACCCTAAGACTGAGCACAAAAAAACGACAAAAATTTTAACCCACAACATCATTAAAATTAATATAAAAGTCATGCTTGATATAAAGTCACCGTTTTTGTCATCAACCTCTTGTTCATTACTGAGTGAGGAGGTGAAAAAGAAAGGCCGCCCTCTGTCTGAAATGACATAAAACGCCCTCTACTGTACATGATATGTTTGAATAGCTACCAGACAGTAGCTGCCTGTGTGTGTGTGTGTATTTGTGCTTCTCTTTCTTAGAATTTAATTGAGTGGGAGGGCTGCAATTTCTACAGAAGGGATCAGAAGTTGATGAGCATATAATCACTAATGGGATTTTCTATTCAATATAACGTCAGCCAGAGACCTAGAAACAAAAGCCAGAGGATTGCTTCATATTCAATTTTTAGCATTGAGAATGTAATGTAGTGGCTGGTTACTATCAACTCCCCTTTCTCCCCGTTTTCAGATTCATCCAAAAATGTTTTTTTTTTTGTTTTTTTTAAGACAGTTATTTCTTAGTCTGTGTGTGTATGTCTGTGTGTGTCTGTGTGTGTCTGCTCAAAGCTCTAGCTCTCAAACTAATTTGAATAGAGAGAAAAGAGAAGGCTTGGTGAGGGCTGACCTTGTTATATCAGGGGCACCTCACCCCAATTAATCACAAGATCCTTGCCCAGATGGTTCATGCTAATAAACAGCACTCAGGAATCAAGAAGTCCCTACAGTTGTACAGCCAATTCAATGATTAAGAACACAAGCACCAGATTAAAGCCCACTGTAAATACCAGTAAGGCAAGGTACTGAGTTACTTGGAGGCAGACAAGGATATTTATTTTAATTTCTTTTTAAGAATTTCACTGCCAGCTTCATGTCATATTACCCATGGAGTAAAATACCCTTAATGGTTGCCTCCTTTCTTGTGTAAATAGTAATTTGCATTTATTTCTGAGGCAATGATACTTAGTGAGGATTTTAGGGATTATAGGCCCAAAATTATTTCACACATTATAAAAGGATTATTTTCACAATGCGAGACGTGTCAGTTATACAATGGCCTCCCCGTGATTTTTACCATTTAAAAAGACATTTCCAAATCGAGGACAATTGGACCTTAAAAATAAAGTGAACAATGCAGGGGTTAGTCCTTATTCCATGTTCTCATCATAATTACATTGCATACCCTATTCTGTGACATTTTAAAATAACAATATGACATTAATGTGAGTGCCTGACAAAAAAAAAAATCACTCTATATATGCATAGTGTAAGTGCTGAATGTGAGCAGGTGCTGACATTGCTTTCGTAATTTCAAACCAACATTTTGAAGGTTAATATTTGTGTTGGTTATCGGTGGTCTGTGGAAAGTTTACTCCAATTCCTTCTTGGTTTCTCCTCCAAAAGGGTTCAGTAAAATTGATTACCCTATGTTGTTATTTGCCCTCTTAAAACTCTCTCCACCTTCACATTAGAGGGTTTTCCATTAATAAAATTGGATTATTAACATTTAAAAAATAGTAATTTCAGACAAAATAAGGACACTTTTTCAATTCAAATAATATTTTAATGATTATAGAATCAATGAATAGATGAACGTACCTGAACTAAATAAAGTCTAGTCAGTCTTTGATCTTCTAAATTTGGCCCTTAACCCTTTCCCCATTATTACTTGCTAGCTCCTGTAACTAAGTATGCAGCAATAGTCTTGTATTCCATCTTTGTTCACCTGTTAGTCTTTTTTGTGGCTTGCAAACAGACTTCAGGTACATCATCCCTACCTTCTGAAATGGAGTATGTAACTCAAAGCGTCATCTCTACTTTATGTGAAAAAACTACAGGATTCATAAATTGAGAAGTATTTTTTAGTTTAGATTTTTTTTAAATAAACACCCAACGTAACTTGACAGTAACTGTAGGTGTACGAACTAATACAGCACAGGCCAGCAGTCGTTCCTTCTTCTCAGTTATTCAAATAGATTTGGCAAATGTAAAAAAAAAAAAAAAAAAAAAAAAAAAACGGAAATAAAAGATGGACAGGTGCCTACATAATGTCCCTAGGAAATGTACATTAGGTAAGGACACAGCAGGAAGGTGCAGAGACAGTGGGTAATATCAAAGCAGATGGGAAGTGAAAGAGAGAGTCTACATCCTGGCCAGGATCCCAGAATACACCAGCTGTTGCTGTAACTTCAACTCACACATCCTTTTTCTCCTCTGTCCCCATCTTTTTTTCAGCACTGCTTAAAAAACTGTTTAGATTAAAAGAGCTAAGCACTAATGACAAGTTTTATCTTTTTAGTATCAGTTAATATTACATGACTAAAATCACAGGAAAGAAACAAACTACACATTAATTAGCATAATTTAATTTCTCCCTAAGTAGTAATAATAGTAAAAACTAAATAAATAAAAAAACACTTTGTGGGGACCACTGAATTGCAGTGACAGTATTAAACAGCTGGTGATAAAGGCCAGCCCTGATGTTGAGGTAAACCTTTATAAGCTAAAGGAAGACACCACCCATTGTAATAAAGGGATATGTTGGGTTTCAGAAGCGAAGGTCTGTGAAATTATCAGAAGTATTTATTTTACTTTTACAGCAGACAGATATTATATAAAAGAGTGTTTGTACATGTAAAAAAATTGTCTAAGCACAGATAGGCTCAAAGATAGATAAATAGAATTGCCAGGCCATAGCTCATTTTAACAAATTTAAACCAATGAAAGATGGACATTTACACAGCCTTTGGATACAGCACATAATGAGCAGACAATCATATACACTTTACAAGATACCTGTTGTTATGTACATCGCTGTGTTTTCAACTGATCTACCTCTTAGGTATTACACTAATTAAAAGGAAATCACACTATTATGCTGCAGTAAAAATCTATGTTATTAGCTGCAACTTTTCTGTGCAGCCTAAATCCGCAAAGAGTAGAGTAAACTTCAGTTTGGCCAGGAATCCAATCAAAGTCATATTACTAACAATTAGTATCATTACTGCAACTATAATAGTAATTAGGATACATACCAACCTCTTAAACATAAATTTTTAATTGTAAAAACAAAAAAACGTTGAGGAAAAGCATCTGGAATCTAATAACCATTTCAAAAAAACAGTTACACCGTCGTTTTAAAAGCACACATAAACTTAGAATTTCAACTTCATGTCATAGCCAATCAATCTACAAACTTAATTCGATTGCATTAATATTCAACCAAATTAATGTCCAATGTAACTCTACAACTTATTCCATTCCAGGCATCCCATCTCATTTGGAAATTATGGGGAGAAATACAAGCAGAGAACAGATCACTTTAGCTTGGGTCAATTACCTTTGACATTTCTGTGTACAAAGAAACATCAAACAAACAAGAGAGACCAAATAAAAGAAAGTAGTTGGACATAAGAGAAGCAAAGAACTTGTTGCAGTATTAATGAAGCACCGTAGATGAAGTGGATTGTCATCATTTGCATAGCACACAGGCTTGAGCGTGTGTGTGCAGAAACAGGTGGAGGTGGCTACAAAGGGTTGGCATTTGGGGCACCTTTGTGCGTCTCCCTCTCTTTCTCGGCATGTCACATCAAAGTTTGAGGCCTGTTGGCTTGACTTACACCTCATCCAATTAGCCGGCAGTATCTCAGCGACCCTAAAGAAAGGCCGGCTCTTTTCGAGGCTCCACCGTCACTTGATCTCAGGTAACACTATACTTGTGCCGAGTAGACATGCACAAACACACACACGCACACAAACAAATGGGCTTTTAAACACACGTACACACAATCACATGATACCTACAGCTCATCGTGTAATGATAAAATGAGGCAAGAAAATAGAGTGGGCACAGACGTCAACGGTGTTAGTGAAACAAAAACGCAAGGAAGGGGAGATGGTGAGAGAAGCCAGGTACAAAATTGATGGCTCAGAATACAGCAGGTATTGTAACAAAATTAATTTGTCACCCTATTGTCTGTAACAAAAGACCTAATTGAATTTGGCCTCCTGTCACTTGTCTGTTGCTCTTTTTGGCATGTTAAGTATGCTGTAAGATATGCTGATTCGGAGCAAGACTGAATTATTTAGGTGAGTAAGTAGGTGCCGCTGAACAAGGAGGACAAAGCACATAAATGCTGCGTTTGCTGCACAGGTGTCTGTTGACTGGTTGATATTCCAAACATTGATCTGATGTCTGCTGCAGAAGGTTAGCAGTTTAGTAGTGGTTAAATATTTCTATATTAGAAACCCCTATCAAAGTTTAAACATTTTTTTCTCTCCTTTTTTTTCAGCTATGACACAGCATTTCAATGCACCCAAGGACATCTTGGTTTTTGGTACCATATCTCTGGAATCCAATTACTAGGTGGCAATTTACACTGTGGGAGGATGCATTACTATTTCAATATTAAGATGTCAAATTACACACAAGGCCTCTAATGCACTCTGGCAATCAGAGTCTGCTCTGACTGCCAGCTACAAAACTGTCAGAGGACGTTTTCACAAGGGAAAGGAAATCTGATTCGTCTAAACAGTCTCTCTTTTTCTCTCTCTTTCCCTCTTTTTTTTGACCACAGCTTCATTCAGTTATTCTGTGCTATTGCGTTGTCTTTCTTTTGCTTAATTTCTCTCCTTGTTTCTCTCTAGAGGGGGTTTTGTTGCCCAGGTCTCCATGGCAGAGCGATTGATGAGCGGGCCTCAGTTCTCTGACAGTTGACATTTACCAGGAGACTCTCTATGGCGTGCCAGTGTTGTTGGCTTCCCTGCAAACTGATAGATTACCAGATGCTGAGTGTGCTTTAGAACAGAGCATACAAATGTTTCTCACATCATACTAAATGATCACACACAATTTAATAGAGCTGCACAGAGAAATTGTCTGGTCAATGGAATTTGATGATTTTATGGCTGCAATGTAAAAAAAACATGTCATCCTGATGACACTCTTCAGGATGGAAGTCGCTGCTGAGGAAAGAAGGCTCAATTGACCTTTCAATTTAAGTGAGCTAAACAGAACAAAGTCAGACAAAGGACAGAAGCCCTGTCAAAACTTTTTATTAAATTAGACAGGTTTTTCTATTAAGGGATATTTATTCATTTAAGGAGATACAGCAGCAGATAACAGAAAGAAAAAACAAATCACAGCAGAGTTGTTTTGGATAATCGGAGGATGAGGTGTGTTTGATGTAAAAATGTTGACCATTGGGAATTTTTTGTGTAAATGTTAGGTATACTGAAAACTATAGGCAGTACACACTGGGGTTAGCCCGAGGTCGAATCTTCAGAGGTGGAACGAGCATCACTAGGTCATGGCATTGTGGGGATGCTCAATGGCTAATTACACACAATAATTAATAGTTATATACAGCATGTTAATATGATATACCTACAAAATCAAAAATGAAAAGAAAAGATGGCTTAATTTATTTTGCCACTTTACCTATCATATTATTCACTGAAGAGAGCATTTTATTTGTACTAATTTCATATTTCCATCATATGACCAGTGAAGGGTTGCATTCTTTGCATCCCCTGCATGAGGACGCAGATGTATAACAAAATTATAGTCACTGCCGCCTCCAAGATGGTGCACGGACAAACACCACCAAACACTGACAACAACATAACTCAAAGGATAGCTAAAGAACACTACTACATTTATCACACAAACTATGATATAAAATGGAAAGGTTCTACAATTAACACAAACACATTACCCATAAGTATTTGCGGCGAACAACTGTCCCCCATACAGGCTGCACACATAGCTCTATCGATTATCGGTTGATTATAGAAAGATTCGACAGTTCTAATTCGAATTCGTAAATCTTTAGTCAGGGACACCCCTAGAACACACAGAGAGTAATTATTATTATAAGTAAAAAACTAGTGCTAATCATGTTAATTACTAAAATAAGATACTAAACATAGTTATAAATCTCACTTATGTAATCATTTTGTCTTTGTTTTGAAACAAAACACACATCCTGTTTAATTGCAGAGCTGTGCGAAATGACTCGTCTCACACACTGTATTGTTTTGCCTCTTTCATATGGCCAAAAAATGTTATTATACTGATTTATAAATATGCAATGAAGATTTTCAAATTTTTTTGATAAATTTAAAAACTGAACTGACATTATATTGTGTCAGACAATGTAAGAAATATTCATACATTTCGTGATGTATTTTACCCCTATAAATGTAGGTATGGAAGAAAAAAAAATATTTATATATTTCCTTATGTGTTTATATCATTCTATATAACACAACATTTCGTGAAAAATAAGAAGGCATGAAACAAAGGAATGAGTTGGATGCTTGGGTAAACTCTTTCTCTTTCCTGCAGCACTCTCTATAATGTCGCCTTTGTACCGTCAGCTGAATTGTTCTCTTCTAAAGGTCTGAGCAGTGTACACATGTTACAAAAGCTGACGTGAGTGCTGGTTTTACTCCGACGAGGTTCGCTTGGTGAACAGAAAACAGATATGGGGCCTGACATCTTGTGAAGTTGTCTCCGTCTCCGGGTAAAACCCTTTGGGGAGCGAAAGAGGACGGGGAGCAGCAGCAGCAGCACCGGGACCATCAGGGCCGTCTATACTTGCCAGCCACTAAATCTTTAATGCAGGAGGCCCCCACAAATGCATGGGCAGCATGGTGTTGTCACCCCGGCATATTTTATCACTGATCAAACATTAGTCGGCAGCTGTTGTAAACTTGTAGCTGTCTCGGTGGCAGTCCCGGTGACAGGCTTCGACGCACTGCTGAGACACTATGGCCCAGCTGGCTGTTTTGCTTACTTACAGTCTGGCTTTATGTGGGTATAAATAAAAAGCAAACGAAAAATAAACATCAGTTTCCTCTGTCTCATACAATAGTCTTTTTTCACCATTCAAATGTATGCATTTCTTTTTCTTTGCACCTTTGTGTGTACTCTTCTGTCAAATATTTATTTTCATGCCCACTCCTCTCTTTTCCTCTTATACTTAGTTCGGTACTACTGTGTTCTCATAGAGGTACAATACTTACATTGTGCATACCTTATCCAGTAATTGACTGTGGTAATAAAAAAAAGAAACGCTTAAAGAAGAAGCAAAAAAAAAAAAAAAAACATTCGGGACATATTTTGACAGAAAAAAAAAAGTAGAGAAAGTGTTGATGACAAACTGAAAGTACAAAATCTTGGCACAGTTAGTTGCCACTAGAGTTTCAAATGTGATTTTGTAGATATTTGTAATAATAAGGCCACTCAATATCATACCCCTATTTTTGCCCAGCTAGTTATCAGTTTTAAGCAACATAAACGACTAACTTTTGAATTAACATAAAACTGACTTAATTAGTGTATTATATTCATGTATTTTAATAACATATTTAATTGTGGTAAGTTTTATTTCTTAATATTTAATTGTAAAACATGAGAACCTTTGGAATTTCACCAAAATACTGTATATACATTTATTTCTCATGTGTTTGTTTTCGTATATTCCATCAGTTTGAGTGTGAGAGTTTAAATAGTGTTTACTCTGATTCGTATAAGAAAATATCATGTTTCACTGTGGAAACATTGCTAAATATGTGTTTATGCAGAGTAAAACATCCTTCTAAGCAAATATATTAATATTTGATGTCTTCATTTATTATGTAAATTCCTCAACTGAATATTTCAGTAATTGGTTGTGACATGAGTCCCCGTAGCCCTTCCTCCTTTCTCACCATGTGTCTCTTTTGCAGAAAGGCAGTGTTTGGAAATCTCACTAGTGGGAATTACGTTTGGCTGGCCCCTAATAATTTTTACTTCTAATTTATTTCATGACAACAGGCACACGCAAAGGGAGATTTCCTCACAGCCAGCCAAGTGCCTTGTTGGCAATGATTGATTACCCAATATCTAATTAGCTGAGATCCAATCAAGTATTATGCAGAGTGCAAGACAAACAAACTGAAGTCAACTGTCAGTTGATTGATTGATGACAGTCCCAATCCTGCTTTTGTTTGCCTTAATGTCCTGATGCTTGTTACAACCACCAAAACCTTGGTTGGACAATGCTGTATGTCATTCTGACGGTGAGTTGTCGGCCTCCTATCTTTCCCACCAAAAACCATTCATTCTGACTCGTTGTGTTTGCTTTTAATTGTGTGTGAGTCTTTGTGAACAACAGGAGTTTATATATCTGCATCTCCAGCTGTGCATTTGTCCCTGGGAGTATATATTGTTGAGGACAGGAAAGACATTTGTCAGGTTTTTGGCCCTATTAAAACAAGGTCTCCTCCATTCACCCCAAGGGCAGGTTGGATTTTAGCAAGGATTGAAGAAGACCTTAACCCTTCCAGGCTAAAAAATGTATTAGAATGTCATTCAGCAATTATTTTTTTTTTTATACCATGAAGTTAAACTTTACTGTTTTTTGTTTTGTTTTTTTAAATGAATCATGTTACTTTTAAAGATCAATTTACATCTAAACAGAATCTTTTAACTTATGCTTTTACAAAGCAAATCATCCCAAACCACTTTTTTTGTTGCTGATAAACTGTATAAATACGTGTCTAATAGTGCTGTCTACATTTATAGTTAACCGTGTATTTTAGGGCATCTCATGCCTCGGTATCTTACAAAACCGAAATATTTTTTCTACGATTTGGCCTGTCATCTATAAGAAAAAGCAGATTTAAGGCACCAAAAATTATTCTTTATAAAAACTATGGCTAAAGTGAAGATTGTTGTTTTATTAATTTTAGGTGTTGGCTTATAGACAGAAATAACCTGAGATTTACACTAATTACACTAAGAAACAGCATTTATGCCCCCAGAACTGCATTGGCATTATTATTTGTCCAAGCGCTTCTTGCTTGCTTCTTTTTTAAAAGCGCAATTACTGCTGTATGTAGAAGTTAGAAAGTTACTGAGTGAAAAGGATTTGGGGGAACTAGTGTCCCCTACAAGTTTGGCATGTGTCTGAATGTGCTTAATAATGTACTTAGGTTTTTTTTTTATTTTTCTAATGAGGTAGTTAGAATAAATTTCTTTTTTTTAAATCTGTACATGGCCTTAAAACCCACTGTGTAGTGCCCTCTTTAGATTAAAACTCTATACTGCCACCTTGACCCTGTGGAGTATAAAACAAGCGGAGTCTCTGGCCACACCTCCTCGATAGATCCTCCCAAGAGAAAACCATCCATTTCAGAAAGATTTTTATGAGACATAGGAGCTCAAGTAGCTCTCAATCTTTTTCGCTATCTGTGTGTGCTACTGCAGCATCAATGTTGTCAAGATGGCAGTCAGCATTCACCTGGCAACACCTCTTGTTGTTTTTTCAGACAGGAAATGTGGGTGGAGTTAGACTCTGGTAGGGGGTGAATTGGTCTTTAAATGATTACAATAAGATAAGACATTTATTTAAAAAAAATACAAAAAGAATTGAGTACTGTTCTTTTGACGACTTATGCTGGCCAACATACTCTTCTTAGTGGGATGCGGTTCAAGGTGGTCTACCAGGAGACTGTTCAAGAACTACAGAAGTGAAGCATGGATTATTTTTTATTTTACAAGATGCAAAAAGAAAACAATTTGTGAAAGAAAGCCATGAAAAATTATGCTTGCAGTTTTCCCTAAGCCAATGAAGACACATGAAGTTGTAGAAGGTGCTCTGGTTGTCGATTTTTGACCTGGGGAATTCCTGTCAACATCACTAAGCCGAAATGCAGAGAGAAGAATTAGTGACAAATAAAACAAAATAACTCCACTCGTTTTTAGTAGATAATGTTAAAAACTATGCAACATTTAGCTCCTGTTTCAAAATTATGTTGTACTTTGTGTTTATTCACATTCATTTAATCAATATATGAAATTGCTGGTTATTTGTAATTGCACCAGTTGGGATTTTTTTCTTCCGGTTTGAATATATATATATATATATATATATATATATATATTTTTAAATTATACGGTTGTGCAAATGCTAAGGTCCCCCTCTTTGACATAAATTCTTTGTTTTTCGCATTTTTTCTTTCCCTCAATGTGTAAAAATACACAGTTTATTACATTTGTGTTTGATTAGATTTTTTACTTTGAAGAGCAAACAGCATAGCAATATGACAATTTGGTTTCATTAAAAATAAATAGCTACTCGGGGGGTCTTAGAGGTTTCCATTAGCAAATAGGGTCGGAAACTCACTCAAATGGGACATGCACATATAAACGGGTGGTGTGTGGGTGGGTTTTATCCAAAGCTGACATGTTCAAGGTTCAAGGGAAGGGGCATCAGAAATCTTGCTGTAATTTATTGTGAGATATTCAGCATTTGATCTCAGTGACAGTTGCCTCTGGCTTCGTTGAATAGAAGTAAAACATCTCTCTTTTAACTCTGGATGTATGTGAATGGCAGTGGGTGTGTAAACAGTGTGTATATTTGTATGTGTATTACATGTGTATTTTTAGTGTGTGCACATGGGTTCCTGAGGGGAGACAGCAAGGGTAAAAATTTTGACATACATCAAACATCTGAAGACAGATGCCTAGACAGTATTAATCAAAACTTTCCCATTTCCAAAAGAATTAATCACTAAATAATTAATTTGGCAGTTGCAACCAGCAGTTTAAGGGGGCTTGTGCCTTCCTGCTGGTTAGAATTAGTCCTTGTCGAGAGGCTAGATTGATATATTTATTATTTATCAGATTAATCATGGCTGGAGACATTAGGATCCACTGTTCAGATCATACAAGTAATAGCGTAGGAAGGGGTGGGGGGGTGGGGAGAGAAGGCAGGTGGCAGATGTGTGGTGATTACAGTGCAAGGTGGTCAAGGGTACACTTGGATGCCCAGGCACACACATATATACATGAACAAGCACACACACGCGCATACACTTTAACGCAATTTAAAGAGAGACTGGCGGTCAAGATGTCTGTGTAGCCCCAAGCACTTCTTGTTTCCAAAGCCAGTGCAGCAGAAAGGGGGCGGTTGAAGCAAAGATGCAATTGATCCAACAGCTTTACAGAGGTCAGGCCAGATCCTGGGGTCATTTCTGTCCATGATAAATGTCTGGGGAGGTCCCCGAGGGGCTTTGGGGAATGACAAACTCATATTAAGAACATTTTTGTTTCTTTCACTCTCTAATCACCACCCATAAAAATGTTTCAGTATTTTTTCTATTTTTTTCAAGAATATGAAAGACTGTTTTATAGAAAAAATACATCACAACAGAATTGTCATATCAAAGTCAGTTGGTCAGCTAGTTACTCTGGATTTCAAACAAACCATTCTGTTTATGATTTAGATTGTGTGAATATAGCGTCTTCTCTGCCTTAAGAAGGCAGATCAACATTGCTTTTGAAAGGTGTTGTCATAAAGTGTAGTTTTACTGTTTGTAGTTAACACTTTAATGAGTCATTTGGACTATGACCCTGAGCAAGGATTAAAACCTGCTGGAACCATTTTGGTTCCCAAGGTGAGATAATGAGTTCATCATCGGACCCTGATTCCATTATTACCTCCACAAACAGATCTGTTGATGGACAACAGTTGCATGGATTGAATATTAACATATGTGAGTAAAATGTCTATATGTTCTATGTTCTATACGGTGCTATACTTATAAGGTATTAAGTGGATTGAAAACATAACACACATATGGAATAATGTATATTGCTCTTAATCTGTCCTCCTCATTACTCTGAAAAGTTCACAAGTGTTTTTTCCCCAAGTTCGGTCTTGAGTCTTTACTTCAAAGTCAATTTGTAAGTCTCTCTGGAATCATCTGCATGACTTTGAGAAACCCTCTGACCACATGGACTAACATTCCTGACAGCCTAATAGGAAATACACATATTCACTCATTTTACACATGTCTAAAGTGATCAACCATAACAGTTGCCTAAACTTCCAATCAGCTAATCAGCATGAAGGTTCTTTCTCTCTCTCTCTCTCTCTCTCTCTCTCTCTCTCTCTCTCTCTCTCTCTCTCTCTCTCTCTCTCTCTCTATATATATATATATATATATATATATATATATATATATATATTAGGGATGTAAGAGAATATCGATATGTCAATATATTGTGATATTTCATGTCCTGATATTGTATCGATATTCAAGAGCAAAGAATACATTTTTGTTTTGTTTTTAAGAATAATTAATAATCATTTAGGCAGTAAAATTGAAAGTAGGACTTGTAGTTGGTGGCTTTTTTTCACCTCGTTTGTTCCAGTGGATCAAGTAGAACAATTAATAAAACTTGATGTGTTATGGATGAAACAGGTTGGAGCGTTTAGGAAGCTGTGACAGGTTTTCTATGGTTAAATCTAGTTTCAAAAATAACAACATATAGTATCACTCATCTTTTGTGATGTATTGCAATATATTGTGTAGTTTCCTCTGTATCGTGACACATATCGTATGGCCAGATTCTTGCCAATACACATCCCTAATATATATATATATATATATATACATATATATACTGTATATATATAAATATGTTCAAATGTCTTTCTTTAAAGATTTTGAAGCTCAGGTTCCATCCTGACATGGCAGCATTAAATGTAACTTTTCATCTGGAGTGTATACACACCCATGAGATAATTTAAAGAGTACCACATTTCTTAAAACTATTTTATGAGTACAAAGAAAAACAAAAAATTATCAGAGGGCACTGTGAAAATTACAAAACAAGAAAAGTAAAGAGGTTAATCATCAGTCCCTGGTGTTCTAAAAATATGCATATTTGTACATGAAGAAGCTGGTA
Source organism: Apricaphanius iberus (assembly GCA_028564705.1). NCBI lineage: Eukaryota > Metazoa > Chordata > Actinopteri > Cyprinodontiformes > Aphaniidae > Apricaphanius > Apricaphanius iberus. Next base: position 1,100,453 of record JAPXFQ010002641.1, on the reverse strand, counting down.
ATGTTGAAATACTTATTTTTTCAGAAAACATGTTTTTTTTTCAATATGTAGAACATTTTTTTAGAATATAAAAACTGAATGATTTGCAAATCCCTGCTTTATGAATTTTTGTAAAGAAAATTAGCACACCGTTTCCATTCAGGTTAAATGTATTGTACATAGTCATAACATGTCTTAGTAGTAGTATCCTTAATAACCAAATTTGTATTTGAACTGCTCAGTACAGAAAGCAGGTCTATTTTCCATTTATTAATACAAGCATAGAGAAGGAAATTAGTATTCCACCCTGTTCACCTTTCATCTCCTCTAGTTCCTCTCCTACCTTATAAATGAATCAGAGCAAAAAACTCATCTGTATAACTCTTACATCATGAAATAAATAAACTTATGAGAGAATAACATGTTACAAGAGTCACATCCCTTTATGAAATTAAAAATAAAAACAAACATATCCTTAACTAATAATTTGCCCAATGATTATATCATCAGCTTACAGTATGCATTCTTGCCCAAGTTTTATTCCTTCTGGGAAAAAGGTAATATTGAAACAAGTTCAGGGCAACAATAGAGAAAAGGAATAAAAGGTGGGAACTCAAAACACAATGCTGATTCTGTGGAGAGGAATAATCCATTTTGTGAGATGATTTGGCTTCAGATCTTCAGGGACTAACCCTTGACATGAAGTCATATTATGTTGGAGTTTCAGGCTTAAATTCATACATCAATTATTTACTGTCATCGCCAATTGTATAAGTGTAGGAAATTACAAGGGAAGGGTATTTTCTCTCAGGCAGAAAGAATGTGATACAGTGGATACACCCCACCTAATGTGAGCGACCCAGAGTCCAAGCAGTGACCAGCTGAGGAATTATTTATGCATTAGAAAACAATGTGTTGGTGCAAAGCAAAGAAGACAGACACATTATTTTAAACCTTTCATAACACACATCAATATTTCAACAGAAATAAATAAAGGATGCTTGGCTTGTTTGGAGGACAGATGTATCCTAGCCTGCTTGGCTAGCTTGGAGCTAGGACTCTTGGGATGCCACGCATACCAGCCTTCAGTAAAACCCCTCTATCTCTTTTTAATCATCCACTTAGAAGAGGGTGACTGGAGGAGCTGTCAAGGTGAGCTCCCTTTATGGCAGAGGATGGATAGATTGCAGAAAACAAGAACAGGTGTGTGGCCATGTGACCATGTTGTTTTACTATATTGGTGCCCACAGGTTAAAATTGCTTAAGTTAAATTGGAGACAGCATTATTGAATAAACTTTCAATAAAAAGTAAAAAATGAGTATTGATTTTATTTTATTTTATTTGCAATAGTACTTTGGTAACCCTAACCCCAGTACTAATCCATGGGTAAAGAACTGTTGGCAAATATCTCCTGCATAGCTTGACTACAAACCTGTAAAACATTGCCTCGGCCTCCGCAGAAAGGGGAAGAGAACAACCTAGGACAAAGTCTAAATACTGGTTTTGCAGAACAACAGTTAGATGTTCTTTGTTGCATTGACCCAGTCCAGATCCTTAAAACATGACATGCTTGGAGGACGGTCCATTTTAATAGGTCCTACAAATCAGATGCCAATCAGAGACTTAATTTTCAGCACCTTAAGTACCAAAACCTCAAATCGAGAGTCAATAACAAATCAGCAGTCTGACAATGGGAAAGAATATTTATGAAGTTTTTTCAAATGCGGAACCCAGCTACTCTAGTTCTTAAAGGTGCACAGGCTTTCCAACAAGGTAGGATGTATTGCCATTAAGCAATTTTACAGCAAATAAAATAGTATCGTACTAATTGTGCTAACTAAATAAACCTTTAGTTTGAAACAGCATTGAAAACATCACATTTTGAAGCTACATGTAACATAGTACCACGCAAGTTGGTAGCCTCATTAGGCCTGTGAATATTCTCATTCATCCAGGTCATGGTTATCTCATGATAACCATGTCCCAGTCCCAGCCTGGTCAGCAGCGAGCATGAACTGATGAAGCCTCTTGGATAAGAGGTGAAACGTCTTCCAAGACAAATTACCAAGTCCAGTTGCGTTTGATTGAAATTTCCTTGAGGTAGCCTCATTAGCAGTTCTTGCTAGATTCTGAGCTTTCTCTCTTACTTGCATTGTTTTTTTCTCAATCCCCCACATGTAACTAAAACAAAGGAAGATTATATTATTTTCTCTATATGTCATTAAATAATTTCCAGATTGTCTTCTTAGAGAGGACCAGTATTATTTTGAGATAGATAGATAGATAGATAGATAGATAGATAGATAGATAGATAGATAGATAGATAGATAGAGAGATAGATAGATAGAGAGATAGAGAGATAGAGAGATAGATAGATAGATAGATAGATAGATAGATAGATAGATAGATAGATAGATAGTCATGTTAGCCAAACATGTTTAGTATTTTATGACCTTATAAAAACCTTATAACAGTTTCAAGTAAACCACACTTTCCTCAATAGTTAGAAAATGAGTGCGCTAGAATTAGAATTTAGAAAAATTCCCCTCCCCTATAGCATCTACTGAAATGACATGCTCATCATGCGGTTAAGAAGATGGATGGATGGATCATGCAAATTAAGTGATAGCAAAATTTGGGACAGTGAATATTTCCATGTTGAGGAGTTTGTAACACCCAAATATTTCCATGTTGAGGAGTTTGTAACACCCAAAGTTATTGAGTCGGAGGACATCACTTAGCTTACCTAGTCAGTACCATTTGTCTCTCAACGTAACAATAAAGTATGAGCAGACTGGACCTCTGACTGTAATAATGTGTTTTTTGTTGTTTTTATGTCAGGAGCAGCAGCTGGGGGCTGAATGCAATGAGCCCCCCCACCACTACCACCACCACCACAACCACCACAGTGTCTCACATAAATACTAAATAAAATTCCTCATCTGATATCAACTTTTTAATTTTTAGTTAGCATAGATTTAAGGCCAAATAAAGCAGCTAATATGCCAGCCAGCCCAAAATCATAATTTAAACAACTTCTAATTTCAGCAATGTAGCTAGATTTTTTGGTACTTGCTGGCATTGCATCACAGCGTGCACAGCTCAATCAGGCTGTGTGAAGGAGAATGGATTAATTTATTTCCTCCTGAATGCCTGAGGAGAATAAAAGGTGCCAGTTAGAGTCTCAGATCTTTACATCCTCCTCCAGAGCTGTTCTTCCCCTCACAATAAACTGTCCCTTTTTATGCATTTTAAGTTCACCCACTTGTAATCTGGATGAGATAGCTCCCACTCCATAGCTCTAAGCGGTATAACTCTTCTATGCCTTGCTTTATCTCCATGTTCCTACAAGCCAGCTTGAATGGGGAAACCATTATCTCTGGATTCACAAAGGAGCCAGACGTTCACATTCAAGATGTTCTATACATGATATATTGATCAATTCGCAGAGACTAATAGCATTGTAATGAATGGAGAAGGGGACTGAGTTAATGTCTCCTGGTTTCATGCAAACTGCAAATGAAGCATTCAGTGACACAAAAGCTCTGGTCCCCTGAATTACAATTAGACCCAAGCCTCAATAAAAGTGAAGGAGTTGTTGCTCAGCCCTCTGTCTAATGTACTCCTGAGTCCTAGGACAGCCTGAAAAAAAAACAACAACAAATGGCTGCAGTTAGGTGAGACAAAGAGTTTTGAGTCGAAATCATTAAAAACAAGTTTGGACATCACATAGAGTCACCTAGTATTTCTAGAGTAACATACAATTAGGTTATTAATACAGACAATAAGGTTTAATATTGTATGAAGCATTTCAAATAAATATTTGTGGAAAAAAAGCCATTAGAACTGCTTGTAAACTAAGATTTAGATTCACATTTCCATAAGGTTCAGATATATCCTTCAAATGACATTAACCAAGAAAAGTTTGAAAAACCTTTTTGCACACCAATAATACAAACTGTGATAATTTAAGAAAAAACAAACTGGAGTAAGAATTGGAATAGTTTTACGAAAAGTAAATGTTAAGCAAACTTTTTTGATTGCAAATGAAGCAAGTTAATATAATTGTGTGACACTCAAATCAAAAAAGGAGCTACAAAATTCAGTGGGTTCTACCTAATATTTTTTATCATATTTTCTCATTGCTCAGTATTTATTTACATTTTATTGATGTAAACGTTAAAGAAGCTAGAGTCCCCTTCCTTAATATACTGTACAACTGAAAAATATGCAAGCTCATATTGATCAGTACTAAATACATCTTATTAATAAGGTTACAACCGCAGTTATTAGTGTACACAAATCAGTGTTATAGATGCAGGCGATTTCTTCTACAGCAGTGACCACAGCTTATCCTAATGGCAGAAAGGCAGAATAATCATTATGACTAAACCCCTTTAATGACCCTTTATGAATTTATCTGCCATGTAAAAAACAAATGAATAAGAATTATCATATGATTCAGGTACAAAATATTATAACAATTGAATAAACTATTTAAATCTATTCCAACAATGCGCCACCCAAATCTTCCCAGTCAGCCATAGCTATTTAACAGAAATTGATTTGGCTCAATGGCAAAAAAAATAAAAAATAAATGGCTCAGAATGAAAAAAATAAAAAATAATCTGCTATACACAAACTTAATTAAAACTTCCAGAAAAGTGTTTCATTTTTGCTCCAATACAGAAACTACTTATGCGGTTGAGAGTTCTTAATTTTTACTTAGTTAATATATGTTTGTTTGTTTTGTTTTTGTTTTTTTCATAATACAACTCCGAAATGAAAATAAGCTTTACTGTTAATCTTATTAATCCATGTCTCACAATTAATGAAAACAGCTAACCACTGACTGAACAAACATGTCCAATTAAATTATAGTCAAAATGGTCTGGTAGAATGTATATATGTATTTTATGTAGTTTTTAATTATTTAATTTAATGTTTGAATTAGGTCATTATTGAATATTGTAATATTATAATGCTGTGCTCCAATTCTTAACTGGTACAAGCATAGTATGGTATTATGCTTACAAACAGCAAATGTAATTAACTATGAATAAATAACAGCATAATTAGAAAAAAACTTGACACTTATTTACAGTGTCACAATCTACAGCTTATGTTAATTGTATCAATAGCAGATCGCTCTATTATGTTCATAATATCTTAAATTGAACAGTTTATTTCTATTGTTAAGGAGCAAAAAGTGAACAAAAAAAAAAGAGAAACATCAACACGATGATATATTCACACAAAAAGCTGCATTAATAAAACAGCTTTGTAATACTCGCCAGCTGCCTGCTAATCTGATTGTAATACATTATTACAGCTGTCATTTGTTTTGTTGGTATCAGTACAATGATATCCAATATGGATACAACCCTGAGGATATATATTCCTGACAGTTGCAGGAGATACAAAAATCCACATTAGACCATGTGTAACTCCACTGTCATCTTAGCATTCAAGTACATTTTTTTTCAATGGCAGCCAGAGTCATTTTCTTCTTTTTCTTCTTCTCTGTTTTATGAATAATGCTAAGTGTATTACTCAGTGACAACAATGCCTCCCATTGCAATTTATGTTCCAGCAACCTCGCAGCATGAGAGTCAATTTGTATCTGCCTGTGCAGGCTCTCACGTTTAAGTTTAGAAGCAAGAAGGAGGGGATCTGTAGGCATTTGATATGCTTGGATTTAGTGCATAAGACAATAGGGGCCTCCAGAGTAATGTGTGATTTTCTTCTCCTTTCAGAGGCCCCTGGAGCAACGCTTTGAGATTTCCCTTTTCTTCTTTATGGAAACCACTTGCGACAAAGCCCACCTACAGCTTGATGTGTGAACACCCCTCTTTTTTTTGTGTAATCTGCTGCCATTCATTCGGTGGGAGAACTAACAAAGATGACTTTTGACAACCTAAAAAAAATCTAACAGCAGCTGTCAGAGCTTATCACAAGGAAAAGAAAAAACATAGAGGTTGTAGAGCAGCCTGCACACTCAGCTCTCCTAACATTTTCACCAAACACTTGGACAACACACACATAAACTCCAAGCCTGGGTCTGTACAGCCTCTTTTTTTTGCTGCTCAACAAGAACTTTTGCTGACACTTTGCTTGGAGAAAATGGTTTAAAGTACAGGGGTTGGGGGGGAATCAAAAGAAAGAAAGATGGAGGGAGGGGGCTGAATGAGGATAAAAGTGATATAGACAGGGGGGTGGGGAGGGGCAGCTAAAAAGATTAAATAGTGAATTAGCTCACGTTTCCGAGGGTTCACTTTGCTGATCTGGTGAGCATTTCAGTCAGTGAACCTCTTTCCAATCCCTTCACTCTTCTTCCAGAATCCATCCCACCCTCCACTCCTCCACTCTATTTTTCTGTCTCAATAGGTTAGTAGAATAAAAGTAAGTCTTGGCAGTCACTCTGGGTGACACTTCATGGGTTCACTAAGGGCACTGCTGCTCCTTTTCCTGGGGCTTGAGGTCGGTGAGACGATGAGGTCTCCGTGTGGTTCAAGCAAAACAATGGCTCCCCAACAAAACACTGCTTGGGGTTGCTGTCTTGTGAAAACGTGTGTTGTTCATGGGTCTTAATGCTCCTTGAATAGATTTTTTTAAGTCCATGTATTCAGGGGCCTCTTGGCAGAGAAAGGTATGATAATGGAGAAAATTGTAAGTCTGTGCCTAAAATAACAAATAATGACTGATTTGTGAATGTTCTAACAAGCCAAACTTTGATGGCTTTTTGGCCACACCAATAAACCTCTTCTCTCTTCTTCCTTTCTGATACCTTGGTCCTCATCTTTCTTCCCCGCTTCCTCCTTTTCTTCTATTTCTGCCATGCACAGATAATCAGGTTTATGTAAAGTATGTGTGCTCTTTTGACAGTTGGCAATACCTCATTAATTCAATCACACCAAGCACCATTGTTCCCAAAGTGTTTGAAATGCGTACCAGGGAAGGGAGCCGTTTTAAATCCCGTCAATCAATGTTAACATTTTTCTAGCTGTTGCCATGGCTGAGGCCAGAGTTCATGAAAACACAGAATATGAGCAGACAAAACATGAATAAAGACTTATTTGAGGCTGGCTCTTTTAAAAGGACATCTAAGATGCACAAAAACACGAAAATCAAATGTAGACAAGTTTGGACACTATGGCTTGCCTGAGAGGGGGTGAGAGAAAAGAGCATTTGGAAACCAAACAGGCATCATGAAAGGTTGACCTGGGAGGGCTCTGGGAAGAAAAGAAAAAATAAGAAAAACAGATGAATCGCTTACCGGAAGGGCCAAGTTTTGTTTTCGTTTTTTTCTCCACTGAATGTCCTTAATTAGCACAATAGCTAATATAACAACACACTAATAGTTTTCCTCTGCTGGAATGTTGGTTGTAAATCAGAAAAAAAAACAACAACAACACATTCTTATAATTAGAAAATGTATAATTATTATTTTTCATTACCCAGTTTGATAAAACTCTTCGAGTTAAATATCCTTTGCAAAAATAATACTATCATTTTGTAGTGAATTATCATTTTAAACCACACATTTTTGTGCATTTTAGATTTCTTAAGATATACCAACACAAGGTTGTTTTTTTATGAAAAAAAAATTTAATTAAGTTTTGGATAAGACTTGAAAGTTGGTATTTCCAAACACTATTCTAACAGTCTTACTGAGCTTTAACTATTTTGCAATGAAGAATGAGCCAAAATTGTATAGTTATGATTGACAAAGCTGAGGCATAGTTCAGCAGACTTGCTGTATATGCAGAAAAATCACCTCTACATATTTAACCAGATGTACTGAAAAAAATATAATATATATAATTTGAAGTTGTGGAAATTTTAAAATACCATGTATAATCAATCTACCACATCACAATTATATGCTACTTTGTTTTGATATATCTCATAAAATAAAAGTAAAGAAGAATAAAGTTTGAGGTTACAGTGAAACGAAATGTAGAAAAGTAATGAATAATTTAACAAGTGTTTTATAAGAATAATGTAAAATGTTTTGAAAAGGATGTACAGTATCTGCATACTTACCTGAAGTGAGCATTTATTGCAATTGTACATTCATATGCACTCACATACTCACACGCTGTAGGAAAAAGATCCTCAATGCAGTGAACATAAATGGCCAGCTCTGCCCTCTAGTTGCCACTAAGCCAGTTACAAAGTTAGACAGCCAGCAGAGATTCAGAACAGATGGAATGTTCACTGTACATCATAATGCACAGACTCTCAGAAAAGTTGCAGTAACAGTCTGTAACACAGCCTACTTTAATAGAGATATCCTTAAAATCCTCAACTATGACGATAAAAAAAACAAATAAAACTTCAGGAATGTTTTTAGGGTTGTTTATGTCTCCTATGTGGACATGCAGCTCATGATATATAAAATAATTGTAAATCTGGTGGAGTATTAAGGATCTTAATGTCTCCCTCTGTGTCCATTACATCCTAATCTGCTGTGAGAACGTGCAAAAGAAGAGTGAGAAGCAGGAAGATTAAGCCATTGAAGCACTGGGTGGGTGATTCCTACGCATCACTGATTCCTTTCAGGCCAATTTAAACACTGTTTGTTTATTAGTGCCCTGTGCTCGGCATTAGCAGCCTAGCTTATCGCGGCACACACACACAGACTGCAACAATACGGCGTTGTTCAAAGCCTTAATATGACTGTGTGTGTAAACATCGGTGTGTGTGTGTGTATGTTTGTGTGCGTGTAGGAGCTGAGTTATTCATGTAGCCGGTCTGACTTTGTTTAAGTAGTAAAAGACCATGTGAGACACGACTTATTGGACATTGATGCTCTTATGCTTTGCGTAAACATGCTCAGCACACCCTGTTACTACACAGCGTCTATGGCACTGACAAAAGACTTAAAGGTGCAAAATGGAGATTTGGCTTAAATAATCGTTTCTGACTGTTTACCATATATGCATGGACGTATCACCTGCTCTTGCCACTGTTTGAGAAATACCTAAGGAAACCATGTGAGATCGTATCTTTGTAATCCTTTTTTCTCTCTTTGACCCATATCCTTTGTTTTCACAAACTCCTTCTGTAAAAAAAAAAAAGGTTGACTTTTTATTCAGCATCTTTGGGCGTTTTTTTTTCTCGTTTTCATTTTTTTCATTTTCTTTTTTGAAAGAGAATATTTTCTGCTTTAGCACAGCAGAAACATTACATGGCAATGATGTTCCAGTATAATAAAAGAAGAGTGCTTCTGTTGGGGATCTCCTTGGATCTGACCACCATCTGTATATTAATTATTTTACCATGTCAGAAAAAGCACTGTAAATCAACAAAACATCTACATGAGTGTATACTAATACCAAATAAATATACCAAATAAAAGTTATTAGCAAGGTTTGTGTGCTTTTCATTCAAATATGCTGAGAGAAATCAACAGGGAAATTGTAGCACTAACATTAATCCATGTCTTTCATGCTTTTACATATTTATGCTGTGCTTGTTAATGTTAGGCATTCATTGTTTAGGTAACAGTGTTCGGCAAGATGGGTTGACAAGTTTGTATTTTGCTTAAAGGTAAGAAAAAATATATATCTTTTATATTTACCCAAACACTTCTTTCTTGAAATCAGTTCAAAACCATCGCTGGGTTTATAATATGGAGAATAAATGTATAAGAACATATAAAAACCAAATAATAATTTAAAAAAACTACCCTGAAATAAAAAAAGGTCTTATGCACGTTTAACACTCCAAAATCTTAAAATATATAAAGATGAATAAAAATATTAATCAAAAATTCATCACGGAACTAACAAGTTATTATTGTGATAAATCATATTGTCCCTCTATATTATTATTTTTAGTAGGTAAAATAACTGTAGCAAATCATGAATAAATAAAAAATCAGTTGAAGACATTATGCGCACTAATTATTTGTGCTTACATTTTTAACCTGGATTCTGAATAACAGCAGCATAAAATCAAAATAAACTAGATTTCTCTTAAGCTTTCGAACTCTAACTGCTCATCTCTTGATGGTTAAAAAAACGGAGCTGTTCAAAAGCTGGTGCATTGGTAAAACCAACCCCTATTTATAATGCAAAACCGTGCAGTTTGAACACCAATCTTAACAACAAAGACAGAGCTGACCTATATGTGTCCTGACCAATTGCAAAATGTTGCATTAGTAGGAAAAGTGCTTGGTTTCTTTGTATTAAAAATGGTGAAGGCTGTTTGTCTCCACGGCAGCTTTGAGCAGACAATATTTTCCATGAGAGTCTGCAGAATCAGTGGGGTTGTATACGTTACAATGAGCACAACTGTGTTTACGTACATTTTTGGAGCTGCTTTAGTAAACGTGCACTCCATTCTTTATTTAATATTTGCTTGGAAGGACTAAACACTTGCACAACATCAGGGCCCACGTGGAATTAATTTTTACCAGTAGAGTGTCATTCCTCAGACCAGCTCAGACTTTATATCACAACCTGTTATCATTAAAATTGTGTAATTATAACCAGTTAAAGCTACAATAGCAAATTGTAGTGTAAAGCCTTGTAATTTAGAGTATTTTTCTAATTTCCAATTCAGTGCAAATAGCATTTAACTGCTTTACAAGAAGGATTTATTTTAGAATTTGTTCAAATCAAAATTATTCTTCACAACACTCCGATTAACAATATCCTAATATATACTTCCTCTGTAATCAGTACCTGGGTAGACTCTGCTCTTCCATTCACACTTCCTCCAGTTTTCCAAAGTTCATCTGCTGCATTTGTGTCACAAAACAAAGTAATATTCTGTAATACTAATAATATTCATTCAGTGAGTAATACTGCCCACTCTGGACTTGTGGGATCATAGGGCTTGTAGCTGGATTTCCTTCTAACTTTGAGGAACTACAAGACAAAGTTTCCCAGTTATGTGGTGTAGCATCATATTATTTTTCAAATTATATGCTAGTTGCCACGTCACACAGTTCATTAACGTGGAAATGGCATATTTTAAAGTGAAGCCTGAAATACACAACTTGTGAGGACCCTGACCGAGTCGCTCCATAGCAATCTGCTGGCCTCCTCCTCCTCTCTCCCAACCCTCCAGGAGATGCCGCAGCTGCCAGTGGAATCTGGTCTCCAAACTGACCGCTTTACATTTTCGACCTGGACTCTTTTGAGTTGGGACCACTCCAATGGGGTATCGAGGAGCAAAAGACCCAGGCGAGAGCTGGCAGAGGGATCCACAACCCGGGAGCAGGGCGCCATCTGCGTCGAGCACTGCTTGTGCAGGCACAGCTGCCGGTGGACTGTGGTCTCTGAGCTAACCGCTAGGCTCTGACAGAGATGGGACCACTCCAGCGGGAGATCGGGGAGCTAAAGACCCAGTCGGGTGCCGGCTGAGGGAGCTACGGATACCGGTCCCTCGCCACGTTGGACAACCTGGCCTGCCTGCCCAGTTGAGAGCTGATGTTCTGCGTAGCTTCACCCCCCCCCCAAGACACCAACTACTATGCTAAGCGGCTCTCCATCTGTCTGCTGTTAGTAAAAGCATATAATATGTGAGCAACACAGGACGTGCTGTGGCAGAGCCATTGCCAGGCCTGGGTCGTGTTGCAGCCAACAACTCTTCCAGAGAGGTTGTCCAGATGAGGTTGTCCAGATGAGGAAGTTGTTCATGGCTCACTTCTCGGCGCAGAAGAGCTTTCCTGTACAAATACTTTAACCTCTTTATAATATTTTTTTATTTCTGTCTCCATATAGAAAATAGCTTTTGTCATATAGCTCTGGGTGATTTGCCACAATGTTTATCAGTCTGTACTCAATGCCATGCTAATGCTGTGACTCCATGTCAGTCACAGCATTACTGACACCCCATCACAAGGCTCCTGATTGGTTGACGCGGTGAGAATTGACACCTAAATTCGGAATTTTCAACTTCAGCGACAGACGCAAAAACGCTGGTCACTTGCAAATGCACAAAATGCACCACATTAAATTTATTTTCTGATGTGCGTCAAACGGTTCATTCGTGCTAATCTGACTGGCAGAGAGAAAAGTATTTTCGCAATGCAAATCTGCTTCTGACGTGATGCGGGCTCCCCTGACGTGCATCAGCGCACTTCTCCATTGGCTTTAAATGTAAACCAGATGCCCGCAAAGCTTTACACGCGTTGGGTGTGAAAGCACCGTAACTGAGTGCTCTGACAGAGTATTAGGGCCACTGTAGATAAAAGGTACTGTATATCCCTGCCATAAAACTCAACAATTTTTGGGTTTATTTCTTATTTCAAGAAAAAAAATACATTTTCTGATTTGAAAAGTTGTAGATCAGTTAGAGAAAACTCAAAATGTCCATGATTAAAGTCATAAAAAATAATTAGATTAAAACTGAGAAATTGTCTGACATTGTAAAGTTAGGAATTTTAAAGAAAAAAAAAATTCATACGATTTTTATAAAAAAAATGCTGGGATTTTATATCAGTTATTCCCATTTTAAAATGCCAGTTTCATAAGATTTAAGTATTACATTTACTAGAAGCGCATTTGGATTTTTTCAAAAGTGTAAGAGGTAGCTTATCCTGGGCTCAGACTTGGATCAAACCAAAGAAGATGTGAGGATGAAGCAGCAACATGGCTGCATGATGTAGCATGGGTTATATTATGTTGCAATAACTAAGGTTACCCAATTGCACAGTCCTCAATGAGATCTAGTCGATGCAGCCATGTTTCAGTCTCTCTTGTCCATGTAAAGTCTGAACCTAAACCCTGGAGAAGTTGTTCTGATCCGGGAAAAGAGCTGCATATAGCTACCCCTTACACCTTTGAAAATATCCAGATGTCTATCATGTAAATGTAACACTTAAATCTTATTGGGAGTTTTTTGGGAGTCTTTTTTTTAGAAATATAATAGTTTTTTTTCTGTAATGTCTTACTTTAAAATGTCAGAAAATACCTTGATTTACATATTGTTCATTTATGCCTTAAATCACTGAAATTTCAGAGGTTTATCTCTCAAATGTTTAAATTTTCTAAATCAGAGAATTTCTGTGTTTTTTTCTGGAAAATATGTGAAATTAATCATGTTAAAGAAATGATACTTCACGAAGCATGAAAAAAAACAAGAAAAAAACAAGAGATGTCAGTGGAGGCAGTGGTGGCCCAGTATGGCAAGCCATTTCAGTACAAACTCCAAATTATTGATTTCACTTGTTGTGTATGCCAAATAATATGTGACTACATGGAGTTAAAAAGAATTTCCTGCTAGTGTGAACTTTTGCCAAACTATTTCGGAAATACTCTTACTAGTAACTCATTTTTGCCTAGCCCATACGTTAGACTAGCCCACCAGGACTCATACCTGATTTTCCTTATTGCCCACAATATTCAGAAAATCAGGTGGTTGAGGTTCTGACTTTTTGCTTTCATGGAACATAAAGGAAATTGTAACAATACTAATACTACTACTACTACTACTACTACCAATGATAAAGAGGGGTTAAATTAAAATATAAAAATAACTAGGCAAGCTTTTAACATAAGGCACCTGCTTGTGACCTACATGCACTAATGTTTTCATTTTGTGTATTACAATGGCATATGTTGAAAAAAAAAATACTGCTAGTCAAACTTTTCCAGTCATTTATTGCATGCTATAAATGTGAGCTCCATCTGGGAAAGAAATATGCAGAGGCCACTACTTGTAGTATTTGTGTCACAAGCCATCTCTACCACCGGATCTGAGAGATCTTCATTGTGTGGGTGAAGACAACATCCATCAACGTAGCACGAAAATAATTTGCCAGCTTTATTCAATCTACATACGTCTTTGCCCCCCTCTTTGCTCTACCTCCAAAACTCACTCAGATGAGACGCCATGAGATTGTTATCTAGCCTCGCCTTTGTATGAAAATCAAATTGGGAATTGCTTTTTTCCCTGATTCACTTCCATGCAAACAAAGAAGTTGTTTTCTTATTTTCATGTAAATGTCTTTTTTATAGAAGGCGACAAGTGTAATCAATCTTCCTCAAGACAAGGTAGGAGGGCCTGCCGAGGGGGGATTATTGGTGCTTAGTAGCCTGGGGATCATAAAACAAGGAAATTGAAAGTGATATTTAATTGACACTGCCATTTCCACTGCAAGGAAATGTCTCGTACCCTCCCTTTGCCACGTCTCTTTCGCACGCCAGGCCATCTCACTTGCTGCAGGTGAAAAATGGGGAGGGAAGGGAAAATTTCCTTTCAAAGCCACTTCCAGAACCCAAAGAGGGAGCTGTCAATCACGGAACACAGCGCTGTGAAGGGGACAAGGAGAGTAAAGTTTTATGCTGACAAAAATAGATTTCAAAATGTCACCACATCAGATTTGTGCACTTTACTCTACCGGAGTGGAACATGGTCAACACTGTGTGTCTGAATTGAATAAAGCACCTGTTATATTCCATTTTGGCTGTGCACAATAAATGCTAGAAGTCCGACTGAAATTCTATATTTGCATCAACATAAATAATTTGAGATTGGAACACATACTTGTTTTGAATAGTACTATGAAGTTTGCAGATCCGCATTGTTTGTCTTTTATCTTTTATATCTGGTTTTAAAATCAAATATCTTTACTTTGAAGCTCAATATTAATGTTTTTACCTTTTGTGAAACGTTTCTCTTCACGTGACTGCCACCTCCCACCATCACATTTACCAATTAATTATCTTGTAAAATAATCAGCCTTCATCCAGTTATGACTCAATGAACCTCTCATCTCAGACAGGGATAAAAGAGAGAGACAGTCAAGTGAAATCACTGAGAAAGTGTCCCTAAAATGGAAAGTGACACTGTCTAATGAGAGTTCCCCAATGAGATCAGGAGGTGTATCTGTCCAGAGTTTTTGCTGAAACAGGGACAGACTTTCCTTTCTGACCCTTGCATGACATCTGCTAACCTGACCTATGGCAGTCAGGGCATTCCACAATTAAAATGTATCAATATGCTGTATTAAAATAAAAAGGAACTGATATATATATATATATATATATATATATATATATATATATATATATATGTGTGTCAACAGTTTTTTCAGGTGAAGTTTTTTTTATTTATTGGAAAACAAAAAATAAGGATTTTACAAGCAATGTTGTTACCATGTCCAATGGCATTGAAATCATGAAGACTGCTGTGTTGACAGTTATCAACTCGACAAATATTGAAATCATCCCCAAAGAAAGTACACCGCAAAAGCTCATCCATGCATCTTTTTTTGCTGCTACGTCAAAGATACGTTAGTTGACACTGCTAGCCGTATCAATCTGCCTTGTCAGCTATGACTTGTCAGTCTGCTGTATATCCACAGTTGTTATGAACAGATTTCCAGATCTTGTAGTCATTCTGAAATGATCCTGTAACACTTATGATCAGCTCATCACTTGAAGAGGAAGAGTGATACAGCTGACAAAAATGAAGATATTTAATTTGTTGGCTTATTTTTGGAAATAAGCTAAGATGACTGTCACTCTGATAAGCTGTTACCTTTCACTGTTCTAAGGATTGTATCCCTCTGTTTTCCAAACTGACATTTGTCTCCCACTGACCATTAACTCAAAAAGTCAAATTTGCCTTTAAACTTTTGTAAAGCTCAGCTGGAGGGCATGTATTAAAAATGTGCGCTAATCATTGAGAAGCCGTTCAAGCAACATGACAGAGTACCTTTAGTGTTCATGAAGTTCAAACATCCACCTGATTGAAAATCCTAAGAGTTTGTCTGAGCAAGACCAATGCATTGAGGCTCATGTTTAAAATCGACCAACCAGTATTTCCAACTTAGTGACTTTTTCTCTATACAGTATTTAAAGAGTTTTTACAATTTAGCTACTTTTTTGTGTTACTGAAGACTTTTCTTTCTCTTCACACCAAGCAGCGGTGCGGCCTCTCCTGCTCTGCTCCTGTCCCAGAATGTTCACAGCAAGCAGCCAGTCATTGTGCTGCAGCCCCACCCACCTAGGCCCAAGCAGACATCCACTCAGTGCAGATGTGAACTCCAATGCATCAAGATTGCAAATGGTCTCTGTGGCAGACATTAACGATCATCATGTCACAGTCTGAACTGGGCTCTCACAAATATAGAAAGAAGCGAGAATTGAACCCTGAATTGGGATATGGGCCTACTACCTGTATTGTGAGGCAGATTTTGACCCACAATTAGTCTTATATATATAAACAAAACATCTCAAAAACTTACTCAAAGGCCAAACTTATGACAGGTCGATATTGTGAGGCAGATTTTTCCCACAATTAGTCATATATATATATATACATATATATATATATATATATATATATATATAAAAACATCTCAAAAACTTACTCAAAGGCAAAACTTATAACAGGTCCACCCAAACCACACTACCATCAGTAGATACATTGTTTCTCAAAGAAAAAAAAAAGTAAAAAATGATTCCCTTCTCCTACAGGGTCTATTGCAATGACATGTCAATTCAATCATGTCATTTAGGGACTGTTAGCGACTTATTAGGATAGCTGCACACACAAATTTTGGGGAAATTGAGAGAGAATTATGTTGTTACTGGGAATGGGATTTTATTTTTCCTTTGATTGGATGAGATGATTTTTTTTTTTCTCAACAGGAGTGGGATGGGAAAACAAAGATAATAAATTCACGTGTCATCCTCTGATGTGTAGGTTTATTAAAGTGCTTTGCTTTTCACATATTGGTAAACAAAGTCAGACTTGACGTGTTGCCATTCAGATACTTGGTTCAGAGTTTGCTGACATGCTATTTATTTATTTTTATTTATTTAGGGAGCTTATACTAAAACTTTTTGCAATTCAGCAGTGACCATACTGGCCAAACATGATGAATTTAAACTGTTCTGTGTTGCCCAACATAAGCTTTACACAGGCTTGGGGAACAGGTAGCTACTGGTGTCAAATGGCAATGATTTATAACCAGAAAGATTTGACTTGAAATAATATTTCACTGCCATATTCACCTTTCCCAGTAAGCTTTAAGACTGCACAGTGGCTACATGGTATTCCATTTGCTGCTGCCTTTGCTTCTTCCTAGGAGACACACACACTCAGACACACCTGCATTTACACTCTTTTTTATAACTTGGTTCCTTCATCTGTGGTCTGCCTTGTCCACTTAAAAGGGCATTAATCAATGGCTACTTTATAAATCAGGAGATCCGTTCAGTCCCAAAGCGATTATGAGGTCAGTGCTCTGCAGAAGTACTTAACCAATTCCCAAACCAACGTGGACTTGATATATTTTGCTTCCTTGCAGCTAGGTGATTCATCATCATTCTACCACTGAGGCGTAATGGAACAGGCAGGGAGGGAGGATTGGATGTTAAGCAAGGGTATAGATGATGAAAAGGAAGCAAGAGGGGGAGTAAGCAATAAAGTTCTCCATTCTTTACCCCTCTCTCCCTCCACTATCTATTATTTTTTTCCTCTTCGCTCTATATCAGGCTCGTACTCTCTTCCCCTTACTCAAATCCCTGGACAGTTTTGGAGCACTTAACGCCAACCAGACCCATTTATTCAGGCCTGTGTGCTCCAGCAAATTATTCCATGGAAAGCAAAGACAAATGTCTGGAAGATTGGCTCTTGTTTTAAATGTGGCTAAACTGTGGGGGTTGTACGATAGACAGGACCTTTGTTTTCTATTTTTTACAGCCGTGCTAGGAGAGTAAACAAATGGAGATGGACAAGTGACAAGAGTGAATAAACAAATGAGATTTAGGAATCTAGGAGACAGAAATAAAATTGCTAAATGTGTGAAAAATATGTAAAGAGGAATGAATGAATCTTTGCTAAAACCACAGTGAAACAGTGAAGGACTTTGTCTGTAACCACAAAGGCTACTGCCCTGATTGTAGTTCCCCCTTAGAAACACATACACACACAGCTTTTTGTTTTTAAAATTGTAAAATATTGTCTAACCATTGCTTTCTTTGTTTGGCATACCTTTTTTCATGTTTTAAAATATTTGAGAATGACAAAAAAGCAAAAACGTTTTTTAGAGAGCCAGATTTTTTCTCAGCATGCAATACAGTATATTCTTAATGAGGGACAGTGTCTGAAACAGTGAAACCTTATTAGTGTGAAAACTATGAAGGGCATGTAAGAATGTAGGCAATCTCAAGGAAATGTATGAAAATTGGGATCAGAGTAGGAACACAGAGCAGAAAAATGCTGGGAAGAACCAAAAAAAAGAAAATAATAATAATAATAAAACTTATTCTGATCTGCTTTGATAAAATAGAAAGCTGTCCTATTGAAACTGTCCATTTGAGAATGAAGAGACAATTTGTTGAAGTAGTTATTTAAAAAGTGTGATGAAATTTAATGTTACACCATCAGTGTTTTCATTTTGATCACAAGACAGTTGCACATTGTAATGGGTTGGGAGTGGGAGCACACTAAGGAGAGGATAATTAACATAGATCTAAAGAGAAAACAAGCAATATAATGTTTACTTATGGGGGATTAAAGTGTACAATAAAAGCTAAAAAAATCGATATAGATTATAGGTTTGGTGGTTAAATACAAATTGTTAAACATTTTTGTTTTCATTATCTAATCCCCTTACAGAAGATTTAGGCTCTTCAAGCTATCACAAAATTAGATTCAAAAATGTTTTTGATTAACAAACACAAAATATGATTATATAATGTATAATATTTTCTCTGTAATATTTTTGCAATTATGTACTACTTATGTAACATAAACTTTTGGATCAGCTCAGCATGACTGAAAAAAACAAAAAAGAAGCAGATTGTAAACTCCTATATATAGGAGTATATATTGATTGAATTTAAAAAGAAAAGAGAAAAAAAACTAAAACTTTAACCAAAGAAAGCCATCTGAATCATATATATATATATATATATATAATGTGTGTGAGGAATTGTGGATATCCATCCATCCATTTTCTTTACCGCTTAATCCTTAATGGGTCACGGGGGTGCTGGTGCCTATCTCCAGCTGTCAACGGGCGAGAGGCGGGGTACACCCTGGACAGGTCGCCAGTCCATCACAGGGCAGGACAAACAGGACCAACAAACCATGCACACACTACACCTAAGGACAATTTGGTGACATCAATTAACCTGACATTCATGTTTTTGGACTGTGGGAGGAAGCCGGAGTACCCGGAGGGAACCCACGCATGCACGGGGAGAACATGCAAACTCCATGCAGAAAGGCCCTGGGCCGGGATATGAACCCACAACCTTCTTGCTGCAAGGCAACAGTGCTAACCACTGCACCACCATGCAGCCGGAACTGTGGATATGAAGGACCTAAATGCAGACAGGATTAAGTAATGTTATAATTTAGTAATTCCAGAACGATAAGAAAGACGAGCAGGCAACACACATAAGAACTCATGTGCACAAACACAATGGAAATCAAGTAACAAGTAATAACAGGGTATAATTACAAGGTGAGACAATGGGACCAGAAAAACAAGCAGGGGAGAAAGAGAACAAAACAAAACAGATCAAAACATACAGATTGTGACATCACTCCCTCCCTACAGTGGATACCAGTAAAAGTCCAAGACAGCCCAGTAAGGGTCGGTGGAGGAGGCCTTGAAAAGAGGGTACGGAACAAGGCCACAGATTTCAGGTGGCCAGCCATCTCCAAAAAAATTAAGGCTGGCTGTTTCAATTGGAGATCACATTATATTTAAAATAGCCTCATATTTGAAAAAAAGGTAGTCCTGGAACATGATTTTTTTTTTTTTCATATGCCAGAAGGTACAGCATCAGCAGCAGCAGATGAATTAGCAATTACTTAACTTGAGCAAGCATTTAAGGACAAATTCAAGGGGAACCACCCTCTGTTAACAGGAAGAAATCAGCAGAATTGGTCTCAGTAATAATACCATGTCTAGAAAAGGAATACATCTGAGTACTGGGACAGGACTATTTTCAATAGAAACAAACAACAAGAAAAGTTCAAAAAACTAGTGGTAACAACAACTCTGTCGTTAGTTCTATCCAGGAAACAGATACTGGTAAATATTGGGCCAGAATTACTCATTCAGACACACCTGCATTTACATTCTTTTATAACTTGGTTCCTTCATCTGTGGTCTGCCGTGTCCACTTAGAAGTGCATTAATCAATTGCTACTTTATAAATCAGGAGATCCGTTCTGTCCCTAATCAGTCAGAATTGTCATTACTTAGCATGAAAAAAAACCTACAAATATAGGTAATGTGTCTCAGTTTTTTCAACATTTTGCTGGAAATTGTTTTTACCTACTGTAGTTATTTTCATTGTTTTCTTATGTTCACATTTCAGGCAGATAGCAATTTGAATTATAGGTTTTGTCTGTTTAAAAATGAAGGTGACACATTTGGCTATGTTTCTTGTTTTCCTACGATTGTCATCAGAATCATAGAAAAGTTTAACTGCAGGGCCCACCTTAAACTACGGCCATTCAACAATTCAGTTTTATCTTTAACATATGTTTTTTTTTATGAAATTGAGTGCCAGCCTTGCTGATATTATATTACTAGAGCAGGGAACTGCTTGGTTTATTTATTTTATTTTTAGTTTCAGTATGCTTTGAGGCATACAGGTGTTTCAAAGCAGGTAAAAGGTAAAAATAGAAGAGGCATCTTACAGTTATTGTGTGGAGGCAGTAAATGATAATACACGCTGGTAAAACACAATTCAAATGCAAACACATATTTTTCCTATTCATTTATATTTTTATGCCCTCTTCATTTTTGAGACCTTAGAAACATTAGCATAGCTGACAAATAGCATGTATTATACAAGGAAAACAGATTATAAAATATAATTCTAGATTGCGAGGAAGTAACTTGTTTGAGTAAGCAACTTATTTGAAATTGATAGATGGGGACAGAGAATCACTTTCAATTATTCAATTCAGTTTATCGCTCTAACCATGGGCTGCAAAATAATAACATCACCAACTATCAGTGAAACAATAATTGTTTTTTTCCTCTTTTGGTGTGGGTTAGCTTTGAAAGAGAATAGGACTGAATCACCATAAAAAAAATATGCAGGACACAGAAAGCCGATAAGTGCAGCATACATACATGTGTTGTGCATATTACTACAAGTCCTTTCTCAACAGAAATGCATAATCTTACAGAAAGCCATAAATCAAAATCAAAATGAAATTAATTACAAGGCAAGTTAGTGTTGGGGTACTGCATAGACTGATTCTTTACGTTTATGGTCAAAGGTTGGAATGTCAACTTTATACATTTTCTGCAGTCCCTAAATTAATAAAAACAGGCTTTGCCACCTTTTTCTGATGCTGTGCTATGCAACAAAGCCTCCATCTTTTTTTAATTTTTCAGCATCTAAAACCAGAGTATTTTGATCATAAATTGTTGAAGTCCAATAACTTGTCGTCTCCACTTTCACTCAGTAGTTGTTGTAGTAGTAGCAGATGACAAAGTCTGCCACACTGCCCAACCAGTCTCAGCATACCATTAGCATATATATGAGATTTGAGATTTTATAATATTCACCAGCAGGCCTCATCTGTCATGGCCTGGTGATGAATTATCAAATGCTTGTTTGGGTGTGAGGGAGGTAGAAAAGTGGCAGTATGACTATCCTTCTTGCTTTTATAACCTTTACCATAACTATGGAAAACAAAGAGGGAATTTTATGAATAAGTCAACCATTCAGTATGGGTGAAACTGGTTACAACAGCTAGGTGCAAGTGTGACCGTTGTAAAAGAGGACTGGGGGGTAAATGTCATTTGCTCATTAGTTGCAAGCATAAAACATTCATAATTTACAGAAAAAAAGGATTTAAAAATAGTCTTAATGTGCTTAATCTACATGATGCATTTCATTTTGTGAACTGACTGAAATAAATTATATCCTAAATAATATAATGCATAGCATATTATTGTGTTTTATTTTGAAACCATATTGTTCCAACAGCATACAAACACAAGTTGGTCCGAATACTTTTTTATTCTCCTCCAAAGATGAATACAAATTTTACACTCTTCTCTCTGGATGTTAAGTTAATATTCAGCATCACTACCTGCACACCCGGCATGGTACCAGGTTTTTATTTTTAGATGGGCCTGGATGAAAAAAAAAAGAAAAAAAAGTAAAGATCAATATAAATCAATATAGCAGGTACAGAAACAAAACCCAAGTTTAAAAGGAAAGTTTTTGTTTTTTCAAGCTGGACCTTACTTTTACTTGCCCGGACAAGTTTGGAGAAACTAGGAGTTCTTCGAAAGAAGTTTATACCCAGTAGCAATCAGTGTATATCCATATAATGGGAGTGGTGGGGGCAGGAGAATTACCACCTGTAATAAGGCATGATCTGCCCCAAAACTACTTAATTTAACAATTTTCTTGTTATTCATTATTAGCACTGCTGCCCAAAGAGTTCAGAATGTTTCTGAATGGGCTTCTTTATTCTGTTCTGGGTCTTTTAGAGGCTTATAATCCAACTACACATTTATTTATTTTTCTTAAAATATACTCTTGGGCTGAGGCCATCATTACTAGATAATCAGTGCCAAGAGCTTTCAGTGACATTGTTGTTGTATTTATATATCCATTTTTGTGTGTTGTGGTTGTGTAGTTCTTAGTTCACATTGTTTGGTTTGTTTTGCCACACTGCCAGACAGAAAACGTAAAAAATTTTTTTTTAATAATTATAATAATAGTCCAACTACACTAACACACGATATTAGTTAAATCATTATCTTGCGTCATCCAATTTGTAGTCTGAGAAGGGCTTTTACTCTTCACTCTGTGGTGGTCTGCTAGACAGAACTTGCTACTGCAGATATCAGCATGGTTCACATTCATGTGTCTCCAAATTGCACTAACTGAATGACCATTTGGACTAAGTTCAATTTCGACAGACTCCCTTTCCACAACCTATCTGCAATGGCAGGCTGTTGCGACATCACTGAAATCTTTGGTTAATGTAAATTGAAATTGGTTGGATTAAAAGCCAGTAAAAACCCAAGAAGCTTACACCGCAGCACCTCTGAAACATTCCAAACTCACTTGTGCCTGTGTGATTAAATTAATGTAATAAATGCTAAAAATGAGGTCCAAGTTGTAAGTTATATTTTTACTTCAATGTAACTGCAAACAGACTTCAGTGGAAACTGTTAAGGATTCGAAGCCTGCCGCATGTACAAATAAAGACAAAATATAAGTTTCTCATCAGCGCAACATATTAAAAAAACAAGTTTGTGTTCAAACATTCATTTAAAGGAAGCTTAAATGAATATGATTTTAAAAGGCACAAACTTCAAAAGCCTTGAGGTGCATTTTGCAGCATTCTTTTTTAAGGTGAACGCAAAATACTGTGGGTGGAAATCATATTTATGTGCATTTTACAGCTGAAAAAAGATTGCAGCTAATATGAAAACATATACACAGGTTTGATCTTTTATGGCAGTTTTAACAAATCGGTGATAACTATAAGGTTACAGACAGAGCTGCCCTTAAAGCTAACTGTGCTGAATCCAGAACATTATAAAATCTCCTTTTTAATGAAGAAAAGTGACAATAAAATAGGAATGATTTTTAAAATAAACCGTGCGCTTTACTTTTAAAGGGCATGAACACGGCGCTCTCAGCAGCTCTGCATTGATACATGTAGGCTGACCTCTCGGCTTCTAAATGGGAGGATCTGAGTTTGAGTCTGGTTTTAATAACCTATTTCTTTATTTATTTTATTTATCCTTCTACACATTTCCTTTTTACTTGTCTCTATCTTTAATATGGACACAATAAAGTACTTTACTTGCAGACAACATGATAGAATCTGGAGAGTTTCAGATTATTTTTTTTACAAAAATGTGTACAAAACATAACTAAATATTATAGGCTCCAAACAAGTGTTAATCAGCTGTGTATATACTGTACACGTTTTGCTGACAAATATTATATATATTATATATGTTCTGCGGTGTGTCTATCGCTCAGTCGGATGAAAACTGTCATGATCATACAGACTACAGTTGCTTTTTAAACATTAGATTTGTATCTGAATGGTAGGCTATCACATATGAAAGTGATCTGGGTCGGAGTTGAAAAAGAAACTGAAATGCGTTGTTCAAAAAAGATGTGGGCAAAAATGTCATTTGATGTGCATTTGTCTACAGTGCGAACATAGTTCATTAAAAGAAAATGCCTCACTATATTTAACAAACAGCCATGACAGGGTACTATATTGTTTTCAGGTCTCTGCAGGGTTGATATGGAAATAGCCATGGATAACGGGTACAGCCACGTAGGCGTTTTCTCTAATTGGACCAGTGCATCAGCACCCACTGGCGGAACTGTAAATCGGCGTCCTTTCGTGGGCCCGAGCCCGATAAGCCCACCCACAATGCCATGGCTACTGCACATGCTGAATATTACTATATTCTGAGACAAACAATTAATGGAAAATATTATGCAAATATTATGTATATATGAGATGATCAATTTAAACTTAGAAGCTAGAAACTCTGTTTCCATGATTTTGCAAAGGATTGACCTCTTTGCATTCAAATTTACAGGAAAACAACTACTGTTATAACAACATGGGTTACTGTTATTATTTTACCTGAAAAAATAATAAATGAGATAGTTGTCAGTCCCATTTTCTATGTAAAATTAGATTAGATTTGGAAACGTAAAAAAATATAAAAAAAATTAAATGCCATTGATAATGAGACATGCTATGTTACCAGTCCTTTTTTTTCAATAAAAATGTGATTTTTCCTCCTGAATTTCAATTGTACAGTGTACATAAGTCTGTGTTGACTTCTGTGTGATTCTTCTATTTAGGTTGTCACTTTAGGGCATGTATTGACTGGAAGCAGGCCTGTCAGGTTTATGAAAGATGTAATAATTCAATTCAATTTTAAATTCAATTCAATTTATTTATATAGCATCAATTCACAGCAGATGTCATCTCAAGGCACTTTACAAGAAAAGTAATTCCAATACAATTATACAAATATTCCAATCTGTTAAAAGTTTTCTATGTAAGGAATCCCAGCAGATTGCCTGGTTTGTCTGGATTGTCAGATAGTCTCGTGGTTACGGTGGCCCTGAAGGGTCACAGCACACAATTTAAGAAAACACATGCAAAAAGACAAAACACAAGCAAATTCAGAAAAACGACACACACGTAAAAAAAAATGCACTGCAAATAAAACACCACACAACACATAAAAAAATACTGCAAATAAAGCACCACACAACACATAAAAAACGCTGTAAAAACATACCACACAACACATAAAAAAAATGCTGCAAATAAAACACCACACAACACATGAAAAAAATGGTGCAAATAAAAAAAACATACAACACATAAAAAATGCTGCAAATAAGACACCACACTACACATAAAAAAATGCTGCAAATAGACCACAACACAACGGAAGGAATTTTTCAAGGGACACTTAAATGTGATGCACATGGCCGGAAATGCTTGTTGACACGACAACAAGTCACACAGCTCAGTCACCGTCTCTGAACGTCAGGTGTTGGAAAACGAGATAAAAAGTAATTTTTATTAAATTTATTTTTAAGTGTGTGTCGTTTTTCTGAATTTGCTTGTGTTTTGTCTTTTTGCATGTGTTTTCTTAAGTTGTGTGCTGTGACCCTTCAGGGCCACCGTAGGTGGTTCTACTTTTGATGTTGTGGTACTATTTGCCTAATAGCAGTACTTTAGGATAGTACATGGAGAATGTGTGAAGAGTGTCTAATCATGTTCAGAGTCCAGTTCCTGATGGACAGACGGTAGGGATTCTCCAAAGTCATTTTCATGTTCCCTTACTATCCTCTGCAGGGCTGTTTATTGCAGCCTGGAATACACAATATACAATACTCAATCATCTGTATTCTGTAAAGATGCTTATAGGCAGTGATGCTTGTTTATGACTGCCCGGACATTTTAGTCTCTATCGGGGCAGTTTCATGATACCAAGATAAGAAAATCTGAGATTTCTATTCCAAATAAGTTAATGCCATCTTCTATGCTGAATTGAACAAAACTGAAAATGTATCTTTGGTTGATTAAAAAAAAAACAATACCTACCAATGATTCCACATTTGTGGATAGATGATCCAAGATAAAGGAAAATTGAAAAGAACAAAGGTGAACAAAAACTCAAAAACAGTTTAAAAGGTTTGTATTTTGTGTTTTACTATTGACTTTATCTACAAGCAGACATTGGTCTTTATATTAGTAAAAACATGGATAGCACTTCCTGGTGATTTTCGGACCTCTCAGGAAACTTCCTAACCACAACAACGAAACCACAAACAGGAAGTCACACTGATCATCTCTTTAAAAAGCAATGTTCCGCATAAAAACAACATTTGAACATTACTTTGAAATGTGCCACCCACATTGTGGCTGTCCAAGCATGACCCCCTAGCTGTGACTGATTGGTGTATACAGTGAATCTAGTATTATTTATTACACACACTAAAAAGAAATTGTTCAATTATACCTTACACTACGTATAATTTACCTAGAGGGAGTTTAGCTACTACATCTCACTGTTTGACCGAGGAGGTGAAATACTTTATATTCCAACTCTTTGCAAATATCCCATGTGTTAATTAAATGACTAGAAAGTGCAATGGCCTGTGTCTTAAATTAATTGCTTTCTATTAGATTACATTATTGTAGATAGAACAGAGCATATTATTAACACTGTTGTACATTCTCCTACATTCAATTTCCTTGAACATTATTACTGAGAGAAATCTCTCACTCCTTCTTATGCTCAGTCTCTCTCTCACTCGCTCTCTTTCTCTTCTCAAGATTATTTCAAATTTCTGTCATAGTGCATTCTGCTCAGTTAATTAAAGGGGACTAACACGCAGTGGCCTGTATCCTATTGACATCAAATCCATAACTTAGTGAGAAAACATTTACATTAATTTGCCATTAATACCTTCCATGCGGACTTTTCAATTCCCTGCTAAGTATGATGTTATCCAATAGCTGTTGTTGCCCATAAGACAAAAAGGCATTTGGTCCATAAGGCCAACATAATAATAAAAAAAAAGATGAAGATTTTAATTAACTGAATAAAAGTGCACCAGGCTGTGTCTTGGAAAACAGCTTTGGGTAATAAAAATATAACCAACAATCTCTCCATCTTCTTTCTTTCAATTCAGTTTTGAATGCTATTACACAAGGTAATGGAGTTTGGGAATGGGAACTTCTTGATAGCTGTCAAAGGGAGAATCAAGAACCGGCAGAAAATGCCTTGTATTTCTTCCTTTTTTAATAAAACAACTAAGCTCAGCAGTCTGTATCCTATCTCAGCTATTGCATCTATTGGATTGGATTATTTTACATTTTGATTGAAATGATGTCCGTGCCAGATAAAAACACAGACCCCAGCTGTTGTAATTGAATCAGGGTGGAGTTGTTTATTCGGTTGATCTACAGCAGTGATTTGCTTGTCCTAACATCCAATGCATAAAAGATCTACTCTTGTTTAACACACCACTGATTAGATCTGTTTAAAATGGCGAAACAAGAGGCGTCCGTGTCCGGAGATGGGAAGGCATAAAGATAATGCATATAACGGCACAAGAAAAGGGAGCAGGGGGTTTACCAGAGGATACAAAGGACCCTCAGTCTACTCAGCTCTTTTTATAGTGTTGTGTGCAAGTATGTATACCCGCACGAGTGTGCAAAAGCCTGTTCGATTGTACATAGAAGAATACTGACCATGCATATTCGGCTTAACTTTCTTAGTGTGACCAAAACTATAAATAACTCTTATATGAAACACATACACAGAAGTCATGATCAACATTTTTTTTTTATCTTATTATCACTGGCATTTTGAGTTTATACATTTTAAACAGTAATATACAAAAAGAAAAGAAAAAGAAGAAATGAGATGTAATATTGTGAAATATTACAACATCCTCAGCATTTAGTAAATCTTATTCATGAGGACAACTAAATATAAGCTATACAATGGATGGTTGATCATAAAATAATGACTCTTATCAGTTTATAGTGGAATGCACATCCATCACTCTGAGAAAAAGGTGAACAAACGGGCACTGCACAGCGCATGCTAATTTCAGTATCGCTCTTTGCACAAATGAAAACATAATCTGCTTAGATTGTGATGTCCCTGCTACAGGAGTAACTTTGTCAAGGGCATGGAGAAGTATCAAATATGTTAATTTTTTTTGCATATCAAACATGTGATAAGGTGTCCTCTTCTAGATAAATACTAGTATCACAAAGTGCAATACTTTTTGACTTTGAGGAGAAAATACTAATCAGCCAATGATTCTGTAATGGGAAAAACAAACAATGCTATAGAGCCAATGTTTCTCAAACCGATGTTCAAGTACAGTACTACTTTTGGCACTTGGGTTGACTTTAGCACAATTAAGAAGAAATCATAATATTAATTATTCACAAGGTAAAAGAAAATGCAACGTAGACAAGACCACCTGAGATTATTTTAAGAACAGCCATGTACAAAGCAGGCGACAGATTCATGAATAAGAAGCGATAGTTACAATTCAATTCTCCCCTAAATTCAGCATTCAGATTTGGGAGTTTATCTCAAGACATCATATCTGACCTCCAATTTCAAGATAAAAAAACAATGGGATTGTTTTATTGACATTTTCATTGACAGGACTAACAACTATTAAATATGGAACGTAAGTAGGTAGATTACCCAAATACTGTACCAAGAGTAGAACTAATTTATAATATTTTTTAATTAAGAGGAAGAAAAAAGTAGTCATCCATAACATTACTTGAGTGTGAGTGAAAAGTGTTTGGTAAAAAAATTTACTTAAGTGCTGTTTAATCTCAGTTATATCGTGACATTTAAATAACATCCAAGTTCTTGTTTTAAAGAACCTCTTAATGATGAAGTAATAAAAGACTGAATAAAACTAAATAACATAATTACAAAAGAAATGAAAAAAGAGACACATTTCTAGAATTTATAGAAATGTGTCACTTGTTATTAAGAAAACTAAAAGAGAACCTTCCATCCATCTATTGTCTGTACCCACATATCTATGCAGGGTCGAGAGGGGACTGGTGAATACACTCCAATGGTCATTGGACGAGACATTTGGAATACAATGGACACGTGGCCAGTCCATTACATGGCTAAAAAGACATTTGTGTCCAGGTTCTGTCATATAGAGCATAATGATATTATGTAAAATAACAGCAGTGTAGGACCAAATATCAAGATGATAACTCTGTTGATTTTGCCAATAACAGTGACATTTATGCATGCACAAGAAAGTCAGAACAAAGACAACATCACTTTGCTGGTTTGGATTTTATCAGGAAATGCAAATTCAAACAGTAAATGAAAACCAGGTAAAGTTTGACAAAAAGACTGCAAACTACACATGTATCAAACATGAACTTTACTTGGAACTCAAAACACAAAGTAATCGGTGACATTTACAGACATTCAGATTAGGCCAACATCTGTCACAAGCCCTAACCTTTGCCTTCCCTTGTCAGTATATTATCTGCGCTTTAAACGTTTGAAACGCTATCACATCTCACAACAACCTCCCTGAAAGCAGCAGAAAACCTGTTTAATAATTTCTCATGTTTCAAAAGCTACTGGGTCGTTCTGCTATAATCAATCATCTCTATTAACGTCCATATCTCGTGCTCCACCAGCCGTGACCTCCTGGACAGCTGAGCTCAGATTGTATCACTATATGCATGCTACTTTTGCTTGCCCCTCCACACTCCAGTGTAGCATTACACTTCTCTTTGCTGTCTACTCATGTGCTGTTATAGGCATCCTGTTGTCCTGTCGTCATTTTATCAGGTTTCCACAACTGCTCTTTGTGGCCCTGCAGTAACCCAAGTAACCCAAAACATCTCAGAAAACAAAAAGATAGGCAAAAATTTATAGTATAACCTTAAAAGTAAAAAAAAACTAAAAAACATGACAACATGCACATATTCCTAAAGAAATTATAAGATTTGATGAGATTCTCTGAGAAATCAGAATTATGCTCATATTCAGTTTTTTAACAAAGCACCAAATTTCAACAAATGTCCCATCAAGAAAAAACAGTTCAACTATTGATGATCCTGGTAGGCATGTGGCCAGAGTGGAAAGGAACAACTACCTCTCAACAGAAAGGATAAAACAGAAAGCAGGACCAGACTCAGTTTAATTAGTCATCGGCGGGAACTGGCTGAAGAAACTAGCAAATTGAAATGGGCTAATGCAGATTTCAGATTTACAAATAGAAATTAATGATGAAGCAGTCATTACTGATTAAAAGTTAATCAACAGTTGTATAATATAAAAAGCAAATGTATACATAAAAAATGATTTATTTTTTGTCATTGGAAGTTCTTAGTTTTACTGCTGTTTTTTAATACCCACAGAAAAAGAAAAATGTATTCTAATAAAATGCTGGCTTTTTCACTGTTCTTGAAATTTAAAATGTTTTTTTTCTGTATTTTTTAACAGTAAAAATAATATGTTTTAGAGCTTTATGCGAACCTTTTCTTTTTTTCCAAGTTATGCTAATAATGAAGGGGGATTGTTTTATAATGATATAATTTTAAAACCTATAACAACATTTTTACATCATGAAAAGAAACCAGAATGAGGGAATCAAACCCAATCCATTACAATGCATCTAGTATGTATTTGATTCAGTGTACTGTTTAAATTTGAACAACATGGTAACTTTAGCTGTTCTGTCATGCTATTACTGCACATAAAGATGGACAAAATATGTCAAAGCGAAAAAAGAAAAATAAATAAATAAATAAAATATAAAAAATATATATATAAAATATTTTGCTACTGCATTTAGTCTGTAGTTTGGGGACATCTCTTATTTTCTTCCAATTAATTCTAGGCCTGTGATAGAGCCTGGTTAAAGTACCAAGGTATGATATTAAATATTAATAATTATCTGTTATGCATAATCTCTTTATCACTGTCCAGATTACAACTAAAATATAGTCATATAGCAACTAGGGTAATACTAAGGCTTGTCCTGTCATCTTTAAGGTATTATAGCAGTAAACTTTAGAAATGATTTGCATATAATGGATAAAAAATAAATAAATAAATAAATAAATAAAGGGTTGTTTTAAGCTTGCAGATGGCAGAGAGTGACCTTTTCTTTCTGAATCAATCCCTCAAACCCAAACAAACAAACACACAATAAACACAAACACATACACACACAGAGACACACATGCACATAACAAAGAGCAATAATGTGGAAATGTTAACAATGTACAATTAAAATTGTGATTTATGTTCCATGCAGCTATTAAATGACACTGTGGCCCAATGATATCAATTTCCATATCATTAGCATAATAGTTTTATTGTGGTATAATTGCTAAATAAAAAGGCTCTTACCTGGCAAACCTTACTGCATATCAGGGACTCTTAAACGAGTAAAATGTTGCCTCACACAAGTAACATGGGTCAATTGCAGACGGGGATAGTCGGGGGTAATGATTAGATCATTAAAATTTAGTCTATGCTTCACAGAGCATAGAGAAAATTAACTTCCCCCACCTAGCTCATTTTTCTGCTGAACATGAAATAATGATTTTCTGCCAGTATAATTACAAAGCTAACATCTGATAGAGTCAGCATCCAGGGGGGATTATCACATGCATGAGTATTAGACCTCATTACCAGCTTGACTGCAAAATTATTACATCTTGTAATTGGATGGCGAGATTTATTCACAGATTGAGCTAGGGTTCCTCGGTAAGATTGTAATTACAGGCTTCACTGGTTTGCTACTTATCACACTGCGTGCAGGAGGGAGGAGGACCGAAAAACAAGCAGAGTAGAGGGGAAGGATGGACCGTTTCATTAAGCAGGACTACCCTATCAATGGCAGGATGGCATTGTGGCGCTTCTGTTTGGAAGGCAGGGCGAGTGGGTAACATCTTTCCTCTCCTTCTCTATTTATGAGGCCAAACAGAGGAGCTGTTTGCAGTGGGGGGTGTCGGAAGGAAAGAAAAGGAGGGGAGCATTTATTATTACCAGGGTTTCACTCCCCGACAAATAGGATTTCATTTATTTAACCTCTGCTGATCTATTCCAGTGATACGTATAAACAAGCCATCCGTTTTTTATGACCGCTGCAGAGTCAATGCCTCAATTATCTAAAGGCTAACTGAGTGTTAAAGTGAGCCATCTGCCAGTGGGAATCCCATTGATTTAATTTGCCTTGTGGTTTTACCCAAGTGCAACCGGGGACCCCACTTTGTACTTTTAGCACAAGAGGCGACAGACAAACACATCACTCACTGAACCTGAGTTCAAAGAGAGAGGTTGCAGGGTGTTTGTGCATGTGCATGTAGTTGTTGTAGGTCTGCTACACTTCCTTGTTCGTCAATGCATATGCACTACTTGTACCTCAAATTTTGCCATGAACTACAAGGTAAACAGGAGCATAGGCAGGGAGAATGAGGTCTTTGGAAAAATCAATACTTAGTCTTAGGTTTGATGAGGAGGATGTCAGGCTGCCAACGGAGGGGACACCTTCGTTCTCCTGATGCTGGCTAATCTATGCCTGCATCAATGACTATTGATAGAGTATACGCATGCTTGTTTAAGTCTGTGTACTCATCTGGGTGAATCTGTAATGTCTATGTTGTTTTTGCATATATTATCTCCTCTGTTGCCAGGAAAATTTCCCTATGAGTTTTTTCTCCAATGAAATATATGTGTGTGTGTGTGAGAGAGAGTGTGCGTGTGTGTGTGTGTCTGTGTGTGTGTGTGTGTTTCTGTCCAACCTCGAGGGCACTTTTGTTGCCAACTCAATGGCCAGCCCCATACAATAATCAGTGTACCAACATTTATAGAGTTGTTGGAGTCTATTACAAAGGCTCAGGTTGGATCAATGTTGGTATCAGTGTTCACAGATTATATGATTTGTCATTTAAACACAGATTCATCTGGGTATCTGTGTTTGCATTCATATTTGGTTTTATATCATTAACTTCTTGTCTAAACTTTTATAAGCTAAGAAAAGGCAATTTCATGTGTATAGCACACTTTCAACACAAGGCAAATTACAGTGCTTTACATGATTTGGTGGTAAAGAAACCAAATATATGATAAAAGTATGAAAATTAAAAACAGAGGAACGATAAAATAAAACATTTAGCATTTGATTAAAAACAACAATTTAGGAAAAGAATAATAAGAAAATGTATGAAAAAGTATGAAAATTAAAAACGGATAAAATACAAGAATCAATTAAAGAAAGCATTCAGCAATTGATTAAAAACAACAATTTAGGAGAAGCATTAAATGCAAATTATTCAAAAATCTATATTAGAATATTACTCAAAAGCATCTCTAAACAAGAGAGTTTTAATCTTTGATTTGAAAGAATATAACGAATTAGCAGCTTTGCGGATATCAGGAAGTCTGTTCCAGATTTCTGGGGCATAGAAACTGTAAGCTGCTTCTCCATGTTTGGTTCTGATTATAGGGATGTTTAATAAACTAGAGTTGGAGGACCTAAGTGGTCTGCTGGGTTGGTACGGTGACAACAGGTCTTCAACATACTTTGGTGCTAAACCATTTAGCGATTTATAAACTAGTATTTTATTATTTATTTTATTATTAACTAGTATTTTGAAGTCTATTATCTGAGCTACAGGGAGCCAGTTTAAGGACTTTAGAACTGGGGTGATGTGCTCTACTTTCCTAGTTCTACTCAGGATGCCAGCAGTAGCATTCTGGATCAGCTGTAGCTGTCTGATAAACTTTTTAGGTAGACCTGCGAGGATGCTCTTCCAGTAATCAATCCGACTAAAAATAAATGTATAGATGAGCATTTTTAAGGTATTTTTGTGATATTAGTAATTTTATCCTAGAAATATTCTTCAAGGCATAGAAGGCTGACCTTGTTATTACTTTTATGCAAAACGGGAGGTTCAGGTCTGAGTCCATTATTACACCTAAATTACATGCCCGATCATTAGTTTCTAGTTGTATCAACTGAAGGTGTGTGCACACTCATGCGAATATAGTTGGACCTCTTTAAGTCCAAAAATAAATACTTCAGGTTTTTTTCTATTCAGTTGGAAAAAGTTATGGGACATGCAGCTATTGATTTGCTCAATGCATTTATTTAGTGCTTGGATCAGTATATAGTCACCTGGTGACATTGTAATGTACAGCTGACTATCATGTGCATAGTTATTGTAATACATTTTATTGGATGTTATAATCTGGGTTAGTGGGAGCATGTAGATATTAAATAGAAGAGGTCCCAGGATCCCTGTTCTTCCGGTAGGACTCAAACCAGCCAAGTACTGTACCAATGAGTCCGACCCAGCTCTCCAGTCTTTCCAGTAGTATTTTGTGGTCAACAGTGTCAAGCGCTGCACTGAGGTCCAACAGAACTAGCACCTTGGTTCTACCACAATCTGTTTTACTGTGAATGTCATTGAAAGCTTTGACTAGGGCACTCTCAGTGCTGTGAGCACAGAAACCAGACTGATAAGTATCAAAGCGGTTGGCCATTGTTAGGAAACTATTTCATTGTTGAAACAGTTTTTTCTTAATCTTGCTGATGAATGGGAGCTTAGAGATTGGCCTATAGTTCTGCAGTAGTGTATTTCCCAGGTTGCTCTTCTTCAGTAGTGGCTTGATAACTGCTTTTTTTAGGCCTGGAAGAAGACACCTGGCAGGAGGGATGATTTAAATATTTGAATCAGGTCAGACTGAATGATAAGGAAAACTTTTTTTTTTTAAAGCTGTGGGTAATACATCAAGGCAGCAAGAGGAGGAGTTTAACTGCTTAATGATTTATTTGGGGTAACTTATGGGATACAGACATTTTCTCTACGTTGGTGTTCATTGGGGGATGATATTGTTAGTGTGTTCTGTACTGGATTTAAGATGATCTAAAACACTTTGTCAAAAGCAGAACTAACAAGACAAGAACAGTTTCAATCAAGTAAATTGAGGCCATGAGAATATCATTATTGACTTCCACAAGGGTTGTTTCAGTGCTTTGATGAGCTCTGTAACCTAACTGAAATTATTCAAACAGGTTGTTACTGTTTAGATGCTCACATACTTGATTTGTAACACTTTTCTCAAGGATTTTGGATAAGAAAGGAAGGTTAGATATAGGTCCCACAGCAAAATTTTATAAAGATTTATGACATATATACATATATATATATATATATATATATATATATATATATATATATATATGTATATATATATATATATATATATATATATATCAAGTGGAGTACTAGAAAAGTAGCCCTAATTGTCCACTGTGAAAGAAAAAGAAAGAACATAAAATACATAGGTCTGTAATTAACTAAGTCATCTTGAGCCAGGTTGGGTTTCTTAGGTAAAGGTTTAACTACAGCAACCTTACCCTTTTAGTCTGTTAAAATGGCAAGCAATGTTAGGCAACTGAAATACGATAAAAAATAAAATAATACTAATAATTTTCTGCGTCCAGCAGTTCTACTTATGGCAAAAATATATTCTAGGAACTGTAATTTAATACACAAGGCCCAAACCATACCAAACACCAGTGATCAGATATAGCACAAAAGTAAGAACAAATAATATATATGAGTTATCAAAAAAGATCTCACACAAATAAATAAATAGCGTAATTACAAAATAAAAAAAGGTAACACAAAAGATGCAATATGTATATGATTGAATTAAAATTACTTCTGTTGTAAAGTGCGTTTGAGAAAACATCTGTTATGAATTGGTGCTATAAAGAGAAATTAAACTGAATTGTATTTTAGTACTGTATTCATTTTGCACTAACAAAGTTGTATTGAATTGTATCAGTTTTTCCGTTTTTTTGTTAAAGTATAAACAGTAAGTTACAAAAAGTGCAGCAAACAAAACAAACTAAGGCACAAACTATTATTATCTTACCAGTTTTCCAAGAAATACTTACAAGTTCATTGTATGAATGGTAAGATGAATTAATTAATTCTCAAAATTCCCTTTAGAGCTTCTTAAATTGAGTCGCAGAAATAATCATTTTAATGTGCAAACTGGCTATGAAGTGCTTTGTATGCCTTTGTCTTAATCTTTTCTGAGTAAACTGAGTATATTAACCATAGAAAATCTTCAATGATTCCTGGTTTTGTACGAACCTTGTTTTTACCAATACTGCTATTTTTAGTTTCCTGACCGGGCCACTGGTGGTATGAACCAGGCGTGAGCATCTGGTCTTGGTTGTCAGCTCTTGCTCCAGTGGAACCTTTGGAGTTGGTGTCAGGTTACATTATACTGCGTTCAATGCTAGCGGTTAATGTCCGTTTATTTATTTTTTTATGGGGGAGTTGCCTTATAAATGTGTTTGTGACTATGGGGTTATGGGTGGGAGGGGCATGACTGCATCATATGTCTTAACTTCTACACAAACAGGTGAATGCTGAATAGTCTGACATATTAACATATAAAATGATCAGACAGAGTAATCTAGAAATGACAGAAAGTAATGTAGATAATTCCTCATTGTTTCCATTACTTTATATTAACATCAAATTATAATAAAAATCATGTTTTTTTTCAATCTGACAAGAATTCTTTTTTGACATCCCATTTTTTAAATCTATCCTCCCTATCATTTCTCTTTCTTTCTTTTCTCCCCTGCTGGGAATATTTCGTTGAGCTACCCAAGTCTTTGGCCTTTCTTAGTTAATTACGCTGGTTCATCTCTGTCTGTCCAGCTGCATTTTCGACCCCCCCACACACTTTGCTTTACTGTGCTCTTCGTTCCCTTTTCCCTTCATACTTATCCCCATTTCGCTCACTATGTATATAATCTATTCATCCATCTCATCTCCTCTGTTATTTGGTAAAAGTACCCTTTCCAGTTCTTTTTTTCTCCATCTGCTCTCCCGCCAGCTCTGGTTCCCTAGAGTAACTCTTATGGCATTTAAGTGGAATGAGGCCCATTAACCCTGCCAGCTTGTGTCTCATCTCTCCTCCATTGATCAGAAGGCACAGTGGAGATATTTTATTACTAGGTTGTAGGGGACTGATGAAGCCATTTAAGCAGTTTAACATTGAACAATCTGTGCAAGTATGTGTGTGTGTATATATATGTGAATGTTTTGGTGACTAACCAAATCGAAGAATATAAATGTATATAATATTTTATCCCCATTGGCTGTAGCAAAGGGAAGCTTGCTTTGGTAATTTAACTTATTTTAAAGAAGAGATAAGGCTTATCTATTTTTTTTCATCAGTTAAGTTTATATGTGTTATTCTGAAGATTTTCTTCTCCAATGTCACTTAACTGGTTGAACACATATTTTCTACTCTGTATACCCAGGATTTAAATGTATCCCTGTGTTTTCCTACATTTTTCTAAGCTATGTGAACTCTTCCTATGTTTTTTTCTCATAAAAAAACATTCATTTGTAATTTCATTTTGTGCGTATGCAAAAAAGACTCCAACATGAATTGTGAATTCAATATGGGATTGTAACAAATGTTTTCATTTCAAATGTTTAACCTAAATTAGTATAGGTTATTTAGTTCAGCAGTTTCTTTCTTCAACAATCATGGTTTTTCCACACTCTGAAGAATTGCATGTGTAAAGAGTCATTAAGCCAAAAAAATTCTGCGTGAAATCATTGTTCTGGACTGGCAACTTTATGAGCATTCTACGTCAGAGAAAATCTGTCTGTGGTATTACAAACAAAGTACTAAAGAAATTATATGGTAATGATACATTCTTAGGACATAAATAAGTAGCAGAAATAAATGGTTTGGGTTGGATTCAATCCCCAGACTCCCAGGTGAGAGTCATGCACATTATGAAGTCAGCCAAATGGATATCCCTGTGACCAAGTAACCAGGGTGCATTGTCAATCGGAGGCATTGTGACAGGATCCTACACTGCCACATATGTGGAGGGAAAATTCATAAGGTTTTCTCAAATAAGTTTTAAGAGACACTCATGGCCTGATTTAGCAATGGCTTGTGCAAACTGGCGCATAATGCACTGCGTCGCAAAAACACACCGTACCTGATTTACTAATATGAAGCAGAGCACATTGGGCCTGTTAAACCCAGAGCAAGACACACGCAATCCATTTAGCATGTTTCCTTAATCTGAATATGCAATATGAGCATTTCTGTTAGAAGACAAAAAATATTGGCAGGAGAATAAGCAAATAAGTAGGCGTTACAGGTGCAATGTGATTTACTAAGCATAAAGATGTTTGCGACGGCTATTTTAGCATCCATTTTTAGTACTTTTGAAAAGCATGTCTTAATTTTGCGCTACCACATTCAACATAAGTTTATTATTCACAAACGAAAAATTTCATTCGCACACAGCATAACCTAAGAGTAATTAACGCTCTAATGGCCATAATCCTGACAGTTATGTAAATATTTACCTGTTTTCCCTCAAAGATGCATCACAACTCACTGCGCTCTCAGCACGCCTTCACCAGGTGGAGACGCGCTGAGCGCACAGTGAGTTGTGATCCTCATTAGTTGCCCCCACAATGGTTAATCTTGCTGGCTTCTAATTAATTAAATGTAGTAATAATGTGTAATACCACAATGACAAAATGGCTATATAAGACATTTTATAAACAAAATTCATACATTTCAGATGAAATATTTTCAAGATTACATTTTTGTTCTCCTGAAACTTGACATTCAATAGAAGCTATGATAAAGTGTGGTGCATTTCAACAATATTAGTAGAATAGGGACATTTTAGTGAGCTTATTCTGGATATGTGGCAGGTTAAATCAGTCTAACCCTGCAATACAATGTGTGCATTCAGCAGAGAGCAGCACATGTACACCACATGAATTAAATGTATTACTGACAAACAGAAAACAGAATTTGCAACATTCTAGCCTAATAGTATTTAATTATGTAACAGCCAAAGAATTGATACAGCCACAAACTCCTCATTGAATACTGCTGCTTGTGCCTGTTAAGAATTGCTCATGCAATCTCAAAAAATCACCCGCAAATTAGGCCAACCCACTCACGCAGATTTGTAGCACCACACGCAATTTTGCAGTCATTATCAGGAATCTTGATAAATCAGGCCCTCAGTATGTTCACATGCACATCTAAATCAAGCTTTTTGGAGTAATAAGACTAAATGATTGCCCCGTGTTGAGAGCCGAGTCCCAGTTTCCATGTCACTCAGAAAATCAAACTATTAAATAAAGTACTCCCCGACGATAGATGGCGACATGCCCAGCTACCTGCTAGACTGGATCACCTTCTCTGGACACCTTTGAAAGACTGTGAAAAACTGTGAATTAAAAACATGGTACACTGCTCAGCCGAGAACCTTGATAAGCTACTCACAAGACAAAATGCCCTGGAAAGACAGAAAGCCTTGGAGGAACAGCTCCGGAATATGGAAGCAAAACTTTGCATTCTGGAAATAAACTTTGAGATTATTGCTGGATGTAACAACGAGACAACATTACCGGCAATGGAACAACAAAAAACTGACAGTCACGTCCTTTGGTGTAGCCTCAATCAGTAAGCACTGAAAAAAAATAATTCCCTCAACGAGGCGAGGAACGGGCAGAACACCAAACTCGAATTTCGAGGAGAACTGGCCACCTCTGAAACGAAGCTCTGAAAAACGATAGAAAAAGGGTGGTTCTACACAATAACGCGAGCATTACCCACTGTGCTTGTTCCCTGTCGTTTGATTCAGAAGCAGAACATTGTTCTGAAAAAAAGGGGAGACCCCATGGCCGATTTGCAGTGCTACACACCTCTCTCTCTCTCATTTCTTGCACCTGGCTGATCAACAGAAGCCATCTCCTCCCCAGTGGGCTGATCTCTGATAAAACCTGTTGCGCCGATTGGCCGGAACACCAATCGATTAAACTGACTGCAGCTCTCTTGCAGCCTGACTGGAGCCAACAACCAGCCGATTCGGATGTTGTCAATCCGTTAAATGGCCGTTAATAGC
This sequence comes from Apricaphanius iberus, assembly GCA_028564705.1. NCBI lineage: Eukaryota > Metazoa > Chordata > Actinopteri > Cyprinodontiformes > Aphaniidae > Apricaphanius > Apricaphanius iberus. Next base: position 1,060,469 of record JAPXFQ010002641.1, on the reverse strand, counting down.
GGTTATCATTCCCATTAAATGCCTTCAGACTGTGCCCTCTCTTCCTAATAGTAGGTTATCAACCATTCGTATCGCTGATAACAGCCAACTGTGTGCACGTGTCAAAACTTCTTCGTCAGAGTAGCATATCGTAACTGGAGTTATCTAACCAATCTTAACCAACCCACAAGTTTTATGTTCTAACCTTAAGGTCACAGAAGGACAAATATACTTTATTTTTAAATGCCTAAACCTTAACCCAATTTGAAAAGGTTTTAAACAACAAACGAAAAGGTTTGTTTCAGTAGGTAGAGAGGGCACAGTCTGACGGCATTTAATGGGAGTGATAACCGCTAATTACGGCCATTTAATGGGCTGATCACATCCGAAATGGGTGCAACAACAGCCCCGCTGATTTTCAAATATCCACTCTGAGCACCTCGTTTGAGCTGAAGGAGATTTCCCTCTCTGCCGTACGGGCATGAGTTCCTTGTGAACTTTTTAAAGAGAGGCTCTGCCCAAAGTCTTGACACGGTGCTGGACACATATGTACAAACTTTTCCTCGGGCTAGCAAACCGTCCCTTTGAGCTTCGATCGGCCACTGAAGTTCTTTCCTTTTTTCTATTTCCATACTCCCCCTTTTTTCGGGTCGCGTTTTTGTCCGCCACAACCAAAAGGATTTACTTTTCTGCAATCAACCCTGTGGTCTTCAAAGAAAAAGTAAGGTTGTTCCATTATTATTTGAAGTCTGGGTGGAGCAAAATAGGATTTAATAGTAAACATTCCTAGAATTAGAATTAAACAGACAGAGGCAGCTTTCAGCTTCTATGCTCCACAAATCTGGAACAAACTTCCAGAAGAATGCAAAAATGCTGAATCGTTAAGCTCCTTTAAATCAAGATTAAAACTATTCAGAGCTGTCTTTGAGCTTAAATTGTGTTTTTTGATCACTCTTTTATTCTCATGGTTTGATCGTTATTCTTATTTTTTAACTGATTGTGTTTTATTTGTTTTTAATCTATATTCTTTGACAAATTGTTTTTTATACCTTCTCTTTTTATTGATGGATTCTTATATTTTAATTGTTTTTAAATGTCATACTCTCACATAAATTAGATATTTTATGCTTCAGTTACTAAATGCATTTCTTTTAGTAAAGATCTTTTTTTAATTTTACTGAATCATGTAAAGCACCTTGAATTGCCTTGTGTTGAAAGTGTGCTATATAAATAAAATTGCCTTGCCTTGCCTACATGTTAGCCTTATAGTGGTTAGCTTCGAGCTGCACATATAGGCAGTAAACAGAGCCTGGTGGTTTTGAAACAGAAGAAGTCAAAGCTGGATATGCACAATCACAATGCACGGTCTCTTCCTCAGTCCAAACATGCACTAATTGGCTGCTTATGTTTGTCTTAGCCGCCATATACTTCTTACAATAATACTGTGTTGTTAATGAGTCACACTTATGCATCTCCTCACTTCCTCAGGGGGTGCGCGAGTACGGGGTTAGGGTTAGGTTGGGGGTTGGTTGCAGACAGGGGTGTCGCACCCGTGCGGGATGTGGATGTTTTAACACCTACATATTTCACTTATATTATGATAAGTTAACTTATATTTCATATTTTATTTCACTTCTATATATATATATATATATATATAATCTTTATTTTTCACAATTATATGTGTTTAAGGCTGTGTTTCCACACACTTCAAACAATTTTCCTAGTCAGACATTAACCTTTACTCACATTTCTCACTAGTTTAAATACTCTCAAAGCTCAAACCTTCCTAGATTTTCATAAGTATTAATATGATGAGGTTTCTTTGTCCAAACACGCTCGGCTGTGTCCTTTTTCTACTAAAGGTCTCGGTGCAGGTCTCTTTTTTAGAGTAATGAACAAAGTGATGGGTGGTTGTCTGTGCTGCTTTTTTGTTTTTTTCTTCTGGAGATGAAGATTCTTATGATACTGTACATAAATTTAGAAAGCGCAGGAGACATGACACGGAGGAGATGAACTATTGCCTCCAATCAATCAAGACACAGAACACAATGCATGTTCGTAAGGTGTAAATAAAGCATTTTAAATTGTTTTTAAAAAAATCTGCGAAACAGCAAGGGAGGACCGCGTTATAGTGAGGGACAGCTGTACATTAAAGGCTGCTTCAAACACCTTAATTTTAATTCTATTTTACATTCTACTTTTTCTTTTTAGCTTATGTGAGCAGAATTGCACTGAGGAGTTCTGCTGTTTCCTCAGCCCTCTTGCAGAAATTATCTAGTTGGGGGAAATAACATGGATGCCCATCACACGTCATATCATTTCCATTCCCACCCAACCCAGAGGATTCATCAGGATATTCTGGTATATTTCTTCCAGTCCGACAGCAGCCGAAAGGCAATGTTCTGGTAAAAAGTTGTGCATTTGAAAAGACAAATCTGGTAAAAGACTTGTCCGGAACGTCTATCTAAAAACGGCTTAACTTTCTTCCCCCCAGGTGTGACCAACCTGTATAAAGCTTAGTCTTTCTTTTTCTTTTTTTTTATAAGTTAATTATGTATAAAACAGCTGTAAGCTTGATTTTTGAGAGACACTGACCTGACAATCCCATGCTGATTTGTGTATACTAGCATGCAGGGAAGTAAACTGCAGGAAGCTGAAGAACTATCTCAGCTGTCCTTATTTAAACTTATTTTAGCCGGAACAGTTATACTTTGTGATCATAAAAAAGAACAAAAAAATACTACTCATACTCTTTCAGCCTTCTTTCTGTATTGCATGGTGACTAACTGTAACAATGTGATTATGCAGGTGGAATATACAACCATTTTATTATATGATCTACAGCCGCAATTAGGCTACTCCTTAGTAGAAGGTTCAACTGCATGTGATATGACAAGTCTCTAAATGATGGGTCTTTACAGTGATTACAAAACAGTTATTGGGAAAATATAAATAAGTTTAGACTTTAAACGATTTTGTTCCCACTGGTATGGATGGTATCCCCCCCCTTCAATTAAGCAAATTTTTTCATTCCTTTTTCAGTATAAGCCCCAATGACTAAACGATATTACCTGTGTTTTCATTTTTATTTAAAAAAAAATCCATGACAGCTGCTGAGATGAAAGTAGTTGTGGAACACCAGTAGCCGCTTTGGGGACAGGAACAAATGAGCAGATAATGAAAGAAGTGAGCCTGGGGACAAAATCAAAACAAAGTCAATGAGCTTGTTCTATGTTTTTCCTTAGCTCAGCACTTCTTGATGTGTGAATTTGACTTCATTTGACAAGAGGATAAACATCAAAATGATGTGAGTTTTTTCTGTAATAAGCACAAACACACTCAAAGGCCTATAGGACATTGTACTGTATGCTGGTAGAAATTTACAAAATAACTATATTAAGCTGACAAGCTAAAAGCAGAAATTACACTTAGAAATGTTATCCATATCACGTAAAATATATAATGTAATATAATACCCAAATATGGTTACTTTCAGTTTAACTCAATGTATTGGACAATACAATACCTGAAGGTGTGTCCTGTTGTATTTCATTGTATTATAACTTGTAAGCACCAGACCAGTGTGAGATCTCAATCATTCACACTGAACAGTTTTATTGTTATTGTTGCTGACACGGACATGTTGACACATTGTCAGCGGTAAAGGAAAGAGAGAGATAGAGTGTAAGCATTTGGCAGCTTGGTTCCATGTGTGTGCGTGTCTGTGTGTGTGTGTGGCGGGGGGGGATACAAATCTGCTGGACGTGGAGTCTGCTCAGCAGAAGGCCAATTATTTCTAAAATGGCATGGGAGTCTTTGAAATGTAAGAATGTTTTTCAGGGATTTATACAGTAGACAGCGAATAAATGACAAGCAAATAAACAAGACGTGAAACAATGACTTTTTCTCATTTTTCTATGTGCGCATGCACGCACATTGGATAGAGTAATGTTTCTGACTTGACTTAAAAGTATTGATTCAAAAGCTCTGGCTGACTGGGAAAGGCCTTCTGTGTGTGTAGAAGGTAGAGTGTTTTTTTACACTTTTGTTTTTGTGTGTGCGAGTGCGTGTGTGTGTGTGTGTGTGTGTGCAGATTCCATTCACTGTAAGCAGTGATTCAAAGGTTGGCTCGTGTATCATAAACCTATGCTGTTTGACATTTGATTAAATAGCACTACTGCCAATCAGCAGAGTGTGATGTTGAGCTTTGGGTCACACAGACCTTTGTCTTCAGGTTACTTACGTAACTCCTGTGTCCAGGCAACACAAAAAAGATGGATGGGAAATCAGGCACATGATGTTATGAACCAAAAATTCCCAAATTGATAAATATCTAAATTCATAATACAGGAATTATGCCACGTGGTCCTGTTTTCTGAGTTACAAAAACTGATCTGGACATTCTTATAAATTACTGCATATAAGTTTGCATGAACTGTGCCTTGCCAAAATATGTACACCCAACCTTTGGAAATCTTTTGATGCTACAACAACAAATTGTAATGTCTATCTTGATTAGAACTTAAACTGATACACAATATTATTACACCCCCCTCCCATCCACAGAATTGATACACCAGAAAAAAAATCTAGCATGACCGACTGCATTTAGAATTATTTTGATGAGTAAATTCATCTCTTTATGAATATATATTTTGTGCAGAGAACTCAGAGGTTTGCTACAGAGAATAAGTAAACATAAACCACCAAGGAACACATAAGACAAGTCAACAATAAGATTGTGGAGAAGTGTAAACCAGAGGTTTGTCACACAGTAATAACCACTGCCTTAAACATATGATAGAGCAGAGTCCAATTCATCATGCAAAATTGAAAAGCATGGCAAAATTGGAAACCTTCAAAGACTTGACGCTGTACCTAAACTGACAAGCATGGAAAACGAAAGCATTAATCATAGAACAGGCAAAACATGATAAGACAGCCCACAGAAACTCCAGAGGAGCTGCAAAATATCTAGAGCTCAGGTGGGAGGATCTGTGAAATATTGGTCAAACATTCGATAGGTTTCGACTTAATGGAAGAATAGCCATTTGACACACTACCATTACTTACTCTTGAAACCATTGGTTCAAAAAAGCTCAGGACGTTCTCATCACAATTGAAGTTTGTGGTATACATGCAAAAACACTTTATGTAGTACAGTCCCTCTGGTAAACCATGGAGCTGAGATGGGGAAGCCTTAATAGGAAGACTATTAAAGTAGTAATAAAAAAAAAATCAAAATCCAGAAAGAAAACCTTGAAGTCCCCAAATTTCTTTCTACTTGGGCAAATTTTCACCTTTCAGTAGCCAATGAAAGTAAGTATGCAATCAGAACCACAATACAATGTTTTAAGTCTAAGTGCATTAGAATGACCAAGTCAAAGTCCAGGCCTAAAATTAACTGATATGGGGGCAATTCCTGAAACTTACCATTCACAGATCAGATCATCTTCATTAAATCTGACTGAGCTTCCAAAGACATGTTAGGGTTCAGTTACTGCGTGCTGGGAATGTGGGTATGGCTTTTTGTGTTTGTCTTGCCACTGTGCAGGGTACAACAGGCAGGAGCTGCATCAGCAGAAACTCATCAGCACTAGTCAGCAGCAATCAGCTTCATTCAGCCCTGTGGATCATACTTTACGCCGCTTTGTTATCTTCTCTAACATGGTAAAAGGCCTGTGAGTTACTTCTCAGAACACAAGATATATATTTTTTTACTTAAGCTTCTACTCACCTTCCTTGTCTCTCCTCAGATTCCTGGATCATCTCCCATTTCCTTGTTTACATGTCAAAGTCTCTCCATACTCAGTTCAATCCTTGGATGTCTCTCCTCGCCTCCTCGCCGGTCCTTCGGAGGAACACCTACCCACAAGTGTTCCAGCGGATCACCTGCAAGTCCATCCTCCGGTGACAAACCACCTCCAAATGACAGACACCAGATCACAAATCTTACAGATCACCCACTTCAATTTAACCTCAGTAACTGTTCACCTACTTACCTCCTCCTGGAACGCCTCATCTCTCTGGACCAGCACCATGTCTGAGCTTTCTGGCTCCAGCACCTCACCTGAGACTCCAGGCCCCAACACCAGTACCTCGCCTGAGCCTCTGGCTCCCTGTGCCAGCACCTAGCATTCGGGCCCCAAAAAGACATCCCGTAGAGGGTCAAGGAAGACCCATCCCTGTCTACAGAGCTCTCAGAGGGAGTTGAGGAAAATCCACCTCTTCTTCTAGAGCCAGTTAAGTTCCTTTGTCACTGGTCTTAGTCAGCCTGGATCCTCTCTTGCTGGGCACCCTCAGTAAGGCTCTTTGATTTTTCAGTCATCCAGAGAGCGAGCACCCAGCCGCTTGTCTGACCATTGTCCTGTAGAAGGATACCCATCTGGCCCCCCACCTGACCATCACATCATTTGGGAATATCCACCCAGCCGTCCCCCCGAACCTACAGGGATGTGCCCTTCAGAACTCAGGCCTTTCTTCTGTGGGCCCCTTCAACCCACTCTTGGGAGGGTGTTGCTTTCTTTTTTCACTTTTTTTCTCCAGGACATCAGGTATCAGAGCTTAAAGAGAGGGGTCTTGTCAGAGTCATCACCACTCCGTCCTGCTGACTCCTGTCTAATCATGGTCTGCAACTGTCTCCAATCTGTCACACCAGATTCTCATTATCTTCTTATATTTAAACCATTTTCCTCCTCTCACTTCCAGACGGTTCATACTCTTTCCTCCTGCTAATCTCACATCAGACTGACGTCCTTTCATCATCCAGCCTTCTACATCATCCTCCTCAATAAATAAACATTGCATCTTACCTGTGACTGCATTTAGGTCTATGATGCAATGCAGAAACCTCACACTTGATCCATTATTTACTGTTAAAAATGCATCCAAATGAGACAAAATCCCAGTATCAGCACATTCCAGTACTGTAAACTCAGACTTATTTGAATTTCTCAACTGCATTTTGGTGAGTCTCCTTGACTGAGCTTGCAGTCAATCTCATTTCTGTGAATGTAGCTTCCTTCTATTAGCCCTGATGATTACAAACAGTGTCATATGGCCGAATTGATCAGTCACGGAGATACAAGGGTGTGTCAATACAAGGGCAAAATCCAGCTTTATTATATAATGTTATATAAATACATTGAAACCACTTAGCTACATAACAATTAAAAAATATTGCATTCCTGTTGAAAAAAGTCAAATGGCACAGTGTGGTAGAGATAGGGACATGTTGGCACACTGTGCCAACCTTCCCTTAAGTATCCATATAAAAACTTTTATACTATTGTTGTTTTTGATTTTTTTCAGAAAAAAACTTTGTCTAGGGGGTAGTTGCATTTTTTTTATATTCATCCTAAAAGTTTTTTTTTTTTTTATTCAGGTGAACAATTTTTTTTTTTTTTGCAATGTACAATGTTTGTTTACACTTCAGCAGTAACACATCAACTGATAGTTACACATCCTAATGATTCTCACAAGGGTTCCCTGTATTATTTGACCAAACATAATCAAATAGATCTTGAAGTTTCAGAAATATACTAATTGTAATAAAGTCATTTTTAGCAGATCTTTAGAAAAAGAGGCATATGATTGAAAGGGAACTGTCCTTCAACCTCCTATTCTGGGTGTTTACTTATTGATAAGAGAACACAACATATATTATTTACTACTGTAATAGGGATTAATCAAGACAGAGCATTTAAAAAACAAAAGTTTAAAAGCAAAATGATCAGAAAATGTTTCCAAGACTCAAATATTTATTATTTAATAAATAATTATAAAGCAAGTTTAATCCTTCCATCTGTCTAACTGAATATTCTACTCACAGTTATGTGTGGCATCCTGCTTCCATGAGAAACACATGGAAAACAGCTGTTGCAGTCATGATATTAACACTGAAGAGACATGTCGTTATTTTAGCTAGGGAAACCGGACACATATCCCTATATTTATGTTTGAAAATTTTGGCCCCAAAACATTTATGAACCTGACTGGAATTTCTTACCAGTAGAGATCTAACATCCACGTGTGCTCCCAGCACAATTTCACTGTAATTAGTACCCACATTGACTGGTATTCCACTCCAGAAAGAGACATGGCTATATAAGGGAAAGGTCAAGGTCTACTGTTTTTGGTATACAGCACATTTCTATCAAAGTGCCCAAAAGTGCTGAACAAAACAAAAACATCATAATAACAATAAAACATTATGTACTAGTAAATAGCAACAGCATAAGAAACACTAAAAACAAAAACTGTTTAAAAATGCTTAAGTTACAATAGAAACTCAATGCAGAAGCATGCTGAGGCACATCAGGGAGCCCTGCATCCCCTCAGAAGCACATTTGAATTGCGGAAATGCTTTTATGCCTCATTTGCATGAATGTGACTCAGAAAATGCACACATCATTTTATGTGGTGCATTTTGTGTAATTGCACGTCACAGCCTTTTTTGGTCTGCTACTTGAAGTTAAACAACACGAACTTATCCGTTAATTCGCGCCGTGTCACCCAATGAGGAGCCTGTTAACGTGGTTTGAGTGGTGCTGACATGGAGTCACAGCATCAGCATGACATGGAGTCAATCACCAATTTTTTTTCTATACAGAGAAGGGAATACAATAAAAATTATGTGATACAGAGGTTGAGCTATTTAGATGTGGAAGCTCTAACAGGTTTATGGTTGGCTCTTAAAATAGCTGTTGTGGGGAAGTCACAGGGATTTTAAATAGGCTGCACCCTTGGCTCCCAAAGCACTGCTCCGCCGAGAAGTGGGCCATGAGCAGGTTTCTAGCACGGACTATATATATATAAGCCGTACATGGGATCGGAACATAACTGAAGTGGCTGATCTCACGAAATCTTACCAATGGCTAAAGAGGGCTGGCCTACAGGACACCACAGAGGCACTCAGCCTGGCAGCACAGGAGCAGGCTCTGAGCACCAGCGCGATAGAGACACCGATCTACTACACCAGACAAGACCCAAGGTGTAGGCTGTGCAAAGAGTCATTTAAGACAATCCAGCACATAACAGCAGAGTGTAGAATGCTGGCAGGGAAAGCATACATGAAACGTCATAACCAAGTGGCTGGCATAGTATACACACATCTGTGCGGAGTATGGGCTGGAAACCCAATGTTCAAAGTGGGAAACACCTCCAAAGGTGGTGGAGACTGACCAAGCAAAGATCCTGTGGGACTTCCAGATCCAGACAGACAGGATGGTAATGGCAACCAACCGGACATTGTGGTGTTTGATAAAGAGCAGAGGAAAGCCGTTGTTATAGATGTGGCAATACCAAGTGATGTTAACATCAAGAAGAAGGAACATGAGAAACTTGAGAAATACCAAGGGCTCAGAGAGGAGCTAGAGAAGTTTGGAAGATGAAGGTGACAGTAGTACCCGTGGTAATCGGAGCATTTGGGGCAGTGACCCCCAAACTGGAGGAATGGTTGCAACAGATCCCTGGAAGAACCTCAGACATCACAGTCCAGAAATGTGCAGTACTTGGAATGATGGATACTGAGGAGGAACCTCAAAATCCCAGGCCTCTGGTAGAGGACCCGAGCTTGGAATGGGAAACACTGACCACAGTGTTATATATATATATAACCGCAGGACTATGCTGGGTGAGTAGGCTGTGTTCCCCAGCGTGGCCAGGGGCCGAGTCAATGTATCCGACCACCACCGCCTGACTGGGTCGTTGGCCCCCCAATCCCCCACTGGAGAAGGCCCAGCTCCGCCGGCATATATATATATATATATATATATATATATATATATATATATATATATATGCGTCTAACTAGGGGCATGCAGCTTTTTTATGCTTTGGTGTGAAAGCACCGTAATGATGGTTTCAGAGCGATTTGAAAAGGAAGATCAAACACGTCTGGCTTTGAGAAAATATCTGCTTTTTTAAATCTGTTAACACCACAGAGCATATTGTAATGAAATGGCAAATGCATAAATACATATATATGCATTATGAATTTTAATGTTCCCAGTAATCTTTAAACTACACGCACGTTTATGGTTATTGTCCCCAGCAATTTTAAAAACAAAATGACGCCCTTGGGAAGAGCTGAGTGGAGCAAGCCAAAATAGATGTTTAATCAGTGTTGCAGGTTTCAATGAAGAATCCAAATAATCTTGTGGATGCTACTGAACAACAACAGAAAGGTGTGTATTTACACAATTGTAGCATGATTGAAATGTTTAGCTGAGAGCTAGTGAGAATAGAACTGAGATCAGATCCAGACAACCTAAGTTCATAACACATTGAGTATTTTACAGAAAAGCTTTATTTATTCTGTGATGAAATCATACACCGCTGGACGTTTTTTTTAACTATTAGGTTGTACTGAATTATATTCAGAGGCATAGAAGTAAAGGTGGAAGAATATTAATAAATGTACTCCCTTTAGAAATGTACTAATAAAAAATAAATATACATCATTATCCTTCTACTTTGCAGTACTTTGAGTACAATCAATCACAAAAAACCCACATACAATAAAATTAAGTTTGTGGTTGTAATGCCATTAAGGGTGAGAAGAAGTATGAATGTGTTTGGAACTGTACTTGCCAGTATTTAGTAGCTTTTGAATCAGTATTGAAAAGAAAAGCCAAGAGCTTTAACTGAAAAATACACCATGCTGTGACAGACTTTAATAGGATGTGGTGGTTGAGTTAAATGAAAAAGTTCAAAAAACATTATTTTAGAAATTAAGCTGTAAATGGTCTAAACCTAAGAAATAATGAATAATGTTAAAAAAAAACATATTTCCGAAATTAAAGTCATGCTAAATTAGGCTGATCATAATGGATTACTTCATAAGTATGTAAAGCACAATTATATTTCGAGGTAAAGCAAACAAATGTTGCTGAGCCTGGTTTTTCTGCACATTTGAGAGGCACACTCTTCATTCTTAAATGACTGCTCATTAAATATTTAGCTTCAGTTTTCAGCCAGTTGTTGCAGAAATACATGTGATCTTACTCTGGTTAAACTATCGACAGTTAAATCAAAGCAAGAGAGTCAAATTGTTAAAGAGAAGAAGAAGCCCGTCAGTCCTTATTTGTTTTCAGGTCAAGCTTTCTTCAATAATAAAAGGTTGACCCATGACCCGCCTCTCCATTAATCAATGTAAGATGAATAAATAAGTGGGATATGTGGCAGCTGGCCTTGCAACAAGCTGTCTACAACTGTCTAAACTATTTCAGAGTCATTTGGCCAGAGGAGGCCCATATATCAGGCAAATGGATTTTGAAACCTAAAGAGTGACGAGGGGATTGGAGAAGAGCAGGAAGAAGGAAAGAGGTTGATAGCACAGCAACCTACTACCAGTGTGGGAGGTCTCACCTAGGAGGCCAACACATAACAAAATCTGGGACCAAGATATATAGGAAATATACATGGAGTCGAGAAATCGTTGGAAAGGAGTTACAACTTATCTGAAAGAAATAGTGGTTAACGTGCTGTGGCAGATGGTTTGCAAAAACACAGGCAGGAAATTATCTGGTGATACAAAAGACTGACAAAAATAGTTTGTTTGATATAATTTTTTTAGTATTTCACGCTGCATAGAGCATATTTGATGAGGATAAAAGGGAACATTTGATTGATTTTTTTGTGGTGGTGGTGGGGGTATAGCAACAAAAATGCAATCACTGCAAAAGGTTGAAAGTAAACACAGCACAAGAGAAAGTTAGACAGTGTTAAAAGGGAAAGGAGTACTTAAGCATTCTAAGAGGAGGGAGGGTGTTTCCCTTTTGCAGTATTGATCATGAATTGATCCCACCAATGCTAGCATATGTCAACCTAAAAGTTAAAATTTTCAATGGATCATTTAAAGCTGCTGAAGCCCATTTGATTTCTAACTATATTCATACCACTTCTCTATGACACAACTGCAAATGTTCTACTAATATAAAAAAAGTTTTGTCATTTATCTGCTGCTGGCATATTTATTTTTATTCATTCAATTTATGCTTATGCATGTGATATAATTGTATCTATTATTATTTGTTTAATTTATTAATAATTTCATTTAATAATTTTACTGTTATTAAACTTAATAATGATGTACCCTGTTAAATTTATTAACTTAACTTTATTAACTAAATGAACTGATAGGCCTGGAACACACCTGGAATACAGTGACAGATGGACACCAGAGGTTTGTGTGCGTTTCAGAATATTTTCATGTTATTTCTCCTCCACTGCAGCTTAAGAACATGCGTGTGCACCCGTCTGTGATCTCTGTGTTTCTCAAGTATCTCCGCGGTGTGTCAGGAGTGTCCCAGTGAACTGATCCTGAACAAATGAAATAGTAACGCTTTGGGTGGGAAAGAAGAGCACACATAATTCTATTTGAAGAGAAAATCAATTTAACACCAAAACACAAGTCCTCCCCCAGTCACTGTGCTTTCCTCAGTATGATTTCATATGAAGTCATTATCCCAGAGCTTGTTTTGTTGTTATTATAATAGTTGTTGAGATCACGTCACAAAAAAGGCAATAGAGGCCAAAATCATGGATCACGGTTCCGCAGGGAACATGCAAAAATAAATAAATAACAAAGGATACATGTAATAAAAATAACATGCTTACTTTTTGAATTCTTGATAAAAATATGTTATATATATATATATATATATATATATATATATATATATATATATATATATATTGTTTCTTATATCTCAAACATATACACAAAGGCAGGATGATCATTTTTTTAAGTTCTTTTTTTTATCCTTATATTGATTTTTTTCTGACAGAGGAGTGAGGGAGTCATACAATCTATTAAATATCAGTGTCTGGTCTCTTAAAGGTTAACTGATCAAGAATAATGGAAAAGAGTCAAATACTTTTACCTCACTAAATGCATTTGCATCATCTGTGCATGTGTGTTTGCTTGCGTATTGTTTATTTTCAGACGTACATGAAAGTCATCCCATGCAGGACCACATATGGAGGTTAATGAAACTGTCTGAAGACTAGTATGTATGAATATGTATCCATATACATGCTGGTGTGTGTGTCTTGTGAAGGAAAGTGGAGGCATGTGTGTGTGGCTTTGGAAGTTTAAATGATATTAAATCACATTTATTTTTGCAAGCCGCAGATGCTATGTCCATGGCCGTGTTTAAATGTCGAGGCATTGATAAGGTGTGACTGGACCCAGTCAACTGTTAAGGTTTTGATGTAGCATTATAGAATGTTTAGTTCTGTGTTAATGGGCTGCTGCACTGCAGAATAATACATTAGCACCACTCAATATGAGTGTTGTATGACAACAGAAAAAGCGATCTCTTCACATATCAGTTTATTATTACAAGATTTTAATCATATATATATATATATATATATATATATATATATATATATATATATATATAAATTAAATTAAGTGCCATATTTCTTACTTAAGAAATTTAATATAATGAAATTAAGTGCCATATTTTTTACTTAAGAAATTTAATAAATTAATTCAATACATTTTTAATAAACAATTTTCCAACAGTATTTTTTTTTCCCTATTTTTTTTTTTACTTCCCCTATGCCTCACAGGCCCTAGGCATATTCTTACTTCTGTCCCCCCGATTTGAGGATGCCTGCAATATTGCAAGAATCCAGAAGGTGGCAGCTGTTATACTCTTTCCAAAAGCTTCTGATATTTCCACTGATGAGATTTTCACTATCGCAGCATAAACTTTCTTTTTGTATACACACATTTTTTAAAAGTAAACCAAAGAAATAAATAAATATAGATTGAGAAAAATATCAAGGAAAAAATCTGATTTAGTTCATTTTAATTTTAACATTTTTTGCTTAGTAAAAAACAAAATAATGCATCCTTCATTAATCATAAAGTCACTAGAGGCTGCTTAGATTACTTCAAGCACAACTTATAAAGTTTAGGAGGCACATAACAAACTGATCAAGCATCTATACTTCTTTAAAAAAAAAAAAATTATGATTACATTATAGGAATCAAGAACCTTCCCAGCGGGTGTTTTGTTTCCATTTAGTCCCCTCTCTTTCTATCCAAGAGGTCACAAACCCACACGGCCAGTTTACCTTTCCTCTCTCACAAAAGCAATATGCTCCAATTTCCCTACACCAAATACCCCCTCTGGTCACTTACCAAGGAAATAACCTTTTCTTTTTGTCTTTTCTTCCCTTTCGCTTTTTTTTCCTTGATGTAATTTAAACATTGATGATCCATCTTTAAATAAATACACAACCAAACACACACACACACACACACATGTCCGTGTTTGTTTCATACCCTTCCAATCCCCTTTATCCATGCAGGAATGGAAGTCAATCCTCCTGAAAGAAACATAGAGGCATTGGAAAAAGAAGCACAAGAGTGTTCATCTGGGAAGCAAAACAGGAGGAATTCATCGTTGACCCACACCATCAACGTGGATGGGCAACAAGAACTATTCCCCCCTGACTTCAACCTCTCCTTTCCTCACTTCTCCTCTACTTCCACCTTTTCAACCCTTTTCCTCTACTTTCCCCTGGGTGTCTCCTTGCCTTTCTATAACCCCCATCCTCCCAACTCAGTTTTTTTCAATCCCACTTTACTCTGAAGTTGTCTGTCAGCTTTTTTCTTCTGTTGCATTCTTGTCTTTTCTTAAGTTTTTCCTCCATGGTTGTTTTTGCTCCTCTCTAAGCAAGTTCCTTAATTTTTCCTTTTTTTTTTCTATCTGGCTTCACTTCATTCCCCTTTTCTGCAATACTCCCTTCCATCATCACCCCTTCCTACTACCACCAAACTCTCTCTGTCTCTCTCTTGCTCTCTCAGACACACACACACAGATACACACACATGCCCAGACCCTGTTCCCTCTCTTACCATCTTTCAGACTTACATAGGATCTTTCTGGCCCACTGATTCTCCTGTTTAAATGTAACAATGCTCACTGTGATTTGATGATGGCCTCAGTTCACCAGCCTGGGTTTATGCATAGCCATTCTGTATGTTTGTATATAAAGGACTGACCAAAGTGGAAAATCATGTGATGTCTACAGGTGTACAAATAACCAACAATATATGACTCAAATGTTAAAATATCAAGAAAGATGCCTGTCAGTCTAATATTTGTTCTTTTTTTTCCAACTTTTTTCATGCAAATTTGACTTTATAAGTTTGTCTCCTTGGATATTTATTTTTAAGTACAAAATGAAAGTCCACACAGAAGAAACAAATCCTTATCACAGAAGTATATCTCCTTATGTATTTATGTATATTTGCTCATGTCCTTACACACCATATGCAAGCAATGACATTAAAACACATTAGGTGATGTTGAGGGATGGGGTTAGTGGGAAGGGGTTGGGAGCTGTGTGTCCCTCACGCTTGTGTTTGGTCGGCAAGCAATCTACAAACTGTCAATCACAGAGAAGTGACCCAAGTTAGGAATCATCAAACAGTCTGGCTTTGGGTGTCAGTGCTGAGGGGGATCTCTTTCCGCGTGACACACAATCAGCGGCAAATCTAAAAGGGCTCTATTGTCAGGACAGGGGAGCATGAAAAGATACACAAATGAAAATACATATGCACTCATGCTACTTACTGTGGTTTTATTACAACATGCTAGAATTTTCACAAGGAAGCACATATACCTGTTTTATTTTGTTTATTCCTTTTTAAAACTGCTATTGCTTTTATCGAGATAAGTTATTGTATTATTCTGGTAGGGGATTTTTTCCAGATTTATCACTAATATTTTTATAATGTATATTTAATACATTTAATTTAGATTTAATTTAGATTTTCTTTTTTTCTTTTTTTAAACCATGAATATATGCTGTGTATCACATATAAGACCAAATGTTTATGTTATGATTGTATAAAAAAAACCTTGAATGCGATCTCTATAAAGAATCGCTGACCCTTTGGCGCCCCTGATCATTTTGAAATCAACTGATCCACAATTACCTTTCCACGACTAGAAAAGCATTACACTTCACCTAACCTTTGAACTCTTGCCACTATTGCCCCTGGCTATTTGGGAGTAGTGAATTAAAAAGTTCAACCTGACATTCACCCACACATACACAATAAAAAAATGAATTTTGGGGGAAATTGTGAAAATTTTTAATCAAACGTATTGTTTAGATCATTCAGCGCAACATTGTTTTTAAATTCTGCCAAGTTGATCTGTGCTGTTAACAAATTATCCTGAAACATTTTGATTAGAATTCAACATGATAGTTCAGTCAATCATTATCTATTTATGTTTACGTTGTATTGGATGTAGAAGAGACTGACATGCCTGCCATGTTAATATGGGCTGTATCATGATTGAATATATTTGCTTTGTAACAAGGAACATCATAAGATTTATAGTGGAAAACAGTATTCTCTTTCCTAATCTTAGAGTCCAAATAGGCTTACCAACAGTCTCTTAAATTATCTGAATTGTCCTGCATTTTAAATGTAAAAGAAGCGCTTCATAACCCACCAAACCTCACAGCAAAGAGAGATTTTGTGAAAAGTTTGCACATAAAAAAATGGTTATTCTTGGCTGACAGAGGAAGGATGAATGCATACAAGGGGTTGAGCAAAGTTTGACAAAAGACATTTCTATTTGCTCATGGAGGGATTAGTTCTTTAAGTAATAATAATGAAACACAATAATATTAGAAGAATTTACCAGAACTTTAAGAATATATCAAATTTAAGCATTTATTTATCCCAGCCTAATAAGCTGCAACAATGACATACTAGTTTAGAGACTTGATTTAAAAATTGGTGGGAATTTCATTCAAGTGTCTTTCAATGATTACACTTGCATAATTTGAATAGACAAACAATAATTAAAATAAATACATTTAAAAAAAATCTACATAAATTGTTACAGCATTTGTATTGGGTAAATTCTGGTTTGTTTTAAAAAAAACTAGGAGCCAATCAGGATATAGAGGTTTTTAGAAAATGTGCTGTTGTTTGCACAGACGCTTTATGTTTTTCTGAGTCACAAATTGACAAATCTGAATTTAAATTCTATGAGCGTTACACATGTGATGTGCTTTAGTATAATCTAAATACTTAAGCACTGCTAAAAAATATCTAAAGGCATGCCTTTTTAGCATGTATTGCTAAGCTTAATCATATTGATCTTCACTAAATTGTGCAGCTCTATGTATATTGATTATCTGAAAGTCGTTACCATTACTGTACAATGGAAAGTATATCTTATTGTAAGTTAGTTTCCAAGCATAGATGGTAGGACAGGAGAATCATTAAAAGGCTTTGCTAATTATGCAAGGGGGATATTTGAATTGATATATGCTTGTTGTTTATTTTAGATCAAGCAGAATGTTCTTGATAAGTCCTTATGAATTATAAGCATTTGTATATGATGAAAACAAAACAACATAAGCAATTGTTCTCAACAGGGGAGATAATTAACTGCTTTTAGCCAAATAAAATGATCTGCTCTGAAATAATAGTGATATAAGATACTGTTCAGGGACTGGTAACATTTCATCTTAAGACAGTATTTAACCATCTGTGACAAGAGGACATCATATCTATTTGAACCTTTTTCTCAGTGTCTGGCAGTGTTGATTGTCTTGTCTGAGACACACGTGTGAAGCTTCATCAAGCAGCAGATAATTAAAATCTTGTAGAGGTCCTAAGTTTTCCTTAGAGATTAACACAGTCCACATAAATACCTTAGTTAAGAAGACAAGTAGCATCACATCAAAATATCTGACAACCATACCTACTGATTGTGCCCATGTAGTTCTCCTCTTAGTTCTACAGCTCCTTTGAAATTGAGACACATTCTGCTTTCATGTGGGTCATAAAAAAGGAAAAATGCTTCATAAATGTGTGTAATCAAAAGACAATAATACTGAGGAATATCGTCTGTTGATTTTATCATATGGACTTGGCCTGACTAATAGTGCAATGTTTCACAGTTTGATAGTTTGAAAAACACAACAAAACAAAAAAAATATTATATATATATATATATATATATATATATATATATATATATATATATATATATAAATGAGTAACTAAAGTGAACAGCCAGAAGCAGGATTACCACATAATAGTCAAGGGACACACCCCACTCCCGTGCACCACTGGCTCTAACATGACAATAACCACCAATCGTTGAACAAAACATAACAAACAATAACTAAAGAGCACGACTACACTTCGAACACAAATAATAACGTAAAATGGAGAACTTATTTAAATAACAAACACATTATTCATAAGTCTTTGCAGAATAAAAACTGTCCACCAACTGTTATGCTCGTATTGGTCTCTTTTCAATGACATTCCTGTTACATGTTCATCGCTGGGTTTATGGAAAAACCTCAATCAATATTGCATTATCCATAATTATTATTATGGATATTAATATAACATAAAGTGTAGATTTTTGTTTGCCTACTTTGAATTTTACTCAAATACAAATACTTTCCCCCCCTTCAAAAAATACAAATACAGATACCAGCAACAGCCGATTTGCACACCTCTAATATATATATATATATATACATATATATATATATATATATATATATATATTACAACATCTTCACGACAAAACATAAAACAGCAGTGGGGTATGCTACCTCAGTAAAATAAGCAAGTCTCCATCAGGGGTGAATGTTGACAGAATGAGACATTGTACTTTTGAGCCATGAAATTACAGACTGGTAAGCCCAAGGCAGTCACCAGGTGTGACTGATGCAATCAGGGCCTGTTTGAACAAATGCAGTTCTGTTCCCCAACATTCCTGCCTGTCGATCATGTTATGGATCTCCGGGATATAACATCTCAAGCACCCAGATGAATGATGAAGTTCATTTAATAATTTCTGCATGCCTAAAACTAACCTCAGGTCATTGTAATGCATGCATATTAATATATCAAGTGAAGTAAAAAAATAACTAATACGTTTTGTAACCCTTTTAAGTAGATGTGATAAAGTATGGAACGTGTTCATGTGTTTTAGGCAGACAAGATAAACGATGATCGATGCATTATTTCTATTTTAAAACTTGGTACATAAGTTGGATTTGAAGTGAAAGAACAACTTAAGACACAACTTTGAAAGAAAAAAGAAACCCTATGAATATCTCTGGCTATTTTTACCTCTACTTTTTGATCTAATGATGTGTCATCAGAATAGAGTTTTCCACAATTGTTGTAGAATTAACAGTTAAACTTATAAAGAAAAACAAAAAATCAAAACACCTTTTTTCCCTCAATTAAATTAACTTGCTGCTGTGAAACATGAATTTCCCCACTGTGGGACATGAAGGATGTTCTCTTTTCAATTCTCATAAGACTTGTGGTTTAGAGAGTTTCTGTGTTGGAATTAGAATTCTGGTTTGCATCAAGGCTCACTTGCTCACTGCGAGCTGAGTTTAAGAATATCACATTTTAGCTGTGGTTGTTACAAAAAAGGTTTACTCTCTTAAATAAGATTTATGTTTATCGCTATTTCAATGAAGCATCTTTCTGCTCTTAAACTAAAATTATTTTTAAATGCAAAATGTTACAGCAGTTTTTATGGCTGCTACAATGTGTCCATCAGAAAGGAATCATCGCATCTGCTGCAGCAACAACTCTACAACTGCTACAACCCCTCTGCAACATATCAATACCACAGAGAAACTGTGAAACTTTTTTAAATAACAAAAAGCAATTTATTACCCTGTTTTTGTAACTTTGTATTATGGGCTTGGATGATAGCTGGGGTTATGTCTTAAGAGAAAAGATATAATCCTGTTCTCCACTGTACTTTGACAATTACAGTGAATCAAAGCCACTCTGTGGGGGCATTTAAACCGCTCCCTACCTGGTTCCTGCAGCTGTCCTCAGGGTAGTAAGATTTATGTCTCTGTCCTGCTAAAGAACTCCTGTAGCCACAGTTCTTTGCTTCTGATCTAGTGTATACTTGTTGTTGTGTAACTAAATGAATATAAATAAAGCATGTGCTGGAGTGTAAGTTACAAAACTTTCAAGTGTTTGGCACAATCCTCGAGTAGTCTAGTTAACGCTGTCCACACTGTCCGCTGGGACATTTTAATCTCTGGATAGAAAAACTGATGAATGATGTGGTTATTATGTGGAGGTAACTTAAACACTTGGGGCTGTTAAAATGTAAGAAACAGTTCCATCTAAGTTTACAATTACTGCAACAAAATGTGTAGCTCAAATTTTTATTGGCAGATAAAAAAAGGTGATCGGAAATATACATATTTTTTTAGTTTATGAATAAAATTTCAACCCTATCTTTTGTAGAATTTTGTGATCAGTTTTTACTATCTTTGTTTTGAGCTGTGGGTAAACACTAAATACTGCAAGACAAATAGCAATTAGGTTAGTCATTCACCTCTCAAGTGGAAGATTCAAGGTATCTTGGTTACTTTTTACTGATTGATGATGGGGAAAAAGCAGATGATGGACAGAAACATCAGGGCCTCATTTGCAGTGATCAAGCGCTGCTCCCTGCTGTCATGGAGAAGAAAGTTGTGTCAGATAGTCAAGCGCTCAATTTAAAAATCAGTTAAAACCCTCACCTAGGGCATGATATGTGGCCTAATGAAGAAAAATACATGAAGTTTGTGATGAGTTTCCTCTGTGGAAGACTGGCTTAGCTTTAAAAATACCAAGAAGTAGCTCAAAATGACTCTTTTGCACTGTAAAGACTGAAGATGGTTGCTCAATTAATTCATAAAAAAATTTCTTGAGTCCAATTTAAAGTGTCTTTTTATAGCCTCTCCAAATTCCTTGTATGTCCGATACTGTTAACTTCAGACCTGCCTTCTCTGGAGCAAACCATTGGCCAACTGTGCTAGTGCTGATGCTCGTCTGAGACCTGTCAATCAAAATGATACACCCCACATTATTTATAACTTCAAGATTAAATTGGATTTAAATCAATTATTGATTAAAAAAATAATCACCTCCCTCAGAGTTGTCAGGATGATAAACCTGACATAATAAACCTAAAATTTTTTTTTTGAACCGGGTTGTAAATATGTTTAATACTGCTGTGAAGTTGACATTTTTAACATGGGAATCAATGGGAACCTTTCTGCTGAGAACCCCTACTGGATGTAGAAGGAACTATATGTTTTTATTACTTCTTGGTAGGCGTCATATTTTGACAGCCAAGTTTAATGGAATAATCAATAAATAAATCAATACAGCAATAAATCAATATTCTACAAAATAAATAGACAAAAAATTATATATATATATATATATATATATATATATATATATATATATATATATATATATACTATACACTACCGTTCAAAAGTTTGGGGTCACCCAAACAATTTTGTGTTTTCCATGAAAAGTCACACTTATTCACCACCATACGTTGTGAAATGAATAAAAAATAGAGTCAAGACATTGACAAGGTTAGAAATAATGATTTTTATTTGAAATAAGATTGTTTTTACATCAAACTTTGCTTTCATCAAAGAATCCTCCATTTGCAGCAATTACAGCATTGCAGACCTTTGGCATTCTAGCTGTTAATTTGTTGAGGTAATCTGGAGAAATTGCACCCCACGCTTCTAGAAGCAGCTCCCACAATTTGGATTGGTTGGATGGGCACTTCTTGCGTACCATACGGTCAAGCTGCTCCCACAACAGCTCAACGGGGTTCAAATCTGGTGACTGCGCTGGCCACTCCATTACCGATAGAATACCAGCTGCCTGCTTCTTCTCTAAATAGTTCTTGCACAATTTCGAGGTGTGTTTTGGGTCATTGTCCTGTTGTAGGATGAAATTGGCTCCAATCAAGCGCTGTCCACTGGGTATGGCATGGCGTTGCAAAATGGAGTGATAGCCTTCCTTATTCAGAATCCCTTTTACCCTGTACAAATCTCCCACCTTACCAGCACCAAAGCAACCCCAGACCATCACATTACCTCCACCATGCTTAACAGATGGCGTCAGGCATTCTTCCAGCATCTTTTCAGTTGTTCTGCGTCTCACAAACGTTCTTCTTTGTGATCCAAACACCTCAAACTTGGATTCATCCGTCCACAGCACTTTTTTCCAGTCTTCCTCTGTCCAATGTCTGTGTTCTTTTGCCCATCTTAATCTTTTTCTTTTATTGGCCAGTCTCAGATATGGCTTTTTCTTTGCCACTCTGCCCTGAAGCCCAGAATCCCGCAGCCGCCTCTTCACTGTAGATGTTGACACTGGTGTTTTGCGGGTACTATTTAATGAAGATGCCAGTTGGGGACCTGTGAGGCGTCTGTTTCTCAAACTAGAGACTCTAATGTACTTATCTTCTTGCTCAGTTGTGCAACGCGGCCTCCCACTTCTTTTTCTACTCTGGTTAGAGCCTGTTTGTGCTGTCCTCTGAAGGGAGTAGTACACACCGTTGTAGGAAATCTTCAATTTCTTAGCAATTTCTCGCATGGAATAGCCTTCATTTCTAAGAACAAGAATAGACTGTCGAGTTTCAGATGAAAGTTCTCTTTTTCTGGCCATTTTGAGCGTTTAATTGACCCCACAAATGTGATGCTCCAGAAACTCAATCTGCTCAAAGGAAGGTCAGTTTTGTAGCTTCTGTACCGAGCTAAACTGTTTTCAGATGTGTGAACATGATTGCACAAGGGTTTTCTAATCATCAATTAGCCTTCTGAGCCAATGAGCAAACACATTGTACCATTAGAACACTGGAGTGATAGTTGCTGGAAATGGGCCTCTATACACCTATGTAGATATTGCACCAAAAACCAGACATTTGCAGCTAGAATAGTCATTTACCACATTAGCAATGTATAGCGTGTGTTTCTTTAAAGTTAAGACTAGTTTAAAGTTATCTTCATTGAAAAGTACAGTGCTTTTCCTTCAAAAATAAGGACATTTCAATGTGACCCCAAACTTTTGAACGGTAGTGTATATATATATATATATATAATATATATATATATATATATATATACATATAATATAATATATATAATATATTATATATATATATATATAAAATATATATATAATATATATATAAAATATATATATAATATATATATAATATATATATATATAGGTGGTGCAGTGGTTAGCACTGTTGCCTTGCAGCAAGAAGTTTGTGGGTTTGTATCCCGGCCCAGGGTCTTCCTGCATGGAGTTTGCATGTTCTCCCCGTGCATGCGTGGGTTCCCTCCAGGTACTCCGGCTTCCTCCCACAGTCCAAAAACATGACTGTCAGGTTAATTGATCACTGTAAATTGTCCTTAGGTGTGGTTGTTTATCCTGTCTGTCTCTATGTGGCCCTGTGATGGACTGGCGACCTGTCCAGGGTGTACCCTGCCTCTCGCCCGTTGACGGCTGGAGATAGGAACCAGCACCTCCGCGACCCATTAAGGATTAAGCGGTTAAGAAAATGGATGGATATATATATATATATATATATATATATATATATATATATATCTTTTAAATTGTGAAACGTTAATTTTCATTCACCAGTATTGTTATTTTTGTTTGGGAGACCTTTATTTTTTAGCAGCACCACTTTGAGCACATCACTTTGAGAGCATCACTTTTTGCTGCTATTTGTTTGTGCTGCTCTTTTATTTTGTATTCTTATATTAAAATTAATGGGCGGGGTTTTTACGCTGGGGCTTGTGGATTGATGCCAGTGTTGCATCAGTGCTCCGAGCTGATGCACCTACAAGCTAACTGAGCTAAAGGAGGTTAGCGGGCTCTTTTAGCTAAAAAAAAGGGTCTTTAGCGATTCCAGTCTGTTTCAAGACAATGCAGATGTGCTGGATGAAGCTGAAAGAAATCTAGATGAAGGAAGACATCAACATCCGGTGGATGCTCCTGTGTGTTCTACATGGCCAAGCAACCTGAGTTAAGTTCGTTCTTAGTCTGTTTTAGCTATTTTTAGATTATTTATCAAAATGTTATGACAGAAAATAAGTGAGAGCCACCAATGTAAACATACTATTAACTATGCAGAACCTTAATTGGATCTCCTGTTTGAAACACACACAAATAATATGCAACATTTAGAATAGAAAAGAACAAAGCTTTATTGTCCTACAGAATGAAATGTTGTTGTAAGAGCAGCAAAGAGTCATTTAGATTCAGAAATTAAAAGGTATATACAAACAAATTTAAGAATTAAGAATAAAATACACATTATGGACAGAATTGCAAAAAACAGAGTACAGCGCAGTTATTAAAATAAAGTGGTTTATCCAGATTGATTTGATATTTACAAAGATATTCTCATTCATAAGCGTACTTATGTGAATGTAAGGCCGCCACCCTGTTTACTTTTAAGACAGACTGTCCTGTTTGATAAAGCTGATAGAGTGGCCTAGGTTATCCTGAGCTGTCTACTATATCTCTAATTTTGCATTATTTGAACTTTTAAATTTATGTTTTTTTTAATTGTTTTTTTTCTTTGTAGTTGAGAGCAAATACTTCCCAGATACCTTCTGAAACTTCTTCAAAGAAATTTCAAATTTAATGCAAATTATTTAATGTTAAGACTAACTGTAGCTCTCCCAAAAGGCTAGTTGGTTATATTTTTTTATATTACATTATTCTGAAGCTTATTTTTGTGCTCTCGGACTTGAATGATGCTCTTTCAAATGAAGGGGTCTTTAAGGTATTATTATTCTTGGTAGGGATTCATAGTATATAGGCTTTAACAACTTTATTAGCCGATGTTGGTCATTTTCTAACATATTGGTTTTAACATGTTTCCTTACCTCATGTTTGTATGCTAAAACTGCTCATCTGTTCGGTTAAACACCTCAAGTCCTCACCTGGCTCAAGTCCTCAACATTTTATACTCATTACATCTCCTGGATCACCACCACACCAACCTTCAACCTTAACTCCTCTCATTCCTTCCTGGCGTCTTCATCACACTCCACTGGTGAGCAACTTGCTTATTATTCTACTTTTCCTACAGTGTTCAAGTTCCTAGTTCCCAATCCTCCACAAGGTCAAGACAGATCCATAGTCATATTAGTGTAAATAAAACATCCAGAAATGAGCTTTCGTGAAAGAGCTTTCATGCATGTGGGTGAAACAATAACCACAAATCTTCACAGTTGAATGATATGAGTAAATATCAGTTATCAGTTGCAAAAGCAATTTTTTTTTTTTTTCTAACGTGTCCTGTCTAGCAGTATGCTACTCAGAATTGGTGTCTGAGTACCAAGTACAAGCCCAACAGTTTTACTTTCCCAAGCAGAGTATTACAGCTTCGCTGTAGTACGCCACTTGATGTATATGTATGAAAAATCTTTATTAGTGATTACTGTGGGTTCAATTTCCTGACGTCATGGACACTAAACCGAGACAAGAAGGGAGAAAGGAAGAAGGTGAAGAAAAGAAACCAGACCAGCAGAGGCGCGAACCGACGACACAAGACAGGGAGGCAAACAAAGAACACAAGAAAACATCCCAGTCCTCCACCTCTGCCGGACGGCAAAGAAACAGTAATACAAAACAAAAAAAAACAAACTGTACAGAACCAAACCAATAATTCGGATCTAGAAGAATAAACTAAAAATTACACATTCACTACACACAAGCATGGAATAATGAACATAATACAAATGTTTCTGGTAAGCTCCTGTGAACAACTAACTAATGATGATAACCTCAGCTTAACATATGTCCGTCCACACCAATGTCCCCACACCTATGTGTGTGCGAGCATGCAGGTCTGAATAAGGTTTTCCCATGCAAGTGATTGATAGCTGGTGTAAGGAACCGTCAATCTGTCCTACAGGAATCGACACAGACATGGTGGGGGCAAGAGATGTATGCATCCAGGGTCCCACAGAGTACAGAGGCCACAGGCGGATCAGCGCAGGGTCGATCACCCACCAAGAGAGGAACAGATGGAAGCCCCAGGGGAACACCCACCAGCCGCAATGCTGGGGCCCGAGAGATCGCAGTGACGAGCCCAAGGGCTCCGCCGGAAACCGGCTACGCCAGGGCGGGCCCGGATCAGGACCCAGAGGCCACGGGGACCAGGGGCACCCCGCCCCCCAGCGGGGCCCCAACCAGGGACCAGCAGACAAGGCCCCCGCGCTGCCGACGCAGGCAAGGGGGATTCGCAGCCAAACGACGGACAACACACGCCGCCGTCACCCTGGACCAATACCCACCGCCAACAACCCAGCCCGCCCCCACACACCCACACGCCAGGGAACCACAGCAAGAGCCACAGCGGATGTACGCCCTCCCCAGGCCGCGCCCAGCCAGCACCTGGACATCCAGATCTTCCAGCTCCTGGGTCCAGATCCCGACCCATGCAGGGCGCCAAGATCAGGGGTCCAGCCAATGCCGGAAAGCCCCCCCCAGATGAACCGACCAGCCAGCAGAAGTCCTGGAACCGGCAGGAGGCCTGGGCACCAGGCACGGTCCCCACCGATCCACCGGACGGCACCAACCTACTCTACAACCCCGGCACCCCCATAAGAGGTTCCCCAGTCAATCCGAGGAGGACGTCGGCCCAAAACAGCGGCCGCCCGACACACCGGACCACCCATGACCTGCCAGACATGCACCAGGACCGAGCCGGGCCGCAACCGGGACCCCCGGCCCCAGGCATCGAGAGCCATCATCAACCAGCGGGCAGGAGCATCCATCACCGACGGGGAGTAACTGAGGGGAAGAAGACGCATCAGGCCGGAGGGAAGCCAAACACCCAGGTAGACAGACAGGTAGACATAGACAGACAGAGACACTCATACGTACCCTCCCTCTCATGACTACACATTCTTACAAATACAGGACATACGAAAAAAGGACGCTATACACTCATTCATACCCCCCATACATACACTATACTTCATCCTCCCAGGCCCAGGGACAGACGCCCCAATAGAGCACCCTGCTCCTGCACCCGGGAGACAGACCCCTTTGCCCACCAGGATGGGGACAAGCAGACCGTATCAGGTATCAGACGGCGTATAAACCATCTTGAACATCCGTTGCCCTGTACAATGCACTCTATGAAGGATTTTATATTGTATTAATCATAGATTAGGATTTTTAAGAAATTTAAAGGTTCTTAATGAAATTTGAGACCAGAGGTTTTGGTCAATTTAGATGGACAAGTCCATCTCCCATTTTGAAATAGGAAGGGCTATTGATTCATCTATTCTATTTAATGTTTTGTATATTTTAGATAGCAGTTTGGGAGGGTTAAGATTAAGGAAGTCTAAAACTTTTCCTGGAATTTGTAAATCAACTGTATTGAGGCTAAATTTATTTTTTATAATTGATTTAATTTGTTGGTATTCTATGAAATGATTCTTATTAATTCCGAATTGTGTAACCAATGTATTAAATTGGATAAATTCTGTTCCATCAAATATATGCTCCAGGTATTCAATTCCTTTACAACTCCACCTTGGAAAGTTGATCATGCATTTTTTTTGTAAGATATCCGGGTTATTCGAGATGGGTTTACGCCTGCATGGGACTAGTGAGGTCTTTGTCATTTTAAGAAATTCCCACCAAGCTGTCAGAGAGGAGCTGATATTAATACTTTTAAAACATTCATTTTGTTTTATATTTGAGCTAACAAAAGGTAGATCTGAAAGTTTTATCTTATTGCATAGTGTCTGTTCTACATCTACCCAGCACTCATCGATATAACTGTGTTTAACCATCTCGATGTGTATTGGAGTCTGTTGGCTAAGAAATAATGACGAAAGTTTGGTAGGTCTAGACCTCCTTTATCTTTGGACTTCTGTAGTGTTTTTAAGCTGATACGTGGGGGTTTATCTTTCCAAAGAAATTTAGAAACAGAAGAGTCCAGAGATCTAAACCAATCAGGTGATGGTTTGCTTGGGATCATTGGGAATAAATAATTGATTCTAGGCAAAACCATCATTTTTATTGTAGCTACCCTTCCAATAAGTGATATTGGAAGGGATTTCCATCTTGCCAGATCATCTTCCACTTTTTTTAAAAGTGGGACGTAGTTTAGCTTAGATAAGTCTGCCAGTCTTGGTGAGATATGGATACCTAGATATGTAATATTTCCCGAACGGAGCTGTAAAGCAACAGGACTCTGGTAAGAACAGTTGATTGGAAGGACTGTAGATTTTAACCAATTTATGGAATAGTCTGAAACTCTTGAGTAAGATTTTATTAACTCAATTACCTGAGAGAAGGAAGTTTGTGAATGCTGTAGAAAAAGTAGTACATCATCTGCGTATAAACTGATTTTATGTTCTATTTTGTTGCATTGTATACCTTTAACATTATTATTTTTGCCTGATTGCTGCTGCTAATGGTTCAATAAAAATAGCAAACAGGGAGGGAGAAAGTGGACATCCCTGCCTGGTACCTCTCTGAAGAAAGAACCTTGATGATGGTTGATTATTAGCTCTAATACATGCTGTTGGTGAGCTGTATAATATTTTTAACCAGTTTACAAAAGAATTACTGAATCCGAATTTATTTAAGGCTGCAAATAACAATTTCCAGTTAACTCTATCAAATGCTTTTTCTGCATCTAAAGATAATATATTGGTTTGGACGTTTTTACAGTAGGAATAATCTATTAAATCTATTAATCTACGTGAATTTGTTGAAGAGAGCCTACCTTTTATAAAACCTGTTTGATCAGGGTGGATTATTAGAGGTGTTATTTTCTCAATCCTTCTTGCAAGAGCTTTGCAAATTATTTTCAGATCCACATTGATAAGAGAAATGGTACGATAACTGGTAGGAGACATAGGGTCTTTTCCTGGTTTTAATAGAAGATTGATGTAGGCAGAATTCATGTTTGGTGGTAATCGACCATTTTCCTTTGTTCCCTGCAACATTTTGTAAAATGTTGGTGCCAGAATATTCCAGAATTCTTTATAGAACTCTACTGGAAATCCATCTGGACCTGGAGCTTTATTATTAGGCATAGATTGGAGGGCCTCCTGGAGTTCAGACACTGTTAGCGGTGAATCCAGGGCCTTTGCTTGACTGTCTGAAAGTTTAGGAAGAGTTATTTTATCCAGAAATTGTACAATTTCATTATTTGAAGGGTTTATCTCTGGTGTGTATAAAGTCTCATAAAATTCTTTGAAAGTGTTGTTTATTTTTTTCAGGACCATATATTATATTCCCAATTTTGTCTTTGATTGCAGAAATAGTTGTTTTTTCTTTATTTTTTTTTAACCGATTAGCTAAGAAGCTACCTGATTTATTACTATGTTCAAAGTTTTCTATTCTAAGTCTTTGGATTAAAAACTGTGTCCTTTTATTAATAATTTCATTTAATTCTAATTTTGCTTTCCTTATTTTACTTAAGCTCTCTTTATCCAGGGAAGCTTCTAATGATTTAATAGTTTCTTCTAATTCCTGAACATGTTTATTTTCTGTTCTCTTTTTATTTGATGAGAATTAAATTATTTTACCTCTAATCACAGCTTTCCCTGCTTCCCATAGAGTGGATGGCGACATAGGCTACCAGGGAGATAATTAAATTCCATGTATGAAGCCCATTCTTTTTCAATATATTTAATAAATTCTTTATCCTTAAATAATGATATATTAAATCTCCAATTTTTAAATTGAAGGGTTGCAATTTTATTTGCTAAATTTAAAGAAACAGGAGTGTGATCGCTGATCACTATAGGATCTATCTCAGTGTCTGAAATGTCATTCAACAGTGAGCTGCTGACTAACAAATAGTCCAATCTAGAATAAGAATGATGTACGTTTGAGTAAAAAGTGTATTTTCTGCGCTGAGTCCCTGCTGTACTGAGCCTGTCTATTTCTTCATTTAGTCCAAAGTTGAAATCTCCCCCAAGAACAAGTGAGCAATCCATGTGATTAGCCAAAACCGAGAAGAAAGTATGAAAGAATGAGGAGTCGTCAACATTTGGACCATATATACTAACTATACATAACTTTTGGTTATTTATAAATAGTTTTAATATTATAAATCTACCTTCTGGATCTGTAGCTGTGTCTATTACTTTAAAATTAGTATTTTTATTTATTAATATTGCTACTCCTCGTCTAGAGTTATAGCATGAAGAAAATATATTTGGATATTCTGGTGTTTTTAAATCATTAGCTGTTGAACTTGATTTATGAGTCTCCTGTAGTAAGACGACATCTGCCTTCAATCTTGTAAGATGGTTGAAAATCTTAATCGTTTTATCTCTGGAGCTAAAGCCACGAATATTCCATGTTATAAATTTTACAGGATTCATAGAGCTAAGATAAACCTTAGACATTTACTATCACGAAGAAGCTGTTAGGGCAGAAGCGAAGAGGGACCCTTATGTGCTCAGAAGAGGACATCAACCGCCATCTCTCCGAAACCTACAGCGACAGGCGAAGGGAAGAAGATCTTGGCCCATGCAGAGAGCTAATCACACCACCTGCACCATCCAGCCAATTTAACATCAAAGAGCCAACACTGGCAGAGGTCAGGAACACAGTCAGGGCTGCACGGACCAGTGCAGCACCAGGGCCGAGTGGCGTGCCGTACAAAGTGTACAAGCATTGCCCGAGACTTCTGCAGAGGCTGTGGAGGATCATCCGGATAGTATGGCGAAGAGGCAGGGTAGCCAAACAGTGGAGGCATGCCGAAGGTGTCTGGATACCGAAGGAGGAAAACGATAGTGACATCTCACAGTTCCGAACCATCTCGCTGCTCAGCGTAGAGGGCAAGATCTTTTTTAAGATCCTTGCCAACCGCATGACAGAGTTCCTCCTGAGGAATTCCTATATTGACACCAGTGTGCAGAAGGGGGGAGTTCCAGGCTTTCCAGGCTGCATTGAACACACTGGAGTGGTTACCCAGCTGATCCGAGAGGCGAGAGAGAACCGAGGAGATTTGTCAGTCATTTGGCTTGACCTGGCGAATGCCTACGGATCCATTCCTCACAAGTTGGTGACTAAAGCTCTGATTATCCACCATGTCCCGCAGAAG
The DNA here is from genome assembly GCA_028564705.1 of Apricaphanius iberus. Classification (NCBI taxonomy): domain Eukaryota; kingdom Metazoa; phylum Chordata; class Actinopteri; order Cyprinodontiformes; family Aphaniidae; genus Apricaphanius; species Apricaphanius iberus. Next base: position 1,029,513 of record JAPXFQ010002641.1, on the reverse strand, counting down.
GTCACAGATCTCATACAGGACTATTACAACGGTTTTAGCATGAGATTCACATCTGGATCAGCAACATCAGCATGGCATCGCCTAGAAGAAGGCATCATCACCGGTTGTACCATATCAGTGACACTGTTTGCTCTGGCGATGACCATGCTTGTCAAGGCAGCAGAGGTGGAATGCAGAGGACCTCTCTCCAGATCTGGCATTCGCCAACCGCCAATCAGAGCCTTTATGGATGATCTAACAGTCACGGCAACATCAGTGCCAGGGTGCCGCTGGCTCCTTAAAGGTCTGGAAAGGCTAACATCTTGGGCGAGAATGTCATTCAAGCCAGCCAAGTGCAGGTCCCTAGTGCTGAGGAGGGGGAAAGTGGAGGACAAGTTCCACTTCCACATGAACGGTCTGAGAATCCCATCTCTGGCAGAGAAGCCAGTGAAAAGCTTGGGGAAGATCTTCGATGCTTCTCTGAGAGACACAGCAGCGATCCAAGCTATGCACTTTGAGCTGAGAACCTGGCTTGCTGCGGTGGATAGATCAGGCCTCCCAGGGAAGTTTAAAGCCTGGATATATCAGCATGGCATCCTGCCAAGGCTCCTATGGCCACTGTTGATGTACCAGGTCCCACTAACAACGGTGGAGGCCTTAGAGCGAAACATCAGCCAGTTCCTGCGCAGATGGCTGGGCCTGCCTAAGAGCCTGAGCTGCATTGCCCTGTATGGGCACACCAACAAACTGCAGCTCCCATTCTCAGGTCTGACAGAGGAATTCAAAGTAACAAGAGCCAGGGAAGTGTTACTGTATAGAGACTCATCTGATACCAGAGTCTCCACTGCAGACATAGAGGTCAGGACTGGAAGGAAGTGGCGAGCGCAGGAGGCAGTCCAGCAGGCAGAGGCAAGGTTGCGACAAGGTGTGCTAGTAGGCACGGTGGCGGTTGGGCGAGCGGGACTCGGCTGTCATAAAACACCACGCTATGACAGAGCACAGGGGAAAGACAAGCGGCAGATGATCCAGGGTGAAGTCCGAGCAGAAGTGGAGGAGGAGCGACGGAGCAAAACTGTGGCCAAGCGCCAGCAAGGAGCTTGGACCAATTGGGACCATGCACTGGCCCGGAAAATCACTTGGTCTGAACTTTGGAGGTCAGAGCCGGCAAGACTCAAGTTCCTGATTCAGTCAGTGTATGATGTCCTCCCAAGTCCGTCTAACCTGCAGTGCTGGGGATTTGCAGAAATATCATCATGTCCACTCTGCCCTGCAAGAGGAACACTGGAGCACATCCAGAGTAGCTGCCCAAAGGCACTGGGAGAGGGGAGGTACAGGTGGCGCCATGACCAGGTGCTGAAAGTAGTAGCTGACACCATCTGTGCTGGAATCCAGCAAAGCAAGCACCAACCTCCAGCAAGGCAAAACATCACTTTCATCAGGGCTGGCCAGAAACCACAGTCACAGGCAAAGGTCCCAGGTGGCCTTTTATCCACAGCAGGTGACTGGCAGGTGAAGGTGGACCTGGGAAAGCAATTGAAGTTTCCGGAGCACATCACAAGCACAAGACTCAGGCCAGACATGGTCTTAACATCTGAGAGTTCGAAGCAAGTGGTGCTACTGGAACTAACAATCCCCTGGGAAGATCGGATCGAGGTGGCTTACGAGCGGAAGAAGGCTAAATATCTGGAACTGGTGGAGGACTGCAGGCTAAATGGGTGGAGGGCCCGCTGTGAGCCAATCGAGGTTGGCTGCAGAGGATTCCCAGGGCAGAGCCTGCATCGAGCACTCAGGCTCCTTGGAATCAAAGGGGCTAAAGAGAGGAAAGCCACTGAAAACATCTGTGAGGCAGCTGAGAAAGCCTCTAGGTGGCTGTGGATTAAGAGGGGTGAGACATGGTTTAGTGCGCTGCTTGGACACAAGTCAGGGTCTGATCAGCCTGGGTCGCCCAGGCGAGGGTGTCTGATGATCTAAGACCCGAAACACCCTGTGACCCTGGGTTCATTACTGAGGATGTGTCCAAGCTGCACCATCTAGGTGTTTGATAAATCTCGCCAAGGATGAATATAGGTGTAATTTTGGTTTGTCCATGGAGTTGCCAGATTGAAAAAAACAGAAGCAGAGATAAAGCAAGGGAAATAATGCACCATACAGGTGTGTACAGAATGAAAGTATGATGGAAAAACATGAATATACCATGATAAAAGTCTGTGTGTGAGAGAAAAAGAAAAAGAGGTGATAAAGAGATTTGGTGGTACAAATGTGAGAAAGAAAAAGGAGAAAAAGAAAAAAATAAGTAAAACAAAGCAATCTAGTGCACAGCCCTGCCCCTACCCACATTTACAAACAAAAACAACCTGCCGAGCTGTGCTTCTTTAAACTATAGTTGTCTGATAAAACTACTTCTGTCTTGGCTCTGTTAAATATGACTAATAAAGCCAAGGAGTAACCTGAGGGTCCCTAAACAGCTGACCGTTAACATACAGTTTATCCACACTAACCGTAGCCTTACAGCCCTCACTAATATGTTTTTTTTCTAATTGGAAATAACATGCGTCTTCTGTCCAGGATTTCTTTCGGAAATTGATCATTAACAACAGCAATATTAATATCAGATGTCTATTGGTCGAAATTTTCAAACTGATGCCTCCCTTGTTCTTGGTAAAAATTTTGACAAACTAACTTTTGTATTTTCTGCCAATGGAGACAGAGGATTCGCTGTGGCGACACCTGAAGGGAAAAACCGAAAGAAAAAGAAGAAATCAAAGCTACAGCCATCTGCTGTATTTTTTGTTATATTTAGCTGGACTAAAAATATACAGAATGTAGTGAAATTCAAAAATTGTTATGTAAATATCAAAACTGAATTTAAAGTCACTTAAACCTTGGGTCTACGCTCTTAAAGGTTCAGCTCAGAAAGTAAATCACCTGAATTAGAATTTTCTATAGACTATTTAGCACTTTGGGATTGCTAATATAAAACATTTTTTGTAGGTCCAGCAAGTGTCCAGAATTGGAGGATCTTCAATTAGAGCCCGTGTTAACAAAGTTATGAACATGGTTTTCCTAGTTTCTGGGTGATCTGTATTGTATAATCTGTAAAATAAATAAATGTGATGGGGAACTCTGTGTCTTTTTATTTAATCCTGTTATCTTTGATCTACAATGAACTACTGAAATGAAAATAAGATTATGTATTTTACAGTGTCCTTAAATGTATTAGTAAAGTGATGTTTGATCTACATGTGAGTATAACGTGTTATAGACGTTCAGGTATGACTGTACCGATTTTTAACCTTTTCACAACCTTTGTCTATATGTGCAATGTCTAGATAAGCCGGCACTTTTTATTGCAATCAGTGTATTAATGAAGTGATTAATTAAAATACAGTCTTTTACAGTACAGGCCAGAAGTTTGGACACACCTTCTCATTCAGTGCGTTTTCTTTATTTTCAAGACTATTTACTTTGTAGATTATTACTGAAGGCTTCAAAACTATGAATGAACACATATGGAATTATGTACTACTTTTACAAAAAAGTGGGAAATAACCTGGCCTCCAAACTCATTGAACCTGAACCAAATCAAGATGATTTGGGGTGAGCTGAACCGCAGAGTGAAGGCAAAAGGGCAGTCATCAGAGCGAAGGTTGGCTACTTTGAGGAATGTAAAATATAACACATTATTCAGTTATTTCAGTAATTCCATACATTATGTGTTCATTCATAGTTTTGATGTCCTTAATTGAGAATCTACATTGTACTCATGAAAATAAAGAAAATGCATTGAATAAGAAGGTGTGTCCAAACTTCTGGCTTGTACTGTATGTCGGCACTTAATGTTGAAAAACACCTTTTAAACATCAAGAGGAATATTAACTCTGATGTCCAGGGATGCGCAAAAAAGACATGGAATTCAGGGTCAGATGATGTCAAAGACCTTGGTTTAACTTTCATTTTGGAACTATTTTTCAACCATGATGGAACATCTAGAATTGACATTATTTCAACGGTCATTAAACGTCCAAATGTTTGCAGGGTACATGCTTCAATCTAGCTGGAACTTGCTTCTGATACACCAAATTTTATCCATGGTGGGACAGTAAAGGATATTTCTATTCTATTTTATTACAAATTTTTATAGATTAACCTGGAGGGCAAATGTTTAGCCAAATGATGCTTGTCCAAATAACTTTTAAACATAGTACTGCACTTTTTTTGGGTTTTCACTCCGGCCTTTTCTTGGTCGTTTAATGCCTTCAAGATTGCAGTCAAACAAGATCTTGCCAGGCTACAATCTGTGTCTGCAGTCGAGTTACAGAAGTTTCTGACAGACTCAATTCATTGACAGACTAAGGCACAAAAGCAATTGCTCATTGAAAAGGATGTTTTCTGTGTACTGCCCAACTTCAATCACTGTTTTAGTGTGACATCTGACAGACTGACAAGACATGAAGCTGTCTGCTGAAGGTAGCAGATAGTTGCCCAGTCCATGGAGACAAAAGATCTGATGTGTGTTACCATAAAACGGTGACCTCTTTCCATTTTTATTAGGGAAATATCTGTTAATATATATGTTTTAAATATCTGTAAATTAAACAAAAAAAAAATATACAATCAATTTTCCTAGTAGTTTTTTTTATTATTTGCAGCCTTTGTAAAGGACAAATAATAACTTAGTAAATTGCTAATTTAAATCATTTCAAGATTTTCTGTTATTTAAAAACATATTAAACATATTGTAAACATAGCTTGTGCTGTCTGACAGAGGTTGCTTTTAAACTCCCAGAAATAATGCCTACTCCGTGTTTCATGGAAATAATCTAGTTATACATAAACACTTTATTTTTCTTGGTCAGACCCTAAGATCCTAAATATTCCGTGAATTTTATTTTGGTTAAAACCTCATCAAAATGTTGCACCACATGATTGTCAGAAAAAAACAAAAACAACAATAAAAGTCAAAAAGTCCAGTCTGACTTACATTTATGAATAGCAGCCTGATAATGCTTAAGTAATAAAATAACAATGAGTCATGGGATATGGTGAGCTGTCAATGATACACGAGACACATTCTTCAAATCAAGGAAAATAAGGATTTGTCTGCTGCATTTCAAGGAGTCTTCTAATTTGGAGAGCCTTCATTGTGGTGCTGTGACATAACTATCCTTCAGATTTGGCCTTTGAAGGTTGCACCCATTGAATTTTGACACTGCCTCTGTGCAGCTTATCGGATCAGAGAATAATATAAAACACTCTGGTGGGAGGGAGTAACTCAAGTTATGATATTAAAATTACTCTATCTATTTTAAGTGCACATTAGAACAACACGCAACAACACCACATTCGAGCGGGAGGAGAGAGGCTAGGGGTCTTCCCACACCCCTGTTCATTTGACCATCGGGGGTTGGGGTCAGGGAGGTAGATCAGGCCGTCTGATCGGGGAGGCTATACCGGTCTGGTTGTCCCAATCCTGGTGGGCAGGGGGTTTGTCCCCCAGGTTCAGGGGCAGGTTGCTCTATTGGGGCATCTGGGCCTGGGAGTATAGAATGTACAGTGTCCTTTTTTTGGGTGCCATGATGTGTTGGTGAGAATGTGTGTGCGTAAGAGGGAGGGTACGTATGATTGTCTCTGAATGTCTGTCTACTTGTCAGGCTGGGTCTTCGGCCTCCCTCTTGCCTGGCGCATCTCAGGCACCACATCCAGTGGGGGCCTTTTTCCCCTAAGTCACTCCCTGCCGGTGACTGATACCCCTGCCCGCTAGTGCATTGGTGGCTCGATATCTAAGGCTGGGGGCCCAGATACGGTCCAGCTCGGCCCTGGTGCATGCCTGGCTGGTCCTGGGTGGGCCGGTGTGTTGGGCGGCCGATATTTCAGGCCGATGTCCTCCTTGGGTTGGTTGGAGCACCTTTTGTAATAATAATAATAAGCATTTATTGTCATTGTAATTAGTACAATGACATTTTTAAAAAGTGCCAGACAGTTCTGCACCCATAATATTTTATGGGGGTGCCAGGTTTGAAATTGGATAGGTGCCATTTGGTGGATTGTTGAGGGTCGGATCTGGCGCCTGGGCCTGTTGCTGACTCTGCGGGTTCTGCTGCCTGGTCGGTTCATTGGGGGGGGGGCTGTCTTGCATTGGTCAGGTCCCTGGTCTTGGCGCTCTGCGTGGGGCGGGGTCTGGACCCAGGAGCTTGTAGATCTGGGTGTCCAGCTGCTGTCCAACAGAGGTACAGGACGGAGGTTTTCTTGTGTTCTTTGTTTACCTCCCTACCTTGTATTGTGGGTTCACAATCCTACCTGTCTTCATCTTCTTTCTTTCTTCTTTCTGCTTTTTTCTTTTCTCGTTTTCGTGTCCATAACTTCAAGAAATTAAACCCACGATAAAAAATTTTGTCAATAACCTTGTAGAATCACCGTTTATACGACAAGCTGAACCCTTTTTCTGCGTTTGTAAGAATGAAGTCTTACAAACGCAGCAAAACACAGTGAAATAGACCAATTTTTTTTTTCCAGTAGGGGGAAGTGCTTACCAAAATTATCACAAGCATGTGGTATATGTGTCTTCAAGTAAGAAACTCAAAAACGGAGGTCCAACTAGTGCTGTTTTCAAATGCTCAATTCCCTCAGAATTATCTATTTGCAGCAACATGATGAGCACATCAGTCTCTTTTTCATCACTTGGAACTAGCGAAGCGGTAAAATTTGATTTATGGCTAAACTTTTTTGCATTTTGAGGGGAAATCAATGTTTTAATAGCGGGCGTGTTCCGTGCGGTTTGTCCGTCCGGGCTCTTGTAGAAGTAAAGACGTCATCTAATATGGCTTTCCCCTGAAAAGAGGACCCGTGCCTATGTATTTTAAAACTGATTTTTAATGTCATATTTTACAATATCACCAATTTTTTTGCAATTAATGTGCTTTATGTAATTATTATTACATTATATTTTATTTTAATTTTGCGTGACCACATTTAACATAAGTTTAGACAAACAAAAAAATGTATTCACACACAAGATACCCTAATAGTAGTTAACACTCCAATGACCATAAACCTGAGAGTTATGTAAATATTTACCTGTTTTTCCACCAAAGACGAATCATAACTCACTGCGCTCTAATCACGTCTCCACTTGGTGAAGATGCGATGAGTGCACTTGATCCTAGTGGATCTCATTAGTTTCCCAATAGTGGTTAACCTTCCCTGGAAACAATGAAATGCAGTAATCATATACAATACCAAAATGATAATTGGCATAATATATGGCATTTTAAAAACAATATTCAGACATGCTGCAGTTTTAATCAGTCTAACCCTGCAATATGATGTGTGCATGCAGCAGAGAGCAGTGCCAGTACACCGTATGAATTAAATTTATTACTAACACGAAAAACAGAATTCACAACATTCGAAACTAATAGTAATTAATTCTGAAACAGCCAAAGAACTGATACATACAGTATGTACATATTTCAGCTCATCAGCTTCAGCTAAGCTCTCTTCTCCAACAGCATTACATCTGGGCCTCAGTCACTGAGAAAAGCCTTCTTCCTCTTTGGAGGAATCTGATCAAGGATCAGCAGATGGCACATTAATTTTTGGATCCAAAGACACTTGCTTCCCCCTTGGATGATGAGAAATTAGCATACAGGTGTTTATTCAATTTAAATCTGGCATTGACTCACGGGCAAGAAAAAGAGGGGTGTCGAAACATGTGCTTAAATAGAGGTAATGATGTCATTTTCACATATTGAAGTTGCTCCTTTTCCTGTTGAAACAGAATGTGGATATAATGCACTGCATTGTGGGATTTGTAGTCCTTACAGCAGGAGCTCTGTCTCTTTTGTATAGTTCCATGGCTGGTAGCCCAACAACACTATTTTGTTATACTTCTTCTTGTGAGTTAATATGGTTTTGTGCAAATTTTACAATAAGCACAAAGTCTCCAATAAAGAAATAGCACTGTGGTACATATGCAAGTTGTGTAAAGTACGTATTTCTGGATGAGGCTGCAAATTTGGAATTGTAATGACTTTTTTATGACAAAAAAAATACATTTTGAAAAATAAAAATGTAAAGATTCCAACAACTAAATCCAAATGTGACTTTGGGAAATAAAGTCAGCCTTTATTTCCTTTTTCTTTTTCATTGAGGTGTTGAAAAATAGATGGAATAGGGGATAGAGCGAGGTGTTGTATTCAATAAATGGGCTTTCATGTGATAAATTGAATGTTATTCATATATGAATGCACACTGTTTTTTGGTTATTCTGGAGAGAAGTTGCTTCTTTCTGCCCAGGGACTCTTTTCCTTTTAACTGAGAAGCGGTTCAGGAGCGATTTAGGAAGGTGAGTGTCTGTCTGTATGTGTGTGTGGAAGGGTTTAGGTGGGGGGCCAAGTTGATGGTGGGGCACTCTCAACAGACCTTGATACAATTACTAAGCCTTCCTCCCTCCTTCCGCACCAGTTCTGGACACGCTTTTGCTGTGCCACTGGGAATAGAAAGGCCCAGCTATCTAGCAGAAGATTTGGTCAGTCAGGCATCAAATGCAGGGTCCTCTTCTCACACTCTGCACTGGGGTTGGGCACGCCAGGGGACCTGTATTGTGCATTTTCACACACTTCTCTCAGAGGAGCTCCAGGAATCCGTAGCCTTTGGAAGGAAAGTGGGCAAAGAGAGAGAGAAAACAAATGTAAGGAGAAGGATGGGGAGAAGTGTTATACGAGATGGAGCAATCATGGCAAATATCGAGAGAGGAAGATGGAGGGAAAAAATTTGAATACGTCCAGAGGCTAGACAAAAATCACGAAGGCGGCCGGCAATCTTCAGGAGAAAAACAACAGGTGTCTCATTCATAAAGCTTGGTTATGCACAAAATGGGTTCTGAAAACCGCATAAGTCACTTTCCACACAAAGTTTGGGATTTATAGAAAAAAAATACTGGAAAATGTTGTGTTTCAAATGAGGACTTTACATCTGCTTCTGAGTGTGCCAGGCTTTCTCCACCATGTGCTGCACCACAGCCAGAGAGAGAAGGAATAGGCACAGGGATTCATGATGCATCTTTTTTTTTTTAAAGAGGGGGGGGAAATGACATACCTGTTAAGTTTATGGCTTTTACAGAGCTGATGACTATTAGGTTAGAATGTATATGATTTTTTTGTTTGGTTGTTTGTCAGTAATAAACTTAATACATGCTGTATACATGTGCTGCTTTCTTCTCCATTAAAGGAATGTGTTCCAGAGTCAGACTTATTAATGCTGGAGCATGTCCAGAACAAGGTCGCTAAGAGGTCAACATTCTACAAATTTTGTTCAAATGCACAATTGTTTATCATGGCATCCATTAAATATCAAGTTGCAGCAAAAAAAGAATAAAAAAACATATTGTAATTTAAAAAATATGCAATCTGAAATGTATCGATTTTGTGTTTAAAATGTCATATAGGTGGCGTAATTGTCATTGTGGTTTAATTCAATATTATTACACTTTATTAATTGGAGTACAAGAATATTGGTAATATTGGTGTCACGATTCTCCAAATCCTGGATTCGATTTTATTTTCAATTTTAGGGTCACAATTTGATTCTCGATTTTTTTGTATTTTGTTTAAAAAAATGTTTCCTTTTTACAGTATAGAACCCTATGTCATTTTTACACTGTTTTTTCCATAAAATTCTGTACAGTAAATCTTGGTTTAAAAGAAAATTGATGCAATTTTTATTATTATTGTGTAATGTATCACATTAGGATTAATTAGCATGAATTGTCAATTTATTTACAATAAGTGACAGTACTAATGGAGGCTTGCTGCCATCTAGTGACTCTTTATTGTTACTGCAGAAATACAACTGGGATATGCTCCAGATAGGACCGAGCAAAATGCAGCTAACAGCGATCCTCTTGTTTACAATGCGAATGTGGACTTAACTTGCCGGAACTCAAAATTACCTCACCAGATGATTTGAGAGTAGAAAGAGCGGCTTTAGCTCCGCTCCCGCTGCTTCATCTATCCTAGCCGTGGTCGAGCTTTAGCTTAGCTTTAGCTACGAGCTAGCATCAGCTAATGTGTGTGCTCTGATCCCGGGGGATGCAATACAGGCACTTAAAATGTTCCCAGGTGTTGTTAGTTGTATGAGAACTGGTCAGAGTTACTTGTTAGTGAAAATGGAATGTGTGGTTCTTTGTGATGAGACAGTTGTCTGCTAACTGTTGCTACGGCGTCCTGAGTGGGATGCACAGTATGTAAATATGGCAGGAGGGGATCACGATCCTCTTTTGGATTTCAATGTGCAAGTTCATAACGTAATTTCGATCAACTTCGATACAAACTCGAGATCGTGACAACCCTAGTAACCACTCCAGGAGAAACTAATGACGATCCGAATGAATAAACAGTTAAACAGCAGGAGCAGACGCCATGAGTGTGAAAAGAGTTAAAATGCATCTTTGGGGGAATAAAATGAAGAAAAAAAAAGAGGGTGTGTAGAATGTGGGATATGTCCCAAAGTCACCTAAGGTGAGTTTGATTTATAAATCTAAACATTGTGTGGAGCTGTGCATACTCAAATTTTGATTGATTTGAAACTTACTTGTAAGTGATTGTTATTTTCTGCTGAGTTTAAGTGAGGTTTTACTAAGGATTCTAAGTAAAGTTTCATAAATGAGACCCTTGGCAGCCGGTGCCATTGGTCATCATTGAATGGCTCACTCTTTCTAAATTCCTGTCCCCTTTCTAAATGTCTACCATAATGTAGCGAGGCAGGGGGAGGAGCCCCCTCATGTTGCTTTGTGGCACGGTCTGTTCTGACAGCGTGATCCAGAATGGAATGTGAAAAGATGACCTGCCTGGTGTTTGTTCATTAAAGTTGTGTTGTTTCGCAAACTTGGTGTCATTCTTTTCACAATAAACCCACGATCGGTTACAATATGATACTACTATTTCCTGATAAATACGAGAAAATAGTAATTTATAGAGGTTAAATAGTTGACCCCACATCAGTGTTCAGCAGAAATGGCCACACACAATTGGGCTTAGGGACAGCGTGGAAGAAAAAAAAAAAATTTTTTAAGTTTTAGGGCACCACACTTTTAAAAAGACTAATATCACGTAAACATTACGAAAACAAAACAAAAAAAGGTTTATTTGAAAGATATAACCCCCCAAGCAAAACATCTCCCTCACCATTCCATAAGACCCTGTTATTCTCATCTATCACAACAGCAAATGTGATTGTTTTTCTGATCATCTCAAACTTTTTTGATACACAGGGCAAAAGGCCAGCACATACTATTTGTCTGTGAGCACTGGGGCAAAAACAAATAGTTGAAGCAATGAAGTGGAATGTGAAATGGGTATAAAAACCACAAAAAGAGTCACGTTCCCATTGTTTATTTAGAGTACCTTTGACTGGCAGGTCCAGTTCATGTAAGTGCCTAAAAATAGTTATTTTATTCTCAATGTAACATTTCTACCTGGATAAATTAGTATCATATTTAAAATATGTAGGCTGCACGGTGGCGCAGTGGTTAGCGCTGTTGCCTTGCAGCAAGAAGGTCGTGGGTTCGTATCCCGGCCCAGGGTCTTTCTGCATGGAGTTTGCATGTTCTCCCCGTGTATGCGTGGGTTCTCTCCGGGTACTCCGGCTTCCTCCCACAGTCCAAAAACATGCATGATAGGTGAATTGATCACTCTAAATTGTCCCTAGGAAAGAATGTGAGTGTGAATGGTTGTCTGTCTCTCTGTGTTGGCCCTGCAACAGACTGGCGTCCTGTTCAGAGTGTACCCTGCCTAACGCCTGATAATTGCTGGGATAGGCTCCAGCTGCCCCGTGACCCTGAATTGGATAAGCGGTTAAGAAGATGGATGGATGGATGGATTTAAAATATGTAATTTCTGAAATTGCTTAGCCGACCTGTGCTATGCTGAATGTTCTTTTTGTGTCATGCTTGGTAAAACATTGTTCAGAGCACTGTATGAGCTAATGAAAGAAGTTAGTGATAATAGAATAATGAGACTTTTTTACAGGTTATGTGTAATAAAAGGAGGGGTGGGCAGCAACTTCATCAATGTAACAAAGATGTACTAGACGTCCCGGTTGACCATTATCAGAACAACTGGAAAATGAGGGTGACAACTGGTAAAACTCAAATAATGTTTTAACGTATTTGTATAGATTATAAATAAATAAAAAATAACATATTTGAATAACCAGTAATTTTTCAAATACCTTTTGGACCTAATTACTTTGTTCAGATATTGTTCAAATACAGTTTTGGTCCATTTCTCCAGACATAATTTTTGTCACTGAATCAGATATGTTTGCCGATTTTATTTCATGTATCTTTTCAGCTGTAATAAAGCTGCAGTCCAATGTATTTGAGGGAGACATAGTTTTTTTTAAACCCAGCGTATCATGCCACCCCCCGCTCCCTATATCTCCACCTCTCTTGAGCATGTGCATCACTTGTAATTTCACATCATGTCATTGTGTACTTCATTAATAAAATCATTTTATTGACACTGTATTACCTGTTCAACAAAAATGTCACCAAAGCTGCTTCGGTTTGGGAGCCTTTTAAGATTCAAAAGTATCTCTATGGTAAAAAAAACATCTCTGAAGATGTATGCATGCTTGCTCTCAACTATAAAAAGGAAGAAGCTGAGAGCTGTACATTAATTGACAGCTGACAAGGCAGAAATTGTATTGCGTAAAAAAACTGCCTGTCACTGTGAATTGCACAAGGGTCTATGGGAGGAGGAGGGACTTAAGAAGAATAACAAATCTTGTGGAGCACCACCCAACTATAATTTGAAAGATTTAGAAAGCTTTGATACCTAAATAAAAAAAGACTGCAGCTTTAAGATGTTTTCTATTGGGCTGCACTCAGGGCTTTTTGATGGTCATCTAAAATACATTTTTTTCTGTCCCTAATTCACTCTGTAATAAATTCAATTGGTATTTGTTTAAATGTTTATTTGGAAGCCTCATTTGTGCCCAGGCGTTATCTTCCAGGCTAAGTGTTTTTTTAGATTAAACCACAAAAATGTTTTGCTTGAAGGGCATGTTCCTGATTTGCAGGTGATCTACTAACATTGTTGGCGCAAATGATAATAGGCGCAAAGAGCCTATGAGGACTTTACATCTGCTGCTGAGTGTGTCAGCCTTTCTCGCCCATGTGCTGCACCACAGCCAGAGAGAGAAGGAATAAAAAAAGCTGATAAATATTAGGTTAGAATGTATATGACTTTTTTTTTTTTCGTTTGTCAGTAATAAACTTAATAAGTGTGGTATACATGTGCTGCTCTCAACTCCATGAAAGGACTGTATTCCAGAGTCAGATTTATTAATGCTGGAGCATGTCCAGAACAGGGTCCCTGAGATGTCAATATTCTACTAATTTTATCGAGATGGACTATACAGTTTATCATGGCATCCATTAAATATCAAGTTGCAGTAAAAAAATAAATAAATAATGTAATCTCAAAAATGTTTAATCTGAAATGCATTGATTTAGTTTAAAATTTAATATAGGTAGCATAATTGCTATTGTGGTATTGTACATGATTACGACACTTTATTAATTGGATGACAATTAATAAGATTAGTAACTACTTCCGGAGAAACTAATGAAGATCCAAATGAATAAGCATTTAAACAGCAGGAGCAGACGCCGTGAGGGTGCAATGAGTTGAAATGCATCTTTGGGGGGATAAAATGAAAAAAATACATAGTTTAACTGTCAGGTTTTTGGCCATTAGTGTTAATTTACTAGGTTAGAATGTGTGTGAATTATATTTTTTGTCAATATTAAGCTTATGTTGACGATGGTGGCAGTGTAATGTTTAGTAAATAGGACCTATGCACAGAGAGGCATTTAGAGTTAGAATAACTCATTCTTAATAATAGTTGTCCAGCTCAGGGAGGACAGGACAGGTCGTAGACGACGATCCTACAAAGAAATGAGAACACAGGGGGGAATGTAAACACTAGGAAGGTAATTAGAAAGACAGGGAACACCTGGACATGAGCATCTCTACCATCAGTACATAGGGGCAGTTCCTGCCTTCCTCGCCTCTGATTGGATATAACTTCTCTTGCATGATTGGCTATCTCTTTTAGGGGCTAGTCCTGCCAGTTTTTGCTTCTGATTGGATAAAAAGTCTCTCCAACAACTACAAAATGTCACTGTTAAATGTGTGGGGGAAACTACCAGCTGGTTTATTTAAGTTGTTTTTGAATTATTAGTCCTTCCACCAACAGATCGGAAGCAAGTCTATATAGCAGTCTTATAAGTGTGTGCGTTATATCAGAGATATTTAGATTTCAAGTTACAGCTCTGGATGATGATGTGAAATTCCGATTGATAATGTGTTCTGGTTCAGTAATTCTTGTTCTGATATGTTGACTCATTGGTCAAGATGAAGGTTATGGGATGGGAGCCATGAGTTCAAATCTAGGTTGGATATTATGAGTTGCCATCTTTCCCATCAAAACCATTTTGGAGAGTTTTATGATGTAAAAATAAAAATCTCAACACACTTATTTCACTGTTAAATTTACTTGATTTGTTTCCATTTTCTCTAAACACTGTAATGTTACAATATTAAAGGAGAGTGCAAATGCGAAACAGATATGTGCATTAATTGGGTGAAAGACGTATGAAATATAACATAACTGTAGTATTTTACCTAGCTATGTGCAGATCAGTGTCTAGCAGCAGGGCAATTAACAGAAATCAACACAGAGCCCACTAAGGCTTCCTGAGGCAATAAGATATTTTCCCTAACTTGCATCCTGCTTGTTTAGTAGCCTCAACCTATGAATTTATTCTGTCCAAGTTGTTATCAAATGAACCCTTTAGACCCTACCGTCCCCCAATTGGGGGACACAAAAATGAGTAGTGATAGAAATAGAAATAGTAATAGTAGTATTATATTCAGATAATATTCACAATGACACATCTATCAATTCTACTGAATGTTACCTTTAAAATTACACCAAAATGATTCAAATACTCCTTTTGGTTGCTGAAATATAATCATTTTTCCATGGGTAAGCATTTTTCGAGAAACAGCCTAGGGTTTAAAGGGTTAAAAGTAAGATCACGAAAAAAAACAAAATGATCTATTTTGATTGTATGGAAAACAGCTACTTCATAGTATGACCAACCTGGATTTGAACTCATGACTCCTAGCTGTAAACCTTTATCTTTACCAGTGAGTCAAAATATCAGACTAACAGTCACAGAGCCACAACATATATCAATAAATTTGAAATCTAAATAAGAACGTAAACACTTATAAGAGATTAAGATTCTCGGCACCTGGACTACAGATTATTACAGTACATGCCGTTTAAAGGTGTTCCACCTGGTACATAAATTAAAAACTATTGCCCGGCTGGCACATGCACACATAGACATCAGAGGGGGCTTGAGCACCTGCCCTTTTTATTCCTGGAGAGAAAGTGCCCTTTTTTCTGGGGTGCTTTTTCTTCTTTTTTTTTTTTTTTTCAAATAATATATATTCCTGTTTGCGCACTATTGAAGAAAAGTATATCTAAATATCAGGTCAGGGGTTCTGAAGCGCCCACCCCTGTACTGCGGTGCACATCACACCTGCAGGCAGCAGCAGCCCCTCCCAGCAATGTTTTACTTGGCTTGTGGTGAGGTGAGTGGAGCTGGTGATGAACAAAAGATTAAACTACCAGTGCCTCGAATAAGGCTCGTATTTACTGCTGATTAGCCAAATACAAATATTTAGTTAACCTGTGTTTTGCTAGCATGCATGCCTCATGAGCTACTTGATTAGCTAATGTGTAAGGGATAATCGCTATACATTATCCCGCTTATTACATGGCTACCTACCAAATAAATCATTATTTTGACACAAAATATTAAAAGGGAGTTTATCGATTTCAGCCCGATTGGGGATGACTGGCACTGTAATTACTTAGAGGAAGTGTGCCGGTCAGGTGATTAGGCTATATGTTTTGTGTTTTTATGTGTCTTGTATTATTAATTGTCAATGGCTTGTCTTCAAACTGCATTAACTCTTAGCATTTTGCGCTGTTTTAGTGTGTTTATCTGTGCTTTAGTCCCGTAGTTTAGTACTGTTGTCATGGTGACCTTGTACTTTTGTGTAGAACTGTTGTCATGGTAATCACACTGAAATCAGAGGAGGTGCGCCGGCAGAGCAGTAGACCTCTTGTGACTGACACTGCACTGTTCTTGTCATTGCAGAAAAAATTTTTTTTCATGCACCGGAGATTGTTTTTTGTTCTTTAGTTTGCAACACAGACATGCATCTTAAGGAGAGGAGGTTGAAAGAGAGGAAAAAGGAACTGAGTGAGGCTCCCAAAGGCAGTGGATCCATCACCAGTTGGACAGCAAATAGCTCACCAGGTAGCACTTGTACCAGTTATTTATGTTGTTTCAGATTAGATCTATAACGTTTTTCTAACATTATTTTGGATTAGTGTTGTCCAGTGTTACTATAGTTTTGTATTTTTTCATGATTTTTATTTTTATTTCGTTTTTAACTTTTATTTTTTATTCAGTTGAGTTTCAGTTAGTTTCCAGATTGGGTTACTCGTTTTCCGTTCATTCCAGTTAGTTTCAGTTAGTTTATAAGGGGGGGTTATTTCTTGTTTCAGTTTAGTTTTTATTGTTTAAAAATGTTCAGTTTAGTTTTTATTAGTTTCAGTATTTTTTTACTATAATACTGGATATTTGTCATGGGCAAGATCTAAGAAGTTCAGAACAGGTATTACAATAGAAAGTTGGCACAGTCATGTAGACCAGTGGTTCTCAAATGGGGGTATGGAAAGGCACTCCAGGGGGTACGTGAAATTTTAAAATAGAAATATTTACAAAGTAGCATCCATGCAAAAATCATTTAAAATAATTATTTAATAAGAATAAGCTCATAAAATTAATTTTATATTGAGTAGGGCTATTCAATTTCATTATCCTAAAGCTAAAATCTATTTCTAGTTATATATTTTTATTTCCAAATAGTTCAAGAGAGAATGATGTTTTGCACATTTACGGAGTTTTAAAATGGTTAATCTTATGGTTTTAAATGGTTACATGGTCACTATTTTCACTAAATAAAATTGAATCACTACATTTGAGTGTTGGTAAATATTTGCAATACATTTAGTTATGGATTTAGTTATAAATATGAATTTTGTGCATGTTTATCAGTTCCAAAGTTTCATAAAGCAGACACTGATGGCACAGTGATCTGATTTAGGTCTTTAAAACGCTTCGCGTGGGTCAGGGGGTACTTGGCTGAAAAAATATTTCAGAGGGGGTACATCACTGAAAAAAGGTTGAGAAACACTGATGTAGACATCCCTGCCTTCTCATGCTGTTGACGAAATTGAAAAGTAAAACTAAAGATATTTTCAGTATATCTTTATTTTATTTTAGTTAGCTTCATAAGGACACAATATAATTTCAGTTAGTTTTTTTTTCTGAGCTCTAGTTTTTATTTTTTATTTCAGTTACCTAAAATGTTGTATCACACTTAGTTTTACTTTTTAGTTTAGTTTTAGTTAACTATAATAACCTTAGTGTCGTCGAGTATGGTTAATAAAATAACAGATTAATGTGAAAGCAAAATTGTCCCTTGTTTGCAGATGGACAGCGAGATAGGTCAGGTGAGGAGGTGGCAGGAGAGAAACAGGAAGAGCCAGAAAGTGTAGAAGATAGAGCAAATCAGGAGTAAGTCATGTTGCTGGGTTTTAAAATCTTGGTATATGTAACGTGCCCCTTTTTGAACTGTGAGCACCTGCCCCTCTCAAGGTCTCTGCACGGCCCTGGGGAGGAGGGGGCCCAGGACAGGGGGAAAAACCAAAGAAGGAAGAGAATAGTTAAAAATACTCAAAGAGTCCATCAGGAGGCCAGAGGTGACGAAACAGGAACCTGGGAGACCGATGTTGGAGGACCACTTTGAAAGGCGGGGGCCACTGATGAGGAAGCAGGAACCTTAGCCAGCTATGAACAACCCTGTGATAAGAAGGTCAGCGACAAGGAAAGACCAAAAAAAGCCAAGCCACTCAGCAATGGTCTGGGCAGTTGTATTTAATTCTGCCATCTGAAGCTGAATTCGCCCGATCTCCTCTTTGGTAAGGCCCGTCCACAGAAAATTAAGTGGATGTGCCCCAGCTCCCCTGGGAAGCTCTGGAGTTTGGACCACTGGGACCAAGACTTGAGAGTGGGGCAGTGTTCGGGTCTAGAGCAGGCGTCAGGACCGGAAAGGTGCCATTTTTGCCACTCCGGCTTTAAAAATATGTGTTAATTAGCAGGAACGGGAGCATGTGCGTCCTGACGAGGGAAGGCCGAATTGGTGGCTTGAAAGCCATGAAGAGGAGCGGAGTCAGGAGTCTCAGTGGCCCAATGAGGAAGGACCGGATTGGTAGATGGAAAGCCACAGGGATGAGCAGCCCTCTGGGGAACCGGAAGGACAGCGATCAGGCTCTAATGGAGCAATGGAGGAGCGACAATGGCTTGAGGACTTCATACTGGAGGAAGGGCTACCTTCAGGTCTTGTAGGGCAGATCGTGAGATAGGTACCCGAGAAAGGCGAATCCTGAGTAGGAAGGGAGGTTTTTCCTACATTGTAGCTCACCTTCTGCTGGGTTCTTGTGGTCGAATCTCTCTTTCATATTTTGTAACGAGGACCAATGCACAGAGAGCTGTTTAGAGTTACAATAACTAATTTTTATTAACAGTAGTCCTGCTCAGGGAAGACAGGACAGCACATAGACGTAACAATGAGCCAACAAAAACATGAGAACACAGAGGGAAATATAAACACTGGTAAGGTAATTATGAATATCTGGGGACTATAAAAACAAAGTCAAGGACAAATGTCACATCATGACAGGTGCAAAGTTAAGACATGCATTTCAGAGATAGTAAAAATAGGGGTTAAAACAGTTTGCACAAAATGTTTCATGTTTGATAAATCACACTGCGTTTGAAGCACCTAATTATTTGGATGTTCTCCTCCCAACATTTTGAGTCTTCTGACCGAAACGCCCACAATGCATATTCATCAAGGGCGAAATTTCGAAATCGACTCCACACATCTTGCTGCGGCGGTCAACAGCTGTGGTCTTACCTGCGCGTGGTTAGTAAATCACCTGCTGCATGTTTTTGCGGCCTCGTAGATGTTTGTGTTTATGCTCCTAAAATTGACCGGACCTATCTAGTTTCTACCACAATGCTCACACAGTAAATGCTGGGAGTGCATCCAAAAAAATTAACACATCAAACGGGAACAGGTACATACTGAAAGTGAATGAATAACATTTTATCTATTAAGATTAAACACCTTTCTTCACTGCCTTTATAGTTTTTGTACAAATCCATTAAAAGAAAAACTCTACCATGCATGCTGGTTCACTAAATGTAAACTATGCAGTTAAATGAAAGACCCCACTTCAAAAGGCAGTTAAAGTATGAATATTATTACTGTTGTGCATCTCTAAAAAAGGGGAGGGAACCTTTCTAACCATCTCTCTTGCAATGGCAAGGCTCATGTAATGTCTCAGAATAATGCATGATAAGGCAAACACGGGCATCCCTTTCAAAATATTCAAATGTGACCAGTGGAGTGGAAAATAAAGAAACAGGTATGGATGGAATTACTTCCCTATTCCACCTTCTTCTTTATTATTTCCATATCACCTCTCATTTTCTACTTTATTTTTCAAAGTGACCCTGGCAGAGAAGAGAGAAACAATTGGATGTTTTACAGCTATAATTTAAATGCGCACAGCACATTTTTCCTCAAACTTTAGGATGTTACCATAACATACGTTTTTTTAGAAATTATTGGGATGTGCACAACTATTCTAATTATGCTAAAAACACTTACAAAGCATTGGTTGTAAAGTTGTCAACACATATTTTTCAGTTGATTGGATTTATTATCCCACATTCTCATAAATGGTTTGGGATACATTAAATCTGTAATGTTTATTTGTGAGCCTCAGCATTCTTTAATGTGGGAATGCTTTTTGTTTTTTTTACATTTTCTTATACCTCGGCCTTTATTACTTTATTTACTTTATTTGTAACGGAACAAAGTCATATGTATCTCAGAATATGTTTGACCAAAGCTGTGTTGATATTTCCAACAAATTGACTCCATACTTAATTAAGTATAAAGCAGGCTCAGATTTTAAAATATTAATTTGGAATAATTATTTAACCAGTAATAACCAGTAAATATATAGTGATGTCACAGTCCGGTGTATATATGTATTCTTAAAGACCAAGGCTAGTATCGAAGAGTTTGAAATTGAGCCTAAGTTAGCTTTAAATGAATTATGATGAGATTAAGACTAATTAGAACATTTTGGTTTGTGTTCAAACAACCAATTTACAATGCAAAACCGGAGGGAAGACAAAGTATTATTTGGAGGAAATAATGTTTCATTAAATAATTTGCTGAATTAGAAATCAATAACCTTTTGGATAACTGATTTCATTTTATGGATCATTCACCACATTAATGGTGTAATTTTTGTATTTTGCCTAACTTTTTGTATTTTGCCGAAAGTGGTTTCAAAATGACATACAGTATACGAGTAGTTTTGTGTTTTAACTATCTATTTCAAAGTCATCATATTTTAAATACCGTAAATAACAATCCTAAATGTGTATGAGTGCCAGAAACTACGTTTATCAGTACTGATGGTACACAAAGCTAGTTTTAGGATGTAGTGCACTCTAATGGATTGCCCTGTGTAGCTTAATACCACAAAACAAAGATAGACACTTGTTTAAAAGGACTTAATGCAGCAAAAACACAGTGAAGTAGACAATAAAAACAGCCTTTAAGTTTTTTATCCTAGGCTAATCTATCACAGCCCAGACACAACCTTACTTGAATGAGTTTTAAATCTCTATAGCAAGCTGGATCTGTCATCCAGGGGAAAGTCAGCATTGAGAGGGAAACCAGCTGTGGTGAGCTGATTTGTGCTAGCAGTTATTGTGGCAAGCAGTGAGACCTTGTGGCTGTGTGGGTAGCAAAAGTTGCAGCTAGCCATGTAATTTAAATATACCTTCTGAGCAGGTCAGGTTTAATACTTATTCCATTGACCAGTATACAGTTATCTGATCCATTATCATCAGACTGTGTGTGTTTTTGGATCCAGTTTCTTGCAAAGGATGAACAATAAGTGCGCAAGTCCCTTTGCGATGTAGGTCTGGCATTGACTTATGGGAAAAAGGAAGAGAGTGGTCAGAGCATTTTAAATAAGGTGTTGAGATCACATTAACACAGTGAAGTTCCTCCTCTTCTTGGTGGTTTAATGCAGTGCATTGCAGGATTAATAGACTTTAAAGCATGAGGGTTTGTATTCGTAGCCCAGTCCTGTCATCAAGGTGAATGGCACAACACTGTGAACTTAAACTGAAAAACAAACAGCTCTCTTTATATCCACAGTGTAGCACAGTGCTAAAGAGGAGATTTTTTTTTAAATAACAAGTTGAAAGAGAATGATAATGTTGTGTATGCAACAATGAAAATGTTAAGTCATACATTAGAACTATTATAAAATATATCATGTGACAATAGGGCAATGTGGACCTCAGAAAGGAGTTGACTTTTCCTTTTGACTGATTGTTTTCTGCTCGGTCTGGAGCTTTGTGATAATTTTGCATCCACTAGCTGTTGAAGCATCTGCTACAATGCACAGTGGTAAACGTTGAATAGATTTCAACTTTGACCTGATTGTAAATCCCCATTGATTTGTGTGCATCTCTTTCTAAAGCTAAATTCATTATTGTGCTAAACTGGAAAACAAATGAGTGGAAACTAAAGCACTGCTTAGCTGGTGTCCAATTCGAGGTGCAAGGTGAAGTATAATCAAACAATACAAGATAACAAGAGTAAAAGCAAAGTGAACTATATTTAAAAAAATGCCTATTGTTTCAGGTATTATAATTTAGTTTTAAAAAATTGAATAATCATGATTTTTGTTTTATCCTTTAATTAATTAGTCTGTATATTGCAGTGATGTCTAGTCTGTATGTTGTAATGGATTCCTAAACAAATCATTCTCAACTTGTGAGTTACTGTCTTTGGAAATCATGGTTCATTATTTGTATTAAAGTGGACATATCATGCTTATAAATTCTTGTTTTTACATCTAAATCATTCATTTGTGGTCCATATAAATTAGAAATGCAATTCTTAGGTTTGAATTCCTCATTATTGTGGCTCTACGGGCTCCTCTTCCGCACCTGTTCTGAGGAGTCTAGGTTAAAAGTCGTTTAAGTGCGATATCTTCACATCCAGTTTGGAGCACTGCATACCCTGCCCCCCTCCAGCTCAACAATTGTGTGTTTAAGCAACAAGATTACATTCAAATTACAAAGAGATGTTAGCAATTTTACAGAAACATATGCTGACCGCATTACTGACAACACTTTAACAAAAACCACCTGTTAGATACCACCTAAGTATAGTAACGCTACTATGAGATGAATTCTATTCAGTTTATATATATATAAATTGAATATATATATGTATATATATATATATATATATATATAGTGCTGACTCGCAATGAATATCCACACAACCACACAAGACCCCGAGGTTGTTAGTGTGCTACTGCTAGCGTCATGCTAATGTCATTGAATGTGTTGGGATCATGCGTTATCCAAGACTAAAAACTGAAATAATCTAGTTTGTTTCTGTGACAGTACTATTGAACAAAGTGTGTCATTGAGAAGCTAAAATACTGAGCACATAGTGCTAACCTAAACAGAAGGTCTGATGCTAATGCTATCAAAACAATGGCTAAGAGGCAATAAATGAATGTCTAAATAGAGTTTACTGCTTAGCGGTAAGAAGCTTACTACTTTGCTGTGTCCGTCATTTCCATTGTCTGTAGGAATTGACCCCTCGATAAAACAAAATGTTTCAGCAAATCCTTCTTGATGGAGGTTATTCAACCAATTGTCCTTCCCAATAACAAGAATACTTTCATCATTTTTTTTGGGTAAACTACCGTGAAAAATAAAACTTAACTAAGCAATTTGCAGAGGTCCTGGTGCTGGAGGATGACGTAAAAAAATTGTGGGTTAATAATACAACAACCGGACATTTTAACTGTTCCAGTTTAACCTTTGGCATTCCTGAATTGGGACTACTAACTTACAGCGAGAAATAAAGATGGCGGATTCATCAATGTTTAGTCTGAAGTCTATAACCTTGTTTAGCAGTTCCTGTGCAAGTACTGTGACATAATAGATCAGAAAATGTAATAGATAAAAGTGATAACTGAACGACTTAGAAAATATGACCAAAACAGTAAAAAAATATATTTCCACAACACCTGTGGTAACTAAGTCATGCTTTTGTGCATTCCTACAGCCTCTAAATGCACAACACACTTCATTTAAGGGCTAAAGTAGAATTTTTTTTATATGTCCCCTTCTGACTTATTCCCTAGCTTTTTTCTACTTTTGCTATGTAGCCAACTACAAAAAAAAGTGGTACTACCCCTTAGATAAAAAGAAATTCAGCACAGCTTTCCTCTTCCTGCTTCTGGCTGTTAATAAACAAATGCTCAGTAGCCTAGCAGTATTCATAAAGTGTAATAATACCTGTCTTAGTAACTTAAATTGAGCACAAAAAAAATCCCTAAAAAATGTTTTCTATGATAATGTAGGGAAAGTTTTTAGAGGATGGCTTGACTATTGTTTGAAGGTTGTTTGGATGAAAAAGACATGTCACTTTTGTTAATTAGTTTACTCTTTTGGATCCCAAAATGTAAAGCAAATTACTAAAGGAAAGGTTGTGACTTACGCTAGTGCGATTTGACGATTTAAGACCGTGAAGCGATCTACACGTGTGACGATCTGTCATTTTTGGGAGATCGTTTTATCCCGATTCCCTGTTCTGCTGCTGTATTTCTGCCGCTGTATGTTATGAAAATCCTCCGCTCTCTCCCTGCTCTAAGCGAATTACGCCCCCCGCCCCTCTCCTCCCTCCATCTTTGTATGTAAGCAATCTGTAAACAAGCATGGCGTTGCCGCATCTGAGAGCGTAAATGAAGTTTTCTTTCCGAAGTCAAAGTCCTCATCCGTTGAATGGAACTGGTTTGTTTTTTTACCAGACGACAAAGAGCAAACAAACATAATTTTCAAAGTTTGCAAGGAGAGCGTCAAGGCAAGTGATCGCAACACCATAAACTTGTTTAATCACTTGAAGAGAAGGTATCCCAAACAATACAATGAGCCGTCTGGCAGCTAAAGCTATAAAGCCAACTACAGCAGCAGTGGCTAGCGCTTCTTATGAAGCGCTATAAAACATAATCATAAAACTTACTCCCCACCACACAGACGGCAAAAAATCCGCGCTACCAGTTTTCGACCTGCCTTTTTTCCCCCAAACACCACCATAACACGCATGTACGCTGAATGCGCAGAGAGTTGCAGGGAAAATTAACAATATGTTTGGATGGATGGAAGAACAATTAGAACTGCTTACATTAGTCTACCTTCATTGTTTTATGTAGCAGCAGCACTTTGTATACCGTTGTGTTTTTACCCTACATTGTTATCACTTACGTTTTTATTAGGCAGCTTTATGTGTGCCCGTTTATAATATCAGCATTCTGCAAAAAACATTTGAACCAGTTAAAGCTGCATTTAGCCCGTTGTTTGAGGATTATTAATTGGTGTATTATAGATTGCACAATACATCTTGCACATATTTGCAGCTGCATGTTAGTATTTTATTTTAAAAGATTAGATTTTATTCTATTTTCTGAATATCATATTTTTAAACAAAGTAAGTTCATGTTTGCTTTCAGTTAGACAATATATACTGTATGTATATATTATATACATACAATATATATATAATATATATATATATATATATATAATGTATATATTATATACATACAGTGTATGTATAGTTTCATTCAGAACTTTCTGTGCATTTCTATGATCTTTGGTGTGGGAAAGACATATCAGTATTTTAGCCCTGTGTTGGTTATCCCTAATTTGAATGAATGTATTTATTTAATGTTTCTCTTCTTTAATGTGTAATTTAAGATTTTTTGGTGATCATTAAAAAAAACCTGATGAAATCGAAATCGTGATAATATAATTGAAAAATTGTGATATTCTATTTTTGCCATATTGCCCACCCCTAACTTACGATTGCAATGTATGCCTCTTAGCTGTGTCTAATTGAGGATGGATCACAATCACACCATAAACAAACTGCTCTAGAGCTTGTTTGGAACTATACCCAGAACACTTTGAGCATTTGGTCTTGGTTATTTTGGTGCCAGCTATTTTTTTTTTCTTTAGAACAATGTCATATTTTGCATAATGGACCCAGGTGCAGAGAGGTGTTTAGAGTTGAAATAACTTATATTTTAATGATGTCCAGCCTACTTTATGAAAGCTCAGTGACAATGATGGTTACAGTGATGTAGAAATGATAAAAGATGACTGACAAAAGAAATGATGACTATCGGAAAAAAGAAAGGGAACAAACAAGGAAAGTAATCATAGGAAATCAGGAAAACCTGGGACAGCTGGGAACAATCAAGGACGCAGGGATGGTTAAGGACAGGGAAAGATGTCATATAAAAATAAAATAAAATAAATAAATAAATAAATACACCAGTGATGCCACACAATCCTATTTTTCAATCCAAAAATCAAAATGTGAAACACAGATATCAGGACAATGACCCAACATTTAACATAACTTAATCTATGCAGACTCCCTGTTGGTACTGAACAAATTAATTAAATTAAAAAAATGGCGCGACATCTTGCGTTACTTAGCACATTCCTGAATCTGAATAATTCAAGCCCAACTCAAAATGATCTCAGAACTTTTATACACTGTATATAGCATTGAACCTTTACCACAACACAATCACTATGTGTGGAAAAGGCAATGAGAACAAGGTGAGACAAGGTGAAAATGAGGAACATTTTTTCCCTTTTCCCTTGTGTTAACGCATGGGCGATTCATTCATAGAATTAACGTGATTTTTTTTTTATGCAATTCACACATGCACAGAATATTGCGCATTTTCTTATAATTCAACCCTCACCACATCCGTTTTCCTTAATACCCAGCCAAAATGCATCTGGATGGGGAGGAATTGTTGTGTAGCAGGATGTGTGTGTGTGTGTTCATAGATGATATGTGAGTATATTCTTATTATTAACGTGTTGGGTTTGAGTTGATATGATTACCTTCATGATATGCAAGTGGGAATTTTGCTACTATCCTCCTCAGATGTCAGCTCATAGCCCCCCCCTTTGCGCGGGGCAGAGAATAAATGCGCCATAGTTATGTTTCTTTAAGCATGTTGGTTCACTGTATAGTTTCAGTACATTTCGTAGTGAGATACCGCTGTGTTAAAATGCTAAATTATTCAGCTAAAGTCGTGTTTTCAGATTTAAAAAAATGCAAACTCATTAGTGGAAGTAGCTGTGCATGATCTTCTCAATAGGAGTATGATGACATTGATGGAAGCTTGATGAATTGGAGATATTCATCTGCTGAGTGTTTACTTATGGGAAAATGGCAAATTATGACATTTGATTACTAAGTCTATATAATGTTTGATTCATGTGAAGTTTAACTCAGATTGGTGATATCCAAATGTTAAATTTATTCAAATATTTTATTTAGTTCTACCTTGTATTTATAATTGTTTTTCATATTAGACCACACATACATTTATCTTCCTCCTCACACATATACTATCCAAAACCTGTAGCAGCATCCATGTGGAAATTATAAAAAACAAAATAAATATAACAGCCATTTCTACACCAGATCTTCTCATACTCTGAATGGCCACAGTGGACCTCTGGCAGGTACTCCCTGGGGCAACAGAGAGATCTCACTCTGAATCATTACCTCGATAGATAGCTCAGTTTCCACTACTTTAGCAGTCTGTGTTGCAGCAAAACTGTGGAAGCCTTTGCCTGAAAACACTCTTGTTGTTGTGGGGTAGTCCCATGAAGAGGACGCTCAGGGTTTTCCAATATTAATAAGAAGCGGTCAGCTTTACATATAGAAAATATTAACCAGTTAGTTTACCATAGCAACTGGCTGAAAGATGAACAGGTCAAAAGGGCCATTTGTGAATGTTATTTTGGAGTTCAAACCAAAAACGTAATTGAATCCTTTATTTCATAAAAAAAGAGCAGCAGCAGCATCCTGGTTTGTCCTTTATTTACACCGAAAATTGTAATTTTTTAGTCAAATTAAGAAATGTTAATTAATCGTGATTAATCATGATTAATTAGACTAGAAGTTTTAATCGTTTGACAGCCCTAGTTACAACAAGTATTTACAATTGAAACTAGTATGTGTTTGCTTGTTTGTTAGCATAGATCGATCCATTCATCCATCCATCCGTCCAAACGCTCATTCTCATACCAGCTGTTTCATACTCAGCTGCTGTAGATCGCGTTCCGATGAAGCCAACAGGAACACATTCTCTGTAAAAAGCAGAGAACCAATCCTGAGATCACCGAAACGGATCCTCTCAACGCCTTGGCTGCGCCTAGAAATCTTGTTCATAAAGGCTATGAACAGAATCGGGGACAAAGGGCAACTTTGGCAGAGTCCAACTCTCACAAAACAAGCCCGACTTACAGTCGGCAATGCCAAACAAGCTGCTACTGGTCGTACAAATATATAACAGTCAGTATCTCCTGAATTCAAGTTTCCTCCATTCGTCTGACCCTCCTCTCCAGAAGGCCCTTTTAGTTGGAATGCACTCTGTGGTCCCCCTTGTTAAATATAGGGACCACCATCACGGTCTGCAACAACCTTGAGTCTTGAGGAACTCATCAAATCTCATCCACCCCCAGAGCCTTGCCACCGAGGAGCTTTTTAATTACCTCTGTGACCTCAGCACCAGAGATTGGAGAGCCCAACTCAAAGTCCCCAGGCCCTGCTTCCAGGCTGGAAGGTGTGTCGGTGGGATCGAAGAGGTCTTCGAAGTGTTCCATCCACTGACCCAAGATGTCCCGTCTCGAGGTCAGTAGCACTCCATCCTCACTGTAAACAGTGTTGTTGGTGGGCAGCTGCCTTGGCTGGGGTTTGACCTCTACAAGTGCTTTTCTAGTTCCTTCACTGTCTCAAGTTAAATCGGACCCAACTTATCTTCTATTAGATCAACTGGAAATACCAACATTATCTCTATTTGCTGAATTCCACAATAATTAAAGAACAAATATGTTGGAGATGTATTTTTAATGTCTTCTAAATCAAAAGTTTAAACATATTTCCCCAGTATTTGGTAGTCCTGCCTTTGTATATTGTATGACTAGGGTCAAATTTTTTAGGTATCTTTCCAAAGCTGCTTTCAATAGTTTTCTGTATATATTTGTAATTGGCTTGAGAGCAGGGCCTTTTGATGACCACGATAAAACATTAACTTTGCTGTACTTAAACAATTTTGTAACCACTTTGACTGTATGCTTATGATCATTGTCCATTTGAAATACCAATTTTAACCCAAGCTTTAACTTCCTGGCAAATATCTTTAGATATCATTTCAATATTTCTACACAATGTTCTTTCCATATAATGCAATTTATTTTATAAAGTCCACGTGTTCCCTCTGTGGGAAAGCAGCGTCCCCTTTTTTTCCCTTCAAATGTAACAATGGTCATTATAACTATACAGTTGCTTTCAGAAATCATCCTGTCTGATCATGCTATTACCCTTCACCCTCACTAGTCACACCCACTTCCCCATTGCTGGCTTTAATTGCTTCCCCTTGCCAGGTCAGGTATTTAGGTGCCTCTCACCCTCCAGTCAGTGAAAGATCATCTGTTGTCACCTGCCACAGCTTTCAAGCCATTTTTCATGTTTGGTCCTGTGAACTGACCCAGCCTGTCCTCCTACCACTTCTTCAGCCCTTACCCTGCTGGTACTGTGAGTAGCCTTATCCCTTCTACTGAGTTTTTGCCCGAAACCTGACCCTGCCTTTGCTTAAAAGGACTTTATCATGCCATTTTACAGCTTTCAACTTCTGGGATAGACATATATATGCTAAAATGTTACCGTTGGTGTTATACAGTATTAATTTGTCCTAACATTTAACTTGTATCCTGTAGTTAATGTTGGACCACAAAGTAAAACGGCTAGTTTCTCTATAGTCCCGCCTCCTGCACCCCCCCATGCAAAGCTGCAGCAACTCTGACTGAGAGAAACAGTGCCGAGTCTCATCTCAAACAGTATTCTTACAAAAACATGAAGTACCACAATGAAACTCTATTATCTTAAGTGCTCAGACGTTTGGTTTATTTTATTTTATTGTTTTGTAAAAAACAGAGTCAATAAAGCCTATTTCAGTTGCTAAATTTCCAGGCCTTAGACAGACCCGAAAACAACTAGCCCAGTCAAATTAAGCAGATCTTTCCAGCCCAATATATAAAACAATGTGGGTGTTGTTTGCACTTTTTTACTGAACATTCTAAGATGCCACAGATCAATTAATTAACCACACAAGGCTCTTATAAGAACACAAAAGGAGCTTGATAAATGGCAAACACACATTAGCATGTGTCCATCAGGCGTCTTTGTTCTTTGATTATGCTGCTGTTCTTTAGAAATGTAGAATAAAATCCTGTTATCCATGCAGCCAAACGGTCAATCTCACAGAGAAAGTAAAGAATCCAACAACAAAAAAGTGTTTTAAGCTGCCAAAAAAAACGAAGCAGCCATGAGCTGTGAGAAGGAGGAGTGTGTGTTTGGAACTCTAGCAGAGGTAAACTGATCTGCCTGCATGGGCGGTGCAGACACCTTTAGCAGTCCCTTGTTTTCAACTAGTGATGTCACCAGTTGAACACTGAGTCGTTTTCTAGGAGAGGGAGGGGCAGCTGCTCAGAGAGCAGAAGTCAGGAGGATGACTCAGACATGCATGAATTATGCCATTACTCTGGTGGGGGGTTTAATGAGAAAGTTGCATTATCTGATGGTTGAAAACTCCAAAAACTTCATTTTGCTTGATATAGGCCTTTAAAGGATTTTTGGATTTTGTCTGCTTCAGACAAAATGGATCTGATGGATCATGGATCTGATGTGCATGACCCTGGACTATGTTTTTGACAATGTTGTCTTGGACTGAGGGATTTTTGTTTCTCCTCCTCCCTGAGTGTCAGTTTTTTTAGTTAAATGTCTCACCTCCCTAGGAAAATAGTTCATTTTCTGTTGAGAGACGCTTCTCTCTGGCTCTCTCCCATCCTGTGGTTAAAGTGTTCCTGGTGGTTGAACCAAATATCCAGAGGAGACGAGTTGCTGCTTCCCAGACTGCTGGTACCTGAGACCAGAGAGACTCTTCGTACAAGATTCCTTTGTTTTTTTCCTTATTAATAAAAGTGTAAACCTTCCTCTGCCTCATTGATTGTGTACTGGGTTCAGGTAGTACAGTAACTTGACAGTATGATCTTGCCAGTATGTACCCACAGCCAACTTCTGATTGGTGTGCTTAAGCATGTTTTTAATAGTTTTCAACTTTTCATTAGTTTTAGTTTTTATTTAGTTTTCACTTAAGATTTTCAATTCTATCTTAGTTTTAATTAGCTTTTGCCATTTGCTAGGTAGTTTAGTTTAGTTTTAGTCTTTTGAAAATGCTTAATTTCAGTTTAGTTTTTAATTAGTTTTAGTCTATCCGGTAAAGAGAACAATATTCTAGTCGTAAGTAATCCCAAACTGGACTCTGTTGCTTTCTCTAAAACTTTGCTTACATCACACTAGTCAGACTTGAGTGATATGTTGGGGTAATGCAGTACAGCCAGTAAAAACCACCAATAACCAAAAACCAGAGAGGGATTATTTTTTCATTAACACAGCGGATACGCCCACAACCTACACCCATTTACACAGCTCTGGCTCCCATTACTATCATTTGCAGTTTAAAGCGGCAGTGTTGGTTAGCAATGTTGTTTGTTAACCGTAGCTCACCTGTTATGTTGCATGTATGATCATCGTTCCAATTGCTTCTTCTGATAGCTTGCATGTCTTTTTTTATCTTGAATGGGGGCGAGTCCATGGGATTTTAAGTTTCCTGTTTCGTTGTTATCAAAGCGATTTGTGCAACCAAAGAGGCACAATATATGATTGCATCTGTTTCTGGTGACAACACACAGTAGACAGGAAGCCACATAGAAATAATTCTTCACTGGGACAAAAAAAAATCTCCTCTCTGAGTGGTATAATAGTTGGAGATTTCCATTATGTCATTACTTGCTTATAATTGTTTGCACAAATGAATGTGACACCTTCAAGCAGCTGAATAATTGTTACCAAGGATGAACCAGACTTGCGTAGCTTTAAAATTATCTTTCTATCTTGGCTGAATTCTTTTGACTTTCCTATTTTGTCAAATTATAAAGCAGTGTGTTTGATGTGTGGCCTTAAAATACATCCACAGGAAACTACCACAATTAACTAAAATGTGTTAGTTAATCAGAAATGTCTGGGGGTATCTGGGGGTAACGGTATCATGAATCATGATATTAGCATCTCGGCTTTTCTTAATTTGTTTACGAAATAGTAATCACTATGTATGTAATCTTCTGATTTTGAAGACATTGATAAATAATTATCTGACAGTATTCATTCTCTAATATTGTATTATTTAGCAAATGTAAATAGTATTGGTATTCCAACTGACCTAAAACAAGATAGGTTTCGACTGATTAAAACAATGAGAATAAAAGATGCATGTGTTATTTTTTTTATTTTTTTGTCAGGGCTGTCAAATCATAAATAACAAGTCACGATTAATTAACACGCCTAAACACGACTTAAAAAGTACCCTTCTCGGTCTAATAAGGGACAAAACTGGAATCTGTTGCACTTTTTTAAGGAAATACACAAGACATGCATTGAACTTTTGTTTTGAATTCCACTATCATATTTAGATAAGATTGTAGCTGTATGCAGAAATATAAAAATATATAAAAAGTACATACAAAAAGTATATATTAGAATTACATAATCACACACTTTTCATTAAAGTGCAAAACTAACACAAACAAATGTGGGTAAAATGAAACAAAGGGAAATCTGTCCATTAAGTTTAGCCAATCTCTGTATCTGTGATATTGCACAGTAAACAGAGCACTATCCAAATGGTTGCAGTAAGAAATTTTTAAATTGATTTGTTGTCACCTGGTTACATGACCTGGAAGCTATTAAAGGAAAAACTGAAATATTACAGTAAAATATTATAAAACATTTTATGTATTGAAATGTCAAATAAATGGTGTCCTTTTTAAATGTAAGAAATTTCAAAACTGATTTGGTGTCACACGAACTGGCAGCTGTTTAAGAAAAATCATAAATTTACAGTAACATATTAAGAAATATTATTTTTATTTTATTTTTCAATAAATCAGTGTGTTAGGTTCCTCGAGTGTCGAATAACTATTAATCAATCTTTTGGGGTTACTTTGTTAATGGATCTAATATGTATTGATTGATGTATCGAGATTTATCAAAAATCAAATCCTAACCAAAACCACCCCTTCAGAAGTGAGCCTTCGGCGGCAATGTATTTATTGCCGCAGTTCCTGTTGAGATCTGGGAGGGAGTCTCCACTTTAATGAGACTAATGTCCGTTGAATATCCAACTTAAATTTAATTTCACTGCAGTCTTACAGAATGCAGAGAGCAAGAGCGGTCAGGGAATCCGCCTATCCCGCAATCATCATTGAGACCTGCTCTCTCTCTCTGCAGCTGATATGTGGCTGCTGGAAAGCCTGACATTGCTGTGCGTCATTCAGCCACACTGTAGTAATGTGCCACTGTAAATCTCTAGTAACGGTAACGGCATTGCAATGATAGTGAAAGTAATTCCATTACTCAGTTACCTAAGTTAGTAACGCCCTTATATGTAAAAGCCGCTACTCCCAACACTGGTCCTATGATAGACCAGCAACTCCCCATGTGTGCCACATGATTAAAAAGGCAAATGGTAAATGGCTATCCCTGATTGCATTTTTGTAAGAACAAAACCATGTTTTCAAATAAATTAAGGCATTTTCAAAATAAATTATTTTGAAATAACAAACAAAAATAATGATTCTATTCCTTTTTTTGGCAAATGGAAAATCACTGAGAGGAAAAGTCAAGAGGAGCCTGTCAGAAAATAACTAATTCCAACCCATTCAAAGAGGAAGATCATAACATTAGGGTTGCAGTGGAAATACTGCAAATATCTATTGTTGAAAAACCATGTCATGCCCACAGCTGCCACGGTTACTCTTGCATTACCTGCTTGCTTTTTAAGCAGAAATGCAAAAATAAGAGGCCCAAAAAGCAGATGCATGTTAAATAGGTATTAATATTGTATAGTTTTAATATGTCCAGGTGGAGAAAAATATTCAAATGCATCCATTTTCTCTTGTTCTGGTTTGGGGTGATTGAAGGAACTTGTGATTGGGTTTCCACATTTCACTCCCATCTGCACATGCTAGGCTTTATCTGCCTTGATATTAACATGGCTCTTTCATTAAAACTAAGCCCATTTTCAGGTTTACGGGTAAAATAAGATGCAGAATGAGACAATAAAGTGCATTTGTGTTTTAGTGGTTGAATTATAAATAAATGATTGTAAGTGCCCTACCAAGGCAGCATTCTTTTCAGGAATATAATCATGGCCTCCACCCCATTTATGCCCCTTAACGCACCTATGCTCAATGTTCTATTTCTATTAAGTTGATGA
This sequence comes from Apricaphanius iberus, assembly GCA_028564705.1. NCBI lineage: Eukaryota > Metazoa > Chordata > Actinopteri > Cyprinodontiformes > Aphaniidae > Apricaphanius > Apricaphanius iberus. The sequence continues at coordinate 995,766 of JAPXFQ010002641.1, read as the reverse complement.
ATACTGAAAGAATATCATGACTTTATAATATCCATGTGCATCAAAAGAAAAACAATCGAAAAGTCTTGAGGATAAAACAGTGTCATTTCTGATTACTGTTTTTGTTTTCACAGTCAAAGAGAAATAAGAACAGGCAAGGTAAGAAAAGGAAAACAAGTTAGAGGATAGTTCTTTTTATTATTTTTTACTTAAACCATATTCTAACATATGCACCAACATTCCAGTCTTCAGTTTAAAAGCTGTATTTTAGCATTGTAGTCTGTTTTAAAATTCTTAGTCTTAGGCAAGGCAATCAAATACATTGCATCGGAACAAAAAAAGCAAACAAACTTTGTTCTTCTAGATGCAGCATCTAGCGTTATTAAGCATAAATGTATAATCTGAATACGAGACTAGAACATTTTAAATAGTGTTTTATTGGTTAGCTATGTGATTATTATTTTTTAAAGGATATTTTTTTGTATTTTTTACAGCAATGCACCAAGAAGTCTGCTTGAGACAGAACTTTTGAATTGTATTTTGGAAATTCAATTATGATAATATACTATTATGATACTATATCATACTACTTTATTTAGTAAGCACTTTAATAAGTGCAGATAAATTTATATACTTAGAAGTAGAAAGTCTAAGAGTAAAAAAGTAGCAAAACTATAAGATAGAACAGTGATGAAAATAAAGGAATCTAAGCAATGATAAATATAATGACAGTCAAAGTATCTCTCCAGGTTGAAGGGTAAATAGTAAAATGTGTTTTAATTAAAATTTAAAAACAGTGAGTGATAAAGCCTGCCTAATGTGAAATGGTAAATTATTCCAGAGTCTTGAAGCAACATCTGTAACACTGTCACCTCTGAGTTAATTAAGTCTTTGGAATTATTAAAAGCCTCTCGTCAGCTGAAATGAAACTTCAAGATGTTTCTTATTGAGGCAGTAGTTTGGACAATTAAAATAGGACAGTGATTATTAAAATGCTTAAAAGCAAATACAATGGTTTTAAAATCAATCATAATTTACCTGGAAGGCAGTGAAGTGAGACTAAACTGAACTAGGGTGCTCACTCTCCCTTATATCTGTTAAAAATTGGGTTGCAGCATTTAGCACCTTCCGCGGGGAAGCGAGAGAGACCTGGGTAATTCTAAAAGAAGAACATTACAGTAATCTGTAGGCAATTTTGAAGTTATAAAACATGAAATTCTATTCCTGTCTTTTTTTTAAAACATTAATTTTAACACCTGTGATTAGAGGCGGACTGGGACAGAAATTCAGGCCGGGAATTTGAGTGAGTTAGGCTGCTTTAAAATTTCTCAATAATAAAACAAAGGCGGCCCATTCTTTCTCAAACAAAATTAATATTTGTTTTCTGCTGAAATAACCTTTAATTGCATTGCATTATTCTAATTCATCTACATCTATGCTGTTAAATGTATATCCAGCACATTTAACAAACTTATTATACAGACAAAGTAGATTTTGGAGTGGGAATGAGAGTAATTCTGAAGTATCAGATAAAAACCCTGTCCTAATTCCTGCCTGGTTTCTCCCACCAATTAATCTTTTTTTTTCTCTCAGAAATGTCTAATATCTCCTTACCTGGATCATCTTCTTGCTGATGGCCTCTAGTCCAAAGTTGTCTCCCTGGCTCTGCCTTTCTATTGTAACAATTAAGATATGAAAAGGAGGAAAGCAAAATTTTAAAATAGAATTAGGATGAGTAGCAGTGAAATTACTGTGATAATTAGCCTCAAGTCCCTTTTGTGCCAAACATATTTTTTCTACAACACTTATATTCTATTTTCACCTGTGCAGACCCTTCCTGACCCTGCTCTACTGCTGTCTTTTAAAAAGAAAATATTTATTTAAAATATGTGGACAGCAATAGTGAGCACAAGTTCTGCACATGAATGAATGAGGATTGTGGTTATTCCCAGGATTAACTTGACTATTAAGGGATGTAAAACAGGCAATGTTAGTATTGTTAACTACCTTAACATTATATGTTGAGGTGTATTAGTCTTAATTTAGCTACATTATCTGCAACATAGCTCAACTTACAGCTTGTTTGGAGAGAACTGTCAAAAATGCTCTGCCTTTTGTTAAGACTGGATCGGTTGTGTTTCCTGATAAGCAGCACCTGTCGGTTATTAACTGCTTCCTGCTAGGTTGTGTACTTGAGGTGTGTTTAAAGACGGGCAGGAAAAATAAGTTACCGCATATACCCTACATCTGGTACACTAATGTTCAGTATGACAGATGCCCTAATGAGCCACAGGATGGATTGCTTTTTTTTAATCAAGCACCACCCAAAAGAACCATCTGAGATCACGGAGCAGGCCAGTTCAGTGTTCAGGCCACCAGGAAATATCCTGCCCCTCCCGATGCTCAGTATGAGCCTGCCCGTAATAGGAAGGAAAGCTGGATGTATACTAGTGCTGTTTGATCTTAACAGCATGATGTATGTGTTGCTGACATTGACATTTAAGAAACTTAGTGCTATCTAGCCTTGGATATCCCTAAAATAGTTAAGGAGATACTAGATGGAACACTTAGAATATTCATTAGGGGGTAAGGAAACTGTTAAAAAAACAGAAAACATATTACAGGTTAAAAAGTGTGCATACTGGTCAAAAGTTGTGCATGGTTTCAGATGCCAAAAGGTCTAGGGGACGGCACAGTAGGCTAATGGTTGTTTTCTGGGTGTGGACAAAGAGATGTGGGACGTGGTTGTTGGGATCAAAAGAGAGCAAATATGAGGGATGTCAGGACCAACAAGCTGAGTTGAGCTGCTGCATTAGGTGGGACCCACTGGACACTGGAATGGTGGCAGCTCCAATCTTTTATGGTAATCAGTTGATGCCAGATGCATTCACTCCTCAGCTGATGAGGGGGTAAACAATTATGATTCTCGGGGCCCATAACTGAGGGAGGGGCCCAGGGAAGCCCCTTATAAAATTGTGGTGATAAAAAAATTGATAGTAAGAAATTATAAACTTGAAATTATTCTATTAGCATTTTTGAACGTTCTTACTGCAATACACAAATAAAATATAATTGTTTTTTACATATTTATGCTGACAGTTTCAGTATCGCCTTCCTCAGAGCTTCTACTGGTGTTGTTGTGGTGTCTTCTGCTGTTTGTGTGTGGGCAGTAGGGGACAATGTCGCACCCTACTGCCCATGATGTTCCAGAGCACTCCGTCCCATGTATGGTCTAAGATGTAGACTCCTTCATCTCTGTTCATGGTTGTGTTGGTGGTCCACTCCAGTTTCTGATCCAGAACCACCCCCAAATATCTGTAGGACTCCGCAATATCTATTTCCTCCCCATCTATGTAGACTGGCTGTCTTGGTGGTTTAAATCTCCTGAAGTCAACCACCAGCTCCTTAGTCTTGGTGGTGTTCAGCAGAAGGCAGCTGTCATGCTCCAGTCATTGAAGGTCTGCACCAGGTCCCTGTACTCCCCCTCATGTCCACCACTATTTGTGTATTGCAGTAAGAACGTTCAACACCTGTATCATCTGAGTACTTCTGGATGTGGTAGGACTCTGAGTTATATCTGCAGTCTGATGTGTAGAGTGTGAAAAAAAGGGAGCCAAATCAGTCCCTTGTGGCACTCCAGTGCTGCATTCCAGTTTCCCAGAAACACATCTCCCCACCCTGACATATTGAGGTCTGGATTTTAGGTAGTCCATAATCCAGGATGTCAGGGAGGGGCTATACCCATACCCACAAGTTTGTTACTTAGTATGGAGGGCTTTATGGTGTTAAAAGTGCTGGAGAATTGGACGAACATTAACCTGACATAAAAACCAGGCACGTCCAGGTAAGAGCATGCCCGGTGCAGCAAGTAAAGGACAGCATCTTCAACTCCTAAGTGTTCCTGATAGGCAAACTGGAGTGGGTCCAGTTCCTCAGCAACCTGCAGTTTCATTCTATGGAAAAGGGGCCGCTCAAAGGTTTTCATGATTTGAGATGTCAAAGCAGCCATTCTGTAATCATTCAGCTCTACCGGTCGCCCTGTTTTGGGCACCGGTATGAGATATGAAGTCTTCCACAGCACTGGGACTTTTTTTTTTCTGAAGACTCAGATTGAAGAGCCTCTGCAGAGGAACTGTCAGTTCTCCTGCACACTCCTTCAGAAGCCTTGGACAAACTCCATCCGGAGCAACAGCCTTGTGTGGTCGAAGTTTCCTGAGCTCAATTCCCACCTCTTCTACTGTTATCAACTGTCGGAGCAGCTCAGGATGCAGGGGAGGGGGGACAGCACAGGTGTTGAAGGTTGAGTGAGTACCCACAAAGGTGGAGAAAGCAGCCGCAGACGTGGAGGTAGATGAGGCAGATGTGGAGATGGAGGAGGCAGCCATAGACCTGGAGTTGGAGGAAGCATCTGCAGATGTGGAGATGGAGGAGGCAGCCGTGCAGATGGAGGTGGATGAAACAGCCGCATAGTTGGAGGAAGTAGCAGCAGATGTAGCCACAGATGTGGAGGGAGCAGCCACAGAAGTACTGCTGGACTTTTTCCAAAGCTGGTTCAATGCACAAGAAATGCAATATTTGTTTTTATGTGGCTTTGAAGACTAACTGATTAGAAAATGTGTCGCATGACTGGAAAATGGCGTAGAAATGGGCCAAAAATTGAAGAATGTATGTCCATCTCGCCCCTTGGGATACAAGCACAGGCCAGCGCTATCTTTGCATAGATACATGGAGCAGGTGGCGCAGCATGATTAGAAGATCTTTCATTAAAGGATATGAGTGAATCATTTACCTGTTGAGATGGTACCCACTTCTGAATGCAAGTCCTCAATGTAATATCAATCTCTGCAAAGACTGTGGTGGACTTTACACACAAAGAAACTGAAGATAGTGGAAGCCAAACCAGTCAGTTTGGGTACTATTATATGAAAATTGCACTTGGAACACATATGGGTTTTTAAAAAATTTAGTTTTTTAATGGTGGGGAGAAAAGTGTTATTTACAAATGTTGCTGGGGACTGGGGGTGTGCAAAGCAGCCAGTATTTGTATCTGTATTTGTATTTGTTGATGAGGGAAAGGTATTTTTATTTGTATTTGAGTAAAATTCAAATTGTTATTTTATTTTTATATTTTGCATTACTCTTCTAATTTACATTATATTTAATTATTACTTAATATAATTATGGATATTTAATAGGTTAATGTTTTCCCAAAAATCAAGCAATGAATCATTGAAAAAACATAAAAATAATAACAGCCATTAGCAGCAGACTCACTCTTTTCTATTTGGTTGCTCAAATCCATGTGGGGAGCTTCACAATGATGGGAAGCTATGCTTAGGTTAACTAGCATGTAGCCTACATCTTGCTGTCTGCAAAAGACAGTACCTTAATTTGACAAAACTACGCAAGCCTTGTTTTAACATTTTTTTAACGAAAAGTTAACGTTACTCTGTTACTTGCCCAATTGTATAAATTACCAAGCAACAGAGCTACATGAATAGAACATGAGAGCACTCGACTGCAGACGTCAATATTCTTACAGCGTAATTGAATTACCGATCAAACTCTGCTTCCTAAAAGTTTTAAACTGCCTCTGGAACCCAGTTAAGTTATAAAAACCTAATCAAAGAAACTACTCAAGTATTAAGTATTTATTCAAAATAAGTATTTGTAAAAAAAAAATTTTTTTTAATATTATTTTTGCCATTATGAATACTGTATTTGGGTTCGGTTTCACTTGTACTGGGGACATATCCCCTACTAAAATTACTTCTATGTCTGTAGTTTCCAGCATATTGCCCAAATCCTTGCGCACAGTTTAATAAACTGAGTATACGCATTCTGATTTCGTATGCACAGTGTAATAAAGAATACAAATTAAAAATCTATACGCACGGTTTATTAAACCAACATATAGAAAAACAAGATGAATGCAACTACCACAACAAGTGCTGCAGTTGTTTTTTTTTGTTTATTCTTTTTTGTTTCATTAGTACAACAAAAGCCTATAAGAAAGGGAATTTGATTTGCATAGCACACTTTCACCAACAGAGTAATTCAAGGTGCTTTGCATGAAAGTATAATCCGGAATAAAGTATAAAACACACAGAACATATGACAAGTAAAGAAGACTGTAATCGGATGTTTGAGACTCTTAATAAATGAGAGAGATTCCTTTAAGCGTTTGGAGGTTTTAATAGTATTTGAATTGATCGTACAGGAGGAAAGTAACACATCACAGCGAATGTGGAATTCTGCCCTGTCTTGGTCTTACAACAACAATCTTATATAATTTCTTGCAATCTTGGTCTATCTATTCTATTCGACAAAATATCACTCTCAAGATGAATAACAGAGACTTTGTGGCGCCTTTCTCTTAGATTAGACAGCTGAGAACTTTGTGTATCTTTAAGGATGCCCGGTTGGAGAACCCTCTCCATGGTAACAAAGGATGTGGACTATCATTAACAAAAACTCTCTGTCCCTGTCCTGGGTAAAAACGTCACTAAATAAGACTAGTCATTCAAACTGATACTACCACATTAAGTAAACCAGGTCACAGTTGATTACAAAGTACAGAAAGTACATAACATTAAATTCTTCCCATCACAAAGACAAAAATAAAAACAGCAATAAATGTACATGAAAACATTAGAGGATAAAGTAAAAACCGCAATAAAGATACATAAAAAATTACTTGACCTAAAATGTTTTTTTTAGCCTTTATTTAAAAGAACTCAGTGTTTCAACAGATTTACAGTCTTCTGGCAAGTTGATAAAGATTACAGGTAAAAAAGTGAAAGCTGCTTCTCCATGGCTAGTACTTATTCTAGGGATGCTAAATAGACCAGAATTAGAGGACATGAGTGATCTGGGTGGGGTTGGTATTATGACCTTAGATCTTCAACCTACTTAGTTGCTTAGCCATTCAATAATTTATAAACTATTAAAAGTTTATTCTTGAGATACAGGGAGCACAGGAATTAAGCAATATAAAAATAAATAAATACATTACAGATCACATTAAAGCTCTGCACAAGCACAAGCCATTTACAGGCCATTTACCATAACTAATCTTAACATTTTTTTTAACTCTTAACAGTAATAGTAAAAACTAGATTATAACTGGTAATTTAATTTTTTATATGGTGTTGTAATATTTTACGTTATATTATGAGCAACCTCAATGTCTTGTATCACTGTCTGTATATCAAAAATCGGAAAAAAATTCCAAAGCTTTTGTACAAACACCGTGGGGAAAATGTATTCAAAAACTGGTGAGTGCACATGGCTGCACCACTAGTGGTCACAGGTGTTGGAGCAGTCAAGGAAGTCAGGGTTTGTTATGACAGAGCAGCCTTCGTGTGTGTGTGTGTGTGTGTGTGTGTGTGTGTGCGTGTGTGTGCGTGTGTGTGTGCATGTTTGTGACAGCAGAATTAAGTATGGTTACAGTCTTTAATATTATCTGTCCACTTTCGGTGATATGCAAACACAGGCTCATTTGAACACAGTGTCTTGTATAACTTGCTTACCATCATTTTCTTTATTTATCCCAAGGGGAAATTATTTGTAGCTACAAGAATAAGCTCCAGTTAGACGTTACCAAAAACAATGCATGTTTGCATTCTCCCCCCTATAAAAGACCAAAAACTAAGTTTCATTGTGCCCATGGATTAACTAACAGCATGCATATGGCGTTATCCGTCCCTCCATTATCTATACTATCTATTGCAGAGGGGCTACACCCTGGGCAGGTGTACCCTGTGATGAAGAGGAGATGGTCTTTTAATGCTAATTGAAATCACAGTTTTCAGACAGAAGAGCACCAGACAAAATTATTTTCACTAATTTACAGGACAATGTAATGGGCAGACATTCACACTGAGTTAAGGAACATAACAAGTGAACAAGGGGCAAACATCTAGATTTACAAGACACAGTGGGTACCCAATTTTTCGGGGATGAGGAGTCTACACACAGTGCTTCAGTGTTTGAGTCCCTGGTCAGTCGCTAAGGGAACACCTGCAGATAGCTGGTTAACTAAGTGCAGCGAAGATGCTCCAATGTGGCAATCAATTATGGATGAGCTGAGAGAACTTTGACATGTTAAACCTCTTAGAGAGGCTGAAGAGGAGTAACACCAGGAGAGTTGGGAGCAAGAGCAGACTCAGGAAGAAAAGGTTTCACAGATTCCAGCGAAACACATGATTATAACAAGAATTTAAGGGTTCATTTTATTGAATTTCAACATCTCTGTTTATACATTATGCATGATAGGTAATGAAAATTATTATTATTTAAGGTATTAATGTTTAACGTTTTACATAATTCATACATATCAAGCAAAATTAGGAGTCTAATACAGTTAGAAGCATACTATTTGCTCAAAATGCAACTTCTGAGACTAAAAAGTTGCATTTAAAACGACAGGCAATAAACTGATAACATCACTGTTTTATTTTTTCCAACAGTTAAAGGGAAAACTTGAGGGATTTTTAAGGGAGGTACAGACAGACATTACGGGAGCGAGACAGTTTGCGAAAAAAAGGTTTTCATTCACAAATCCTCATTATTGAAAACAAACAAAGAAACTGACATAATGCTGCTTTTAAGTTAAAGGCAGTCTGGCTTTTAAGAAGGAAATAGAGCGCCAGTGGCTTCACGTGCCATTAGCAGCACACATTCAATAGTGAGACATTGCAGACGGCAACGTGAAAAATTATCATTGCAATAAAACGAAAAAAAGCTTCCAAGTGTAATAAAAGCAGATGGCCTGAATTTTACGTCTTTCTTGAAGATTGGCTGAACACACAGAGAGAGGAAACGGCCTGTTCTCCCAATATTTTGCGTCCTCTCACAAAAACGCTCATATTGCATATTCAGTAGGGGGAAAAGCACTAAATGGATTTCATGCTTATTGCTCCAGGTTTAACAGGCACAATACTCTGTCTGCCATGTTAGTAAATCAGCTACAGCCTGTTTTAGTGACTCTGTGTGGTTTGCTCCGGTTTTAACAAGCACAAACTGTTGCTAAATCAGGCCCTAAGTATTTTATTAAATTATGTTTTAAATTTTGCATTTTTTCAGTCAGTTTGGTTTGTGGTTTCATTTTAGTCTTTCTCCCCCACTATGTGAAGCACTTTGATCAGCAATTGCTGTAGACCATGTGCTACATAAATGAAACTGGTACTGACATAGACCCCTTGAAGTTCTGAATGGTTTTACCTCACTGATTCAATGAAATAGCGTCAATTACAAAAATTTAAAACTCCGATGAAAAATGACTTCTTATTCAAAAATGTGCCCAAACAAGGCACATTTGCTGAAGGGATGAGAGTTTAATCTCTGACAAAGCAAAACATTCATGGTGACCATAATAACTATGACCAGGGTCTTCAAATGTTAAGATTTATGAAATTGGCAAAAATTGTCCCAACTATCTGTTGTTTTTTTATTTATTCAGTGAAAAATATATTTAGATTTAAAAAAATCTGAGCCTAAAAGCAAAGTTCTGGATTTACTTTTCATTTTACATCTTAATCATCACCCAAGGGCATGTCATATAAGAGCACGACTCAGGAAACAAGCACCTGAAATTAGCTTCCTCTTTTGGGTCACTGGACTTAGCCTTAGGGTTAACAGAAAATTTCATAATTGGAGCTTGGAGTAAAATAATTTCTTGTCAGCACTGAAGGAAATCAGTAAGGAGCGTTTCCTCAGAGCCTCCTTATGGTCGTTGTTCAGGCATGTCCTACATGGAAAAGACCCTGGGGCAGGCCCAGAACTTCCTGGAAGCAAAATATATCTCCTCAGTCTTTGGAAATCTTTTGGATCCCTGAAAGAATTTAGGTAGCACTGCTCAAACCAGGGATGTCAAGGCTTCCCTGCCAGACTTGTTACCCCAAAAACCGAATCTCAGAGATGACAATGATTATATTCTGCAATTCAGGCTGTCCTACAACGGTAGGGTGAGATTTCCCCTCTAACTTAAAGTTTAGGAATAATGAAGTTTGATCAAACTGACCAATCAGAAAAAAGATAAGACAATGTTTCAAAATGGGATAAATCATTATATTTTTGTTTTTTGTACATGTGTTTTATGGTAAGTAAAGTTAAGTACTTGGTGAACCGTTCATGCTACTCTATCATAATATCTCATCTATGTTTAATTTGTCAGAAAAATAAAGAACTGTGTAAGAAAAACGACAGATAAGTAAGCTAACCTAATAAACAGCCATTTAACTGAAGCTGTTTTAAAGTGTGGAATGATAATCTGAACTATCTTGGATTCACATGGAGATTATCCGTAGTGTCTCCCGGTTTTTTACAAAGTTCCTAAAGCGGAGCAGGTTCCTATCCAACATACACAAAAACCATTAGGGCTTTAGGGACAAAAATAAAGAAGTTGGAACAGAATTCATTGTGCTTGAGAAAATAAAAAAATAAATAAAAAAACGTACTTCTTGAAAGATCGGTGGAGATCAATATTCCATTTGGACTCCAAGACTACAAGACAGTATATAGGTTAATGTGCTGGATAAGCATTCTGTGTGAGTGTGTGAGAGTTGTTTCAACAACTACAAAAGGAGAAACACAAAATCTATTGAAAAGCCTGGGAGCTCCTCGGGGCTTCATGTCACAGAGCAAGTTGGGCTGTGCAGCTGTCTTTGGCTATTGAGGTCAGCTTTGTTTTCTACCTTGTTGACTTAAAAATAATGCATGAGAAAGTGGACCACAAGACAATGTAGCACCAGAGCACTGGCTGCATGCAAGGTGGAGCGGAAAGATACATTTTATGAAAGTTAGCGCAAACACCATTAACACTGTCATAAAAAAAAACTACAGTAGGTTGCATTGTTTAAAATCTATTTTAATTAATAAACTATCAAAATGTATAAATCTCTTTCTATTGGGTATGATAAAACAGAAATTAATAGACTTGAGTTCTTTCACCTGATGCTCAACCACTTAGGGGAGTTGGAAAATGACAGAGGTTAACACGAGCCCTATCACTGAACCGCAATTGAGGCAACTTCTTTTTCCTGCTCACCGAGTTTACATTCTGAAAATAGAATTTTTGCATTCGTCCAAACATCTACAAATTTACTACTGACATTAAATATATGTCCAGGAGACCTTTTCTATCATTATGCTTGTTAATAGGTGTGTATCACGCACTGATGCAGGTTTTTAGGTTTTATTAAATTGCCTGTAATGGGACAGTTAATTAATATGTGTTAAATGTGTCCATTAATGGATTTTCAGTCATAACCTACAGGTACTGGAGTTATAGCCCTTCCCAAGTCAAGTTTAATTGAGATATCATTTTATTTCACTGGACTTGAGTCTGATGTCCAATTTTTTTGTCCAATTTTGAACTAACCTGTAAACATTTAAAACAGAAAGAAAACCGCTGCATTTTAACTTCATATAGTTTCATTTAATTAAACCAGTTTGAATAGGGCAGGAGCTAATAAAGGTCAGCTCTAACAGAGGTTTGTTCAATGTAAAGAGCATATATTTTGTTTTAAGCTAGTGCTTTACAAAATATGAACATATTTTTTTTTACTTAATTTGCATTGAGATCATTTTGGTTTTCTTTTGAAGAAAAGTTTTTTCACCCTGTATATGATACTTACTGATGGATTACATGTGCAGAAATATGGTAACATTTACATAACATCCATCCAACCTCTTTTTTTTACTCGCTTCTCTAAAGCATGGTCATGAGGTAGCTGGTTGGCTATCTCCAGCAGTCATTGTGCGAGAGGTAGGAATCTGGACAGGTCCCAAATCTATCAAATATTAATCTAAAAATAAAAAAATAAACTAAGTTTTGTGACATGTTGTTTTCTTCTTTAAAGCTTTTTTTTTGTTTTACATTTCTTTGTTGTAGCTGTTTCATAATGCCATTTAATCATGTTCAAAAAACATGCTTCTCCACTTCTTTCACTGTCAACTCAGTGCAATTCAGGTTTAAAAGGGGAACTCTGTATTGGACAATATCTGTAGTAAAACAACACCCTAATTAGCAACATGTTGAACAAAGAATATCTACTAGGGCTCTTCTCCTTTATGCCTTATTATTTTCATACACTATAATAGCAGATCACTTATATTGCTGACTTGTGTCGTTTAGCCTCATATTCTGCAGTCTGAAAGTCAAATTTCAGGGAAAATGTGTTGATACTTGGCCTGGACTTCAGTGAGACCTTACAGAGACAGTAGCCTGGAGCACTGAGTTTTTTTGGGATCCCCAAGTGTTTATTTTATAAAGAACTGATGTCTACTAACGCTGTATTTTACAAGTTTCAAAATTAAAAGCTCTAAGCCCTTATACCAAGTGTTTCACAATAATCATGTCACTACTACACCTCTACTCTAACGCTGGACTCTGATCACATCAGGGATAACAGTAGTAAGCAAGCTTTAAGCAAAAATTCAAGGCTTCCTCTTTTTTATTTGTGGAATATGTCAGTGATGGTGTTACATCACTACATTCAGGATTTAAATTGTCGCCATATTATTTTGGAGATTTTTTTGTTTTGATAACAAACTTTCTGGAAATGATGCCACAGTATTAAATATCATTTTAGAAATACAAATGTCAACAATGTGTACAAATTATGTTTATGGGCTAGGCCTAAAAAGTAATAAAGCTGATGTGTTCCAACTATTAATCTATTGTGAATAACATGCTTGCAGGGTAAGACACCAAAACTGGCACCAGCCTGATTTAAGTCTAAAATAATCACGTCAATCTTAGCAACAAGTTTCTTCTCACTGGAAGTAATAACCTCTTAAAAACGAAAAGTCAGAATCCTGATTTGAATTTGATGAAGAACCTGTGGATGAAGTTAATGATTACAATGATAACAAGGAGGCTTTCCAACCTTTAAGACTTGGAGGACATCATCAGATAAAGTATCACATTTACCAAAAGGGTATAAATAAATGTTGACATGTTATTTTAAATAAAAATTGAATAAAATAGAATTGTTTTTTCGACATGATATACCTTCAACATTGTTTTAGATGCTTCTAACTTCTTAGTTGAATAAAAATAATTCTAAATTTAAATCAGCATGAATAATTTCAGACGGAACTATGAATTTATTTCACTCACAAACACACAAACTAAAACACCCCACTCTATAAATTGCCTTCTTTGTGTCTAATTAATCAGTGACGGATTATCATCAACCTGACAAGTTCATGATAAAAATTTTCCTAGGGACTTCTGTTGGAAATGAGATGAAATTCAATTATCTTAATTCAAAATGCATCTAAATTCATTGAAACATAAACTCTAGTTTTGTCTAAAACTATAATCGGAAAGTGGAAAACAGATTATTAAATATATACATTAACACACTGCCAGCATACAATGCAACTAATAAGGTTTACGAGTGAGTAGGCTGATTTATGTTGCTCATTGAACATGATGTATGCTCCAACATTTGCTCACGGCAGAAGTCCTATCTGTTTTAATCTAAGCAGTAAAACCATCTCCAATCTGCCTATTAATCTATATTACATGTAAGCGATGATTTTTTATTTTTTTTATTTGAAGATGTCTAATTCCTTTGAAAGGTAAAAAAACTTGGTGAAAATGCAATCAGGCTTTAAAGGATAATGTCTGTCTCGAAACAGAAAGAAAAAAATAATAATTTTAAACTTCACTTGCTCCAATTTACACTGAAAGCATCCCTTCTTTCCTTCTTGCCCACATCTGTTCAAGTGATGGAAAAAAGCAGAAGGTTCTGTTTTAATCTTTAAACGCTAAACAAACAGTAACTCCTGCCATCGCCTTCATTTTATGTCTAAAAGCATACACTGGTGTGTCTAAATATTTTATTATGTGAGCCTGATAACAGTGGATAACGCAGTGGATAATGAAAACGTATACACCAGAAGGAAGGGGGAGGTGGTAATTCTTTTATACTCTGCCTGAGTTATCCTATGTATGTATAGGGCTGTATGCAAATAATAGACAAAGCCAGAGACCCTTGATAAATTAACCTGCAAGTAACGGCTCTGCATCAGATACACCGCAAAGTAAAAGAAATCAACAATCTATGTTTTCACCAAGGCCAGCCTTTGATAATCAAACATTACTTTTACTTAAGGTTTCCAGGTCAAAGTAGGAGGCACCAAGATGTCTTAAATGTGGAAAAAGCACAGGTTTACAAATGCAGCAGTTAAACACATATGAAGTAATGCTATTGTAATAATTTATGCTGCTTGTGTCGGAGCTTCGATTACAAAATTTTACTATTTCTATATAGACTAGTGATTAATGAGTTTCACCATGCTTGTTTGGAAATACAGAATTAAACTTTGCACCTGTTTGTTAGGATTCTGTGGCTGTGTGCTGGTGTTTTTTCTCCAACCTTCTATGCAGGGTGTGGCAGGGAGCAGCCACCAGGTGTTCTTCATCTATCCTCATCACAGTCCAGCTCAAAAGAGCTCATGCCAGTCGGTTCTCGCCTCTAGTGATGTACATGGCCAAGTTACCTTCTGAGATTCCAAGTAAGAATCTCTGCTCTAGTTTTGAGAATATCTGTACTTACCTTCTTGCTCTCCTCGAAGATCCTTCCTGGATTTCCAGTGATCTTCCTCCGCAAGCTTCCAAACAAAAAGAGTTCCGTCAGGAGGGGTGCACAGGAAGTTGCAATGGCCACTTATTTTGTATAAGTCATGGAATAAAGAAAACAAGTTTCATCAAGTTGCAGGCTTTATTTATCTATTCATGCTTACATAATTGTCTGCCCCTGCTGTTTTCAAAAGTATTTGTCCATATCTGTGATGACAGTCAGTGTAATCAAGTTTTTCTAATGGTGGTTGTTTTTATTTCGTTTTTTTTTTTTTACTATGCAATAACTAAAAAAATTATTTTTATCCATATATTAGTGAGTGAGAACAAGAATCAAAATAATAAACTATTTTAGCAGAAACCTATAACTTTAAATTTGGGAGCAATAATGCTGACTGGCACGAAAACGTAAAAAAAAATAGCATAATATTTTTGTTCCTTCTTTTCTCTTTTTTTCACATTCTGTTCCTTATCTTTCCCCTTGTTGTACTCACTGGGAAAAGTAGGGGGAACTTTCTTTTTTTTTTGTACAGCTTTCTGTTTTGTTGTGCAACCCAAAGATTATTAGTAACCCTCATCTGACTATTCCCCCTAAGTCTCTCAAGGCACCCCTGGAATTATTTAAGTGATGCCCCCAGGTAAAATTCTACTTCGGGCCCCACAAAACATTTTCCCGGCCATGTGTCTTCTCTGCTGTGTGTGATGTTGAGGATAAACTTGGCCCCACCTCCCACTTAATACATGTGTGTCACATTAACCCCATTTTATTTTTTTTAACCCACTCTAAATGAATATGAAGACAAAATGAAGCTGCATATGCAGTAGATGTGAGTGAGCGCATGCTTGAGCGCTTCCGACGGGTTGTTAAGGTGGCATTAGAGTTAATGCAAATTAAAAAGAGGTGGCTGATCTCTTTTAACCCCCCCCCCTTCTGTTCGCAGCTTTAATGTGGCCATTTGCTTGAAGGTACTCATCTTCGATAATTCAATTTGTCCAAATGAATGAGAGAACAGACAATTTATAAAGCCCACCCACCACAAGGCACCAGAAACGGCCTTAAAAAATCACACAAAAGAGGAAGCTAAGTAAAAGTTTCCGAGCCAAAGCGCAAGTCTTCCTTGTCTAAATTTACAACTCCTTTATTGCCATTTGTAAATGAAAGCGAGCAATTATTGTGAGGTGCAGGTATCATATTATTATGTTGGCCCCGGTCCCCCAGATAGTCATCAATCACTCTCAATCGACCTGTCACCGGCAGGCAGATATCCAGCTGGAGAGGAGAGTAAAAGGGAGGGAGGGAGTGTGGACGTAAAGAAGAGGAGAAGGAGGAGGAGTACATCATCATTAATTTGAGGAGTGACCCCCGGGGCTATCTGCACGTCTCAGCCCAGGATTCTCCAAGCAAGGGAGCACGCACCGGTGACGGACTGGTTGCGAGCCTTGCCGTTTGGTAGCTTGTAGGTGTTTGGTTACTGCCCCCTGACAGTTTTACAAGACCAAAAAATCCAAATAGATAGATAGATAGATAGATAGATAGATAGATAGATAGATAGATAGATAGATAGATAGATAGATAGATTACGTTATGTGTTCTTTTAATTAATTATTTAATTTATGCATTTAGTCCTAAATTGAATTCGCATTAATTCCTGCTTCATGCGTTAGTTTGAAATTAAAAATCAATTAGCTCATTATGTAATTACCTCAGTGTGCAGCAATGATAAGAATGCATTTGACAAGGCCTAATACATTTAAATTGATACATACGTTTACACAGGCAAGACACTGATTTACCTAATTGATTGATCTGGAGTCCACATTTATCTCTCTGTAAACTAGAGTTATTATACCATTTTTTTTATCTTTACTGGTTGTTTTGTTTTGTGTGTGGGGGGGGGGGGTGTCATTGTGAGACAGAATATGCATATTAAAGTTGCAGTCTGGTCATTTTCTGAGTGGGAAACTTCTGACGTCAGAGATCTTGCCGTTTAAAACAACCTGCTCCTGCTGCTGACGTCCTTTATACTACTTTTTTATAAGGCAAAAATATATACCTGACAAGAGAGTGATTATTTTGGGCATTTTAATACGTTTCTATCAGATTTTAAAAGGAAATAGCTGTGCGATTTTTTAATTATTTTTAATATTTTTTCGTTTTGTTTTGTTTTGGGGTTTTTTCCCATTAATGGTTGCTTTTCTACCCAAGTTAAACATGCTATTCTGCTTCGCCCTATAAGCATCCTAGGATCCTGTGCTTGCCAATCAATCGGAACAGTGAAACAGAGCCACAGCCTGCGCAGGAGTGGAGACCTTCAGTCTCGCTTTATTTCTGGATACCGAGGGACCTCTCTACCATGTCATATCCACAATTTGGATATCCCTATTCGTCTGCACCACAAGTAAGTTAACGTATTTCTGTTTGCATTGTATACTCGTTAAGTTTGGCTTTTCGTCTTACCGTAACCGAGTACCTTATTGATTTAAGCCCTGATCCTTTTACGCACTTTTGGACAAGATTCGGCTATCGGAAAGGTATTGCATTGCAGCCAGTGATACCTGTGTCTTTCTAGCGGAGGAGAGAAAAAAATGGGTAAAACGAGGGGTAACCAGATTCTCTCGACCTCTCATTCACAGATTTTTGTAAGATAATAGCCCGTCTGTAATGTCAACCATATGTTTATCTGCCCTAGAACACGCATGCCAACTTGTTCGGCACACGCCGCACCACAAGCCAGCTGCTGTTTGGCTTTGGCTCAGAGCCATAGAAATCATTTGGGCATTACTTTTTTGGTATTACGAAACGGATGGTGATTTGAAAAGAAAAAAAACACGATGTGTTTGTTAAAGACACGTGTTTCATTTGAATCAAGGCGCGACTTCTACTAATTTTGGGCACTTTTATGCGAACATTTTAACCATATTTTGTTATGTTTTATTCCTTATTTTCTTACATGTAATACATTTTAAGATAAATTATCATTTCTAAAGAAGTAATATGCCTAAATGGGTGCAAGACACATTTATGGTAAGAATAGTGAATTCAATAATTCAGAGTTTGATTTCTGGTTTCTTCTTAGTTCCTGATGACAACCAACTCTCTGACCACTTGCTGCGAGTCCACGGGTAGATCCATAGCCGACTCCGGAGTAGCGCCGTCTGGACAGACACCTGTCTACTGTCCCGTGTATGAGAGCCGGCTGCTGGCCACTGCGAGGCATGAACTGAGCTCGGCAGCGGCGCTAGGCGTCTACGGCAGCCCCTACACCGGCGGTCAGGGTTATGGAAATTACGTTGCATACGGCACAGACGCATCGGCTTTCTACTCGCTGGTAAGCCTTCCTTCTGTTTCCTTCTTGGCATTGATTAATGGAGCCACGGGGTGCTGAGACTTAAATAAGATTCTCTCTTTCCATCTTTAATGGCCTGTGCCCACAAATGTCATTTAGATTAGACTCCAGGACTTTTCTTTTTTTTATACTCCTTAAGTATTTGCATTTCTTATTCAGCCAGCTTATTCTGTGTTTTTTTTTTTGTTTTTTTTAGGAAACTATTGAGAAATTATCCATTATAACTCACAAAAAAAAAAAACTGAAAATATAAACAGCAGAAATATGAAAATTGTATTATGTTTAAATCCACAACTTTTTTAGGCAAAACAAAGTGTAAATACAATGCATGGATCAAACATTTCAACAAATTGATTCAGATATTAATTTATTTTGAATAAGGCACTAACACCGTTAGTACACGTCCAGAGGGGAAAAAAGAGAAAACTTTTATTAAAATAATTAACTGTTGTAAAGTAGCTAAAGATGGGTTAGAGTGTTTTATCATCTGTTTTGTTTGTGATAAAGGTTTCATTTTACTCAGCTCAAAAAATAACTTCATTTTGATTTTGCAAATTAACCACCTAACTTTACCACAAAATTTTATTTGTTTCACTTCTTTCCTCCTGCAATTATTTGTCAGCCTCTTGATTGGCTGTTTTAGATTATTGTAGTCATTATTTGATTTATATCAATGTGTATGTTTGCAGGGTACTTTTGATACTAAGGATGCTGCAGCTTCTGCGCATGCGGGAATCACCCAAGCAACTGCTTACTACCCTTATGATCCCACCTTGGGACAGTACCAGTATGACAGGTATGTGAATTCTGCTAAATAAAAATCTTATGTTAGCTCTGTTATTAGTAAAGAAAGTTATTACTTGATTGGTCTTTTATGTGAATAGCCTGCTTATAGTTTGGTACAGATTTAAAAGGAAGACAGAGTCATATTTTCTTTGACATTTATGTCAATGCAACAATCAAAGAAAGGCTGTAAACTCATGGTAACAAAATACAGGTTGGGAGTCAGGTATAGAGAAAAGCCAGCTCTCAACATGTTACATCAAAAGTGAGCATGAGTTCTGAAGTCAACACATTAAAACACTGAAGTTCAGTTCCGTCTTATTTTCTACCTGGAAGATTTACTCTAAAAACCTGTGCTCCTTTCATTAAAACCTGCAGACTATTCACAGTTTTGAAGAGTGCGCCAGAATGGAAGGTTTTACAAAAATAGGATGACAAACTGAACATTGAATAAGTCGTTCGCTTAGTCACTTTGAGAATAACCGCCAAAGCTTAAGAAAGTGAAGCAGTGACAGAACTTCTTGTTACCAACAACATTTGTTTAATATTATGTTCTATTTGTTCATATATGACCTTTACGGTCATAGAGCCTCAGAGTTCTGAAGAAGCCTTAAATTTGACTTAACCCATATCTTGACATGAAGCTTATTCTTTGAATTATTAATACTGGAAGTTATGGAGCAAAAAATGCTTGCACAAATCTTTATAGATTTGCAAACAAGAAATAAACCCTTACAATATTTGTATGGTGCCGGGAGAGACATGCAGGCCTACAGGAGTTGCACAATGTCTACACCCGCCTTTTACCTGAGGGCTCATCATTACACTCAATAAAGCAATTTTACAGTCTATTTTATCTGAGAGGGTACAACATAGGGTAAGGAAAGGTGAAGGCTTGCCCTCTTTTCCCGATTCCCTTAGCAGTGCTTGACCTACACTAAGCCAGACGGAGCAATAAATGCCTCATAAAAAGGTTCCCATGAGGGGAGTTTTTACAGCTCACTGCTGACTGAAAATCAACACCATGCATTTTAAATGGAGCTTTATGGTTTGCATTTGTGGGAAAGGTAAAATTAGGAAGAGGTCCATACGCTTTCCTAAGAATGGTTTCAAGGAGAAGATAGAAATGCCGATTAACTAAGGCTATTATTAGATTACGACAATAATATGAATAGATAAGCAATACGTTTATCCTGATGTTGTCTAGGAAGTTCTGGTGATATTGGCATATTGGTGCAACATTTCAGTGATTGCAGCTGATTGTTTTTTATTTTTTTTACTTTCTTTAAGATGAGTACTATGGAAAAATCTTCTCAAATTGTTATGCACAATTTTTGGGGAATTCAATGTTTTATGAATACACTCTTTTAATCCAGGTTTTTATTATTTTCCTCTTATTCACAGATATGGTTCTATGGATGGGGGGACACGGCGAAAGAATGCTACCCGTGAGACCACCAGCACCCTGAAGGCCTGGCTGCAAGAGCAC
The DNA here is from genome assembly GCA_028564705.1 of Apricaphanius iberus. Classification (NCBI taxonomy): domain Eukaryota; kingdom Metazoa; phylum Chordata; class Actinopteri; order Cyprinodontiformes; family Aphaniidae; genus Apricaphanius; species Apricaphanius iberus. Next base: position 975,572 of record JAPXFQ010002641.1, on the reverse strand, counting down.
AGGAAGAACCCGTACCCGACCAAAGGGGAGAAGATCATGCTGGCCATCATCACCAAGATGACCCTGACGCAGGTCTCCACCTGGTTTGCGAATGCACGGAGGAGGCTGAAAAAGGAGAACAAGATGACGTGGCCGCCCAGAAACAAGGGCTCAGAGGAAAAGAGATATGATGAAGATGAGGAGGGTTCTCAGGAGGGCCAGATAAAAAGCGAGAATACCGATGATGGTTAGTGTCCAGTTGCCTTGATGCTTAGCAGAATAAAAAAAAGGCAGAAATTTATTAAATGTATATAAAAATCTTTTTTTTTCTTCCTAGTAGAGGTGGCAATAAACTCAAATGATAAAGCTTGTTAGAACAAAATATCACTTATATCTGCATGCACTAATGTCTTTTTTTTTCATTTTTACACATTACAATGGTATTTCTTTTATTGACAGTATTTTATTTTCTTGAACTGCACATTCCACCATTTGATTTTACAATTTTGATTTTCAAGATTAAACCTGATATTACATATGTCTAAGGACAAATGTATTTTTTCTTCATTCAACTTCCAGTAATAAGGACATAACTGTTTTTGGTAACGGTGTTCAATTTTATTAGAACTCATAGAAAAAGAGTAAGGTGCGTAGTAATGAAGTATAATATACAGGGTTGATCAGTGATAAAGTTTTAAAAAACGAAAAAGTCAGTGGCACTTTAAACGCTCACTTCCAAAAGCTGTCTTGCAAAAAAGTTATATGAAACTGTTAACATGTGACGAGACAAAGAGCTTGAATACACTGACTTTTGCAAACAGTTCTTAATATATTTTAACAAGTAGATAAACTTTATTATTTTTTTCTTTGGTCATAGACTCAAATGATTTATTGTTTGCAATATAAACATCAGGTTATATATCGATTCAAGTGAATTAAAATATTTGAAGGCTAATTGTGTGCTCCATCTCCCAGACACCAGAAGTCGAGCTGATAAGGAACTCCAGCTGAGCGACCTGGATGAGTTTGACACGCTTGAATCTGAAAGCTCTGAGTGTGAGATGAAGCATCGGTACCACATGAACACGCACATGTCGACGACAGGCGATTGCTCCGCCGAGCACCTCATTAAGAACGCGTCTCTGAAAATCGCTGTACCCGTATCTCTGGGCGGGGAGCAGGACTTGGGTAAAACTTGCCTCAAAACGAGCCCAGAGGACTTCCAGCCCGACAGCATGCAGCAGGCAAAGTCGTGCTACAGTCAGCAGCAACAACAGCAGCAGCAGGGTCACCAATTATTAGACGGAAAGCCTCGGATCTGGTCTTTGGCACAGACAGCAACGTCCCTGAATCAGACTGAATATCCGTCCTGCATGCTGAGGTGCCAGGCGCCGCCCTCCTCGCTCACCCTGTCCCCCGGCGCCACTTCCCCCGTAACCGTTCTGGACAACCGGCAGGACTCGCCGGTCACCACGCTGAGGAACTGGGTCGACGGGGTTTTCCACGACCCCCTGTTCAGGCACAGCACTTTGAGCCAGGCTCTCACCAACACTTCTGTCTCCTGGACCACGAACACCAAAGGCAGCGTTATGGAAGCGGAGAGGAGCGAGGCGGCCTTGCAGCAGCACCAAGACCCACCCAAAGACAGTACCCTGAATTTTCCAAAAACTCTCAACAAACTGTTTTGCTCCTAACACAACCAAATCACAAATAAAGACTTCTTTTTGGACTAAAGAGAAAAAAACCCGAGGTGGATAAGCCTGTTAAGTCTCCACGAATCCTTTATGTTTTATGTTTTTATCTGTATCCATAAACTGTTACAGACGTTAAACATGCGAATCAGTTTGGTTCATTTAACCTAACGCACGCACATAATTAAATACAAATGTATAAATAACAGTTTACAACTCGGAAGAAAAAAAAGTAGGCCTGCGATTTTCTTTTTCAATATTTATTTAACTATGAGCATGCAAATGTTATTAATTAAGCATAATTTAAGTCTCAGCAAATGAAGATCACTAATAAAAAGAAAAAAACAAAAACGTCTCACATATGCACTGCTCTCTCTGAAGAAATGAATGAGAGCGTTTCAACCTTGTTCACTGAAAATAAAAGCAGTCGCTTTCTGAAGAAGAGCTTGTCATGTTGGAGTTAATGCAAATGGTTGCTGTCCAAGGTTCTGAAGACGCTCTTTACTAGAAAACGACTTCTTCCAATCGCGGGTTGCTAAAATATATTTGACCAGATATCCTGATGCATCTTCTAATCATTTCAATATAGAAGCCTGTATTTTATTTCCATTTTAAATAAATTATCATTTTCTAATTAGTGACAGCTTGTAAATAAAGCAGATTGAAGAAGACAGGCCAATATCAGTATCTAAGATCTGCCTCATTAATTCCCTCTAAACAGCCTGTAATTGGGATGTTTGCAGTCATATTTCATGTCAAGCTATTGATTTCCCCCCTCACCTCTCGTCCCTCTGATAATATTATCGAAACACTTCGGCGTATCTTCCACTGCGAGGCTGTCAAAAGGGTAAGCTATTCGTCATGCGTCCACAAACAGCTTCCAATAGCGGAGGACATTTTTTAAGGAGAAAAATTTTAGTTCAGGTTCAGAAATATCCGTCTGAGGATGTATGGAGCCCAAAGCACAAAGTTGGACTCACATAATACCGCAGTTTTGGACGTTTTTTTTTTTTTGTACGTGTATGCCGAATACGTCATATATAACTAGTTCTGTGACAGTTTATGTTTAGTTAAGGGGTTTAGGTGATTGATTAGAGAGGGGTGCCGCAAAACTGGTTACATTTTTGATACTGTCCCCGCCCAGGATGACAAGGCCTGAGGGTATCAGAAGCACCGTATGCTTAACGAGTTTGTAATGCTAATTTGCCACAACGCATCTGAGGCTCAAAATCTACTGTCATTAGACTGGTCAGACCGAAGATCAATTATTTCTGATCAAAATTACTTGTTTAAAGATACTATTACAATGGCAGTTGCGTGTGCTTTTTGGTTGTTTGTAGAAGAACAAAAGAATGATGCCCTGAGAGACTTACCCATGGCACAATTTCTGCAACAACCACCACTGTCATATTTTTTGTTTTATATAAAATATATTTGCATGTAGACCTCTTAAACATCAAGACAATGTTCATTACACGGAACCAAGAAAAAACAACAACAAAAAAGAAAAACATCTGTTAACCTTATCCATGCAACAATTTTAGTTCTCCTGGTGGCCCCCTGTTGGTTTTGGAGTCATAACTACCATCACAATTAAGTTTTCCATCTTCCAAACCTCTATTGTCAAGAGGCAGAACACCATAAAGAAAAAAGTACAAACAAAAAGTGAAACTAAAATAAAAACAAAACGGGATGCTGACTCCCCTTCTGAGAAGTGTAAAAGGTTTCTGTATTATTTTTTTTTTTTAAGTGAGAGGCTCTCACATCGTCTAAAAGTGAAAAGGGCAAAGGAACTCAAATTAGTTGTTGTAGATAAAAGGGCAAAAAGAAAAGGAGTCAAGGGTACTTGACAGTAATGGCAAAAGTGGAGCTCTCGGGGGACTCTGTCTGTCCTGTGAGAGAGAGGGGAGGAGGGCTTCAGTGATGAATTTTAATGGGAAAAGAGCCAACAATTGAGATTCTGTTTTTGGATTAAATAAATCTCTCTACATAAAGGCCCCTATTAGGAAATTATATATTTTTCTCTTCATTTGATCCTGTTCTAAATTGCGCATTTAGCTGTTCATAATAGAAATCACACAAAAAATAACCACAGTCAGCCTCTTTATCTTATCAATTTAGCATGAATATCAGGCCTCTAAACCTTTCTTTCAAGAGAAAGAGACATACTGTACAGCAGCACATAGGAGTGAGAGGAAGGGACAAATCCTGTGTGCAGAAAGGCAAGGCTGGTATAACCAAATCATTCAGCCGTGGCAAATACGAACGCACAGAGGGAGCGTGATGGTAAATTAACAGAAGCTTTCTACATAGAGGCCAAATAAAACTGTAATCAGTGACGCGTTACTTTTCATTAAGCTGCTTTGACAGCAGCATATTCCGCCACTCCGACATAGGGAGCAAGGGGCCCAGGTTAGAAATAAACTGCTCTCGAACCGAGAGTCATAAGATAATTCCTTAAGCTCCATTAACAACTCTTAGCCGCAGGAAATGGGCTCCCCCTGAAAACATCTCCAAATCTAAAAGCTTTATCGACCTGGCAAACCTCAGCTGATGGCTTCTCTTTTTTTTTTCTAACCCCCCATCCACCCCATCTTACCTCTCACTCTCTTCACCCTCACCCCCTCCCTTTTCCTTTTTTTCAACTTAAGGGACAGAAACGTCCAACTGAGGTAATAGACTTTGACACAACACATTAAATGGGAAATGAGAAAAGGGAGAGGAAAGGGCACTCTTAAATGCCTTTTAAACGTTACCAATTAGAGGTTTTAAACTTGAATAAGATGTAGGCCTTTGGCACATGCCAGGGTGATGGGACATGTAACTGATGGGCCTGGCCAACTTGGTAAAACCAACATCTATCTAGGCACAGCAGTCCTAATGTGATGTAAGATTTCTATGGTTTGTTAACTTGATTTCACTTCTTGGAAAGAAAGGCCACTTGTGCACCAAAAAATATTTGCAGTTCTAACAAAAAGGGAAATATCTTAAAAGCAACATAACCTTTTTTATAATATCGCTTGAAAAATTTTTATATCAAACATTTGGTTCCTTTCTAGAGGGCCCACAAACAAGAGGGGCCAAAGATGCCAAACAATCACCAGTGTGGAGGTTGCCCCAGAGGGAAAGGCAGGCTGGGTCAGGTTAATACCTCTGTGACCCTTAGCCATAAATATATTTACACATCATTACACATCAACAGATACACACTTGAACTCTCTCTGCCTCTCACACACGCACACAGAGAATAGCCCCGATAAAATGCTATGTCACAGTTGTATGCATGAGGCCCTAACTGAATATTTAATTTATCCGTTGACTAACATCAATATGGTGAAACTAGCGCTAATGTGATCAAGCCTTAAATGAAATTGTGTAAAGCATGATCACATACAAAAGGCAGTGTATAAAGACTGCACACAAACACAGGCAGACACAAAAAAAGGAGTGCACTCATGCCCCCTTTGAGAATCAATGGAACAAAAACTTTTCCTGATCAAATGAAGCAGATTCATCTTTAGTATGCCCTGCAAACATATTATTACCACTTCAAATTTTTAAAAATATTGCAACATTACAACTAGGGATGCAACAATACCACTTTATTCAAGCCAATACGATACAGATACTTGGATCTGAGTACTTGTCGATACTGAGTACAAATGTTAATACTTCTACCACAAAAAAAGCAATGAATTTGAAGAAGTTTTATTTTCTTCTCTGCTTGTTACAACAAATTGTGGTGAAATAGAAACAAAATGAAATATTGATAAAAATAACCACAAAACAAAAGTTTAAAGTAAAAAAAAGTGAAATTATTGCAGACTTTCCAAATTTTAATTATTGGTTTATGGTATTTGTTAACCGATACCGATACGAGTAAACTAGAACGGTATATGCCCCAATACCCGTATTGGTATCGGTGCATCCCTAATTACAACCATACAATTTATTTGTATTTTATCTGATCAACCGATATAATACAGCATATAACTGTTAAGTCTTGGGAAAATAGCACATGATGTCATATAGTTTTTACATATAAATATCAGGAACTTTTAGTGTGCTTATGTATTAAGCACCCTTTTACTCCCATACACTTAAGTAAGGTTTACTGTCATTTGTAGGTATCACAAAGTACAGTTCAAACCATCATCTAAAAACGGAAACTTCAAACCTAACAAGACATTAGGTAACTTCAGAGGAGTCAAGTTGCATTTTTTTGCAACCATGTTGGTGACATGATAACATGAAAGTGCTCTGATCAGATGAGGCCATAATTTGGCTATTGGGATTACATGCAAATAACAATTTGTGGTGGAACATTAACATTGCACATCACTCTGAACACACTGTCTCAACACACACAGTGGGATATTGTGATGGCAGCATGGCGTGTGATTTTAGTTTTTTGTTTGTTTGTTTGTTTTAAGCAGTAATAAACAAGCTGATTACAAAGATGCACCTTTAATTATAGCAAAAGGTTGTTCAACAAAAATATTTACTCAAACTTGGCTCAATAGATCTACTTACCAGATTGATTTGCTAAAAAAAAAGTTGAACACCAAATATTCCTTGCCTTGCACAATCAAATTATGTGCTTTTTGTGCAAATATATCACTGTAAATGACAATACAATTCAGTAAGCTCTGTAACCGAAATGTAACAGTATTGTAAAAACTCATTATTCATTAATACAGTTGCAAGGCACTGTATTTACAGTACTTTTATTAACAACAAAAATAGGATTTACATTAAACAAAATGTATGTTCATGTATTTTATAAAATCAAATCCTTAGCTTAGAGAGGATGAGTGTTTTCTTTTTGGTTGTTTCAGCCTGAAATCATGCATGATTCCCACCAAATTTTGCTTTGTGGTGAAGGAAAGCTTTAACTGCTGTCGTCATTCTACCACCACACTGAGGTGTAGACATGTTATCACACTACTTTAAGATCTGAAGTTCTTCCTGTTATCCTTCCATGACTATTTGGAGATAGGCTCCGTGTGTTTGTGTGGACTGGTGTTTGTGTGTGATCGCTTGTATTTGTGGCCAGAGCCCTGCTGCCAAAAGAACATGTCCAAGATGCACCTTCAGCCCCCTGCGACTGGCCTTTATCAACCCACTGCTGCCATCACCTCCCTGCAGTCTTTCCACAGGTCAGGGAGTGTCAGAAAGAGGTGCAGTTGCTTTTCTTGATCCCAGTCATCTTAAACTAATTTTGAAATATCTTTTTTTCCTAATTCAAAATTATGTTACAGTGTTAAACACTTTTTAAGAAAGTGAAAAACCCTTGTTTATGAACATTTTTCTTCTTTTTTTGGAATATATTATCCTATTTCAAGATATCTTTTCAAGAATAAAACCATTTTTTCCATTTGACAGATCAGATTGTTAAACTATAAATGCATTGATATTTTTGTTTTGTTTTGTTTTACTTGTTTCTAGAGAGGCCTTTCTCCAGTGTAAGAAAAAAAAGTATGATGTGCTTGCTGTATTGCTGCTTGAGGTATTGCTTTTTGCTGCATGTAGATGCAACAACAAGAACAACAACAGATATTATTTGTAGTTTAGGCAGACTTGTTATCTTAATGTGCTCACCCGTTGTTGTAGCTCCCTAAATAAAGTCTGTTAATGTAATCTGCGGCTGTTTCTGAGCTCGTATGAGGGTCAAGAGGATATAATCAAGGGTCATGATGACACACTTCAACTCTGACACTTGGTTAAGCTCCTCACCAGATAACCTAGGCAGCTCAACCCCTGTCTGTGTAAAATTAAAAGACGCACATTTTCTAACACTCAAGACTAGAGTCACAGCCGGTGAAGTATAAATTAGTTATAGGAAATGTATGCTCTATACTGGGTTCACAAATAAGGCTCCAGAATATTTTTTTAACAAATGAAAAAGTGTCAGAAACCATGCTTACATTTAAATTCTTATTTTTAGTTTAAAAGAAAACATCACACCTATCATCGCAATCATTTTACAGAGTTAATAGCAGTTTCTGCATATTAAAAATAACGTTTATCAGAGTGTATCAGGGTGTTTTCATATGAACTCAAAAAAGAATCAACAAAAGAAAATAAGTTGGGCATTTTTCCTCCACAGAAACAGTAAAGCCATGTAAAAGTAATTGCTAAAGGTCAAAAGAGACTGTGTTTTACCAAGACATTTGTGTTTATCATTCAGGACAGATCAATACAGTATTGTTGTTTTAAAGAACAAAAGCCAGGGAGACTTAACACTGACCTTTGTTTCCATTTTCCATTGTGTTCAGGAGGTTCAACGAATCATACAAATAAGGCCCTCAGGTTTGTTGGGGAATAAAAAAACAATTGTTAAAGTTTGAAGAGAGTGTTTAACCCAATAAGGACCGGGACATATTTTTATACATTCTACTTCTATTTGAACAAAAATCATGAAACATCATGACATAAATCTAATATCTAGAACACAAATGTCTTACTGTTCAATATAAAGTTGAAAAGGTTTAATGTGTCCATGGACCAAATTTAAGGCTTATTTTAGACTTGTTTGAAATAATAAACAAATAGAAAATATAAATATAATTAAAAAATATATGTTGGTAACAAAAAAACTTTTAAGTCAGCAAAGATATGAAAAATTGTAAACCTGTCTTTTTTTTTTTTTTTTTTTTCTTGACATAGAGCCTTGACACGTAAGGGATCAGATTTAACTACCCATTTAATTAATATTGATTGCTTGTTTTTTAATCATTTAATTTCTAAACACTTCAATTTATTTTCTGAAAAATATATATATTTTTGTTTGTTAATACATTTGGCTGCATGTTTTGTCTGTGTATAATCAAATATCTTGAGCAAATATATACATAAAAGTAATTAAACAATTTATTTTACAAATAGTAAATATAGAAATAAATAAGTAATTTACTTAATATAGTATATTTGCTCTTTTGTTTTTTATTTTCCTTTTTACACATTTTTATTCATATAAAAACGTGTATAGCTACAGGAACTTCAATATTTGATTCTGTCTAGGTATTCTGCACCTGCTGGTGTTTATAATCCTATTTATTTCTTTGCTTCTTACAAATAGTTAATGTTAGATAATTATTAAGAATGTAGTATCAACACACTGTTATATTTTTTAAAAGGTACACATTATTTATTTTATTTAACACCTAGGCAGTAATATACTCTTCTTCACTTCTGTGCCCAAAAACAAACCATACCTTTTCTTTTTTTTTACAAGCTTGATTATTGCATAGTCGCATAGGTCCAGTTGTAGTTGGCCAAGCGAATACCATTTGCATAGATAGCCGATTTTTATCCCTCACAATAAAAACATTACTTTTTTTTACTTGTCCTGTCTGGCAGCATGGTAGTCAGAATTGGAATCTGAGTACCAAGGATAAGCCCAACAGATTAACTTTCTCAAGCAGGGCATTGCAGGTTTTGCTATAGTACTCCACCTGGTAAATATGTACGTAATTTATTTATTAGTGATTGCTGTGGGTTTAATTTCTTGAGGTTATGGACATAAAAAGGGAAAAAAACAAGAGACACGAAAAAAGAAAGTGAATAAATAATGAGCAATCAGTAAGATGGAGCAACATTAACAAAACCAATCCAATGTAATGAACTAAGAACTACACATCCACAACATACAAAAATGGGTATGTTAATACAACAACAATGTCCCTTAAAAGATCCCTATCACCAACCAACCATTGATGACGCCCTCAACCTAATAATGTATCCGCAAACACCCGCCTCCACCCGTGAATATTTGAGCATGCAGGTGCACACAAGATTTCTCCACGAGTACCCGACAGCTGGTGTTAACCTGAATTACTCAAAACTACATACAAAATTAACAAAACAAACATTTTATCTAACTTAATTCATATAAAATTAGATCAAAACTGTCGTGTCCTCCACTATGGTAGAGCTCAGGTTGGTACGACCCAATAGCACTCTCTGTTTAACTGCAAGGCAGGCTGGAACTTCCACCTCTCCATGGCCCAAGACTCAGTCCAATAAATCCCCCACCACCAAAAAAAGGACAAAAAATATAAACAAAATGTTTGAAAGAATTGAATATACAAAAGTTAACTACATATAGGCACTACAATTAGAATTTAATGCCTTTCAGTTGTGTCAAATGAAAATACTGTGCAAACAAAAATGTTATCAACCTAATGTGTCTAAAATAGAAAGTGCATTGGTGTGGGGATTACCTGCTTTGTGTGGCTGAGGTTGAGGCCATAACAGTAAGTGAACAGTAGATCTACAAAAGTTAGTTATTTCTTTTTTCCAAATTGAAGATAGCATTACATATTATCTTTTCATTGGTTGATATGTCAGGGTTTTAAAATAAACAACAGAAACAAATCCATTTATTAAATACTTTCAGGTTTTTAAGAGATTATTAAAATGTTTCTTCTACTGCAGTTAACACTTAACATCATCCTGTAAATCAAACTGAATATACTGTACATACAAGTGATAACAATCTGTAGAGGATTAAAATGTGTTAATACAAACTTTAAACCTTGAATTTTAAAGCATATCTGGAACATTTCCTGTTTTTTTTGCAGCAAAGAAATTGAAAGCAGAAGGAATCCAAAATAGCACCTCTAACAAGTCCCACTGAGAGAGAGAGAGAGAGAGAAAGAGACACCTTTGCAGGCCCATTGCTCCTGGGCTACAACATGTTGTGTGACGACTCAGTAACTCCAACAGGTCCACTTTAGACTATTTGGAGAGTTTTGAAAGACAGCCCGGCCAACTGTGAGTATGTGCTCTGACTCGCTGTATGATTCTCCGTCTGCATGCGTCTCAATCAAGCCAAATTTCTGCTTCCTGGCCGCTCTTCCTCCTTTTTCTCCTTTTAACTTTTTTCTCCCAGCAAGCTCGTTTTAGGAGTAAGAAGTGGGTCTTTACATTCTCAAACCAAATTATGATGAGTCAGCCAAGCGGTGTGTTTTCCATCTTCCTTGGAAATAACAACCCGAATCTGTACTTTCTCCTGACAATCCAGAGGGAGAACAGCAAGACTGTCTTTGTTCACAAGCTTGTAACTGCGCTGGACCGGTTGTGACTGAGTTTATAAGAACCACTGGCTGCAGGGTTAACTGGGACTACAATGTGGTCAAGCCTCTTAGTTTGCCTTTCAGCAAAACATTTTACAAGATTTCCCCATTTCTGTTTTTGTGCCCTATTTGACAGGTGACATTTTCTAACTTTAAATTCACTTTTACTCAACAATGCATATATCTACCTTGAATAAAAGTTTTCTCTGAGAAGTACTACTGACTTATACAAACTCTGTAAGGTAAATTGCAATTTACTCATGCTTTATTTTATTTTACTTTTGCAAATGGTTGTAAGAGAAATGTGTCAAGCATGCGTATATTTTTAGCCCTCTTACTCTAGTAGCATTAAATAAAATCAATGAATTGTCTTCATGTCACTTTATTAATAAATCATGTATAAATTAACCTCTAAATGAAAAATTAACAGCCAGCGTGTGAAGACCTCTGAGGGTTATTAAAAAAAACTGTTTTAAAAAAACAGTATTAGAAAGACCAGGGCCCTTTTCCCCTTTATGGGACTATAAAGGGTTATTCCATTCTATTCTATTCTACTCTATTCTACTATACTCTATTCTATTCTATTATATTCTAAGTAAGCAACCCAGAACATACAGCCAGAGCTACATTGGATTAGTTTAGACCAAAGAATATTCATATATTAAAATTGGCTTAGTCTATGCTCGAATCCAACTGGCAAGACATTCATAGTCCTTCTCTATTCATTTTAATCGAGCTTAAGCTACAGTTTTCCAAAGACATTTAGTTGTAATTTCATTATTATATTATTTCACAAAGTACTGACTCACAGTGAATGAAAGCTCCGGAAACACTATGCTTTTACATGTACTTTTTATTAGTGGGACTGTGTAAATATTATGGAAACTTAATAAAGAAAGACAGTTCTAAAATGGTAGAATTCTAGTTGACTTTCCTTATCAATCGGGACAAAACAGTACAAAGAGCTAGAATTGGTTTTCAAACAATTTAATAAAATCCACAAAGGCCAGGAAAGTTTTATGAGAAAATCTCTTTTTCAGACATGAGAAGATAGCTTTTTCACCCTTCCTTCTGGTCAAGTGGTATTGAGGTCCGTCCCCGCACATACAGTGGCTGCGCCTGACTGATCTGCCGGCTCATTAAGGCACTGGCAAGCCCATTTGGCCTGGTCCTGTAATGGGAGGCTGTACTGTGTCAGAAACACTTATTTGCTCCACAGCCATCACAGCACATTAACATTCACGACGACCTATCACATGAGGGTAGGTGAGTGGGGGTCAGAGGGGTGTCTCAAAGGGCTTGCTCACCCCTCTGTCCCACTACGGCATACACACACACACACACACGCACACACACACACACACACACACACACACAGAAGATTTGCATTGTATATATTTCCGTAAATACAATTAGAACATGCACTAAACATTTGTCTCAATCTGAATAGTTTAAGCTCCAGCATGTGCCCTGTATATGGACGGACAGCTATGTACAAGATCTTTCATGCATCTAAAAAGGAATGCCCTGACATAGTTTCAATTTCCTAACACACTTTTTGTTGATTTCATGCACACACACTTGCAAACCCTACGATCTCTTGCACACTCAAGGAAACATGCAATCAGCCCTCTAAGTAAAGGTCACATTTACAATGCAGGTGACTCGAGCAGAAGGTACAAGGTAATTGGCTGACGGGACGGGGAGTGCTAATACCTTGTCTCTAAAAGATTATGTGATGGATGGGAATAGCTTGGCATTGGGGTAATTAGATGTGTTTGGAGAAGACAAGACGGGGCGAAGCCTTTCTTTTATGGTGAGTGGAAGTAAATTGGTAAAATGGGAGAAAGTCAAGTAAGGGGAAACATCTTGAGAACTGGGGGTCACACGAGTTCTTACTTTAAATTTCTAGATCAGTAGAGGACTAACATTGAAACAAAAAATACACAGCAACTTCAAGCTGAATTTTACTTAAACAGTCAATACGATGGATTGTTGGGCAACTAAAAAAGCAAACAAATGAACTTTTAATAACATTCTAATTTACTGAATGCATGTGTAAATGATGCAAGCAAAAAAAACTATTATTAAGTTATTGAAGAATAATATGAAATAAATGACAACAAACAAATGGAAGGACGCTGCCTCTCATCCAATGACTGCTGTCTTCAGGCACCAGCCTTCCTTCAACCTTAGAAGGTACAGATAAGGATGGATAAGCAAGCATCAGATACACTAAAGACAGTTTTAAAATGTTGACATAGGTCAAAATAAGTTTTAAAATGACAAATTGTAAATATCTTTTCATGTTTGTTTCAAAAAAAGAGTTCAAATGTGTATTTAAAAGTTGTAAATAGATATGAAACTGTGTCAGTTATGAGTGAGCATAAAATTTTATATCATATATAGAATTTCTTTTACACATGTTCGCTTTTTACTTTTATTCAGTTTATATAGCTTATATGTAACTAATCTAATGGAAAGAATCGGAGGGAAAGAACTGAATAATACTCATTGAATATAAAAATATTGTTCAGTAAAAATTTGATACAAATTGGAGAATGCAACGCTCATACATTTCTATTGTTATTCAGATTTACTATACCAATTAAAGTGAAATGATAAAAAATGTAAGATCCAGGAGAGAAGCAGGCATGAGAAAAGAGAGTGAAGATGGGCGCAAAGCACTCTAATTGAAGTGGGCCAGTTGCAGTGGGGTGAAACCCTTTAAGACACATGCATTATTTACATAGTGTGTGTGTCTATGTGTGTGTGTGCATGGGTGTGTGTGTGTGTTTGTGTGGCGCATGTTTGGATGGATGTGTAGATCTTGTGTGACACCCCGTCTGCATTGCAACTCCTTTGGAGAATGAATATATGCTATCACGGTGCATTCAAGTGGAAACAAAGATTCTGGAGTTCTCCATATAGTGTGCTCAAAATGGGAATATTGTCACCAGCGAATTACTTAACTGCCTCTGTCAAGAAAGAGGTTGCAAGTCTTCTTATAGTATAAATCTAGTTTTCAATAGACAATAGATGAAGCTAGTGGTTGAATCAACAGTTCAATATAGAACATGACATAAATCTCAACTTTAATTCCATACATTTAGGCAGAATCGAAGGTACGCTCAAATGGTGACATACACGTTGCTGTGGTGAGCCCTGAAGGGAAAAGATGAAAGAGAATCAGAATCATAGAGGGTTTATTGCCAAATGTTGAGTAGATTTACAAAACTAGTAAATTGCTGTGGTACTTTGTGCAAATATACGATAAGACAAAAACTTCTATGCATGCAATAAAGAAAAATAAAACATGATAAACAGATCGATATACCATATATACACGAGTGCAGGTAATTGTCAGTGCAAAAAATAGGTTCAGATAACACAACACAGTTGTGTCGTGGTTGAGACAGAGTGGGTTGTGGGAATAGTCTTTGGGTTACCGTTCATGATTCCAACAGCAAAAGGGGAAGAAATTCTTCTTGGGGCGAGAGGTTCTGGCCTGAAGCCTCCAACCTGAGGGGAGCAGATCAAACAGTCTGTGTCCAGGGTGAACACAGTCAGCTATGATCCGACCTGCATGCCCGAGTGTGCTGGAGGTGTTCAGATCCTGTAGAAATGGGAGCCTGCAGCCAATCACCTTCTCAGTAGAGTGCACAACACACTGCAGTCTCTGTTTGTTTCTGATGGTGGCTCCAGTACACCACATAGTGATGGAGGAGGGTAGGATGGACTCCATGATTGCAGTGTAGAACTGCATCATCGTCAGTGTTAGCAGGTTGAATTTCATTAGCTGTCTAAGGAAAAATTTCCTCTGCTGGGCCTTCTTTATGACTGAAGTAATGTTGGGTTCCCAGTGGCGGTCCTGGGTGACGATGATACCCATAAAGCGGAATGAGTCCACAATTGTGATGGGGTGTCAGTCAGGATGATGGGGGTGGGGTGTGAAAAGAGGAAGAACATAGAATCGAGACAACATGGAAAGTGAAAGGTTTACTTCAAATGTATAAGTAAAGAAGGAAAATGCAACATATTATGTATAAATGTTTTTGTTTTGGGTTTTTTTTCCCTGTAAAAATAGGATTGTAGTACAAATCTAGGGCTGGTTTTAGATTAAAGCTTATATATTATTCAGTCATTGATTAATCCGAATATAAACTTTTGCTTTATTCAGAAGTCTAAAGTCATATTCAGAACAACTTGATATGTATTTAGATGCCTGAAAACAAGATTGGAGACTAGGACAACGAGGCAGGAAAGTTGATGCTTTATTGAGCACCTTTCTTTGGCAGAATCGCATGAGCGTGTCCATTGAGCATTGACTTTAGAATTTGATGGTTACCTGAACAGCACCTGATGTTTTAGAATACTTGTTTTGTACCTTAAATCACAATCTCCATCCCCACTAGATTGCACTTTATTCTATTTTTTTAGAAAAAATCTCAAAATGTCATACAAATTTCTTATATTAAAAGCTGTCCCAAAATATATGTTTCAAATTTTTGTTAGAGGCTAATATATTTAATATATTTTTAATGTAGGTAATTCTGTAAATGTGTACAACGCTACAGGGCAGAAAGAGCTTCTACACCAGCTACCCAAAGCTGCTGTTGAAAAATCAGGCTAACAAAATGAAACCTAGAAATGTAGGTATTACAACTTTAGATCATCTAAACCATCTAAAACATACATCACAAAGCAAACTGTATTTAACACAAAGCTTCAGGATCCTTCTAAAATAGCTAGAAAGCTGTGGGTTGCAAGTAGAGGGTGACAATTTTTCGGGACTCCCACGGGTCACGGGATTCCTGCAGGATTCCCGCGGGACGGGAGTCAATTTCACTTTTGGTAACGTGATCGGGATGGGACAGGAAATAATCCACGGGATTGGACGGGAAATCGGAAATTAGAATTTTCTTCTTTTTTTTTTTTTTTACATCTATCTTTAGTTGAATTCCATCGGGTCTACTACACTGCATGCACCAAAACTGAAACTGCTACATTGTTGCTACACCACCTGGATAAACTGGTAAGCATATGATATCCGAACTGAAAATGCGTGTTTCTTATGCTGCGTTCGAGAGCCCATTCAAACCAGTGGGACATTGGACTTATCCTACCTCCAAATAGGAAAAGTGCACTGGAATGCCTGTCGAAGTGGAACCTCCTACCTGCGAACTCGGGGTAGTTTGACGTACCCCGACTTCACCAAAATTAAGTCGGAGGATAATGGCGGCGCCCACGGAGGCTCACGTCATGAGAGGTCAAACTTGAATGAATAGGCTATAAACTGTACTTCTCAGCTTGTAGTGTTGTTTTAGACAATGTAATTTTAACACAACTTGTTTTTCATATTATGGTGTGAATGTCGTTATTATCTGTTAGCATGCCTCTTCATAAACAAAGCGACTATCTGTAGTTGGTCGTCCATGTTTTCTGTTTACATTCCACTTCAATTGCCTCGAACGCTTAGAAGTGGGAGCTAGTACATTTCAGGTAGGAGAAGTCCCACGTCCCACTGGTTTGCATGGGCTCTCGAGTGCAGCATTAATAGTTTGGTAGTCAGACGAGTCGAGTCCATTCATGACGTGGTAAGGTGGCCAAACCAGAATGCAGGATATGGTTAAAGATGGCGGATAAAGCTAAATAGATGATCTTTGATACTGTGCTAGGCTATGGTTTAAAGGGGGGGCGGGGGGAGCGAGCGCCATAGGAGGCAAATTACTAATCTACGAGATTCGGGTCCGGACGGGAGTCTTTCTCTCGGGATTTTTTCGGGACAAGATTTTTTTGGGGGGGCTGTCACGTGATCGGGACGTGACGGGAGTATTTTTTTGGGATCGGGACGGGACGGGAGTGACAATTGATTGCCAATTTGTTGATCAACACGCCTGGGCTTTACACAGTAAAAGGAATGAAGGCATGCAAGTCATTTGGACAACTCCCAGTTATACTAACTACTGTGGCTCCCAGGATTTGGATGGATCATCCATAAACTCTCTTCATGTTTATCAGCCATAGCTGTTGGTGTATTTCATCAACTGGAAACCTATTAAATGTATTATTATCATTTTCTTTCATTTGTGCCGCCTACAGTGCTACACATATTAACTATACTGATAGATTTTATTTCACAGCTATCTAGCGCAATCTTTTGACAACTAAAAGCTAACAACAACAGTAGTCAGAAGGGGCGAGCAGTTTTTTTTCCCTCCAGCCAGAAGCTGGAGGGTGGGATCTTGGGTGCGTAACGTCTCATTTCAGTGTTCTTATACCATATCACATGTTAGTGAGTCTGCCTAGCATTTCAATGGCATATGAAGATATGTGCTAAAAAACACTCAAGCTTTGCCTTGCAATGCATCTGATACTTTAGCATCCAAAATTGTATCGCTGTCTAAGCCAGGGTGCAACAGATCTTTTGGATTTGTCAAAAAACATATATAATCCTCACAATGCCATGTGCAAGTTTTTTTGGCAGGTGGAGGACCAAGAGATAGCTCAGCGGCAGGCACACTCTTCTCTATTTGGTTGCCCAAATTCACATGGGGAGTTTCAAACGTGAAGCTATGGTAAGGTTAACCAGCCCAAAGCCTACATATTGCAGTCTGCAAAAGACAGAGTGTGTTAAATGCAACAAATAACTCCCAAAAGTTCATATATTAAACACAGCCTTGTTCTAAACCTTTTGACTGAATTTTAATTTTACTCTGTCAACAGGAGAGCAACCGACTGCAAACTTTAAAATTAATGCAGAGTTATTGAATAATCTTCCAATCAAACTATTCTTCCCGGAAGTTATGAACTGCCTCTTGACCCCAGTTAAGGTACAAAACTTTATTCAACAAAAATAGTGATGCATCAAGTACATTTTTGGTCAGCCGAGCCTTCTCTTTTGCTGTGCGGAACAGGTGTGTCAGTCACCTGAACGTCACTTACTCATTTATCCGGGGGACATGCATTGCAATCTCATGAGGAAATATAGCTTTTTGATATGCTCTAAAGTTTTTTTTGTTCCTGATATACATTTTTTAAGTATTTGTTTGAAATAAGTATTCATAAAAAAAAAGTTATTTTTGCCTTTCTGATTATTGTATTAGGGTTCGGCTCCAACCCAATCCCCAGAAAGTCAGTTGATTTGTTACTGTGAAAAGAAATCTGATGAAAAAGTGACAACATCACATAGTTAGCTCATAGTAAAGCCCAGATTTAGGTTTAACGTTGAGCATGTTTTGCTGCAAATAAAAGAAGGGTATTATTACTGTAATGTAGAAAGATTAAGTGATGACTTTGAACATTTAAAATAATTTTCAGTATGTAATTTTTAATATAAGGAAATAAAAAGTTTTTTTTCCCCTCATTTCAAAAACACCCATTATTGTTGAATGACATTCATTTTAAATCAAAAACTGCCCAGGGCTATGAATAATTTTGGAGTTGACAGTGCCATTTATTACACAATAGACTTTTAAAACTTTAATTATGAGCACACGAAATCTAAAAACAAAAACAGGGATGGATAAAAAGCAACATGCAAATGATAAAAGATGTTTTCCTGAAAACACTATAGCACTATAAGCAAAGCACACGTCTTTCAATATCCTAACATAAACTGTGACAACAAGTTTATGAAAAAACATAGATTTGATTTATTTATGTATTATTCATTATTAACATTTATTCAATAATGTTTCCTTTTTTATTATTTTACACTATAAACCAGTATGTTCCTCATGTTTACGTGATAAATGGCCCTTCCCCACACTTGAGCAAGGTTTTATTGTAAAGACATTATTCTTTCGCTAAAATATGTAAAAGTGTGGTTGGGAACGGAATGTAAGAAGTAAGTCTACATTAGAATTTATGTTGGTGTCTCAATGTGGCTTAAAAGTTTGATTATAATTCAATGCCCTAAGGAAGCCTGCTTTTAACTGCTTTCTTGATGGTAATTACTAACCTTTACTGAAGATAAAGATGTTGAAACTAATATGCACAGTTTAAAACAGCTTGGAAATGTCCAGCCATCCTGCTGTTCAGGAATGGTAACCCATTCTATGTCTTGCTGATAAAAGTGCTTTTGTGCAAAATAAGTGTATCCTTTCCAGAGCAAAAGAAAAACACCCTGTGAAGATTTTAACTGAAACTGATAAGAGAGTGTTAATATTGTTATCCGCAGTGAAACAATTCATGTGCTTTACCTGCGCATTACATTAGGAGGAAAAAGGGGGCAGCTTCCCAGTTTTTAAGCCTTAGAACTTTTTAAGTATACTGTAGAGGTTGTAATATTATATTTTGTAGGTGATTTGCTGCAGGATGGAGTAGTGCAATTCACAAAATAGATGATATCATTTGGACAAAAAAAAAACTTTATGTGGAGGTGAAAAGAAGGAAAAATGAAACAAGATATGTTCAGTCTGTTCTGTCAATGAAAAAGAACAACTACGTATCGATAATACAGATCATGTGAACATTTGTTTTTAATTGATTTTCTCTGCCCTACCCCATAAAAAAATAAGACCATGACTCTTCACGTCTTGGAGAGAGTTTCATGGGCATGGAACAAATTCAACTGTAATGCAAAGTAACATCATTTTTATTTTATTCAAAATAAAAGTATGGTAAATGCCACATGACAATTTATAATGACTCTTACCCAGCAGGTTATTGCTGTTGTGTGCAAATAAGATTAGCAGCTTGTATTTTCTCAGGTCTCTGCTTTGAAACAGTAAGCCTGGCTGTGTATATAATTAGAGAGAGATTATGGCGAGGCCACTGCCAGCGACCACGGCCAACTGACATACTGTGTGTGCATTTGTGTGTGTCGGCGTGAGCTGGCGGTGGTTGTTTTGTCGTAGACTCTCTATAATCTCTGTGGGTGGATGCATATGAGTATACAAGACCACAGGTGATGTTTGTAGTGAAAAAATAACAGCCAGGACATCAAGTGAGGATGCAAAAATTATATTAGTAAACTACAGTGCAGCAAGAAAAATTCATCCATTTAACATACTCATGACTAAGAGGCCTTCCACAAATCCCATTCCATGAAAGACTAATGTTAATTTGATTGTCAGTGGTTGCCCTTTGTTACTCCAGGCCTCAAACTCAATCTCAGTGTAAACATGCCACACTGTGAACTTGGCAGATGTCTGCAGCTAGTATCTATCCTGCTGATTGCCCTCAGTGTTTAATTGTGAGTCCATCAATATCCTGTTTATTCAGTCTGCATAGGAATAATCACTTCAGTAAATGTGGAATGTTTTGACAGGATGTTTAGGGTTTGTAGGTCAGAAATCTTTTGTTTTTCTTTATATAAGTGCCTGGGAGAGTTTTAACCTCAAACATGTTTTTTTAAATTCCAGACAAAAATACCACTATTAAAGTGTGTCAGTATGTACCCATAAACACCAAAATATTTTTTATTATCATTAAATGTGCCAATGCCCATTAAAAAAAGACTTTCTCTCTATAGCTTATAATTTATTTTCTACAATTTTAGTTTTTTATGTAATGGCATTATAGCATTTGAATCTTCTCTCCATCTAACCAACTACACAATGCGTCTCTTTCTGTTACATTACCACCTACTTCCCATCATACCATGTTGCCTGAAAGTTACTAAATAATAGAAGAATTATGGGTATTTTATTCAGCCACTTTTCACGCACAGTTTCACACAAATTTGCGCTCAGAGCGTTTTTCTAACTGACTGCAGAATCACAGTGGTTTACTGCAGCCTGTACTAATAGACATCTTGCAGCTCACCACTCTCTCCCCCTTGCAATTAGTTTTCATTGAATGCTATTGATTTTGAACCCCTTTCAATTACATACACAAAAAGTCAACCACCTAGATGTTTGTAGTCATTAGGTGCAACTCTTTGTGTCTTCCTCAATACTAATTATGTGTGGCTGCTGGTGGTGGTATCCAACCCTCTTGGAAAAAGAAAAAAAAGAAAAACACTACATGCACCAGTAAAGATCTAGGGTCCTGTCGCATGTGAGTGTGCATGGGTGTATGTGATCGAGTGTCTGAGCACATGGCTATCCTTCCACCGTGAAGCCTATGGAGAATACACCTAATAAAATAAATATGACTTGGATAAAGAAAAAACATGGAAAGTGTTTGTCCCATGGCACGTCTTTCACTGAGTCTGTAATGTATTGCATTGTCTGTGTGGCCTGGCATTTCTCCTGCATTGTTAAAGGAATGCTCTTTGAAATGTCCTTGCTGTACTTAAGTCTAAATAAATCCTGACATAAATTTCTTGTATCCTTTGAACGGGATTTGAAGATTTATATTAAAATGTTTTTTTTGAGGGGGATTGAAAGGCAAGCAAGAAAAAGGAAAGAACTAAAGGAGAAAAAAAACATATTTACAGATTTGAGCCTTTCACAGAAATACAACTTGCAATGAAAAGGAATTTGCCTCCTTAGAGATTTCTGCAATTTTCCCTTTTAGACTATCAAAATAAAGTAATATATAATAAAAAAATCATTTTTCAAAACATGATTTTATTTATTAAGGGAACAAATACTAATTAAGCTGTAATTAAAATCAATGTGATAAATTAGGAGTCAAATGTGATTAGCCAAATTTGGATAAATTCCAAGAACAGATTAGAAACAAAGTCACTCACTGATATCAGCCAGGAAAGAGTTACATTGCCCTTTCTAAGGTGAACCACAGTAAAACCCATTATTAAAAAGTATTAGTGAGCCCTATAGCAGCAGTTGTTGGGATTCTAATATAATTTTAAAAAAATTGTCTAAGATTTATCCTGGATTTCATTAAAAATCAATAACCATCTAAAACACTGGAGATCTCCCTTAAAAGAAAGTACCATATATTGCAACCTGGACCTTTTTTTTATAGCATGCATTACATTTATATACTCATCCAGACACGTTTGGTGTGACTTTAAGTTCTTCGGGAAATGTTTAGATCAATTCACTATATGTGTATATCCATATAATGGGAGTTGTTGGGGCACCCAAAATGAAGCCATAAAATATCTGCCACAAAACTCCTTAATTTCACCAGGGAATTATGAATCACTAGCACTATTCCCCTGTCTTCTAATATATTGATTTTGTTTGTGTGTGTGGTAGAAATATCGGCATTGGTAGGTCTACTCTGTAGCGACAAGTACTCAGATCCCAGTATCGGTGTATCTTTTTGAGAAAAGTGGTATCATTGCATCCTCAATTAAAGTCATGTAATTATAACCTTACATTGTAAAGCTGCAGCAGCACACTGTTCTGTAAAGCCTTGTAATTTAGAGTATTATTTTCTGTAAAATGTCCAACTCAGTATAAATAATGGTTAACTGCTTCACTAGGTGGAGTAATTTCAGCATGTGTTCACATTTATATTATTCTTTACAACACATACACTACCGTTCAAAAGTTTGGGGTCACATTGAAATGTCCTTATTTTTGAAGGAAAAGCACTGTACTTTTCAATGAAGATAACTTTAAACTAGTCTTAACTTTAAAGAAACACACGCTATACATTGCTAATGTGGTAAATGACTATTCTAGCTGCAAATGTCTGGTTTTTGGTGCAATATCTACATGGGTGTATAGAGGCCCATTTCCAGCAACTATCACTCCAGTGTTCTAATGGTACAATGTGTTTGCTCATTGGCTCAGAAGGCTAATTGATGATTAGAAAACCCTTGTGCAATCATGTTCACACATCTGAAAACAGTTTAGCTCGGTACAGAAGCTACAAAACTGACCTTCCTTTGAGCAGATTGAGTTTCTGGAGCATCACATTTGTGGGGTCAATTAAACGCTCAAAATGGCCAGAAAAAGAGAACTTTCATCTGAAACTCGACAGTCTATTCTTGTTCTTAGAAATGAAGGCTATTCCATGCGAGAAATTGCTAAGAAATTGAAGATTTCCTACAACGGTGTGTACTACTCCCTTCAGAGGACAGCACAAACAGGCTCTAACCAGAGTAGAAAAAGAAGTGGGAGGCCGCGTTGCACAACTGAGCAAGAAGATAAGTACATTAGAGTCTCTAGTTTGAGAAACAGACGCCTCACAGGTCCCCAACTGGCATCTTCATTAAATAGTACCCGCAAAACACCAGTGTCAACATCTACAGTGAAGAGGCGGCTGCGGGATTCTGGGCTTCAGGGCAGAGTGGCAAAGAAAAAGCCATATCTGAGACTGGCCAATAAAAGAAAAAGATTAAGATGGGCAAAAGAACACAGACATTGGACAGAGGAAGACTGGAAAAAAGTGCTGTGGACGGATGAATCCAAGTTTGAGGTGTTTGGATCACAAAGAAGAACGTTTGTGAGACGCAGAACAACTGAAAAGATGCTGGAAGAATGCCTGACGCCATCTGTTAAGCATGGTGGAGGTAATGTGATGGTCTGGGGTTGCTTTGGTGCTGGTAAGGTGGGAGATTTGTACAGGGTAAAAGGGATTCTGAATAAGGAAGGCTATCACTCCATTTTGCAACGCCATGCCATACCCAGTGGACAGCGCTTGATTGGAGCCAATTTCATCCTACAACAGGACAATGACCCAAAACACACCTCGAAATTGTGCAAGAACTATTTAGAGAAGAAGCAGGCAGCTGGTATTCTATCGGTAATGGAGTGGCCAGCGCAGTCACCAGATTTGAACCCCGTTGAGCTGTTGTGGGAGCAGCTTGACCGTATGGTACGCAAGAAGTGCCCATCCAACCAATCCAAATTGTGGGAGCTGCTTCTAGAAGCGTGGGGTGCAATTTCTCCAGATTACCTCAACAAATTAACAGCTAGAATGCCAAAGGTCTGCAATGCTGTAATTGCTGCAAATTGAGGATTCTTTGATGAAAGCAAAGTTTGATGTAAAAACAATCTTATTTCAAATAAAAATCATTATTTCTAACCCTGTCAATGTCTTGACTCTATTTTTTATTCATTTCACAACGTATGGTGGTGAATAAGTGTGACTTTTCATGGAAAACACAACATTGTTTGGGTGACCCCAAACTTTTGAACGGTAGTGTATATTAATAACATCAGAATATATATATTTTGAGCTGCTACCTGTGTAATCAGTCCCCAAGTCAACTGTTTTTATGTTAACTCTTCTTCTACTTTCCCTAATCTCATTTGCTGCACTTGCTACAATAAAAGATAATATTATGTTAAGCTTTAGTAGATTTAATATGGAAAACACATTTGACCAAACCAAATTAGATATTTTCATTGGCAAAACATCCAGACTTAATTTATATTAATCTCATTCTATTCTCTTTCAAGTATGGACCTTGTGTCTTATTGTTCTACTTTTAAAGAAAAATATAACAGGTCAAACTATCATTTGGGCATAGGAACTTTTTTTTATTGGAACTAATGGATGTATGTCAACACATATTTATTTTATACTGACAAAAGACATCATCTCATCACTTCTGACTCCTGACTCTGGTTCAGACACTGATTGTCTTTTTTTTTTAAAGTATAATTCTCAGCACGAGTCTCCAACTTTCGCAAAGGCTTTAATTAATTCACTTCAGTTTTATTATTGTAGTGCTGAATCTACTAGCATTGCAGGGTACTTATTTATAGCAGGTCCACACCATGCTCTTCATTATATTAGTACTCATTTATAACATTAACCCAACAAATAAGCCTGCCCACTTTGGACTTGTGAGCTCATTTTGCTTCATCCTGAATTTTCCTTCTAACTCTTAGGAGCTACGAGATAAAGTGTCATGATCGGTCCCTGTCTGTGTTGTTTATTCCTCCTTGTTTCCTCCCAGTCTGTTTTAGTTACTTAGTCCTAGTTTGTTTCACCTGTTGTCTTATTAGTCCTCCCTGTGTTTTCTTCCTCTGCTCCCAGGTGTTCCATGTTTCCTGATTACCCTCCCCACAGTATATATACCCTTCTGTGTCTGTCTGTCCTCGTCGGGTCGTTGTCGTCGTTACCTCCCCTAGTTCTCTGTGCTTCTCGTCTTTCTGGACATTTAATAAACATGGGCCGTAAGAGCCACAAACGCCGCTCCGCATCTGGGTCCTCCTTGAGCCAAAACATGACATTACGACCCGACCCGCCACTGGACCCAGCGGAGTATCGCCACACTGATCGTGAATGGAGGAGACTGATTGATTGGAGCGTGAATCAAGGACTCTATTCAGACTCACCTTTCTGTGGATCGCGGCTGGCTCGCTGTCCGCCCGGTGTTGGGCCCCGCCGTCGTGAGGAGGGCGGCCTCTCCGCTCCTCGGGCCTCGAGTCATCGCCGCGCTTCTGAGCGTCCTCCTGGGAACGTAGTTGGAGTTTCCCCGTCGTTCCTCCTTGCGTCTATGTATGACGATTCAGAGGAGGACGATGACGGCTTCCCGGAGTTCTTCTCCGACTCCCAGGACGACGAGCTGGACTTTTGCGGCGGTGCCCGGGGTGCGCCGCCCTCGCCGCGGCCTTCTGCTTCCTGGGTTGACCGGTTGATCTCCCTGGCTCCTTCCGCCGATCCTCCACCCATCTGTGATCCCTCTGGGACTGGCCCTCTTCCTGCTTCCCGGCGACGAGGAGGGAGGCGTCGCCGAGCTGCTCCATCGGCTCCAGGAGGTTTCTCGCCTCCTTCTCGGAGTTGCAGCGCCTCGGCTCCTCCTGTCCCGCTTGGTGCTGCCTCCGGCTTCGGTGACTCGACCGCCGCTTCCTCCTGCCGCCCACGGCCGGTTTCGGGTCTGCCTCCTCATCCTCTCCAGCACAGCCAGGCGCCGGCGTTTCCCTCAGGTGGAGCTGAGTTAACCCAGGGTCAATGGAACAGAGGGAAGAGTTCCGTAAGGAATGTTGAGCCCAGGTCCCCTGTGGAGACTGTTTTTGAGCGCTTTTCAGAGGCTCACCTGGAACCCCGGTTCCGAGTTCCCTCCGAGGGCGTCCAGACGGATGCGCCTCGGCTCCGAGATTCCTCCGAGGGTGTTCTGGAGAACACGCCTCGGTTCCGATTCCTCCGAGGGTGTTCTGAGAACACGCCTCGGGTTCCTGATTCCTCGAGGGTGTTCTGGAGAACACGCCTCGGTTCCTGATTCCTCCGAGGGTGTTCTGGAGAACACGCCTCGGGTTCCTGATTCCTCCGAGGGTGTTCTGGAGAGCACGCCTCGGGTTCCTGATTCCTCCGAGGGTGTTCAGGAGAGCACGCCTCGGGTTCCTGATTCCTCCGAGGGTGTTCTGGAGAACACGCCTCGGGTTCCTGATTCCTCCGAGGGTGTTCTGGAGAGCACGCCTCGGGTTCCTGATTCCTCCGAGGGTGTTCTGGAGAGCACGCCTCGGGTTCCTGATTCCTCCGAGGGTGTTCTGGAGAGCACGCCTCGGGTTCCTGATTCCTCCGAGGGTGTTCTGGAGAGCACGCCTCGGGTTCCTGATTCCTCCGAGGGTGTTCTGGAGAGCACGCCTCGGGTTCCTGATTCCTCCGAGGGTGTTCTGGAGAACACGCCTCGGGTTCCTGATTCCTCCGAGGGTGTTCTGGGGAGCACGCCTCGGGTTCCTGATTCCTCCGAGGGTGTTCTGGGGAGCACGCCTCGGGTTCCTGATTCCTCCGAGGGTGTTCTGGAGAACACGCCTCGGGTTCCTGATTCCTCCGAGGGTGTTCTGGAGAGCACGCCTCGGGTTCCTGATTCCTCCGAGGGTGTTCTGGGGAGCACGCCTCGGGTTCCTGATTCCTCCGAGGGTGTTCTGGAGAACACGCCTCGGGTTCCTGATTCCTCCGAGGGTGTTCTGGAGAACACGCCTCGGGTTCCTGATTCCTCCGAGGGTGTTCTGGAGAACACGCCTCGGGTTCCTGATTCCTCCGAGGGTGTTCCGGAGAGCACGCCTCGGGTTCCTGATTCCTCCGAGGGTGTTCCGGGGAGCACGCCTCGGGTTCCTGATTCCTCCGAGGGTGTTCCGGGGAGCACGCCTCGGGTTCCTGATTCCTCTGAGGGTGTTCTGGAGAGCACGCCTCGGGTTCCTGATTCCTCTGAGGGTGTTCTGGAGAGCACGCCTCGGGTTCCTGATTCCTCCGAGGGTGTTCAGGCGAACACGCCTCCGGTTCCTGACTCTTCAGAGGGTGTTCAGGCGAACACGCCTCCGGTTCCTGCCTCTGCAGAGGGTGTTCAGGCGAACACGCCTCCACCTAAGCTCAAGGTTCCACGCCGCCGGCCTCCAAGGCTCAAGGTTCCACGCCGCCGGCCTCCAAGGCTCAAGGTTCCACGCCGCCGGCCTCCAAGGCTCAAGGTTCCACGCCGCCGGCCCCCAAGGCTCAAGGTTCCACGCCGTCGGTCCCCAAGGCTCAAGGTTCCACGCCGCCGGCCCCCAAGGCTCAAGGTTCCACGCCGCCGGCCCCCAAGGCTCAAGGTTCCACGCCGCCGGCCCCCAAGGCTCAAGGTTCCACGCCGCCGGCCCCCAAGGCTCAAGGTTCCACGCCGCCGGCCCCCAAGGCTCAAGGTTCCACGCCGCCGGCTCCCAAGGCTCAAGGTTCCTCGTCGTCGGCCTCCTCGTCTGACGGTCCCTCGTCGTCGGCCTCCTCGTCTGACGGTCCCTCGTCGTCGGCCTCCTCGTCTGACGGTCCCTCGTCGTCGGCCTCCTCGTCTGCTGTTTCCTCGTCGCCGGCCTCCTCGTCTGCTGTTTCCTCGTCGCCGGCCTCCTCGTCTGCTGTTTCCTCGTCGCCGGCCTCCTCGTCTGCTGTTTCCTCGTCGCCGGCCTCCTCGTCTGCTGTTTCCTCGTCGCCGGCCTCCTCGTCTGCTGTTTCCTCGTCGCCGGCCTCCTCGTCTGTTGGTTCCTCGTCGCCGGCCTCCTCGTCTGTTGGTTCCTCGTCGCCGGCCTCCTCGTCTGTTGGTTCCTCGTCGCCGGCCTCCTCGTCTGTTGGTTCCTCGTCGCCGGCCTCCTCGTCTGTTGGTTCCTCGCCGCCGGCCTCCTCGTCTGTTGGTTCCTCGTCGCCGGCCTCCTCGTCTGTTGGTCCCTCGCCGCCGGCCGCCACGTCATGGGTCTTCTGGGGACTGTGGTTTTGTCCCTCCGTCCTGGACCCCCTCCTCCCGCCCTGGCTTGAGTTTCCTACTTGGTGCGCCAGGTGGCGCACCTTGAGGGGGGGGTATTGTCATGATCCGTCCCTGTCTGTGTTGTTTATTCCTCCTTGTTTCCTCCCAGTCTGTTTTAGTTACTTAGTCCTAGTTTGTTTCACCTGTTGTCTTATTAGTCCTCCCTGTGTTTTCTGCCTCTGCTCCCAGGTGTTCCACGTTTCCTGATTACCCTCCCCACAGTATATATACCCTTCTGTGTCTGTCTGTCCTCGTCGGGTCGTTGTCGTCGTTACCTCCCCTAGTTCTCTGTGCTTCTCGTCTTTCTGGACATTTAATAAACATGGGCCGTAAGAGCCACAAACGCCGCTCCGCATCTGGGTCCTCCTTGAGCCAAAACATGACATAAAGTTTCCATGTTACATGGCGTTCTGTCATCATTTTTATTGAAATGACATGTAATGTTTGCTGCCCCAAGATCACACCATTGACTAGATAAATTAACTTGAATGGTGGTTTGCAGGGACAGTTCAACATGTTGTCTTAACTGTTCCATTGTGCTTGTTAGCTGTTTTGATCCTCATTTTTTGCAAAAAAGCAAAAATGGTATGGCCGTCTGTTTAATAGTAGTCATTTCTGCGCCACCCTATTTTACGTTTCAAACGCTGCTGACTGATTGCTCTGGCGTTTAATGTTGAGGTGCACAGAGAGAAAAAAAATGAAAGCAGCCAGCTGGCAGCTGTGAAGGGGCCCTTTATGGCAAACTGTTTCGGTAAAAACTCTATATCCTTGTATCCATTGCTCTCTATGCTAAATTGTATGCAACTACATGGGACTAGTTAAACATTTTCCCCTACACGTTTAAACCTTTGTCAAACTACTGCATAAATTGTGTAAATATGAACTCTTTTTTGACTAGTTGCATATTTAGCACACTCCGCTTGCCAAAGATCGGCCCTTGCAGCCCAGATATCAGACCGGCCCTACGGGAAATGTCCAGGTTCTCCGGATTAGCCCCTCCGGGCCTGATTGTTGCCATCTGTAATTACACTTGTAGTGTGGGCAGGACTGAGCAGATAAGTCATTTTGTTTGTGCAATTTTGTTTGTAATTAGCAAACACCCAAACGTGAACCATGATGTTTGCAGGAGTAAGTTCTGTCTAATTTGTTTTCTGTATAACGCCATCATGAAACAGAATGAAAGCCCTGCTCAGACTACAACTGTGATGCTGCACAGCAGTGACAACATTGAATTCACGGGTTGGTGTAGTTGGAATAAAAGCCTGTAAAACACCCCAGATGTCAATAGCAAAACACCCCACCCAACTCGCAAGGTAAAAATGTTAGCAATTCCTAACCAAACACTGATGAAATGAAGTAGTTTTGTGGCAGATAATGTCTTATTTAGAGGCTGCTCTTTGGCTGTCCCAACAACTAACATTATATGGATAATACGCTGATTGTGAATGGATCTAAATATTTGCCAAAGGACTTAAATTGCCATCAAACTTGTCTGGGTCAGTAAACAAACCTAATACATGCTATAAATAGCTATTTTTATTTCACCTAAGTGGCAGCTCTACACTTCCGTATTCTAGTCAATATTTATATCCTATCAATATTTGACCCTCATTTTCAATCTTCAATCCTAAAACTCGCCTGACAATCTGAATCTTTTAGGTGAGACAAAAAAAAAAGAAATAAATAAAAAATAAAAGTCTGTATATCATTTGGACTTTTTATGTAATTGCTTACTTTAAATGCTGCAGATAAGCATAAACGGTTGCACAGGTCTGTGTTTGCATCGGCTTCAGACATATATTTGCTCATCCTGTAAACAAGGATGCCATGCATATGTACAGAACAGATTTGGCTACCTTCTCAGAGTTGACTCATTATACCCTCTCCTGCCGCTTGGCAACTATTCAATGACTATGAAAGGGCATGTATTATATAGTAACGCAAAGAAGCAGAAACTCACGTTGTACTAATATTTTACACATTTTAAATTATAACCTTTATTAATAACCACGTAGGAAATTAGCAACATAAAGTGGAAAGTACACGTTAAAAACAGCAAAAGCTTAAAGGGGGGGTGGCATGTAAAATCCACTTTTTAAATCTTGTCATCGAATTCTTATGTCTCCTTGCCTCCTTAAAAAAACATGCCTAAAGCATTTCTTAGATGAATTTATGTATGCTTGAGTAATCTTTTGAAACTCTTGTGGCCGCCAGAGTCCTCCTAGTTACGCCCCTACATATGGATTACTGCCCTCTCTCCACAGCCCTCCCTCACCTGCTCCCCGAGCAAAAAGACAGAATGTTGTCAACAGCAATCAGCTATCAGCTGTGGAAATTAGTATATACCTAGTTATTTTTTCCAATTGTGCAATACCTTCTTGAAATTTTTTTTTAAAAGTCTGACACACCTAAGATGCTTCACTACTGTAATATCAGTGATGCTGTGATTGACACGGAGTCAGAGCATCAGCACAACATGGAGGAAATACTAGTAAACATCATGGCTAATCACCCTGAGCTACATGACACCATGTTTTCTATACAGAGACAGGAATAAAAAAATAAACATTATAAAGAGATTAAACTATTTAGACAGGAAAACTCAAGAGCCATTTTGGCTTAAGACCAACCCCTTTAAGACCAACAAGATAAAGACAGTTAAAAAGTAAAAATAAAACCTGTTTGCCTTTGTTAGCCTTGGGGACCAGCTGCAAGGGAGTTTATCATAATGTTTGACAGCAGGTGGAGGGAAAGGCTGACCAAAGTTTTCTGTCTTTTTAAAAATTGCAGTAAAGCTTTGCCATTTGTAACAGTTTATATTTCATGTATTTTAAAACTAAAGCCAAATATGACACTCGTAACTTGATCTGGGGGAATCTCATAGATCATCTCCCCTCACTAGGGAAATTATCTTGAGGAGATCCTAAGCAATGCAAGTAATGTAGCCACAGAGATGTACCGTTATAATAGTTTGACTTTTTATTCTAACACTGGCAACAGTTATCCACACAAGATTAAGGTTTGCGGTCAGCAGGTGGTCATGAATGGTGGCTTGTTAATGTTTACTTTGTTTGATTCCAGAGATGATGTTTGAGGAATGGCAGAAGCTGTATGGTGGACAGGTAGGTGAGTGTTTAGACTCTAGAGGGATCCAAACAGGTGATATAAAGAGGCTAGCCAAAGGAGCAGTAAGGAGATTCTTGAAAGGATCCAAGGAAATTAGGATTCTACAAGCTAAGCATTAAAATCAGTACTGATAAATCTTAAAAGGAGAAAAGCAGGAATTAGCCTCAGAACTTGAGGAAAGAAACAACAGAAGACAAGGTAGTCCTGATTACATTGGGGGTGAGCAAAACAGTCTGACGATCTGCCTTAGGGGATCTGCTCTTCTTTAAGCTTTTCCTTTTTGGTCTTTATGAGCTACAGCTGTGGGAGGACACCTACTAGTCACACCCTGCGAAGGAAGAGATAAGGATTGAAACATGCACATACCAACCCGTACACAGCTGTGTGGATATGACATGCGATTGTGTGTCTGATTGCTTCGGTGACTGTAAGTGCAAAAGACAAACTAACAGGGAGTTACAGTGTGTGTGAGAGAGTAATTAAAACAGTAATTAAAGGTCTCCTTCACTGACAATTATGAAAAACGTTTTTTCTTTTCAGTACAATCAGTCATTCTGAGTTGTATAAACATGCTGCATATGACATTTTTTGTCCAAACTCAATTCCTTGCATCAGTTAGGGACACGGCTGAGTCTAAAAAGCCATTCGTTCTAACATCATTACGAATGGGACCGCCCACAGGAGGGCAGCATTGTTTTGGCCAGGTAGCTGTAGCTATGAGAAGCAGACAGTTCGCAACTCTGCAACATGGCAGAACATGTTCAGTATTTGTGGCGATAACACATTAACACTATTTTTTTAAACATTTTTTTAAACCCACAGAAGACTGGAATTTGTTTTTGGAACACCACCGGGAAAATACAAGCTCTGTTAGCTATGTGTTCAGTCACTTTGAACAGAGTAACTTCATAGTTACGGGCCTATAGTACTGACTTTGCCTTTGAAGCTGGACTCAAAACCAGGATCTGTACCAAAGGTGGAACACTAGCTCCAAGGCTACTGTAAGTAAAAATAAATTGTTCACCCAATGTTTCACTTTTTAAGTATTGTGTTAAAAAAAACGCCATGAAATATACTAACTCGGCTAACGTGCTAATATCTTTAACCGCATCCACCCAGAGAAGTAGCTTATTTAACTATCCTCAAACCTTACCTAAGCTTCAAACCACAAAGTGTAGTATCAGCAGCTCCGTGTAGCTAAATCTCCTGGCCTACGGAGATCGCCGCAAGCCTACCTGCTCATCAGTAGGCGGTAGTGGCTTGATCCAAACAGACTGTAGATAAGACGAGACGACCCAGGGAATTTTAGCATATTACTGAGCAGAGAAAAAGAAACAAATAATGTTTACCACAGTAGCAAAGAGGGAAGGGCATAGAGAAGCTTGCCCAGTGTAGCTCTGGCTTGAGGCTCAGTATGAGGCCGCAGTCCAGTCTTGTTTGGGAAGGCAGCCTAAACTGGCTGGTAAAGGCTAAATACTAGCAGGATTTTTGTTTCACATTACACTTTTATAATTTTAGTAAACAGCGATAGTGTAAGAGTGTGTTGCAGCTATCCAAGCAAAGGACAGAAACTTGCATGTCATTAATCTTGATGAGCAGGCCTTCAAATTGCTGCTAGGTATCAAAGATTTTACATTTTGTCTGAGCTGTTTTCAGAAGTCAGTAGAAATGAGTGGAATAGACAGCAAGAATCTCAACAGACAGCAAGAGCTTTATCCTGTACTGCAAGTTTTATCTTTGAAACAGAAGTAAACAGTTAAACAATACAAAGTGTGCTTAACTCTATACAAATTAAATTAAACTCTCACAACCTAAGACAATCAGTCAAGTAAAGAACCTCTACGTCCAGGTATTTTGTTCACAATTAAAGCAAACAGTTAAACAGCATGAGGTGTGTCTACCTCAATAGTCCCACTCAATAATCAAACACACAATCTCAGACAACGGGGACTCTCCATTTCTGCAGCTTCATTGAACCGGTTTGCCGTTTTTGTGTGTGGCATGCACATTCTAGCCTACCACCAAACATGACTTTCTCTTAGCCAATAATAACCACTTTTGCCATTGTTAATTCACCCTGCCTTGCCACAAGCAGTTTAAATGCGAAGTTAGGGGTGCTTTTGGAGTACACAGGTTATTCTATCAATTCATGGAGACACACCGCATTTGACGCCCTTAAACAGTAATGCCGTAATGATGTAAAAAGTAATTAGCTGGATTATCCTCTCGCTGATAAAAGAACGGTGTTACTGAACATCGTTATTTTAAAGGCTTTTTTGCCAACACTGGTGACTGAGTCATCTCCTGTACTCTTACAGATGTAAGAATTTATTTTTTGTTAGACGGGATATTGTTTTTTTTGGGAATAGTAGTACAATGATCTTTGTGCATAGTTATATGCATCTATCAATCCATTTTCTAAATCCTGTTAGTCTTAGCAGGGCCAGGGGTGGTGATACTTACAGCCTCCTGGTGATAGGGGAAATATGGGATCCACCTTGAACAGGTCAGGGTCCATCACAGAGCAACACAGAGGCACAACTATGCATGCAGATAATAATATCTGAAGGGAATGTAGAGCATTGTAAAATGTGTAAAGTTTTTCTGGACACTGAAGTAAAAAAGCAGAGTATGAAGAGAACATCTTTAGGTATAAATCATTTAGGTTTGAGCAATGACGACTGAAATAAATCGGAAGTGTTCTTAAATTAAAATTTTTGTCAACTTCTTGCTTATAATTTAACTGACAAAACAGCATGCCAACAGACAGTGACTCTGATATGTTTAAATTAATACTTGCATTTGTATAAAGAGCACCTTGACATCATGAAGAATCAAATTTTTCCACATACTTTGACATCAGCATTCTATTATTTGTTCACCAAAGGTCAACGTTCAGTTTTTTTTCCCCTTTGGCACCTAATTAAAATTGTTTGTTTGACAGCTTCACAGGGCTGTCTCAGCGATTCTCTTGTCTCACATTTCAACAGTTTAAAGGTTTTCTGAAGAAAGTTTTTAGCCCTTGGATCAAAGTCAGAGAGATCCTCTAATTATGACTGGGTGTCTCACTCTCTCTTTCCCACCTGCTCTCTTGATCTCTCTGTCATTGACTTGACTATCTATCACAAAGTATTCCTTTGATAATTACATGCCAAAATGACTTAAAACCCTTCCAGTAGGTGTAAGGCATTGCAGCCTGAATGACGTGCCAACCAACCCTGAGGACTTTTAAACAAGGTAAGTTAGGAGAACGACATGCGGTTCCTTTCCCCCTTTCCCATAACTGTTCAGCAAGAGCTAATTACAGTCTATTATAATCCTCAGACTTGTTAGTTTGACTAAACAAGATGCCTCTGAATCTATCTTCTCCTGCACATGTCTGTGGGAGCAAGAGGGGGACAAGCTGGCCGTAAGTGAGGTGAAGACAGGTTCCCTTTCAGAGAAACAGATAATTAAACAGTGTACAGAAGAGTGGAGGCTTATTTATTCATTTTAGTGGATTCAGCAAGCAGGGAAGAGGACTCCTATGTGTTTTTCAGGCGATGGAAATGAGACTTCAGGAAAGAGGTGCAGAAAGGAAATAGAATGCTGATGGGCAAAATGCCAAGCCACAGAGTCTCTGGTGGGTTCTTCCATGACACAGCTGTATATGGATGTCTGTGTGTGTACAGGTGTGTATGGAGAAGCAAAACCCCAGAACAAGCCAGCAGAGCCTGAACATTTGGCACTTGCAGTTCATGTGTTAAATGTGGGCATGGTTGTCAGCGTGTAAGGAGGTGTGTTGAACTTGCTTAGCATGTCTGTTGGACACTTGCACACTTTGTATACTTTTACACACCATGGCAGAGTCATGGAGGCACAGAGGTGTGCTTAAGTGTCTGGGTGCCTCAGTGTGACTGTAAGTATAACAGATGAACTAACAGTTGAGTTTGTGTGGGTGAGCAAGTCAAAAAGGGAAGTTTATCATTCTGTAAAAAAAATTCTGTATGGTTACATGTTTATATATGTCTTCTTTTTATGACAATTTTCTCTAAAATAAAGGTGGAGATGTTTATATGTCAGTGCAGATGCAAAAAAATTTGAAAACAACTGTTTCATGAAAAAATTTAGATTAGGGTAGAAATGTATTACCTCTTTTGCAAAGTATAGTACTAATGTTTTTTGAAAGAGATGCAGGTAATTTGGAGTTTTTTTTAAATAAAAAAGGTTGTGTTAGTACATTGCCTAGCAGAACTTCAGAAACCCCCCTGAACTTTCCCACTGTTTGCATCATACACTCAAACTCCAGTGTACTTTATTGGAATTACATATAAAAGAGCAATGGTAATGTATAACTGTGGAATGGAAGTAAATTATGGCTTTCATATTTTATTTTATTTTTCATCTGACAAATTGCGGAGCATTTCTGTTTAACTGCTCTGAGATTTAAAAAAAATGTAGAACTGCCTTTCACTGAATACATTAGCAAATCTTTGAGAGTAGGCCTCTACCAGCTTTTCTCATCCTGAGACCAGTTAGTTTACACTGATGAAGTTCATTAGAGTTAGAAATACAGCAGTTTTAGAATGTAGATCTGTTTTAGGCCTTATCTTTGTGCTATTCTAGTATGTGAGTATACTTTGATCTAAACCTTATTTGTAGTTCTGGGTGTATGTTTAGTCACTATTTTGTTGTAATAAGAACTTTCCAACCAGTCTCAAGTATTTTGGAACCAAAAGCATTTTTTTTCTGCTGCTAACCTGTATTTACCTAAATTCAGCATCAGATTAAACCTGATCATCAGTCCTGACTCTGCTAAAGAAAAGCCTCGCCACAGGCTTACGTTGTTACTTCTGTCTTTTGGGGGTTTTTTTGCAACATAAATTGTGCTTTAAGGGTGTTTTGCAGCATTAGTTTTGTTCCAAATATAGGGTTTTGCATGCAGGCCAAATAATCTAAAATTTGATCTAATTTATTTAAAACACTTTTGTATGATGTATGCTTTATCTCACTTAGTTTGTGGCAATCTGCAAACGAAATTCAATATGACTTTATTTTCAGCAGTTTTACCCACCTGAGCTGTTAATTTCTGCAGCTCGACCAGAGTTACCATAGGCCTTTTGGTAAATTCCCACTTTTTTTATTTCTTTGCAGGCCTGTCAGTTTAAGTGAAAACAAATGTCTTGGGAAGCTGGGAAAAGTGCCATACTTATTTGATTTTGAGATGATAGACTTAATAGTACACTGTGAGGTGTTTCCAGGTGTTTAGGAGATGTGTGATTGTTTTTATTCCAAAATAAGAAAAGTTATCAATAGTTTTCCAAATCCCTATATGTGTTCTTTTTTATAGAAATGTGTTATTACAGAAATGTAAGATATTTTGAAGACCATTTATTTTTGCATATTGAAAGACTGTACACAAGCCTCCATTCTTGAGCTTTCTGTTGATGTGCTGAACCACACAGTTTCAATTTGAAGTGCTTTGGGTATGTTTGAGGTTTACACTATGAGTAGTCTACTTGTTTTTTTGTTTTGTTTTTGTTTAATTATGGGACTCTCTCACATACCCAGCTGCCAGAACCTAAACCCCAAAATACACTATACACTTGCAACAGAACGAAGGTAGGTACTGTCTTGCTCAGTTCAGGCAGTATCTAAAGCAACAGTGACACCTGTGGTTTAGAAATAGAACTACAAGAGACAAAGTTGGAAATACTGAATTTGAACTCACATATGATCTCAGAGTTTGTTAAAAAATGCTCCATAATGTATTAACTGTAATTTTGTCAGCTATTTCAGATGAGTTCCTCTCTATCACTACTGATTAAGATGATGATTAGGTTCAGGGTAGCATTGCTGAGATTCAACCACATGAACAATATTATTGTTAAATTATATTAATCAAAACATAAATGAATTAAAGATCAGTGACATCCATCTAAAGGAATAGTGTCTTGTTGTCTGAAAATAATGACTCCCTTCGTGTTTGTCCATCTCTGTGTAAGTCACTGTGCTTTTGTGTGTTTTGCGTAGCCTATGTCTGTGTGGGAGAGAAAGAACTGACTGTCAGACTGTCTGTCTATCACCACTGATACTAGCAGTTTGCTGGAGGGGAAACATCTAGATATTTCTGCTTGACCGTACAGCTGCCCAGGCTGAGACGGCCTCTCTTCCCGTGCCGGCCCCTCTGCGGACAGCTGTGCCGGATGTGTCTGTTCATGTCTTAGTGTGTGTGCAAGTGTGTTTATGGACGTCAGACAACTCGAGACAATGTGGGGGCCAGTTGGACAGTGATTTTGGAATCTGTTTCACCCTCAGGTGACTGTCAAGCTGTCAGAAAAGCAGGTTTGTTCCAGCTCAAGATGTATCTCCCCATGTTTATATTTGCAGCTATTTTCCCCTTTGAGTGCTAACATCTTGTTGACAATGCTGTACACAGAGAATCCGGACAGGTAAATAAGTCACACACGGCTTCTGGCCTGCCGATGCAGCCATACTGAAGAAGCAGGACTTACAAGGTAAAGAAACTACAGACCAAAATGTACATCGAATTATTATTTTTTTTTTATGTAAGCTTTGTTTTGATTTATTGTATAATTTTAAATGATTGTAATGCTAAAATTCACAGCTAAGGTACTAACTTTTAACCAATTACTTCCTCGTATTAATTAAAATTACATTAAGTAGAAAAGTTAAAAACAGCAAGTTAAAACATAATTTATTTATTTTAGTTGACCTTCATGTAATATCTCGGTTTGCTAAAAAGAGGTACACAAACTAAAATCATCCTGAAATACTCATCAGATTTAAACAAACTCAGTTAAACCAGTTCTTTAGTTTTCCAGAAAATCAGTTGATTGTTCTATGTAAAAAGGGGTAGAATGGACAAGGGCCCTTTTACCAATTTCGGTGGTAGTATTTGGTCCCCACTGATCCTTAGGTGCTATATTTGACTACATTAATAATTAGTATTTTACACTGACATCAAATCACAAATCTAAGTTAACAGGAGACGCAACGTTGTCTTCCCGATAAATAACTCCTAATGACCGAGCTTTTGGGTGGCTAAAAGCCTGATATCCCAACCTTTTCATGGAAATACAATGGCACAAATAAATTAATTAGTAACTCTTGTGATGCATAAAAATTAATAAGACAAATCCATATTTTATTGTTAAATGTCACACCATAACCAAAATCCAAAAATGAATTAAAGTACATTTATTCAGTGGGTGTAAACTGTGTTTGGAAATGAATGTTTGATATAATTCTGTTAGTTTTATTGTATTTTTGTTTCTTTTTGTTAAATGGGACAACAAATTGCCATTCTTTCAAATTTTATTGTCTTCCTCTATACTATCTCCTTAGCTCAGCCCAAATGTTTTGTATAGTATTTAGGTATGTGGCTTGAAAACTATGTTGGGCAAATAACGTCTATGTTGACTTAATAATTAATAACTAGTATGTTGGAGACATATTGGAAGACAATTTCTTTTTTTTTTTTCAATTTCTTGATAGAGTCCATGAGCTTTTGTATCTAAAATATATCGATATTTGGAAGAGGTTGTGATGACATGGATCTTTACATGAACCCATTCATGAATGTCTAATGAAGAAAAGCTCAGTCTTTGGCTACTCCCAGATAACCTCAGCAGAGTTTTGTTAAATTCACCATGTTGGGTTTGGGATGGTAAGAGAGCAAAGAATTTATCTTTTTCCAAAACTAACTGGTATGTTGATGACATCTAAAGGCCGTTATGGAGAACTAGTGACCCCGAGATACCACTGTTTGCTGCACTTCTATAACTGTGAGGGTTGGAGATTCTACCTTTCTTAACATCCTCCTTACTGTAAATAAGTAATTGGTAAGTAAACATTATTTAAATAGCACTATTTAGATCCAAGAATCACAAAGAAAAAAATATTACTGAAAATTATTAAAAACACAAAAATGAAATCCACTGGGGGACATTGAAACAGTCCACACACCTAGTTATAATCTAGTGGCTCACTCTAAACAGCTTATTTGAAGAGGAGAGTTCATGGTGGACAAATTAAAATGGTCTTAATTCAGAGCAGGCCATAATGTCTTAAAGAAAAGGCCCTTTGGGTCATATCTTATTTATTTATACCCCAGGGGAAGTAAAACTCAATAGATAAGCTTTTTGACACTTTGAGAAAATGTGGTGCACTTTAAAATCCCAAAATAGAATGAAATGCTTAATTTAGAGTAACTTCAAAAGGATTGTTAAGAACAATTTTCCCAACACTGCAGTTAGGGTGCATTTTTCTAAAATACCTTAAGGATGAATATAGAGATCCGTGTATGGTTTTTTGTTTTTGTTTTACACATCTCTGCAAAGACTGCCACTAAATTAGACCATGTTCGTATTTGATGGATTTGCATCAAAAAGTCTCACACAAGGCTTTTTAAAAAAATATAATTTGAGTACCAGCTCAACACATTCATGGGATGTCTCTGAAAACTATCTGAACTCCATGTTTTATTTCTCCCAAATCTCTCTAGATTGAGAATTTAGATCTGAAACAAGACTGGAAAAGTATACGCATTATATCTACTGCATCCATGTGCTTTATCGCTTGGCAGATAATAATGAGCCTCTTAGTTTATCGTTCACAAGGCAGTCTACTCATTTCGTTGTCTGCTGTCCCTGGTGTGTCCTAATCATTCTCATGATCCCTGCAGCATTGAGAACAAAGTGAGAAAGAGACTATTTATCATAACACCTATTACCTATTGTATGGCAACAATTGTACATTAGTTTATTTTTTATTTTTTACAAAACAGCATACAATAATTGAACTCCCCCTTGGACATGAACAACAGAAAGAGGTTGGCTGTCACATATCCAAAAACAAAGATTTTTCTTTTTTTTCCTTTTTGTTTCCCAGTCCAGGATGGTAATAAATAAAAGCATTAGAGATTACTGTTGGTTTTTTGGTCAAGCCTGTTATCAAAGAGTAACAATGGTTGAGAAAGATAGCACAGGCTTCCATGAAACTAAAACTTTTTTTTTTTTTTTTGTTAAAGCCATCCAGCCATCCGGGGAAATAATTGCCCGGATACAAGTTCATTGTATGAGGGCCAATATAACCATCAGCAGCCTGATGTGTCTGTTGTTTGTGATTGCATGCTTCCATCACTTCCCAGAAGATAGGTGATAAACTACAAAGACAGCATGGTGCCAAACAGATGCTGCAACAAATATGAGGATTTACATCTGTACTCTTCATATGTGCAAAAGCTTTACAATGGACCTCGGATGGACCCTAAAGGACGGGGCTAAAATCTGTGTCTCTGGTTACACTATTTCCCAGCTTCAAACCATTTTATTTTATCTTCTCTTTAAAGAACACCTATGGGAACAGTGACAGAGGAGGAAATATGAAAATTTTATTTTTTTTTCTCCTTTTTTTACAAAAAAGGACTAACAAAACCAAGTTATGATTTCAGCAACCTTTGTGTCAGACTGAAACAAATGTAGAGGCCTACAAACAATAAAACATAAGCTCACATACAAACAACTGCACAAACACATAAGATGCAGTGATGTGCAAATATGCAGTCACAGTGCACGAAAGGGATTACAATAACCCCCCCCCCCCCCCCCCTTTATCCAGATTAGACAAGATCAAATTATTTCCCTTCTGCAATGCCAGTTTTCTGTTGTTTAATGCCGGCTTTTCAAACAACACAAGGTTTATTGTGAGCAGAGCATAAAACAGCAGATTTCAAATTCCTGTCAAATGTGCTGTGACAGAATGCAGCAGCTCTGCTTACATTCAGTAGAAGGAGGCCCGTGCAGGCCACTTACACTGGGTGCAGCTAAGCTGTTTATGTCCCCCATTCATCAGTTACACAGGCCAGCGAGTGTAAACACAACAGTATCTTTTTAATTGTGCTGTTTCAAGCCTTGCTTCTCTGTCGAATTAGAGAGCAGACCACTCTCGGTTTCTCCCAGAGTTTAGCAGATTAGCAGCCTTCCTGTAAGGGTGGCTCGGTTTGAGTTGTCACCGAATCAGCTTAAACTTCCCTCAGTGAGCGTGGAGCGGAGCGATAACAACCCTACGGTATGTTTGTAGGGCAGATATGCTTCGGATCTGGAGGGGTGGCTGGATGACAGCATGTGTTTGCATGTGTTTGTGTGTCCAGCAGACCTTTCTGTTCGTAGTCCCTTCACATGTTAGCTGCTCAAAGATAAAGGGAAACCGACTTGTATATAGTGATGGCTATGTGTAGGTCTTTATAAATAAGTGTTTATTATAAAGAAAAATTGAGATACATTTGAGAAAGTGAAACA
Source organism: Apricaphanius iberus (assembly GCA_028564705.1). Taxonomy (NCBI): domain Eukaryota; kingdom Metazoa; phylum Chordata; class Actinopteri; order Cyprinodontiformes; family Aphaniidae; genus Apricaphanius; species Apricaphanius iberus. The sequence goes on along the minus strand of JAPXFQ010002641.1, from coordinate 934,366 downwards.
GTGAGATAACAATAGAATTGACCGAGAAGATTGTTTGTTTTTAAAATCTGTACCGTATTTTTAGCTAATTTTACAATCAGTTACTCACCCAGACAAGTTTTGAACGTCTTGGAGTCCTTTTGGAGAAGTTCATATCCAGTCACCGTATATCTATATAATGAGAGTCAATCAGGGCAGGAGATTTGCTGCCTGTAATAAGGCATTATTGGACCAAAAACTCCTTCATTTAACCAATGTTTTGTTATTAATCATTAGCACTACTCCCCTCAGAGTTCAGAATGTCTTGGAAGTGCCTATTAATTCTGTTCTGGGAGAATTTAGAGGCTTTAAATTTTTGTGCAATTCCCCACTTGAAAGGGACAGTCCCTCCACATGAAGATGTTTAACTGGATTTCACTCAATAAACAGCCATATGATCAGTTGATCGCCTTTTATTTAACTTTTATTGGTTGTAAACAGGTGAAAAACCTTAAAAGATAAATTACAAACAAGTTATTTGACTTGACAGACAAATTAAACAAAATTATTCACAACAAACTCAAACCCATTTCTGTCAAAATAAAGTCTCTGCTTTTAAGCAAGTATTGAGTAATAAATAAAATAGTATTTTTAACTCAAATGATCAGAATTTTAGCTAAATTCACATTTTAGCCAAATAACTTATTTAACTTTATTCAGCTTAATTAACAGATCTCATTTTATTTTTAGCCAAATCATTTTTCTATGCATTTTAACCAAGTTACTAGAGCTTACAATTTTTAGTGAAAGATTTTTACACCATACAATTTTAAATGATGTTGTCCTTCATTGTTTTGTGGAGGGCTTGATTTGCACAGTCCCTTTGATGACAAGGAGCTTGCTTGGGTTTGAGGTGCTATAAATGCTCCTTTCACTGCAGTCCAAAGACAACAGATCCAGGTAGTGCCACGCCCAGATTGCTTGGAAGATTTGTTCCACCTGGCTCATCCCACTGATTGAAGGGGAAGAGGAGCTCCATGGTAGTTTGCCAGCACAATACAACTACACTATCGCCCGATTACAATGACATCACTGCCGTGCTCTTGTAGTCTGAGAAGGAGTTTCACTCTGTGCTCTAAGGTGGTTGGTTAGACAGAACTTGCTACTACAAACATCAACATGGTTCGCGTTTGTGTTTTTCCAAATTGCACTCATCGAATGAACAATTGGACTAAGTTCAGCTACCACAGGCTCCCTTTTCACAACCTACGCAGACTATAGCTGCAATGGCGGAGGACTGCAACATCATTGAAATCCCAGGTTTATGTAAGTTGGAATCAGTTGCATTAAAACCCTGTAATACACCCAGGAGCTAATACCTTAGCACTTCCGAGACATTCCAAACTCACAGGGGAATATTACTTACTATACATAACAAAACATGCTTAAATGAAGGAGTTTTGGTACTGATAATACCTCATTACAGGCGGCAAATCTCCTGACCTGACTGACTAATATGGGTCAAGACTGGATATAAATTTCTCTCGAAGTACTCCAAGTGGCTCAAAACTTGTCTGGGTGAGTATTAAAAATATCCAGATTGAAAATAAAAATTCTCCTTTAAGATCACTGATTTGGTTTGAACTTTAAACTTTTAACTTTAAAATGTTTAGAAGCAGGACCACGCTTAAATTACATCTAGGTCTACACTCAAATAAAAAATGGTTGGGTGAACATAATTAAATTATGTAAATCATTTCCACCCAACTGATTTGGGTTTATTTAGCAATAATGAATGTTGTTGAGTGAACTAAATTTAAACATGTTAGGTCAACCTAATACATTTAGGTTGCTATAAGGCACAAAAATAAACAGCAGGGATGGGACTCAAACTCAGAAAAGGATACCTGTTTTCTGAGCACCTGCACTAACTACTTTGCTACATAATCACTCAGAAACTTTGTGTATAATAATACATATGACTTTATTCACAGTGCCAACAAAAAAATATTATACTATTATAAAGACCTGCCATTTCTCCTTTTTTCATGAAAAAAGTGAAGGAATTGTATTACTGAAATCATTATAATCATGTTTTGTTAACGCTCCTTAATCCTCATATATTTCTTCCACTATCCCTACCTCACTCATTAATTTACCTCACATCTACCTCCTTCATCCATCCACCACCCTTCCCTCCAAAATTTGAGATGGATGCCTGATCCATCTCTCTCCCAAACCTCCCCAAAACCTCATTCTACCATCCCTCATCCCTCCATTATCCCTCATTCCTAACACATTTGTCATACTCTCAAATTCTAGCCTTCATGTATCTCTACGTGCTTCATTCATTATCCCTACCTCCTTGATTCCTCATTGTAGCTTCTATTATCTCAAATCCCAAATCCAACTTCATCCATTTCTACAAACTTCATCTATCATCACTCCCTCCTTGATCTCTCATTCCTATCACTTTCACACCTTATCTCTATCTACTTCTACCCCAATCTCTTAAAGCTTATCCATTTGACCCAAAAGTACTTTTCTACCACAGGGTGCATTTGGAAGTGCTAAGACAGAACCCCCATTCCGAGGCTCTCTCTGCATAACACCAAGTTGCCCCTAGATGATTCAGTCAAATTAACCAATCATCACCACATCCACAATTATTATTAAACCTGACATTGCTTTAGTATTAGTTCTTAATAGCAAATTGAGATGAGACATAAAAAAGTATATATTACTAAATACAGGTACACTGCTTTGGTACTTATAATCAGTTTTTCCTTTTATAACCTCAGGGCTACTGTTAGAGCACAGAAAAGCAAAAATCACAGCAGAATGAGAGAGGTTTAGCAGCAAGCCTTTTTTATGAATAAAAAAAAACACAATTAACTGAATTATTAAATAATTACATTGTGGATATTAAATTGCAATACTGTCTGTAGATTGTACTAATTGTTAATCCATCAAACTCTATGTAAAAAGTGTCCCGCCTATTGTATAATGCATTTTAGTAACATGATAAAAGTCAACTATCAGGATCCCAAAGGTCATAGGCTAACAAGGTTGTTGACAAAGTTGAAGACATTTAGATAACAGTGGGTAGGCTATATCTGGGGCCTTTTCCATTGCCCTGGTTCCAGAGTTGATTTGGTCTGACTTAGAACCGGTGTTTTGTTTTTCCACTGTGCACGCACCTATTTTTCGGTTTGGAATAAGTGCGTAGCCAAGCACCTATTCAAAGCTGGGCCACTCTGGCCACTGTCCAAGCAGCAGAACAAATTGGAGTGGTCAACTCAAATCAAACAAAGCCTGTGTTTCTACAACTGAGTAATCAACTAAGGAGGAAATGAACACCACCAACTGGGTAGGTATGCTACAGCCTACCGTGTTGTTCATGTATAAAGTTGAGATTTGTTCCCCTTTTAGAGGACATGTACGGCTACATGTTAGATAACGTGTGTGATGTGTTGCACAACCATAAATTGCTAAAAAATAAAACATGACACTGTGTACCCGACTGTTTACGATCAGCTGTTATAGTGTTATGTGAAAACTAATATTAGTTGTTATTTTTCACTGAAATGATGGGGAATCTAAAGCCTGCAGTTCTTCAGCAGCTGATGCCCAGTTGCGCTTCATCAGTAAGGAGTAGCCAATTTTACGCTTTCGTCTAGGCAACTCATAATAACGAATTAAGTTGACTTATTCTTAAGTACATGTTGTCCCTTCTCGTTTTACACAGGTGTCCAGAGGTGGGACACTGAACTGTGATATCTGCAAAGTGAGCGGAAAGGCTGCAGCTGAAGGAAGACCATAAACCCAAGGATCGACTCACATCACTTGTTATTTAAGTTTCCAAAGAAACTAGGAATAAAGCCCAGCGATAATAATAATAGCTTAACATACCTTCATAGATTTATTTATCTTTCACAATGAAGCCTTACCATGTTGAGAACAGTGTTTTTATTTTCATTTCAAAAGATTTGCATGCTGCTCCTCAACACACAGTAATATTCTACTGGAAAATATATAGATGTGACTATATGTAGATAACCAATACTCAGTTACATTTTATCAGAGACTTTTAAGCAGAAATGTAATTTAAAAACTTCAGCACACTTGTAACCTGAAAAGATTATTGAAGAATTAACTTATTCTTTATATTTAATTTCTTATTTGTACTTTGGTGGTAAAAAAAAAATCAAATCAGTTATTTTATTAATTTCTCAAAATATAGACATTAGGTTGTATTCATTTTCATCCTTCTTAATTAATGTTCAATCCCAAGTCTGCAGAGAATCTATGTCGTGCCTTCACAGATAAATAAACTGCAGCTTTGCTTCGCTTCATCCTTCAATCAGCTCCCGGTGCAGCGCGGTGTCGAGGTCAGAGATGATGCTTTCATTGAAATCCGTTTCAAACAGAATAATTTACCTAAATTTGGGCTGTTATCATTGCTTGATTTTACAACAGCCCAAAACTTACAATCATGATGTCTATGTCATAAATACAGATTTAAAAAGTTACAAAATTACCATATTGTAATTTGAAACAATACAACTTCTTCCAAGATTTCTGTTGTGGAACAAATAACATCAAAACTCATTCATAGAAAGAAGAATGAAGAAAATCACACTTATTTGTTCTATTTGCAAATGTTTTCCCTTTAGTACACACTGTTATGCAACATAGAAAAAAAAATGCAATGCCTATACAAATTTTGAGGGTCACAGTGTTGGTTCATTATCTTAAAACCAAGACGTTTCAAAACTCTGTCGGAGCCCCCATCTTGGAGTCGGTGCGCCTGAAAAACATATCCAGAACATCTGAAGTTAAACTACAAATGGAGAAGAGGAAAACCACATAACTGCCAGAGATTGTAAGCAAAAGATAATCTGGCCAATTTTTCAAAAATTAGGTCTATTTTTTTTTATTGGTTTGCAAAACAATCAATCAATCAATCAAATTTTATTTATATAGCGCCTTACAACAGCCAAAAGGTGCCCAGGGCGCTTTCCAGAATAAAAACACAAATAAAAACAAGAACCACAGTAGACGGCACTAAATAAATAAAAGCACGTAAAAAACAACAATTAAGTCAGTAGCTATGTGTCGAAAGCTTGTCTGAAAAGACGTGTCTTCAGCTGTGATTTAAAAACACACAACTCAGAGTTGCTTCGAAGCTGCACTGGAAGTGCGTTCCATAGCTTTGGGCCTTGGACGGAAAAAGACCGGCCTCCAAACTTTTTATAGTTATACTTGGGTGAGACCAATGTGATGAGATTTGAGGAGCGGAGAGTTCTGGCTGGTTGGTAGACCATTACCAAGTCAGTGAGATAGTCAGGGGCCAGATCGTTGATGGCCTTGAAAACAACCATCAAGATCTTAAACTCTACCCTGAACCGAACTGGGAGCCAGTGGAGAGAGCGGAGGACCGGGCTGATGTGAGAGTATTTAGAGGTGTTGGAGAGGAGACGTGCTGCAGCGTTCTGTACCAGTTGAAGACGGTTGAGTGATTGATTAAGTCCAGTGTAGAGGGCATTGCAATAGTCAATCCGTGAGCTGATGAAGGCATGGACAGCCTTTTCGAGGTCAGCTCGGGATAGGAAAGATTTGACCTTGCTGAGTAGCCTTAGCTGGTAAAAACTTGCCTTCACTACAGCACTTATTTGTTTTCCAAACAACATGCCACTGTCAAAGATAACACCCAGGTTGCGCACCGCCGGAGCAAACTGAGGTGTTGGAGGACCAAAACTGGGGGAGCTGTTTGGTGAGTCCGGGGTGAACAGGATGTACTCAGTCTTTCCTTCATTCAGGTGAAGGAAATTCTGGGAAAGCCAATGCTTGATGTTGTGAATGCAGTTATGGAGGGGGTCCAGTGCAGAACGATTACTCAGAACCACGGGGAGGTAGATCTGAAGGTCGTCTGCATAAAAGTGAAAACAGACATTGTGGTTTGAGATGAGTTGACCAAGTGGCAGTATGTAGAGCGAGAACAGAATAGGACCAAGAATGGATCCTTGCGGGACACCGGATGACAGAGGGGCGGCTGAGGAGGAAGAGTCTTTTAGCATAACGGAAAAAGTTCTATTTGTAAGGTATGATGAAAACCATCTGAGAACCATGCCCTGCAGACCGACAGTGTGTTTGAGTCGGGAGATGAGGACGGTATGATCCACGGTATCAAAAGCAGCGGTCAGGTCTAGTAAAACCAGGACCACAGAGCTTTTACCATCCAGGACTGTAAGAATGTCATTGTGGACCCTAAGTAATGCAGATTCAGTGCTGTGTCTGGACCTGAAACCAGACTGAAATGTATCAGCTATGGCATGCTGCTGAAGATGAGATTGAAGCTGGGAGACAACAAGCTTCTCCATCAACTTAGACAGGAATGGCAGATGAGAAATTGGGCGGAAGTTGGACAGTATGGAAGAATCGAGGTTGGGTTTCTTAATCAGCGGTCGGACAATGGCATGTTTGAGAGCAGAAGGAACAGTGCCCAAACTAAGACAACTGTTTATAAAGGAAACAAGGCAGGGGCCCACGGTGTCAATGGCGTCCTTCATAATCCTGGCCGGAACAGCATCTATAGGGCAGGTGGTAGCCTTCAACTCATGGACAGCTTTTTTGAGGCCCACAAGGGTAACTGCCTCAAAGTTCTCCAGCACATATTGCGCTGCTTGTGAAGGGATGACAGCAGCAGGGACTTGTGTGATGGCTTGCCGAACAGACAGAACCTTGTCCAAAAAGTACTGTTTAAATGTGCTACAGGTGTGTTCAGAGACATCATTTAAACCAATGGACACCGGATTTATCACAGACTTAATTGTGCTGAAGAGGATTCCAGGGCGGTGGCTATTGCTGTTGATGAGATTTGAAAGGTATCGTCCTTTAGCTTCCTTCACTGCTCTCTGATAGGTGGAAAGACTGTCTCTAAACATCTCCAGTGACACCTGCAGCCTAAAACAGTACTAAGACCATACACATTATTATAATGATTTAATAAATCAGAATATTCTTCAATAGTCAAAGTGATTTTCCTCTATTACAATAGTGTTAATAGTTAAAAATCAATCATTTTGGTTTCCAGTCTGTCAATTGTGTGCAGCATTGGCTCAATGGATAGAGTGGGCAGAAAATTGGGTATTTGATTCCAGTTTCCTCCTGTCAAATGTTGATGTGCATCTGACCTAGGCTAAACTTTAATGAAATTGGAGGCTGTGCATGAAGTTAAATATAAAGAGAGATATATTTTTGGTTTTGTTTTGACATGATTAACTGTAAAAACATTAATATAGTGCAAACCGAAGTATCAATAAGTCATAACAAAGCAGAAAGTAAAGATGTTGACATTAGCCTGCCTCAAAAGCATTTTTTTTTCTTGGTGAGAGCAAGATGTGGTTTTTAATAAATATTAATTAAGATATTAAGTTATGATGGTTCAAGTGATTCAGCAGGACATTGTAGTGGGTTTCCTGTCCTTGCTGACCCATTGTGGAGCAGGATTTTAGAATTTAGTACTGTGTTTGAGCAGAGAAGGCTACTTGAGCTTGAGACTCCAACTCAAGCCGCACTTAAGTCCAACTGTTGTGGCCATTTTTGTCAAGTCCTGTTTTTCTTTAAGACAGTAAGAATATATAATAAGTTATTTTGCTATCTAATTTTGAACAACAGCAACAAACAAACAAAAAAAAAACAATCAGAAATATGTGATCAGCTTGGTAACTTTCGGACAATCCTAATTTACAAAAAATAAAGTCAGTTGTTTGTTTGGTAAATGTTTGTTTGCCTCCAATTGCCTTTTGTTAGACTATTTCTTAGGGGCAGGGGTTAAAAAGGCGGAGACTCCCACAAATAAAATACTTCACACTTGACTTAGGCTTGGACACCAAAGACTTGGGACTATAGATCTATGGTCTTAGACTTGAGTTTTAGAAATAGTTTTCTTCTAATGCAATAAAGAGTGAAAGGAAGCTGGTATGTGAGCCTCAAACTGAATTGTAGCCCATGTTTAACTGCAAAGCTAGGCTTAATTGTTTACCAGTGATGTTTGTGGATTGTGGACTGTTATCGGCACAACAATCTGTTCATGTTACTTATAGTTTCAACACAATGAACAAATCGATTTCTCTGCAGATGGGCACTGTATTAAATCACCTTCAGAGTATAAATTAAGAGCAAAATAAACATTGGTTGCATGCATCATTCTTTTGCAGTTAAGCTTGCTGCCGCTGCAACATTAGGACACATCAGGCTAAATATGAGAAAATACAAGCTCTTCCTGTTCCTTTCATTTAGATAGTCAACACTTATTCACTTGTTAACTGCTCTTTGCTTCTTTGTTGTAATTTATACCTTCACTTAAAAAAATATTTATAATTGAGAAAATTAATAAATAAATAATAATAATTAATAAATACATTTTCCACTTCACTGTAAAAAACTCCTCTGCGCTGAAAGAGAAGTTCAGAAGAAGTCAACAATATAAAAATGAATCATTAACATTTGTGAAGGTGTAAATATTGAGTTTGAAATTTTAGAATATTATAGGTCAGCCTATAGCTGAAGTTTGGATGGTACATTTGATATCAAATCAAACAATCACGGGTAATTAACATTAAAATACATATATATAGTTAATAAATGTCCATATGGTATTAAATGTTCATCTGGTAGTTTAGGCCTCAGAAAAAAAATTAAGGCAAACTATTTGAGATTTGGATGGCCCCTCAAAAAACAAAAGACTTGAGTTGGACTTACTACTCAAAGACTTTAGACTTGACTTGAAGAAAATTACTTGTGAAAATCTCTGTCAGGGAAAAACTGTATCCCACTACATTCAGGAAAAGAAAAAAACTGAGATATATCCGTTTCCAGAACATTACTAGTGAGTTATTGAAATACTTAACAAAAGTAATGTAATCCTAATGAAAAAAGATTTCTATCTTACTGTCTATTTGGCATTGATTTGAACCTTTTTTGTTGGGGATTTTCAATCACCTACTTTTAAATTCACCTGGATCAATACCAGGGAAAAAAAAAAAGAATCCTTATTAGAGTATCCCAAGCAATTTGTTTAAACATCTACAGTGAATTACTTAGCAAAACTATAGTTTTTTAAATAATTCTTTAGATCCCTTTAGATTAACAGTTGTTAATCTAAAGGGAGCATGGATCATTATTTCTTTGAAATGTTTGCTACTATTAGATGCTGCCACTTTTTATGAGAATATCAAAGTGTTTGGAGGAAAAAATATCAATACAATAAAATAAAAAATAAAGTAAAAGATCTAAAATCCTTTTAAAACCCAAATATATAAATTTATACATTTGAGAACAGATTGCCTTTTTAGCAACCAACTCATTAAAATGTGGTTGCAATGCATTTTTCATTACATTATGTGCTTTTGTATAACAATCAGATGTAGTTAAAGTGCTTATGACATTTAGTATTAAAAAATTCAATGTTTTCTGAACAAGACTAAGGCATGAATATAACAATGTTAGGTAAATTGTGGTCAGTCTGCATAGATGTAATTAACCTATCTGCTTTTAATTGCTGTGAATTACTTAGCGCTTCACACTACATTCAGTAATTCACACACTGGTGATGGCAAGTTATGTTATAGCCACAGCTAACAGAGGCAAGGTTGCCGAACACTGGTTGCCCAGGGACACAACGACCTAGAGAGTTGGAGCTGGGGCTTGAAACGGAAATCCTCTGATTACAAAATGAACTCCTAATTATTGAGCCACAGTCATCCCCTATTAGCATCCCTTAGAATTATTTAAGTCTTGGCACAGATTCTCAGTTAGGTTTTTGGACTGGATTTTCGCTAATTTAAATACAGAAATATGCTTCGATCTAAACCATTAATTTGCAGCTCTGTGTTGTAGAGCTCCAAACAGGTTTTCTTCTCAGGTTGCCATGTATTTATCTCCATCTATATTCCCCTTTAACTCGGACCAGCTTCCCTGTCAGTGACTACATTTACATGCAGCCAATAATCTTTCAAAACCGCTATATGTTGCGTTTATTCAAGTCCGGTTTTTTATCTTTCATTTGATTTATAAAATGGAGATGCCTTCTCATTGCCATTTCTGGTATTGGCATTTTCTCAAGAGAATCTCAAGACCCCCCACTTACCTGTTTGTAACCCCATGTGGGGTCCTGACCCCAACTTTGGGAACTGCTGCCCTACATGACTTGTAGCTACATTTAAATGTTACTTTTTGTGGCTTTCTTTCAGCACTGATTTTTTTTTTCACCACTCTTCTACAAAGGTCATACTTTTGATAGTTATCCTTTCAACACAGTCTCCTTTCTAAGCAGTTAATCTCTGCAGCTTCTTCAGTTGTACAATACCTCACTTGGCACATGAGTTGAGATGGTCAGTCATATGTTTTTTGGTTTGTAGGTGGGCCATAATCATTTAATCTTCAAACAATAGAGTTTCACCTTTTTTTTTTGCACATCACCTTCACTTACAGCTATGGTCTGCATCCACAAAGTGGAGCTAACTTTGGTCTTTATGATGCTGTTTGTTAACAAATATAGACTAACAAGTTTCTGACACATACACAAAACAGTTTAATATGATAATTGGGATTTTTGAGGGCAAGTTGTTTCTCTGTTTTGTATATTTTATTTTGAGGTACAGGAGTAAATATTTCTGATTACATGTAACTATCCATTGTGCATATTTCTATAATAAAACATATTTACAATATTTTGCTGAAATATACAAATGATCAAATACCTTATTTATTCAGTAATGCATAAAATGCATTGTTTTAGATTTTGGTTGCTGGAGGGTGGGTCCATCCATCCATTCATCCATCCATCCATCCATCCGTCCATCTATTGTCTATACCCCACTTATCCTTACAGAGTAAGGGAGGGGGCTCCTGTCTATCTCCAGGAGTAAGATGGTAACATATAGGCGCACAGGACACACACACTTGGACTTAAGGATACATTTTTCAAAGAGGAACAAGCAGTCTAGAACCTTTGAAGTTGCACTGACACTGACAGCAGAGAGACTCATAACATGAAATGCAACATTTTCAGACTGTTTTAAGAGTGAGAAAATGCAACCTAAAGATACAGTTTCACTAATTTAATATGTTGCAACATAATTACATGAACATAATCATATCGTAAGCCCTACTGCAAACAGTTTGTTCATGAAGTAAATCTCTGCTCTTCTAGGATTTAATCATCTCACATGTTTTAAAGGCGTAAAGCAGTAAGTGAAATCATAAAGACAAATCAGATGTCTTGGTGTGAAATATAATTACAGAATAAGAGAGACAATAAATATAACAGTAAACCCAATCCTTATTAACAAGATCTAATATAGAAGACAACGCATAAATAAAATATCCCCTGGAAAATATTTTGTTTGCCAATGTTTGTCAGTTATTTGGATGGAAACATTTAGTACAAAATTATTTAAAAGCAGTCATTCTGTTGGTATATGAGGAAAAGCTGGTGTAGATGAAACCAAAACTTTTCTGAATCAAACCACGAAGACCTTAGAGAATACTTTGGTAGCCTCGTTGTTAAATCACATAGACACACTGTCTATTTGAAAGAATATTTTAAAAATACATATATTCAACAGACAATTGAATTTCTATTAATCTTTTCAAAGGCAAGAAAAAAAAAACTCAGGTCCAAGGAGCACTGAGGTGATGCCTATTAATGCCCTTCCATCCGACAGCAACGTTGAAAAGGTAGAATCATAAAATGACAAGCGGCTAAAAAAAGTGAATGAGCACACTTGAACGATTTCAACTACAGCTCCCCTCAACCATGCCTGTGGTTTTGAAAAGGAGCCGAATATAGTGAATACTGTCTGAAGACTGATGCAAAGCCAAGTGGACAGGCAGGTAATGGGAGGTTGAGACGAGGAGCGAAAGACAGCCATGGAGCAATCATGAAAATGAATGCAAATGGAAGCAAGGGCAGCCATAGGAGGTCCTGGAGCATAAAGAAGGATGTATCTATTAGTGAATATATATTATAGGAGCACCAAATGTCTACATGTTTCACATTAATATATTAGAGTTAGTAGACAACTTATAAAATACATGTCAATGCGTTAAGAACTTAAAATCATAAAATGGCTATGAACCAGTGAAACTGGAGCTTTTTTTAGCAAGTCAAACAAAATCATCATAAAAACATTAATCAAATATCTGAGTTCAATTCCCCTGATATGTATAGAGCTGAACTTTTACAAAATCACTGCATTTAATTGACATACAAATAGATAATGTTTGAAGGTACAATGTTTGAAGTTACAATATGTAAGAATAACATCTTGTGGTCAAATTTAACTGTTCACCATGTAAAAAAAACAAGAGTCCACTTTCAGCCACTCACTCCATACCCTTTGTTAGTTTCATGCTAGGTGCCATTTATTCATCAGTGCCAAAAAATTCAAGATGACGAGCATAAACAAGTATTCACAGTAATTTAGGTAGAAAAATACACTTTACTACAACGTCAAGTTTTTGGTTATTTAAAAAAAGTAGTTTAAGATATTTTAAGAGCTGACTATTTTTTTCTAAAGTACTACCAGTATTGATAGCTCAACTTTAGCCTGTAGCTTGGTCAGTGCAAATTTTTTATTTTATTTTTCTTTGTTGAAGACTTCGCAACCTTGCGGGCTCACATGGGATTGGCTCTGGAACCAGGAAGTATGGAAGGGGAACAGACGGTAAACACAAACTGTGTCCCTCTGCAGCCTTTTTAAAGCAATAAAACCTTGTAACCACCCAGCTGGCTAAGAAGAAAATCTGTTTCAGTGTAACATTCCTTCCAACATGGTTGAGACATTAGATTGTTGTTTGAATATTTCACTGTAAAATTCTTAAATATTGACCCTTTAAAGTAAGGCTTGAAATTTATGCTGAGTGTGGGTTTCCCCCTCCATACCTCATTCCCCTTCAGTAGTTTGGGTTGACGCCCATAGACGTTTCTGTTATCCCATACTAAACTAGATAATTTAATTTAGATATATGTCAGACCTGTGAAAGTCTGTACATTATTTCCTCCAATGTGCAGTAGTAAAGAAGTTGATCAAAAAAAGAAAGATAATGATTGGGCTGTTGGAAAGAAGCTATAAAATTATTTAAAAAAAATATATGCTTGAATTTAAAGTAATAATATTCATGTTACCAATGATTTAATAGTCTTGTATGCATAATATTTAATTTTGTGTATAGGAAGTTAGGATGGTAGATGACACGCTTGAATAATTTGCACCATATATTTGGTTATGCTTACTATATCTTAAGTATTTAGGTTTGGTGGGCTAACCAAAAAAATGTGTTTGGCACGCAGCTGTATATTGTTTCAAAATTATCTGGAGGTATGGCTGGATGGATTATTTCAGTGTTCTAGTTCCTTCTCCATGGATAATCCAGTATCCTTATTTTATTTTCAACTTTATACATTACACTTTGACCAAACTACATTAAATTTTAAAAGGATATTGTTATATGCGCACTGCAGTGAAATAAAAAAAGCCTAGCAACATTTTGAAAGTAAATAATTGTGTTTCTTAAGAGTTTTGTGAACCTCTAACTTTAAAAATAGCAATAATAAAGACTGCTGATGAAGTGTTCATAAACGTGTATTCAGAACTCATTTCTCTCACTCTATCTCTGTTTCTCCTGTTTATCTGCACTCTCTCCATGCACCACAGGTTCTTGATGTCCTGCCGCTTTGAACATCTCAGCTTGTGGTTTCCGGATTAATAAAACAGGGAACTAATGAATTTTGGATGGAAAATTCACAATTGGGAGCAGGCTGTACTTAATTAGAGCCTGTATTATTGATAAGCTTTAAGACCCCATGTTCCTCTGGAAATGAACTGTTAACCAGGCACTGACTCCCCTTTCACTACAAAAAATGCTAATTGCACAGAAGTAAAGAATTGATCAAATATTGGCCACAATTTCCAATCAAATTATCATCATGGCTTGGGACTAAGAGGAATGTCTTTAAAACGCCTCCAGCGTGTCATTAGAGGTTACACTGATAATATGAATAAGGTTGAACAGGTTTAAAAAGTTAGAAACATTTAAACCATCTGCTGCTCTGGCGATGTGCAGTAGAACAGTTGGTAGCACCTCTGAGTTGCAGCAAGATGGCCATAATTCAAATCCCAGCCTGTGAATTTCAGCATTGGGGTTTGTTCACCCAGTGCATGTGTGGGTTCTCTCTGGGTACACTGTCTTCCTCCCACGATCTAAAAAAAAATACATTTAGGTTAATTTGTCTCTTTAAAACTGCCCCTTAGGTTCAATTGTGTGTGTGTGTGTTTACAAGATGGATTGTCTTGTGTGTCCTTATGTTTATAGAGATATTCACCAGTCATCCGCTACCCCACGCTGCCAGTATAGACGATGTACTATGGATAGATGTGCTGCTCTGTAGGGATATCTTTTTTTGCAAATACTGGCAGAAGTATTATGACATTTTATTGTGCAAAATAATAAAACTTTGTAACAAAGAATACAAGACTGATAAGATATAAAATCAAATCAGTCAAACTATTTTTTAATGAGCCCTTAAAAATGATAATAGATTAGCTGGCTTAAAAGTCAGAGAAAGTATAACAGAATGAGTAACAATATGGTTCTCCTTTTTGTGGGGAATACTGTAATGTAAATGCATAATGAAGTTTCAGTTTGTTTGTTCTTTGCTCCTCTTCAGTTACTATAGTTTTTGCTCTAGGGTAGCTTGTCATAAAAATTTAAAGGGATGCTAAGTGAATAATGCACTTCCTTGTTGTGTGCAGAGACAATAAAAAATTAACACCAGAAATAATTAATCTTGATTGGTGCCTGCACTACTTAGGAATTACTGTTGTGACCTTATGAGTAATTCATATCTAATGCAAACTCTTCTCTTCACTTACACAGAAAATACTGTCACTTCCATGTTATGTGAATTCTAAAAGACTTCTAACTTATGTTCCATCATGTTGTAATTACAATAAACACTTGAGCACCTCTGCTTGACTTTGAAATTTTATTTAGCTTTATTTTGAAGTTCCTCCCAGTCATATAATATGCATTTAACCAGAGGTAAACATGCATCCTAAGCAAGATTTCAATTTGTAACTATTAATTCTCACCTTTATTCGCTGGCACAGCTCACTGTGAGCAACTTTTGTTTTGTGTTGTTGTCTACCACTTGGCATATTGCTACTAGCACTGCTCGCTTTAAATTTAACTGTCATTTAGCCTAATGCGGCATCCAGTTCTTCTTGTTTACATGATGTAAGCCTGACTACTACCACAGTGGTTATGTTAGTTCGCCTGTTCTAAAGTGAGTCAACAAATAAGTCCTATGTTTCATGAATACCTACAGGATCAGGCTGAGTCAGCATCAGCATCTATACCAGCATAACAAATATCCTTTTTTGCTCACTTGCTTTGTTATTAAAAAATTATATTAAGCTTTGGTCTGATGTTAATGGGATACTTTTTTCTCACATGATTGTTCCACAAAAAAATCACAGAAGTTTAACTACAGATAAAATGTTTGCAAGAAGATTTCAGTATATTCCAATCTTACTGAAAAGTTAATGTATATTTGTCACTTCAATGAACAAGGTGAAATTCACATCTCATAGTTTCATTTCACACAGAACAAAATTTTATGAATTTATTTAACAAGAAAATGTAACTTTTTAATGATATTATAATTCGTTAAAATTACTTGGATGACAGTCTCCTCTTGTGGAGGGCCTAAAGGTTGTTTTAATACTTATTAATTGTTTTTTGAGTACAGTCTAAAATACTGCATGTTCTTTCTATTGTTGGTTATTTTAAATAGATTTAAGATATGTGTGTCTCTCTGTGCGTCGACAAAAAAACAATAAATGCATCATCCTTAAGTCCTTATTTGACCCAACCAACACTTTAATGCGCACTAGTGCAGTCCCCTCCATAAAACGACTGAGTAGTCTCAACTGGATACCTCCTCGACCACCACACAAAGACCAGTTACTCTAAGCCACTCGTGATCCTCTTGTTATTCCCGTAAGGCATCTTGCTGAATGAATGAATCCATCCTGACAACAAACGGGGTATAAGACGCAAAATATGTTTCCCTTCACTTCTTTGTATTACTAATAGATAGACTGTTGGGTTGCATGACATAAATACTTTAACTACGTCGCCTCCAGTTGTAGCTATGCTGCCCAAACAGATTCAAACAGGAACATATGAAATATAAATTGATATTTTATAATGGCTTATTGTGTGTGAGTAAGTGTGTGCCTGAGTGCGTTGTGCATTATCATCATATTCTACGGGGACTGGCCAACCCAAGTACACAAAATAAATTGAGGAGGATGAGAAACCAGGCTTTGCAGTGGAGACTCAGCTTGCAATAAAGGGCAATACTGTGTGGGAACCGTATTGCATTAAGGGAAATATCTACCAAACCCTACGACGTCTTAATAATATAAAAGCCCTAAAGCAACATTTTATATATATAATACTGGTCATCTTTGAGAGCTTATAATTCCACAATTTCAGACTGTACATCTTACTTTTAGTACAAATGGGATCTATCTATATGGAATTCAGGGGTCAGATGATCAGATAAGAATATATAGGAGACTGGTGAATAATAAAAAGTTGGATCTTGTCTTATACAAACAGTATGGTTCACCTGGCTGCCATGTCAGAGCAGATTTGCTCAAAAAATGGGAAAAAGGTGGTGTTTTCTTGTTGCAAAATTGAGTAAATTAAATGAAAGGCACAATAGACTGAATCTGGGTAAAAAAAAACAACTATTTTTAATATATTCAGAAGACAATGCAGAGGAAAAAAGGTGGAAATGTGCAGGAATTACGGAAACAACCTATTCACAACATAGTTGGTAAATGCTTGCAAGGGCCCCCAAATTCTGGTGAAAACTGTAGCAGACTGCAGTGGATGCAGATCTGAGACTTGACAGTGCAGAGTTCTAATGTGCAGGAGAAGGACTAGACAAAAATACTATGAATTAACTTAATTATTTTCTTCTATATGCATATCAAGCTCACACAAACTAATCACAAAATAGTGTATTTGTTTTGTTGTGGCTGTGTACAACTTTTGGTGGACAATCTGAGCAGAGTATCATGCAAGCAGGTGAACAGGAAGCCTATTCAAGTGGTAAACAGATTCCGCTACCCTGTTTCAGGACTTTTATGGTTATTTTTTGCATTTGCATAAAGAAGTACAAAGAGTTCATGCATTGTTTCTGTGTAGAAAACATGCAACGAATAGTAAAAGAGTAAACTGCTGTTTTATGACAACCTGAATATCACTGTGATACTTTAGTTGCAAACAGGGAAACAAGAACGTCTGGCAGAGGATAGCAAGGGGAACTGAAAAGTTCACTAGTGTTAATAGTCTCTGACCAAAGTCTATCTTAGAGCCCGTGCCAGACTATGACTCTATATTATACTGTATATAGTAATAATATATATAATATATAATCTATTATATATATTAACAGAGACTACTCAAATTCTCTCCGTGAAATTTCTAAAGTGCTTCCATCAGGCAAGCAGTAGTACAACATCAAAATAAGAAACCAGTCTGCTGTCCCAACCAGCTGTATATAAGATGATATTTATATTATATTATATTATATTATCCCTGCATCCATCCATCTTCTGCTTCATCCGGGGTCAGGTCACGGGGGCAGCAGCTTCAGCAGAGAGGCCCAGACTCCCCTCTCCCCAGCCACTTGGGCCAGCTCCTCGAGAGGAATCCCAAGGTGTTGCCAAGCCAGCGGAGAGACATAGTTCCTCAAGCATGTCCTGGGTCTTCCCCTGGGCCTCCTCCTGATGAGACATGCCCACAACACCTCACAGGGAGGCGTCCAGGAGGCATCCTGACCAGATGCCCGAGCCACCTCAACTAGCGCCTCTCGATGTGGAGGAGCAGCAGCTCTACACTGAGCCCCCTCTGGAAGACAGAGCTTCTCACCCTATCTCAAAGGGAGAGCTCATATTATATTATATTATATTATATTATTATAGCATTCAACTTTTTTTTTCTCTTCATATTTTCTGTTATCTAACAACAAAATAATTTTGCGTTCTATGTCCCTAAGAAATCCTGATTTGTGCCATTGTATGGTATTTACAGTAATATACTATTACATCTAAATCTAATATAGGAATAATTCAATTTATTGAGTGTGTTTTACTCTATATATGCATGCAGTCACAGCTGTGTGATTACATTTTCATTGTTATCATTGGGTTTTGATTTTCTGTATGCTTCTTTTCAAATCTTCAGAGTTGTTACAAAGCGACTGTACATTTTATATACATATATATGTTTGTGTGTGTATGTGTGTGTGTGTGTGTGTGTGTGTGTCTATAAGTATGAAATTTAATACCTTTTATAATAAGAAATAAGAACAAAATAATGCTTTTCTAGGTGGCATTCCTTCTCTTTTTGGTTTAACATGCTGGATGCTCACCACAAGAGAAAACATACTTGGAAGAGCAAATGGGCAGAGCATGTAGACAAGATGCATGATTTCTTTTTTTTTTCTTTTTTTTTGTTTAGGTTGTACTACAGTCTTGTTGGACATCATGTAGACCTAGGGTTGATCCATCACACTCAGGAACACAAATGCACTTTAGTTGTGGAGCTCCGACCGCAGATCTGTCATTGTAAGAGCTGTAGAACATCTTGTCTGTCTTGAGTTCTCACTACAGCTACACTGCTGTACTACATATAAAATCAGAGATCCCTCATTTAACAGGCAAGGAACATAAAGTCTGTCTTGTTAAAAATCCAAGAACCAATTATGACTTCTAACATTCAGCACTTTAAAGATACTCAAGAAAGCATGTGGACAAACTAATATTCCTGTAAATTACCACAATACTCTTATAAAAAATACAATAAAAACATGCCTCTGCATTGTCTGTGAACATTTAGTAATACAAAACTTAATATTAAAATGCTTTTTGGGTTTTTGTAACAACAAGAGCAAAGTGAATTGCCCTCAGGACACACCTCTGAACTGGTCGGTTTTACATAAAAAATAGGGCAAATTTCCTCTTGATTAATGAAAATCCATTTTATTTGTGAATGTCAACAGCCCTTCGGCATTATGTTTCGTAACTGGCACTGATCTGACTGAAAAAGAAAAACAACAAGAAAATATGTTTGTTATCTGTGATAAATACCCCTCAGTGTCTCTCATTGTCTGGTAGTGTTGATTGTCATGTCTGAGACACACACATTTGTGAAGTTTGATCAAGCGGCAGATATCTAGAAACCCTGTTAAGGTCTTACGTTTTCCATATAGATTAACACACTCCACACATTTACTGTACCTTAGTTGAGAAGATGAGTAGTATCACATTACAAGATCTAAGAACCAGACCTACTAGATGTCTTCACGCATTTCTATCTCTTCTATCTTCTACAGCTCCTGTGAAAGAGACAGATTCTGCAGTAACCTCTTCTAATAGATCAAAAACGCAAATGGGTCATAAAAAGGGAAAACTGCTTCACAGGAGTGTGCCCTCAAAAGATAATTATGTGACAGATTATTGTCTTTTGATTGTCTGTTGAAAAAAACATATTCAACAGTAACTGCTATAATATACTATGTGATAATTCAGGTGACAGAGCTTCCAGACCAGACGGGGTCCAGTCGAGAGGTTAACTCACACTTTGGGGCATCTATAAACATCAGGTATTTTAAGGTTCAGTTCAGTCAAACAACCGTATCCTTATTCAAATTATGTTGTGATTTTGAGTGACAATACGGAATAATAATTGCACAAGAGCATCACTAAATTAAAACAATCTTATAAAGAAGTCCAGTCGCAGAAGAATAAGGAAACCCACTCCAACATTTTTATAAGTATCCGTCTACATTTTAGCATTGATGTTAGTGAATACTTTTTACTCTTCCTTTGTCACTGAGTTAAATTAATATAGTGTTAGACCATTACCAACATCTTTCAAAGTTGCTACCAAAAATAATTTATTTGAAAATTAGAATTTTAAAGACATCTGACTTAAGAGACTACAATTTCTAAACCTATTTCTAAACATGTTGGCCTAGGATGTATAACTAAAGGGGGTAACAGTCCATTGAACGATTACAACATTAACAATAAAAGCACATTGGCAACATTGTATTTTTAGGATGGTGAAACAGGGAAGACGAAGAGAACCAAGTAAAGCATTAGTCAAATGTTATTAATGACTTGTCCATATTCATGCTGTGGACAATTACCCATTCACAGGTGAATGTAACCGATAGACGATTTACTCCCTCTTCAACTAATCAAATCAACCTTGATAACATCAATTGCATTCTTCTCTTTACTGCATTTATTCACTCCACTCATCCATTCTAGTGTGTGTGTGTGTGATGGTGTGCGCGCGTGTGTTTGTGTGGTGGGTGTGTGTCGGTGTGTGTGTGTAAATGTTTGCACACTTTTGCAACCCAAAGAATGTTGATGTGCCTTTGGTTATCGAACTATCACCGAAATTTGCTTGCCCATCTATTGAGGGGACCGACATTGCGACATAAAAAAAAAAGAGGAAGGGAAGGGCTTAATTGCTTTAGCCTGTTCCACTGTCAGGTCATTAATAAACTGAGTTATCTTTCACTGATGCCCAGCCTGGAGCTTCCCTTAGCCATATCTGCCGCTTATCTACAGTAAAATATTTAGAAAAAAAAATTTCTCTGAAAATAATTCAAGATATTTGTCTTTTTTTGGGTATGAAGAGAAAAATTCAACACAGGATATATTTATGGCATGATGTGAAAAGTAAGTGTATGTGCTCATGTAAGTATGATTCGATGTGCATGTCTACATGCATGTGTGTGTTCCAGGTGGATAAATGTGTTAGACCAGTGCTGGCCGTGCCTTCATAAACATTGATGGATCTCAGCAACCTGGAAATGCAGATAAGGAAGGTGGAAAAATCACCAGGGCAGTTTTCTTACTTCTCGGCCAATGTATATTTAAAAAGGAGTGTATATGTTGTAGGTTACATATGCATTACTTACCTCTTTCCTCACATTAATCAATGACAAGCAAGGAAAAATGAATAGTCAGTAACAGCATGGCTGGGTTGTTCCACCAAGTCTAGTTGTGCATATTTTACACTCCCCTCTATCAAAAAGAAATAATAATGTGATATGGGGTTCATTTCCTGCAGAACAACCTTTGGCCTGTTTGCCTGGAAAGATAAAACGGTACGGTTAATAATTTAGGTATGCTACAGCTTTCTATGATTTGTCCAGCAACAAGCCATATAAATACACATTTCTTCGCAACCAGTGCCCAGCTATGTTAAATCTTGCAACCTGCTAACAGGATACACAATCATGAGGATGTAAGAAGCCTATTTATAGATAATATGCTGGTTTAAATATTTTTATTAGTTTTATGTATCAAATGTAGTGTAAATGACTTACATTCAACTGTAGGAATATCTTACTGTGATTGGATGTCCTTATTTTATTGGAACTAACTTACACTAAAGCTCTGGGAGTTCCATCACTCCCTTCTCTCTCTTGACTGGTGGGATAGACTCCAATAGCAGCCCTGCCTCCACAGGAAATTATTTTGGCTTTTCTACCAAACTGGTTCCAGTGTTTTACCGGTTCCAGTGCCTAGTAAGCACCATGGGTCTCATCTATAAAGCTTGCTTACAAAAAAAAAATGCCTATGCCTAGTTTGGGATTTATAGTAAAACATGTGTTAAAAAATGTGCATAACTTTAAGCACACTACGGGCCTTACTTAACAACTTGCACGTTTTGGACAAGGAGGACACCGGCACCACAGCCAGTGTGATTGCAAAATAGTGAATTGAAGCCACATTTTTAGACTTGTAGAGCTTTGCACACACACAAACACACTAACAACAGTCAGCCCCCACCCTTGTCTCTGAATTGAGAATAAAAATAAGAATCAGAGTGAAAATATGTTCCATTTAAAAATTATATAACAGCATGTTCATATGTACATCTTCAGATTATACAGCAATTGCATCAGCCATCCCAGCACATTCTGGCTTTGGCTTGCTGTCTCCCTCTTTACCCCACCCTCTGATTTCTGTCAGGCACAATGCTGCATCAACGCTGTGTCACTTGCAGGTCAACCATTAATTTGAGACTCCCAAATAATATTTTGCATGAATGATACTCTTTAAATGTAGACCTAAAACATACATTTTCTATCAGGCTCCAAATGTCTAGAAGTATGAAGTATGTTGTTGGGTTTTTTAAAGGAAAATGCAGCTATATATATATAAGGACTTGTTATGGCAATCAATGAGATTAATAACTTGTGGAAAAATATTCATTTTCGGGGCACCACCTGTTTCTAGGAACTATTTTAACAGCTCTCTCTCTCTCTCTCTCTCTCTCTCTCTCTATATATATATATATATATATATATATATATATATATATATATATATATATATATATATATATATATTTGTCTCTAATTGTCTGGCACCTGTCTAGAAAAGGCTGAGGTGAACAGCGTGAAGGAATTAATTCTTACCGCGTATTGAAAAACAAAACCTTGCCATATGTGTGTGTGTGCTAAATAAAAGAGACAGCAGTGACTTTCCACAATACAAAAGTTTATTTACAAAAGAAGGAAAAGAAAGATTTAATCACTCAAACTAGTAACCAACACACTACTGATCTAAAAAAATGAATAGCTAAAAATACAAGAACATAAATGGATAAAAAATGCAACAAAAATAGTAACCATGAATTTTGATGTTATGCTTTTGGAAGAATCTGCATGCTTTAGGAAACAAGGTTTGATTTGCAAATGCTGGAATGAAAGCTCAGTTACTTTACCAATTGTAATTAGTTTGAATTAATTAGCACCATCGATTTATGTGTAAACCAATAAAACAATGTAAGGAAAATAAAAACATTCTTTGGATCAAACAGTTTTTGTTTAAAAATGATCTGGATAAGAGGTCATTGACCCTTTGGAAAATTACTTCTGTTTTGATTGATCACGGCAGTAAACAATCTAATTCCAGTATTTTGATGAATTAAGGGGTTTCAAACACAGCTAATAAGGTTAGTTTTTGTTCTTAATCTTCTTTGAACCAATCTGTATTTGAACCGTCAATAGCAGTCTTTGTTTACTGATATGCAGGCCTAAGCCAAACACGTGGGCTTGTATGCAAATACAGTTTCCGGGTAGCACACGTGGGGCGGTATAGACTCTGCTCAACCCCACTTCATGTGGAGCTAAAAATCCAGATTAGCGCCACCCGATGGATGTGTGTGACCCAACAATGTTCATCTGTAATTTTTTTGTTTTTTTTGTTTAGATAATCATCTATTCCAATCTGATTGTTGCTAGAAGAAGCAATTATGTGCTTTAAAGGGACGGTGTGAAGTTTTTACCATTACTCTCTGGAAATATTTGGGGTAACCCCAAAAAATCAGAAACTTGATGCATCGATAGGCAGAGCGTGGTTTGACCACAATTCTCAGGGTTGAATGTTCACAGATGAAACAAGCATAATTTGCTTAAGACATTAATAGGATGCCAGTCATGGACAGAGACATGAAATCTAAGTAGCCTTTAACAATAAATCTGCAAATCAAAACATAAGGCAATATAAAATTTTAATTGACATTATGCCTACACAGAGCTGGGAGGTTGCAAGAGAGAGTCTTTGAGTTTTTTGTATCTCAGCCTTCACACTGCACAACCACTGGGGGCAATGTTTTATACAACTTGAGCACATGTAGCTCTCAAGCTTGAAGGGGTGCAACTGCGTTGGACTGGTTTAGGTCTTACCTCACTGACATGTAATTTTATGTAGTTCTGCAAATTTTTACATCATGTATATCCCCTCTTTTATGTGGTATTCTGCAGGGTTTGGTTTTAGGTCCTCTTTTATTTTCTTTATACTGTCTTTCACTTGGTTGGATTTTTAGAAAACTTGGATGCATATTCCATTGTTACGCAAACAATACCCAGGTGTATATTCCCTTTAAACAGGGCCAATCTTGTCACCTGGAGCATCTCCTGGAATATCTGGTTGAGGTAAGGGATTGGATGTCCTCCAATTGCCTTCTTTTTAATTATTAAAAAACAGACGTTATGGTGTTTGGTCCATTAATCTGAGTGGGCCCTGTCTAGCTGACCTTGGTCCAATAGCCACACACCTTAAATAAGTAGTTCATGATTTAGGGGTCAAAGTGGACAGTGGCCTAACTTTTGATAAGCAGACTAGTGCTGTGGTGAAGTCAGGCTTTTATCACTTGAGGATTGTCAAATTAAAGTATATTCTGTCGAAGCAGGATTTTGAAATCCATGCGTTTGTGACACCGCGCTTGGACTATTGCAATTCACTGTATTTTTTACTTTTTCTCAATCAAACATCACATCATCGTGCGGTAGCAAGTATTTTACGAGGCACTAGGAAGCATGAGCACATTACATCGGCTTTGATGTCATTACACTGGTTGCCTGTTCGTTTTAGAATTTTATTTCTTTTTAAATGTTTGCACGGGTTAGCCATATCATTTCTCTCTGAACTACTGAACGATCATTGTCCTCGGTCCATGAGGTATGCTAATCAGCAATTCCTTGTTGTCTCGAGGACTAAATGGAAGCTTAGGTTCGACAGAGCTTTTTCAGTGGGAGGCCCAAGGTTTTGGAATCTTTTACCATTACAGATTAGGCTCCATCTTTGTTCATTCATAAATCTCGGCTAAAAACCTATTTGTTTGACCTGCCGTTTCCGTGTTTCCTTCCACTTGAGCCCTTGTGGACAAAACGTATTAACTGATTTTTTAATTTGTGGTTACATCACTATATCCCCGTCCTCCATAGAAGTTTAAATGAAGAACTTTATGAACAGACTTTAAAAAATCCTTTCTCCAACCCGGACCAACCGACCAACTCGATCTGACGCTGTGTCCACACCAAAAGTGTCAAAACGCGCCACATGCCCCCAGCTGGATGCTAGAAAATTCGCACCTTGAAGCGTGTACAACGCGAACTTGACGCGCTTCAAATATTGTATTTTCACGCGCGAACTGGCCTTCAGCAGAGCTGGGACTACAGTGCAGCTGGATTATGGACCGAGCTGGCGGAGGACAGCATGTTCGGCCCGGACTTCAGCGGAGCTGGGGCTACAGTGCAGCTGGCGGAGGAGGAACGAGCTGGCGGAGTACTGCGTGTTTGGCCCGGGCTTCAGCGGAGCTAGCCTGGGGCTACAGTGCAGTTGGCAGTGGATTATGGACCGAGCTGACGGAGGACAGAGTGGATTACGTGTTCGGCCTGGCCTCCGGTAGAGCTGGGACCGCTGCACTGGGGGTTTGGTGAGCTACAGATACAGTCTAACTACGGCGGAGGGATCCATAAACAGCAGCGAGCCTCTCATAAACACCGGCTCCTCGCCGCCTGGAGAACATGACCTGCTCGCCCAGTTTGTGCCGTGAAAGTCCAAGCTTCGCCTGCCGAAACACCAACTACATTTCTGAGCAGCTGTCCATCTGTCTGCGGCTTGTAAAAGTTTATAATATATGAGCAGGACGTGGTTCAGGATCTACTACCAGGAAACCAGGTGAGGAGGCCGTTTCAGGGCTGAGAGGTGGTTTTACAGCAACAACGGCTCTTTTAAGAGCCACCCACAAACCTCTTAAGAGCGTTCCTGTCTAAATATATATATATTTTTTTTTCTGTCTCTGTATAGCAAACTGCTTGTGTCATGTATCTCGGGGTGACTAGCCACGATGTTGATCAGTATTTCCTCCATGTCCTGCTGAGGCTGTGACTCCATGACAGTCACGGAATCACTGAAACTCTGTCCCCTGATTGGTTGACGCGCCGCGAATTGACGCTGGAGTTCAGATTTTTCCAACTCCAGCAGAATTTTTCACGCGCCGCAAACGCCTCATTCGCACAAATCCTCCGCGCAGATCGGGCAGAAAAGTGTTTTCGCGACGCAAATCTGCTTCTGACTTGAAGCTGGACCCCCTGCCGCGCGTCATCGCGCTCCTCCATTGACATAACATGTACACCTGACTCGCCGCTTGCTTAATTCGCTTTTGGTGTGTACGTTGCGTAAGACCCAGCCGACCAAGATCACAGAGAGCCGAGAGCTACTTACTTGAGGCTTCTGAGCTGCTTGCTGCCCATAAAAAGGATCCAGTCCGTAGGAGAAGAGTTCAACAGTACTGAGCTGAGGAAATCTGGTTGAGAGGGTGGTCTACTGAATATTTTAAAGTCATCTATTGCTTTTAAAACAATTTCAATCCCAGATGTTTTTCATAGTTTTGAGATGTTTGCTTTTGAACTGGGCTCCTTATCTCCTACCTTTTGTGCGCTGTTGTATCGCCCGGCAAAATACAGTAAGGACTTCACGACCCAGTTCTCGGGTTTTTTTTCCACACTCTTGCAAACAATAACAATTTCCTTATTTTGGGGGACTTCAAAAATCATGTTTGCTGCCCAGAAAAACTCATTTTGAAGGACTTCCTTAATATTTTAGAGTCATCTGAGTTGGCTCATTTAGTCAATGTGCCTACTCATGAACCTTCACATACATTTCATTTGGTGCTTGCTCGTGATTTAAAAATCATTGACTTGTATGTGGACGATGTACATTTGTCTGACCATTTCCACGTCATGTTTCGGCTGGACTGTTTTAGATCTTCTTGATTGATTGGAAACCTACATAATTTATATGGCCAATTACTCCTTCTGTAATGTTACAGTTATGTGCTTTGTCTGTTGATGCTGTTTCTATATTGTCGGTTTTATCTGATGTTGATGCTCTTCTACTCTTTTTTTAATCATCCTGCCTTTTAGTACTCAAACAGGTTGCGCCCTTAAGATCTATACATTCTAACAAAAAACCTGATCGATGTCCAAGCTCTGATATTAAAAATCTTAGATGTCAACGCAGGAAAATGGAGTGAAATGTAAGAAAGACAAACTGCAGGTCTCTTACCATCTCATGAAAGATTTTTGGATGTACTATCAAAATGTGGTAAGGACAGCCCAAAATAACTATTTTTCAAACATTATCTCTAAATCTTCGGGGAACCGATATAAAGCCTTTGAAGCCTTTGTTTCCACTAATGATCCACCTCCATTTTCTGTTTCAGACGCCTATTGTACTGAATTTTAAACTTTTTCTTGGGGAAAATTACTAACATCAGAGTCCAGATTGCTCCTTTGCCTAGCATAGTACGGCTTATTTGGGTGTTTTTAATGATATTTTACTTACTATTGACCCCAGTTAATATGAATTGTTTGCATCATTAGATTTAAATGCTGCTCTAACACTGTGGCATGGCATGGCATTTTACTGAACTGTCTTAGTAAATTAGTTGGTATCCAGAGGACAGCTCTTGACTGGTTCTCCTCTTATTTCTGTGATCGGTCTTTTAGTCTGATTTTGGATGAACGTTCCTCTCTTTTTTGCTTCCTTTAACCTGTGGAATCCCTTAGGGTTCTATTCTCAAACCCGTACTTTTTAATCTATAGATCCTTCCATGAGGTGATATTTAAAAAAAAACTAAATGTACACTACCAACCTATATGCACATGACTGTCAACTATATGCCACTGTGAAACCTGGTGACTTGTACCAGTCATTGACAGCCTGCCTTAATGACATGAAAACCTGTCTGGCGACAAATTTTCTACTCTTGAATAAAGACAAATATAAGACCATCACTTTTACCCCTAGATCCTCCACCTACCCCCAAAATTTTCCTCCCTCCCTCTCCTCAAATCTAAAACTTCGGTCACTAATCTTGGAGTCTGAATGTACTTATTGCTAAAAATGGACCTACATGTTAATTCAATAGTAAAATCAAATTTTTCGATCTCCAGCACCTCTCTAAATTTAAATCAAGCTTAAAAGGTGTCATTTGCAACCAGTTATTTATGCTTTTAATACTTCATGTGTAGACTTTAAAACAAATTATTTTGGGAATTAACTCTACCACTCTTGCACGGCTTCAATTATTGCAAAATGACGCAGCCTGATTTCGACTAAACGTCGGGAACACATAACTCTAGTATTGACAGCATTAAACTGGCTTCCTGTTCATTTTCAAAGTGATTTCAAAATCAGGCTTGCACCTGCTTATTTGCCTGATTTGCCTATTTGCCTGATTTGCTGTCCACTGTTCCCTTCTTGCTCAGTCAGGTCTGCAGATCAGCATTTGTTAAGAGTTAAATCATTTCGTTGCAAGTCCCATTTTTTTCCGTTGCAAGTTCCTTTTTTTGTGTTTGTTTCAATAAATCTTGTCCTTGTGAAGCACTTTGGTTGGCCCTCGTGCCATTGTTAAATGTGATATGGAAATGGGATTGCTGAGGAATTGCTGTGGATGGAGTCTGCATGATCCGGGCACAAACTCACGTCAACGACTCATCGCAATCTACTGGGATCCCTTACATAGAAAACTTTTAACCGATTGGAATGTTTGTATAGTTGTATTAAAAATACTTTTGTTGTAAAGTGCCTTGAGATGACATTTGTTTTGGTGATATATAAATAAAAGTGAATTGAATTGAAATAAAGAGGTATGATAGGGTATTTTAATGTTGAATTTTTAACTTTATTTTCAATCTAATGGCGACTCTAGGTATATCACATAATAGTTGTCATATTTTTAGAATGATAACCCCAAACCAGAGGTTAATTGATACAATTATTATTATTATTATTATTATTATTATTATTATTATTATTATTATTATTATTATTATTATTATTTTTGTCATTGTTGTTTTTACAACGGATACAGTCTTATCAGGAAATTTCAGATTTCTTCCCAGAGATTTGTTTTTAATAATATAGTCCAAGAGGTTTTGCTCAAAGAATTTTATGACCTACATACTCCTTTTTTATATATGGTTTCTATATTTTTTCGTTTTTTTGGAATGACAAATCCTGTTTTATAACCTGAACTTATATTATCACTTAACAAAACCAATATAATTTTTGACAAATACCCAGTATTTTACCCAACACACACATATCCACCCACTCATACATTTAACCCACCCTTTTCAACATTCAGGGTCAGCCATGCCCATCTCCTCTGCTCTACATTTAGGATTCATGAATAAGTAATGGCGTCTCTCATCACCTCAGAGCACTGACAGTCAAGCCAAGAGCTTTCATCTGCTCCAGCCCATGTTCAATGTTAATGTTTTCTTTCCCTCCTGATCATATGACAGACAACCAGCTGACCCGAAACCACCACAAACAGTGGCACTCTGTAAGTGCACCACTATGATGAAATGGAAATCTTGCTAAATAATTTTATTCATTCTATTATTGGGTTGTTACTATTTCACAGTCATGCCTAAGTTCGCAAACTTTTTCAAGTTCTACCAAAAAACTTTAAAATTACTGAATTGAATTAATAGTAAAAATTAAAAAAAGATGGACTTGTTTAAGGTTTATATCTTTAGAGGCCTAAAGGTGCACAAACGCGGATTTTAATACATAT
The DNA here is from genome assembly GCA_028564705.1 of Apricaphanius iberus. Lineage (NCBI taxonomy): Eukaryota > Metazoa > Chordata > Actinopteri > Cyprinodontiformes > Aphaniidae > Apricaphanius > Apricaphanius iberus. The sequence goes on along the minus strand of JAPXFQ010002641.1, from coordinate 904,855 downwards.
ATATATATATATATATATATATATATATATATATAATTTGAAAACAAATACATAAATGCTATGATAACATGGCCCATTATTGGTATCTAGTGGAATTATATATTTGGTTTCTGAAAAATAAGAGTAACACTCATCAGAAATATGGGTTGTTCCAGGCTGCCATTGCTGCCCTGTATTGAGAGTAGCACTCGCGGGACTTTCATGTTAGAAAAACGCTTGTATTTGATTTATTTTAGCTGAACTTGTACAATCATTTACAGTGAATGGGTATATGTACAGCAAATGCAGAAAAGAGTGAAGAACTCACTTAGTTCACTGCAAATTTTTACAGATCATGCAAATACTAATTATTATAATTAATTTTATTTCCCACAAGCAGTCAGATTTTCTTTTTGATGCCACTGGGCTTGGATTTTGGAATCCTTCAGTACCTCTCCCAGTCTAAAGGCCCTCTACACAGTGTTGATCGAAGACTTTTCTAAAAATATGCATTGTAACTTACAGTCCAATACAATTGGATTTTCTATACTACACTGTAATTTTTTTATTTTCTTTTTTACCGGGAAATACATACAGCTGTGATTTAGAATAGAATAAATGGAATACAATAAACCTTTAATAGTGCCACTGGGGGGAAATTGCACAATTTCACCAATTTCAGCACTATGATGTACTATTTGGGTAACCATAAATTTTACAGTAGATTGCCATTAATTGAAATACATACTGTAAAACTGTTTACCATAATGCATGTGAAAGGAATGACGTCATTAAATTAATTGCAGTCTCTCACAGTTGGATTCAGTGAAACTGTTTTATATATGTCAGTAATCTAATGTATGTCAGTATAAATATATATATTCAATACTACAGTACATTATTGACAGCAGTGGTTGCTAAAATTTCATTGTGGAAAATATTATCATAATATGAAACACTTATCGGTATAATCTGTTGTTAAATATAAAATTTACAATAAAGTATCAAATGTTTTGCCATAAGCCCTCTTACTGTCTCTTAGTGATAAAACAGACTACAGCTGTAAAATAAACATTTTGTTTGTTGTTTAGAAATTCAGAACCATTTCTAGCACTCGCTGGTGGGCCGACCTGGTTGCGAGTTTAAATCCAGCGATACGCTGACTTCTAAGTTCTGTGAAGTTATAGATATTTAACCCCCCATGATTATTGTCTTATTGTAATTGCTTTCTTAATCTTCAAATTGATTTATGCTGTTCCAATTTTAATCATATAAAGCACCTTGAATTAGCTTGTGTTGAAAGTGTGCTATACAAATAACATTGTCTTACCTTGCCTTGCCTTGCAAAACATACCCCCGGAAGTAGAAGAGACCAGCTATAGACCAACTAGCTATATTTTTTTTACTTTGACAAAGATAAGATATATTTCAAAAAGACTGAAATAAATACTTGCTAATTAACAATCCTTTAGGCTTGTAGCTCTTCAACTATTTGCCTGTCTTCTGTGCCTAGACTGTCAGGATAATATATGTGTGCCCTGCCTTCTCCTCCTTAGTACTCTTCCGACCTTTTATTGGGGTTGTCCTCTGGATGTGGATTGATCCGAAGTATATTCAGAATCAGAACCATAAAGGCTCTTCTCAATGATTGCTAAATATATAATGACTGGTTTATAATACAACTAAATCAAAATTTAGCTATCTGTAACCTACTTTGGATAGTAGGCTGCTAGCCTGTCCTCAGTCTAACTGTTATCAACTGTTCTTGAAAGCCCAAGAAAACTTTGAAAACATATCAAAATAACAGCAAAAAATTGTAGCTTATACAAATAAATATAACTAAAATAACATTTGCATGTCCATCTCTCAAATGAGGATGTACTTGACTTATTTTTTTTATACTATGTGTTTGCCCCATTCATTACCTCGACGGGTCATTTTTTAACCGCTAAAAATATAAATGTACAAAAGTTGAATAATACACAAAAAATTGTATGCGATTTAAAATAATTTATTTTGTGGGTTAAATTGATCTAAACTAAACTAATAAACTTATGGAATCTTAGGTCAATCTGAACAAATTAACTACAAATTTCTGTAATAAAACTTTAAAATCGGTTAAATTATTAGACTGTTAAACAACATAAGCGTTAACTTTTACTGTGAACTATTTTTATTCATTAGCATCTGTTTAGGGTTATTTGTGAAAAAAACGAGGAGTTATTATTTCATTAAAGTAATGTTTTCAGGCACACATATAAAACAGAATCCAGTGGATCTATAAAAGAATGTGAAACAATGTGCCACCACTGCTGCATCTGTGGTGGTTTTTGTTCTTTGGGACATGACCAGTAGAGTTTATCTATCAAATACCTGTGGGTGTTACAAACTTCCTGACTTTGAAGTGATTATATGTTTGCTTTACTTTGTAAATTATATAATATTTTCACAAGTGCATGACCATTTTGAAATGTAAGGTTTTTAGTTTATGTTTTGAGGCATAAATAAAAAAAAAGAATCTATAAAAGTGAATCTATAAAAGAATGTGAATATGCCACCACTGCTGCATCTGTGGTGGTTTTTGTTCTTTGGGACATGACCCTTAAGCATAGTTTATGCTTCTCCGTTTTGACGGAGACGGATCGAGGCGGCGCCATTATCCGTCACCGCAAGGGCTGTCCGAGGCCCAATTTTTAACTATCTGTCTCCGTCAATGGAGAGCGTATGCCTGTGATTGGTAAATTCAGCAACAGCCAGAGATCGGTTCACCAGAATGGGGCTCTATAGTGGCTGTAATCAGTAGTCAATGCAGTTTTTCATCACTACAGGCTTTATACTGAAAGGATAATTTATCTAATCTTTTTTTTTAGTGATTTTAAACACAAGGAGGTGTAGGGGGAAAAAAAATGGCTGCTCTGTTTGTTTCCATGTGTTTTCACAGTATTCTATGAACTGCACTTCTAGTAAAAAGCTTTATAGCTTAATCAAAACGTACTTTTTGTCGTCCATTGCTCCTTGAGAAGAAATGCTTTCACCAGCCTGGAAAACACACTGAAACGACGCTGTGATAGTAGGCAGAGACGCCATGAAAAGTTAGCACCCCCTGCGGACTACGATAAACAAAAAACGTCTCCATCAATATGTCTGTGTCTGAGTGCAGTTTGCGGCCGGAGAAGCATAAACTGGGCTTTAGAGTTTATCTATCAAATATCTGTGAGTGTTACAAACTTCCTGACCTTGAAGTGATTATGATTTTGCTTTACTTTGTAAATTATATAATATTTTCACAATTGCATGACCATTTTAATCCTGACCTGGATTGAGTAGTGTCTCCTCTAAAACGATGACAGAAAAAAATATATTTTGTATTTCTTACAATTACACCAATTAATGGACTTGGTAGTGATTTTATAAAAATAATTAAATGTATTCACGATCATATATTACATACTTTTACAGCTGAAAATCACTTTTATACTTGTACTGGGACAGTTTCTTCCATTCTCTGCAGCTGTGCAAGATTTCAATTCGGCAGGTGTTACCGCTCATCATTTCTTGACCTAATTGACCAGTTCCACAGTAGAAAACGCTCACTAAGAGTAAATTACATTTCTGGGGGGAAACAAAACCATTCTGGTTTAGATTGAAATGCTTCATATAAAGTTAACTATCCCTTTAAGATTCAAGATTTGTTTCCCCTTTCTTTTAAACATCTCTTTGTTTTACTTGTGTTCTATGAAAAGGAAACATTGCGGATGTCATGCTACTAGTTTGTTGCTTTCTTGGTTGGAAAACTTTGTTAAAAGATGAGTTTGTGTTTGGAGACAAACTCACTTCTGTCCATTACACATATTCTTGCCCTTACTTTCCTTTTTTTATAGTTACTTTTGAATATTCAGTCCAATGCTAAATTGATGGATTAAGTTATCCCTGGCTCCAAATCAATCGCAGCATTTTTTTTCCTTGTTCCTTTACACTGGACTGGGATGCCAGAGAGAAAGGGAGAAAGAATGCATTGAGCCACTGATAAGGCTCTCACCCATTATGTGTCATTTTAAACAAAGAAGCAAAGCAGCCTGTGGAGACTCCCTATCAGCTATTAAACAGAGACATAGCATGCAGCCTGAGATTAATGATTAGCATTTTCTCCTGGTAGAATAAAGATGCCGGCTTGGACTCGTGATAACAAGCTAGAGTATAAAAAAAGGCTTCCTATTCCCCACTCTTTTCTCTCGTTTCTTTTTGTATCCTCTTCTCTCTAGATGTTCTTGGCCTTATAAATATCTATATCCAAACATGATCATCTCATACAGTCTCCTTTTTTTACTCTCTTTCATTTTTCTTCTGCCATCTCTTTTCATTCTCTCTCCCTTGACAGAGGCAAATAAATGCAGTGGCTGCATTGCCGTCCTTTTGTCTTGCATCCTCTTGTAATCTGTTAGGAGTGGACAACTTGGAATCCCTTATGTCACAGTCGGAGACTTGTAAGTCCTGGCCAGATACAAGGCAGAACAACACAAAATGAAAGGGGGGGATTTAAGTAAGGGTTTGATAGGAGCATGTAGGGCCATTGTTTTCTTTGCTGCAAGACCAATGTCAGCCATTGTGCTGGGACAGTTTCAACTACATGTAAAGGGTTGGAAGACAGCTAGATTTCAAATGTGCCAAAAGGATCTGCAATGTGTTTTCAGGGACACTGTTGGAAACATAGGTTATATAAATTACTGCAATGTTTACTTACTCTGGTATGGGTGCATATCATAATAAGTATTATACAACATATTATCTTTTAGCTCTATTTTATACTAAAGACATTTTAATCATAAGATACAAAAACTATCTAGACTAATTGCTTAGAAGCTATTAATCATGCTTTAACATAAAAAAAGCAGACTGTGCTCTCAGTTTTTGGACAATAGTTGGTTACGAAAGGAAATATAAAATCATTCTGACTTGGCTATGGATGCATTGCTGTTACCGTAACTGTGGCTATAACTGGTAAGATTATGCCATTGATTTACTATCGTCATTATGTGTGTAACAGTAATATCCTTGTTTGGTAATATCCTGGTTTGGTACAATTGGTTGCTTCAATTAAAAAAAAACAAAAAAAATGTTTAATATATATTTTTTAGTTCAGTCAGCAAAAAGACAAATAATACTTTTTTAATTATTTTTTTCTTTATTTATGTTTGCTATGTATTTGAGTTTATCATGTTCCAAAATCTAAATGATTCAAAGATTTAAACCTGACTGGAGAAATAAAATAAATATAATATCGATATTTTTTTTTTTAATTCCTTTAATGAATCATATAGGAAAGAGTAACCCAAATACCACTGCATGTTCTAAAGAAATCTGTGGTGAATATGTATATTGTAGGAGTCAGTGCAAGTAGTTTTGGTGGATGTATTTATTTCATTTTCAATTTGAAAACTAATCAAACACATGTATACTTAATATAGATTTGAACATACTGGAAGAAAAAACTGAATGTACTACTGATCACCAAAAATTGATTTATCAATCAAAAAAGGAAATTCCAACAGAAAAACCATTATACTTTTCATCAAAGCACTACTCTTAGAAATATGCTGATCTTGTGCTTCTCCACAAAAACATCTAGAAAGAAATGCAACAAAAAAACATCAACATTTTATCATCCACAAAGGCATGCTTATTTTTCAAGGATGTATATGAACACATGTGGGATATATGCGACCACACAAACAAAGGAAGGTATACACAACATGTATCATACATGCATACACACTTGCAGATGTGAGTAGTTACAGATAAAGACATGGTCCCCACAACTACTTTTCATGTGGTCATAGGAATATCACAAGAGCTCCACCATTTGCTCACATCTAGTACTGCAACAAGAAGAAAAAAAAATCTTTATGTAAAATGCTTGTGCCTGAACCACACAGATACCTATTAATCTGTGACTGTTTTTACATGTAAAATTAACGCTATTTTTTCCCCCTGTATTTTGATCAGTATTGGCACTCAGATTGTCATGTGGTAAGCAAAGTACTCAGAAGTAGTCAAATTCCTTGGGTCGGATATATATTAAACTAATGACCAAGCTTACAGTTAGAGGCCCTGGTTGCCATCCCTAATTCACAGAAGACCAGGAAATTATATGGGAAAAGCCCAACAGTGAAAGAGTGTGGAATAAAAATCCTTTGCTTTGATACAGTTGTCATCACCATAGGTGCTCAATTAGACTAAACACCATCCCCCTTTCAGAGAAACACGGGACAAGAGAGACAGCTGGAGGAAGAGAGAAAATAAGGCTGCATTGCAGTTTCGGCATATGTGAAGACATGGAAGAACTTTATTTTCAGGAAAAGAATAAAAACATTAAGACACATGAAATGTGCCATTTAGTGTAGATTTATTTTTCCAAGCTTTCACTCTGTTTTCCATTCCAATTGCATCCATGTAAGTAGTTGCTTAATTTTTACAGTTTACTTCTCAAAACAACAGCTGACTCTCAAAACTTGACATTTTGCTGTGCTGTGAAACAGCTGATGCCTTTTTACAGATTTTTTTTGGTTTATTTTTTGTCACACTTAACGTTTCTGACTAAGTCAAAGATAATCCATGCAAATAGATGAAAGGAGTATTTCAAACTATTACCAGAAAATTAATAGACCCCCTTCGTTTAATCACGAACGGTGAAAAACCACACCTTTGCTGTGGCATCTCTACATTTGGGGCCAGTGGGGCACGGCCAGATGTCGCTTTGGATCTCTATGCATGGCATGCTTAAATTAATCAGAAATAGAGGCTCGGTCTTTATAGCGTAATAGTATATACAGACTGGTGAGAGAACATTTCCTTCACTGCTGTGAAAGATCCTTTCTGTCAAACTTTTGCTCAGTTTAGGTAAAAGTAGGGTCCGCTTCTAAAACCCAGAGTTACAACTTTTCAGTTTTGTGTGTTTAGCTGCTGTGAATGAGATGTTAGATATACAGCAGGATGTATGGATGCTGAACTAGCCGTGTTGCTACTGGATTGATAAGTAATAAATGTCCAGGGGTTATTTGGGCATGATGATGTGATACAGTACCAGAAAAAACTGTTTGATGCAAGCTTGTAAAACCTTAAAGTGACAGTGTGTAGTTTTTTGCTGTACATCTTTGAAAATAGCCATTAAAATATCATGTAATAATAATTACGTAAAGTACATTAAATGCAAAATATTGGAGATATTGTAAAATATGACTTTAAAAATCAGTTTTAAAATACATAGGCGCGGGTCCTCTTTTCAGGGGAAAGCCATATTAGATGACTTCTTTACTTCTACAAGAGCCCGGATGGACAAAGTGCACAGAACAAGCCCGCTATTAAAACATTGATTTCCCTTCAAAAAGTAAAAAAGTTTTGCCATGAATACATTTTTACCTCTTCGCTAGTTCCAAGCGATGAAAGAGAGACTGATGTGCTCGTCATGTTGCTGCAAATAGATAATTCTCGGGGAATTGAGCGTTTGAAAACAGCACTAGTTGGACCTCCGTTGTTGAGTTTCTTACTCGAAGACACAGATGCCGCATGCTTGTGATAATTTAGGTATGCACTGCCCCCTACTGGCAAAAAATTACACACTGTGCCTTTAAGTTCACTTCTTCAGAGGTGCTTTATAGAGGTTTGTTTTTACGTCAGTGACATTACGACAAAAGCCTTGAGAGGGCGACAAAGGGCAAATATCTGCAGATTTAAGAAGTCTGTCTTTAACGTCTGTTTAAATGATGAACAGCTGAAATCAGTGAGTGTGCACCCCAATGTGGTCTCACTGGAACGCTGTGGAGCCCAGAAATTCAGGGTCCTAGCTGAAATTCCCCTTCCTCGACAGAGAGAGGCAGCAATGTGTCATCCGGCATGCTGTCTGTAGTAAATGTATTAGAAGAAGAAGCGATCCCACTATCAGCAGCAGTATCAAATTACGTGCTTTTTACAGCTAGGTCTATTTGCCCTGTTTTGCCAAATGAGAAAACTGATTGTGCAGCATTACTTGTCTTAAAATATCAGAATAGCAAACATCACGTTTATGTTGTGTTCAATAGAAGTGTGTAGCTATTTAATATATTTTCTGGCCACCGAGACAAATAAATAAATAAAAATAAGTAGATCGTTTGATAACGTAGAAATTTAGCACATTGCATTTTCCCAGATGCATGATCTACATTTCTTTTTCAAGAACAAGTTACAAGTGGCAAGTTACCCTATATTTGTCATTTTTATGTAGGATATAAATCATGTTTCATTATTCAATTACATTCACACAAAGTAGCGTTTGTTATGTGTAGATGTGTGCTATCTTATGTGGTTCATTTAATATCAAATCATTATTAAATGAATCACATTAAAATGGAAATCAGTATTATTGATCCAAGTCACACTGTATGCATCAGAGAAGAATTAGTTGCTGCAATTAGGTGTTGAGTTACTGTGCCCCACCTAACCTATGATGCCAGAGACACCATTGCACCTTTGGGAAACCTGAATTCAAATTCACAAGTTATACACAGGCCTGATTAACTGCCCGACATGTTGATTCAACAAATCACTTAAATGCAACATGTCTGACAGCACGATGAAGGGTAAAATATCTCAAAAACCAACACATTATGCCCCAACCTAAAATAGGACATTTAAGAATAGGTGAGAAACAAGCCCTGCATTCGAAACCACTGAATGTTAGCCTCTAAGCACTAACACTAGCAACTAATCCTTAACCTTTCGTGGGGTCAACAGTGAGAACACTATGGCTAGTAGTCTAGGGAGCCGTTCGCGAATGCCTTTCTACCCGACGTCATTACGCGAAGTAAACGCACATGAATGACGCATATCAAAATAAACCTTCGGAAGAGGTTGTTGTACTCACATGCGCGCCTCTTTTTCCTTTCGGCCATTTTCGTTATTTTACGTGAGGTGGGCCGGGTGACTTGTATTGATGGCGTCTTGTGGCGTAAGGGATTGTGGGATGGCACATAGCTCCTAATCGCCAGTTAGTTAGGATCAGAGGTCCCTATGCTAAAGTGGCTATGATAGTTAGCATACAGTCTACTTTCCCTAACTCCTTCCTAACTGGAAGCCCAATTCGGATACATCTTATCATGACGCACATCCGGTTTGGCGTAAGACCTCTTACCAATTTAGTGGTTTCGGATGCAGCCAAAGTCACCAACATCTATCAACGTAGAAAGAGATACAAAGCTATTTTAAGGCTTTTGGCAACTCGCAGTAAGAATGCTTATTCACAAACAGAGAAATCATGAACGTGTTGCACATTCTCATGAGTGGCTGCCAGACGAACCTGATTCCAAGAGGCACAGTCAATTCAGGTTACAACAGAAAGAAGAATAACATCTAAAATACTGGATACCTCACATGCCTCAGAGAAGACTAGAATTAATTTGAAAGAAAACCTGATTTTTTTTTTTTTCCTTGACACTTCCATTTAACTAGAAAGCCAGACAACCAAATAGCTGGGTGTGTCTCTTAGTATAATTCAAACCAAATCATATGAATAATGAATTACACCTTCTAAATTATGGAGGTTAACACCTGCCACAGCATGTTTGGTGTGTAATCGCATATTTCAGAAGCCATCTTGTTTTTAATCATAGAGCACTAAAAGCCTGACATGAGCATACAAGTACAAACCAGATATGGTCACAAACATTGAACTTTGCTTTGACATCTATAGGAAAGTTCAGGAATTTCACCAGTATGTCATTCCCTTGGATATGAATACCCACTCAAAAACTGATAACACAAGTGATATCAGCTGACACTCCTTGCCTGATGATAGCACAACAGAGTATTTCTTTTTTGGAATATTGATGTGTGCATGTTCTTCGGTAGTTTATGTGTTTTATCTTCCTGCCTTCACTCATTTATTCACATTCCAAAACCAAGACTTCCCATTTCAATTCCACATTCCATCTGCTGTTGTGTCTTTACATTTACCTCTTCATTTTGTTGTGGAAAGATATGCCTTCAAACAGATAAAACAAGATATCTTCAAAGATTTAAAGATTCAAAAGATTATCTTAAAATTTGCCTGTGAATATTCTTATTCATCCAGCTCATGGTTATCTCAATTATGTCCATCTTAAAATTTTCAAAAACTACATATCCTCCTTCACTGTTTTTTATTTTTTATTTTTTTTTTTTTTTAAGTGAATGCTGAGATTTGCGGGGAGACAAAATGTCACTTCAGTATCTCAAAAGGCAACCCGTCCAATGTCTGAATATTTATCTCCTCACAACTGTTTTAAACACAGCTTCATGCAGAATTTCTCGGAAGTGTAAAGGCTTCCCATTTCATCCTGTCCATGAATGCCCCACAGCTCACCACCTATGCCGCCCCTCTTTAATTGTGTAATCACAGAAAGGTGTGCACGCCAGTTAGTTTGTGGTGGCAGATGCTGCAATTCTGTGGTGTTCTGAGCTGCTTCGTGTGTGACCTCCATTTTCTGTCTGCTTGGCTGTGCCACTGTTGCTCAATTAAGCTCCTTTAAGTTTGATAGTTCTTTATTTTATTATTTGTCTGCTATATTCAAAAGTTAGAATTTATCTGGTTGTTACCCCTCCCTCCGATAGGCTAGTTTCTGGAGTAGCTGATTGATTCAATTATGGTCCATTTGGGTCACTGAAAAGAAAGCCATTTACTTGTTGCAGATAACACCACATTTAAGGTTGCTTTTAGGTTGTCTTTTTGATTGCTAATATTTTTGCTTGTGTTGTTCTATTAATCTTTTTTGTGAGTGTTTCTTTTTGTAGTTATATTCTGTTGATTAAAATTTTACATTTGTAATAGTTTTTTAATTAACCTAGTTTTGCTGTGATTTTAAGATTATTAAATTAAGTGGAATGACATTGTGAAGAAAAATAAGTACATATATTTTTGTTTTCTCAACTCAAAAATTCCAATATTTAATTTGCAGTGCTGGGTAAGTTACTTTGAAGTAGTAACTTAGTTACTTTACTAAGTTACTTTTTTAGTTTTTGAAGGGGGGGTTGTCAGGTTTAAAATCTGTAAAGCACTTTGAGAAACTGTGTTTGAAAAGCGCTTTATAAATAAAGTTTGATTTGACTAGTTACTTCTTTCAAAAGGAACTGTTAATTTAAGTTACTCGTTAGTTTCAAAGTAACTAGTTACTAGGGAAAGTAACTTTGTTTTTATACAGAATTATCTTACTAATGTGCTGCTTCCCTAACTTGATAGCCAGCAAGGCTGAATAAAACTACATAAGAAATGACTATGCCTGTTTTAGGTTTGAATGTTTTTCAAACATCTACAAATGCACACACATCATTTTGGGGTTGATGAGGCACATTGCTAAAAATCTACTAATTTTACCTAGTATCACTACGATGAAGCAGTGGATCACAAAACATGACATGAGCTATGTTGAAATCTTTAATAGGTATAATTATGTTTGCGACTGAAATGGGTAGAAAGTATACTTTTAGCCGTGTCAACATTAATCTGTGCCACAGACCCTGTAGGAGCTGTAGGAATCAATAATCGTGAAAAAATGTTTCAACATAAACATGGAGGTTAATCCATTCTTTGTAAACTTAACTGAAAACAGCTTAACTGCATCATGGAGACCTCATCTTCATTAATGTCAGACAAAAAGTATTTTCAGCCTCACAAAGAGAAACTAAATAAATAATAAAACATATTTTTAGCCTTTTTTAGTGTTGTTGGCATTGTTAGTAGCACTGCTGGTTATAATTTGGCTTAGTGGGAGCATGCAGATGCTAAATAGGAGGGGCCCTAGGATGTAAACATAACACGACAATTGTAACCAATTTAAATCTACATTTTATTATATTTGAATTCAAATATAAATTAAGGAAATGTTGTACTTTCATTCTGCACCCCTCTAAAATCCCTGTGGTTGTATTGTTTTTTTCAATGTAGCTTTTTATGAAAATGTTCCGTATACAATCTTTAATACAAGAAATCCATTTAATGTAACTTGAGCTTTGAGACCTGTTATACTGCTTGAAGAGACCACTGTAAGGTTCAAAGTCAGTACATTTACATGCACATCTTAATCGAGCTTTTTGCAGTAATCGGGTTAATGCCTTAGCCAGAGTTGAGAGCCATGTCCCAGTTTACATGTCACTCAGAAAACAGAATTATTGAATGAAGTTAGTTTTACTCGGTGACGCTAGATGGCGACATGCCCTTTCGTGCTGACAATCTTACAATGGACTAGAATCACACTCAGTGCATCTACATGCAGCAAGAGAAATTCGAAATTATTGCCTTAGTCCGACTAAAATCAGACTTTTGAAATGCATGTATAAACCTGAGCTGGACTTGAGTTGATCCAAACCGGAGTTTGAGAAGTCAGACTAAGGTATCCAGATAATGTGATTGGAGCATCATATTTCTCTGGATGTTAATGTCGACAGCCTTGGCACTCCCCCTTTGGGAAGTAATGAGATTGTAGAAGTAGGAACAGCAAAAACAGACCAACCAGCAATAACTAACGTAACAAAATCCAACAGTGCAGTACTTACAAAATGTTCTGTGCTGCTGTGTTATGTTCATTTCTACGCTCATTGTGTATATTCTGCTTTTACTCCGTCTGCTTCACTGACTTTTGCATTTGTTTAGTCATTACTTTTACATACTGTACATGAAGTTCTATGAAAAAAGAGAAAAGCAGAGTGTAAGATCCAAAAGATTTATTTTCTTCATTTAAAAAGATTGTTCTGCATCAGAGGTGCTCGATTAGACTAAATAACCCTCTGAAACAAATATCAGTGTTTCAATAATATTCAATTACTACTAAGCTCATAATGTTTTTCAAAAAAGCATCCCCCACAATATTCTACCATATTCTTTCTGCAACAATACTGTGGTCATAGACACCTAAATCTTGTTTCCTCTGTATTCTGAGGCTTGTCTTGACCCCCCAGAAGTGTCCTCCCCATGTCAACATGCACAATGCATGAGTTTTATATTTGTGTGAACAAGCAGTTGCACACTTATAAACTGTTAATATAATGAACTTAGATTATATAGATGTTTTTTAGTAGTACCAACGACTCAAGCTGTTTTAACACCCCAAGACTTATTCACTGCAATGTCAATGGGAATGTTTTTTGTTCATGGTTTTCCGTTTCTTTCTCTCCGTTCTCCATTGATTTTTTAGTGTTTCAAAGTAATTATTGACCAGGACAGCAGGGGGTGATAACTTTTCATGGCGTTGTCTGCCTACCATTGCAGTGTAGCTTCTGTTTTTTTACTTCATTCTGTGAACGAATGTCCCCCCACAGAAAGTAAGTTTTGATTAAGCTGTAAAGCTTTTACTAGAAGTGCAGCTCATAGAATACTCTAAAAACACATGGAAATAAACACAACAGCCTTTTTTTTCTATTTTTTCCTGCAGCTACTTTTGTTCAAAATTTTGGATGTGCATGTAAACGTATTGAATGTCTAGCTCAAAACTGACAACAATCAAAAGTACCCAAAGGTGATCCGACTAAATGACTCAAGACCAAAAGAAAGTCTCAACGTGAAAAAGCTGTTTAATATGTCTCATTTAATATGCCTCAAGTTCACCTTCTTAGAAAGAATCTTTTGAGCTAGAAAATGACTTTTCCTGTATTATCCCTCTTATACCTCCATCCCCTTTTGTCTCTGTCTTTGTGAAATTACAGTTGTACAGGTGTCTTACCAAAAGAATAATGCTGAAAGACAGGCATGCAAAAGGACAGCCAAGCAATTGTGTTCACCACAAAGATCTTGCTTGTCTTACAACTGACTGCCCTGCCCAACAAGTGGCTTTAGTTACAAAAACCCTGCTCCTCTACCCAGAGCCCCTTCATCCCTGTGAGGAGCAAAGAGGACGATGGAAGGTGCTTTCCGAGATGAGCCAAAAAGTGGCTTCCATTTTCAAAGGGCCGTGGATGTACATGGCTCGTGGATTCCTATGTTAGTTGTGAGATAACGCGACACCTGGAGAGGCCTGGCAGAAGAAAAGACAAGAGAAAAGAGATGAGAAAAGAGAAACGAGAGAAGCCGCTTAGATGCCATGCCAGGAAGGGGATCCAAAGCTCTCTCAGATTTCAAATGTCCGTTCTATGAAATTGTGGTTTCAAACATTTCCAATCTCAGTACCATCCCATCTCCATCCCTTTCATGCTAGACTTGTCGTCAGCACATCACGAAATATGAAGATTAGTGCTTTACACGGAAATGACTGTTGTGAATTTCTTCTACCCCTAGGCTGATTGAGAAAACCTTTGACAATGTGTTACTTTTTATCCTCATGTTTTATAGTGCCAAAAGATGTAATAATGAATGGTTCTGAATTACAAAAAGAAAACGTTTTTTATTTTTTTTATTTTTTTTTGTGTAAGAAGTAAAACAAAGAACCTTTTTTGAATGACACATCTGGAGAGTCCCCTGTCAATCTCAGTCAAAAGCCATTTCCTGAAGCCAAACTGTTCTCTTTGTGTGTTGAATATGTTTTGGAACATGCTGACCATTGATTGACACGGGCGCAAGGGCTAGTAAAACATTTCTGCGGTATGAAGGAAACAACAATTCGTCTGTCACTCTGGTTTAGATGTTTTGCCTCAGGGGTAGCACTGATATAATAGTAGTGCAAAAATCTGAACATTACCACTTCCTGTTCTCCTTTTCCCTCATCTTTTTCTTTTCACTCACTTCAGCTACTTTGAAACAGTCCCTCTGGTAAAAAAACAAAAATGTATATATTTTAGCATTTCTTCACTCTTAACCCGCTGACAAGCAGTGATTTTTCTTCTCAGCTTGTGCCTTTAACATTTTTGTTTTGGGACGTGTATATATGTGTCTAAAGTACATTAAGTGTTTCTAACAAGACTAGAAAGAAAGAAGTGGCAGTTGCAATCAAGCTACCATTCCTTCAACTGATTGAAACGAGGTGGGCAAGAGAAAGAAAAAACTTAAATTAATAATACTACCTTTCACTTTATCAAGAATTTACATAAATAATCTATCTGAAATTGTATGGAATTATCTAATCACTTTTATTTAATCAAAACAAACAGTTATTCCTGATTCTTCTAACATAATAGAATTAATTTATTATAATACATAAATATAAATAAATAAACATACAAGTAAAACTAAAAAACTATAATGTCATGTAAAAGTTTATTTCAGTAATTAAACTTAAAAGCTGAAACTAATATATGATCATTACATGATCATGACTCATTACATACAAAGCGATATATTTTAAGCCTTTTGTCAGGTTGGTGTTTGAAAGGAGGACCCAAATGCAGAGAACTGAATAGATGAATTGTTTTGAATGAAAATAAGGATGAATTCTCAAAAGCTGAAACAGGAACATGGAAACCAAACGATAATCTAAATGGGGAAGAAAGACTGCGTAGCTAGAAGGATGGATCAACAAACAATAGTAGAGAAGTGAGAGGTTAAATATAGAGGGAAGAAGTGGAAAGTGACAGAGAGAGGACCAGTGACAAATTGAGCCCCATTTCCACTAGTGCCAGTGTAGTACAGAACAAGACGCTTTGGTGCGTTTCCATTACCTGCGTCCATTCCGAGCCGACCCCTTTTTTTCAAACTATCTATGTGTTGGTTCTAAGCGTGCCAATGCGACCCGATACGCCCAATTATGGACTGATTGGTCCGGTAATATGATATCCCTCTCACTCCTATGCAGCAGCGATAGCCGCTGATTGGTCTGGAGCTGTCTGTTTGTCTCAGAGTAAACTATAGTTTAAGGTTTCAAATAAGCAGCACACTGCAGTTAACTGCAAGCAGCCTAAACTTAAAAAGAAATCAGTGAGAGTTGCGAATCATATAAGTATTAAACAATGTGGAGATCTTGTAAGTATATATATGATTGAATCCATGTGTTTTGTGATGTTGTCATGTTGGCTGAGTGGTTAGTGTTGGTCAATCACATGTAATAGGTCCAGGTTCATTTCCTGCTACTGCAGTGCTTGAAGTCTTTTTAACAGTAGGTTCACAGATATTCTTCCTGGTTTCAGAAAAAAAGACTTTTTCTAGATCAAAAAAAATAAATAAATGATTATCATTACTTTATTTTTACATTGTTTTAGGCTTTGTATTTCAATACATGAAACCAAAAACGCAATTTTAATGGAAGAGCAGTAGCCTACTTTTAATTAAAGATTTTTCAATGCAGTATTTTTTTTTTTGTGTGAAAATATGATTTCCCTGACTAACCCAAACCCTTCTTATTTTACAGGATTAAAGGTTCAGAATAGAGGGTGAATATGAAAAACGTGGAGGTAGGGCTGGGTGATATGGCTTAAATATTATTTTTTTAATATATGTATATCAAATCTGATTTCAGTCATTTTTTTTCCTACCCGTTTTATTTTTTAGTAAGAAGAAACTGTAAGTGATAAAAAATATTTTCAAAAACCTGCTTTTATTGCAATCATCCTGTCCTGGAGCTGACTTGAATTTAATTTCCAATTGAAAACAAGCTGCAAAGTATTCTTTTAAAACAATTGACATCTCTCTGAGCTATGGAAGTCTAAGTATTAAATTGGTTTAAAAAACATCTCTGTTTTCGAAAAAATTAAATCTTCAACAACAGAAGAGAGATGCTTTTTGCTGGAGCTTTTGTTGTGACTGCATTTTGCTGGGGCTTTTGTTAACCTAAGCCCACCCATGTCCTCGCCCACTACAGTTCTTTTGAGATGGTAATGAAACACAACGTACCCTTTCCAGCCCGTACTGACCCCTTCCATTGTGTACCACACTGGCCCTAGTGGAAATGGGGCAGTAGAGGTAGGTGCTTGCAGTTGAGTGGGAGGGAACAGATGGAGGTAATCAAGAGGGAGTACAATAACAGGGAGGAAACAGAAAGGAATAATAAGAAGAAGCAACAGAAAGCCATCCTAAACCAGAAACTAATTAAAAAATAAGATATATAGCAAAGACTGATAAACTAAGGAAGCACAGATAAAAGGTAAAACACAAAAAAGGAGAACTACAGTCTGCTGTTGACCAATTAAATAACGCTCTGTGAGTAATGCGTTAGCTAGGGTAATGCAAAACAAAGCTTACCTCAAGCTCGTTTTGAAGAACAGGCATCCCAAACTGTCCCCTTTTCCCCAGCCAGATTTGTCTTTTCGTCCTCATCTTCCTTTTGTCATGTAATTCAGTTTAGTAACAAAAGTATAACCACAGTTAGCGCTTGTATAGAGTTACCTGTTTGCTCTGTCCATCTGTTAGCTTTAAGTGATGTATGCTGCATCACTGGTGACGTTGGCTTTTGGCGCATCCTTCTACAGCTAGATGTCGTGCAGTTTGACCAACCGAAATCTGTGGCCATGCAGTGTAACACATCTCTATTGCTCGGTAGAGCTCACACAGTGTAGCATGAAGCAATCTTTTGAGACCGCCGAGAAACACACACAGTGATCCTGGCTTAACTAAACCTCAAACACGAAAACCTCACATCATAACACCTTTACTTTTTATAATTTTGATGATTATGCTTAGAGCTTATTAAAAACCAAAATTAAAAATCTCTACAATTTACATGAAATTAACCAAACACGGATTTTAAAAAGATAAATGTCTGACTTCTGAATAGTATAACCATGCATATGTAATCAGTACTTTGTTTGGGCCCCTCTTGCATCAATTACTGCCTCAATGCGGCGTTGCATTTATACTATAAGCATAGGGCACTACTGAGGTGTTATGGAAGACCAGAAGGCTTCAATAGTGGCCTTCAGAGATTCTGCATTGTTCTCTCTCATGTCTCTCATCTTTTTCTTAGCCATTCCTCAGGTCTGGCAAGTTTGCTGACCAATCAAGCACAGTAATTCCATGGTCATCGAACCAGGTTTTACTTTGGTAGTATCAAGACCTGCTTGCTGGGAAAATAAGTCAGCTGTCAATTACTTATTAATTTTTTACTAAATTGTCGCACTTTATAACTGAAGTTCTCTCATTTTACTTTGGGCAAACAAATCAGAAAATACATATACTATATATATACATATACATATACATATACTGAAAACTGTCCAAAGTTAATTAGTCTTTAAAAGTTTTGCACTTTGAATATTGAACTTTGAGGTACAGCTTTAGTTTCCTACCTCAGTACGATTCCTACCTCATATTGTTAAATAACTTCTCAAAAAATAACAATAAAAAGCTTTTTTTGAGAATATACTGTATGGCAGTTTTTCTGAACCGGGGGTCCGCAGACCCCTAGTGGTCCCTGGTGGAATTGGAATGGGTGGTTGATAATAATATATATATATATATATATATACATGTTTTTAAAGATTCTCTGACTTATAGAATATTATTTTATTCAGATATGACCGAGACCTTTATCTAACTAAACTACAAAAAGTAACAGGACCCTATTTTTCTCTTTCAAAAGTGTAATTGACTGTACAGGTGCTGGTCATAACATCAGAATATCATGAATAAGATTATTTATTTTAGTAATTGCATTAAAAAAGTGAAACTTGTATATTATATTAATTCATTAGTTTATTTAAATGAAATGTTCATGATTATAACTGACAATTAATGAAGGTTCTAAATTCAGTATCTCAGACAATTAGAATATTGTAAAAATATTGAAAACACCTGGTGACACACTAATCAGCTCATATTTAATCAGTTCTAAGACACAGAAACACCAAACAGGGAAACTCAGGTTACAGAAACTCACGAGTGGGAGACAAGTGCATGTGTCTCTATAGCACTTACCACATCCAAGTGACATATAAACAGAAGTAAAAATTATTTTTTGTTACATATATTTTTCTGAAAGCTATTGCATAATAATCTATTGTTACATGTATATTTCTGAAAGCTACTGTGTATTCAAACAGTATTTTTCAGAAATATATAACAACATAATGTTACACATATTTCTGAAAAATACTGTCAAAAGGGTTTCGTTACTATATTTGAAAGTTACCTCTTCTACTTTTTTTTCATAATATTCAGAGGCCGCTGCATATATATTCTGTTCGGTTACATATTTCTGGAAGCTGGCTAAATATGCCAAGGAGATAGTGCTAATTTATGCTTTTTGTTCTAGAAATTACAACTGAAAGCTCATATTTGCATTTATATTTTACTTGGCAGATTGGGACAACTTTGTTTCATTTTCAGTTATAATGTGCTAAATTCTTGGATCCCCTTTATTATCTACACTCTACCCCTAGCCCAGAATATGCAGCATTACAGCATTTTTGACCATTAGCACATTGCTCCACACAACTTTATGCTTCTATTTTAGCCCATGACCGCAGCTGACCCCAACAGCAGGAAAATGGATCAGATTACACCAGTTCTTAAAGCACTGTATTGTCTAACTAATTTGTAAAAGGATGGGTTTCAATATTCTGCTAATGTTTTAGAAGACACTGAATGGTGGTAGCCGATTGTCTGGTATTAACTATTTAGACTACTCAGGTGTATGTAATGTTCCTAGTAGAGTTAACAAGTGGTTGCACTATTTAGGTTCTGTCCTTTTCAGCTCTGAAACGGACTTTCTGAAAACCCGAAACATACAAAAACTGTTAAGGTCCTTACATCTAAAGTGAAAACATTACTGTTTACCGATGTTTTCCATAACAGTCAAAGGTTGCTTATTAATTTCAATCTTTAGCATGTATTAGCTTCACTTGTAGTAGTTTTGCATTTTAATATCTCTTGGTTTTTATCCAGTGGTTAAATATTACTGTTGTTTTTGTGATACATTTCTTGTTATGTAATGTAATTTGATTAATGTCCTTTTCTTTATTTTCATGTAAAATCTTTGGAATAACCTTTGCACATTCTGTACTTTTCTCAGTTTTCTAAATATTCTAATTATTTAAGCATCTTTCAGTATCCTGTTCTATTTGCACACTACAACCTGGGTTTACCATGTTACCTGTACTTAACCTTAATAACTGTACAGTACTCTGCTTTTGTGGTTATTGTACATGATGTAAATATTTTTTCTTCTGTAAAAATTGTGTTTCTGTTCTGTGTCCTGTTCTGTTTGTATATGTGTTTTTGCTGCCGTTACGACCAAATTACCCTTTGTGTGACCATTAAGGGATTATTCTATTCTATTCTATTCTATAAACTTTTAAGAACAATATTATATAGCTAATATAATATGCAATTTTGACAGTTTAGTCTTTTTAGAGTAATTACATATAACAGATATATATCAAGCTATTTTTTGCTTGGTAGTCATCCACTCAAAAACACCATAACATTAGTTTGCAGATACAATGATGATCAATGATGTACTTTATGTTTTCCCACTATGACTGTCCATGTTATGCCATTCAAAATATATATTCAAATAATTTTTCTTTCTTGTGACATAGCTTTTTTTCAGCTGACCAACAGTGCAAAACAATCAGTGGGGGAAGGGCAGTCTGTGTTCCAAACAGATAAAGACAATTCTGATCAAGGGGACTTCAAGGGGTAAGAACAAGATAAAGTCAAAACTGAGCTGTTTTGAAGCCATTTTACATTGAAATACTAAAATGTTCACATAGCTGCATCATTGTATACTTAGAGCTTCAAAGTACAAATGGAAGAAACAGGATGACAAGCGACCAAGCAAATAGAATAGGCACATTATTGAAAACTGTACTGAAATTCAAACAAGCCTATTTTCAACTGATCAAAGGTTTAGGAACACAGCTATAAAAAGTTCAAATCCAAGCAAAAATGTGGCTTTTATTTGATTCTCTGACAAGCATTTACAGTCACATAACTATTTGAGGGCAAAGGAAGAAAAGTGTTCTTGTGTCAAAGAAATGTATGCCAAACCAATGAATTTCACATGCATTGACACTAGGATCAGTCAATATTTAGCAAGTTTCCACAACCTTTTTCTTAGCAAAGCCGACTCCTTTTTCAGACTTCCTCTGGCTCAGTCCAAAGCAGTCCGAGGTGACCCAACAGGCACACCTATCAACTAATTGGTCTCATAATATGATGTTACTCTCACTCCTACCTACGTTGTGGTAGCCACTGATTGGCCTGTCATTGTGAGTGTGAAGGGATGTCACAGAATGACAATGCATGGTGTCTAGCAAGTTCAAAACATTAAATTAAAAAGATTAAAGTGTGAATATCGGGCCGTGAAGGACCATAGTGGTTGGAGTAGAGTGGATATGGGTACCATTCAATATTAAAAATTTGTGCGAAATGTACAGCAATCATGGTAAAAGGCTAGCAAGCAACAGAAGAGAGAGAGTGGGCTGGAAACCGGCTCCAGCATCCGCATCTGTAATGTCGAAAACGGTGAGTGATGACAGTTTTTACTGGAACTTTGCTATGTTGAGTCCGCTCATGTACTTGCCCAATGCTGCATTCTTTAAATGGCAAGGTAACACAACCAGGCTCTTCTGGGCCAGGCTGACCTGAGTCAGCCAAGTCTGGGCCCCGACCAGAGTGGAAAAGGGGCATAATGGACAACCTGTGAAAAAAATAAAAAAATAATTGGTCCTCAGCCAAAAAAAAATTGTCTTCATATACTGACTGCAGCTCGGTGACAATAAGATGACTTCAGTCAACGAAGAGCTTAAAAATAAAATAAGAAACATTCTCCCTGTCTTTCAACAGGACAAGGTTGAAGTTCAAAAGGCTCATCTGACAAAGGACTTCGAAGAGCATTAAGAATTAGATTGAGACTTAATATAAATAATTATCTTAGTAGAGGTGGTAATGTCTATAGGCTTTAATTATTTGGGTTACAGTTTGATACAAGTCTATGTCTCAATGCACAAGCTTTCTTCTTGTGTTTGAGTTAACACAACATACAATAGCTCGGTTATATTTATACTTTATTTTAGATATTTAAGCTTTGCTTTTCCCCTTCAAATAGTTGGAAGGGGTAATAGTGACACTTTCAATTTGAAATGAAAACAACCAGGGGAAAAATGTATGTGTGTGTATATATATATATATATATATATATATATATATGTCCCGGTAGTTGTGTATTTTCCAAAATGTCATATGGATTGATTCAACAGAAGCATTACAATTTTAATCAGTGGTGTAGAACCAGGTGTTAAAACCCATGCGGCAGCCCTCCAGGCCATAAGAAATTGGACAAGGCACCAGGAAATTGTCTCTCCTCTAGAAACAAGTGTTTTGTGATTGTTTACCCCATGTCTTTAAATTGCATTTCTTCCTTTTTAATTTAAGCACCTCAGATATGGAACTGAAGGAGGGAAAGGGGTGTGAGAGAAATGGGGAGGGGAACCTTTTCCTTTTTTTAACCTCTCTCTATCTCTCCATTTTCTCTAGCAATAACCCTGTCTAGTGTCATTGTAGTCAAATGCAAATGTCACGACCTGATATGGTCAGCCCACAGGGCACTTTGGCTACATATTGTTGCACACAGAATTAAAATATGAAGTTCAGTGGTCCTTCTTTGTGTTCCTGTGTCTACAAATGTGTGTGGATGTTTTCACAGATGTGTGCGATAGACTTGCTGTCCTTGACATTCTTAGAAAAGCATAAGCAGAAACCTGATTGCACAAAAGAACGAAAATAAAGACTGTATCTGTATTTGTTGAGTGGCGGAAAGTGTTTTTATTTGAGTAAATTTCAAATTGGCAAAATAATCAATTTTTTTCTAGTTAGACTTCTAATGAACATTATTATCCATTATAATAATTATGAATATGCAATAATGGTTGACGTTTTTCCAGAAATTAGCATGTAACAGGGACTTAATTGAAAGAGAACAACAGAGGAAGAACAGTTGGGGGGGGGATTGTACACCACAAAGACTTATACGTATTATATTTGTGTTAATTGTAAAAGTTCTCCATTTTATGTTATAGTTTGTGTTCCAAATATAGTGGCGGTGCACGTGAGTCGGACTCTTATGCAGTCGTTTGGTGTCTAATGCTGCATTCAGACCAAGGACTTTGTCAGCGTCAGCAACGTCAAGATAACATGCCAAGTCTATGGCGGAGGCCGTTGGTGGAGCATCACGGTCTCTGCGGCACTTTGTGAGCTTTGGCTCTGTCAACTTTTCAAGCTTTTCCTGCTTTTCATGCTTCAAAACTCATAAAGCCACCAGCGCAGATGTTCCGCTAGTTGAACTTTTGACGGTGCTGATGGCCCTGAAGCGGCGCGTTAACCAAACAAGCTTATAATTGTAGCGATGTCACTACACGTATTTTGAATGTAGCGGGAGCAGGAAAAACCTAAATTTTAAGTCTAGAAAACGCAGATTGAAAAAAGCATAAATAACAGTTACCGAAGACAGATAGACAGGCGCTCTTCGGGAGGAATAGAGCACCTGTAGTTGGTGTCCTGCGGCCCAGGAGGTCGTAAAATTGGGTGCGGGACAGACTGAAGTCCCGCTCGAAGCGAACCTCATCCATACGTAGCTCCTGTAGCAAATGGTTAAACTCCCCAAACTCAGAACGCATCCGTAGAATAGGGTGTATCCACAAACGGCACTGATGTTGCAGAAGTCGACACTGTCTACCTTTATTCAGCAAATAAAGCCAAGCCACTCTCTCGATACTATCTGCCATAGTTCAGAACGTACAGCAACAGAAGAAGCCCCGCCCACGCGTTGTTTTTTGCACCGAAGAGGCAGACTTTGCAAGCTTCAACATAGAAGCGTCAAACTAGATGCTTTGTGAGCTTTGCCTGACGCTGATAAAGCCTGCGGTCTGAATGCAGAATAACTGTTCATTTAGACTTCCGCATGGCTTCAAAGTGACTCTGGATCACCATTTGGCATCTCGGGGGGGAGCAGTCTGCCACCCCCACTGTTTAGGGATGGTATGCTGCTGACCTCGACACAGGACGTTTTGGGTCGGTGGATCCAATACTTCAAAGACCTCCTAAATTCCACCAGCACACCTTCCTGTTTGGAAGCAGAGTCTGGGGACTTTGGGACGGGCTTTCCGATGTCTGGTGCTTAGGGACACCAAGGTTGTTAAAAAACTCCTGGTGGCAGGTCTGGATGAGATTCGCCTGGAGTTCCGCAAGGCTCTGGATGTTGTAGGGCTGTGTTTGTTAATGCGGTGCTCCAATATTACGTGCACATCGGGGGCAGTTCCCTTGGATTGGCAGCCTGGGGTGGTGGTCCCTGTCTTAAAAAGCGTGTTACAACTATAGGTAGATCACACTTCTGAGCCTCCCTGGTAAGGTCCAGTCAGCGGTTCTGGAGAAGAGGGTTTTACGGATGGTCGAATCTCAGATTCAGGAGGAAAAATTTGGTTTTCGTACTGGCCTTGGAACACTGGACCAGCTCTACACCCTCAGAAGGGTCCTTGGAGTCTGCATGGGAGTTCGCTCAACCAGTCTACTTGTGTTTTGTGGACTTGGAGAAGGCGTTCAACTGTGTCCCTCGTAGAGTCCTGCAGGGGGTACTCCGGTATGGGGTACCAGGCTCTTTGATACGGGCTGTTAGTTCCCTGAATGACTGGTGTCAGAGCTTGGTTCGCATTGCCAGCAGTAAGTCAGGAGTTGTACTTGCAATTTATTTGACCCTAGGGGATAAATAAAGTTATTCTGATTATTTTCCGGTGAGAGTTGGACTCTGCCAAGGTTGCCCTGTGTGACCGATCTTGTTCATAACGTTTATGGACAGGATTTCTAGATGCAGCCAATGTGTTGAGGGGATCCGTTTTGTTGGCCTCAGGATCGGGTCTCTGCTTTTCGCAGATGATGTGGTCCTGTTGACTTCATCGAAACATGATCTATAGCTTTTGCTGGAGCGGTTCGCAGCCGAGTATGAAGCGGCTGGGATGAAGATCAGCACCTCCAAATCCAAGACCATGGTCTTGAGGCGGAAAGTGGTAGAGTGCCTTTTCCGGGTCAGGGATGAGGTCCTTCATCAAGTGGAGGAGTTCAAGTATCTTGTGCTCTTGTTCACAAATGAGGGATAAATGGAGCGGGAGATTAATAGACGGATCGGTAAGGCGTCTGCAGTTATATGGGCACTGTACCAGTCTGTTGTCGTGAAGAGAGCTGAGTGGATTACATCAGATTAATACGATTTTCTTGCTCCTGAATACAAACATTATAGCTGGCATTAAAATGCAGTAAAATTACTACTTAATCGTGATTCCAATTTTTACTTAAATTCCGTTTAAAATATTAGGTAAGTTAAACCATTAAAAAAAAAAACTCTTGCTCTTAGTTACATGTGCCTAGCATTTCAGGATGATCTACTTACTTGTTTTATTTGGTTTATCTGTAGATTACTATAGTTTTAACTTACAATTTCAATTGTATTATACTCAGTTTTGTACGTTACTGTAACAGCAAATCAGCAAATTGTTCATGACAACTTTTGGTTTTGGTCTATTTTGGTTTGAATTACTCGATTGATAAGGTATATTTGAAGGTATATTTGTAAGTACATATCAGTTTTACTTTTTAGAGTTTGGAGTACATATGTAAACTAATATGCTCTTCAATCAATAGGCTCATCAAATAAAATTAAAATGAAAAACTACTTTTCACATGGAATTTAGACTAAAAGTAACAGAGTTTAGAACTCTGCTTTTAATAAGTATTTATTTTAGCTTCTGTTTCACTACATTGCATTTGCAAATGAAAGAAATTCCTTCTGAAGACTTGTGGTCTTATGAAAATTATAGTAAAAAATGTATGTTTCAAACAGAGCATTTTCATTCTTACATATTTGTTTTTTGCCTTGTGCTTTTATACTGTAAAGAGACTTGCTGGTTACTGATGCTTTTTTCATCTGTATTTTATATTTTAGATTACAAAGATGAAAAAGCAATTAGGAACACAATGTTATATCAAGGGTTCTAACTAATTGTAAAAAAAAACAAAAAAAAAAAAACATTTTGCTAATATGTTCCCACCAATGGGGAGCACCAGCCCCCTTCGAAACCCTGCAAAAGAATAGGCAGCATAGATAATGGGAAGGATGGATGGTTTCTTGTTGTAGTAATCACGACAATTGAACTCCTGTATTTTGTCATTTTAAAGCCATAATAAGGATATATATATATTCAAAGATGTATTGCAAAGGAAGCAGGTTTGCAATACACTTGTATTTGTTTGAAAGACTCCTAAAAACACACTAAGGTTTCTATTGTGATGGAAAAAATGTAAAAAATTATGTTTGCTTGTTTGTCCTGTCTGTGTCTCCTTTGACTGGCGACCTGTCCAGGGTGTACCCTGCCTCTCGCCCGTTGACAGCTGGAGAAAGGCACCAGACCTTCCGGAATATTATATCACCTTGCCACAAGAGGGCAGCACGTCATTACTTTTACAGCCTTCAACAACGTCAACGCTGCTGAATTATGGAAAATAATAGTACCACACAGTGCCGTCTAAGGATTGTATTATTTTTAACTGTCTAATTCCTCCCTTAAGTTTTTCCGTTCATTGATTGCATAGCCTGTTGACTCCTGATGATGCTCCTGGTTTTGTTGACCCTGGCTCCTCACAGGTTCCAGGTATGTCACTCTCTTCTGATGGTACCAGTTCATTTTCCCCCTCACTTTTCCTTTTTTTATTCCCCTCACTGCTGTTCTTTCTTTCCTGATTCGCTGAAATTAAAATGTCAATGTTCAAATAACATGAATAAGAAAATAGAAAATTAACATGTTTCATACCACATTTTACTGTAGCCTACTATAGTATGTGTGGTCCATGGTCAGAGGATTAACATGCAGTGGAAGTCCTGCTGTACTTCTGACCGCAGGATACTTCCTCCTCCTTGGTTCTGGCCGATGGACAAAACGGGTGGGGACAGCATCAGCCTTAAATCTCATCTGGCCCCTCTCAGTCTTTCTAATCTGTCATCCCTCAAAATGCGCTTACAGAGTGTATTATTAATTTATTTCCTGCCACATTTAACAAATTACATTGCAGCCTTTTCCATTTGACAGTAAAACATAACGAACCCTGATTGAAAACATGAGAGTGCAGATGAAACTTACTGCAGACAGCTTTTTGTTATTATAATCTCTGGTGACGGTGAGGTTGCTCCTGCTGACTTTAACCAAGCATTTTCATCTTCCCTCTACGTCTTTAGGGAAGCCATACATTCTGATCCCTTTCTTGGACCGATTGCTGCATCCAAATGCAGCACAGCCAACCATGGTAAAACAATCAACCTATAAAGATATGATTTCGACACACATTTTTTATACAAATGAAATGTGGTAAAAAAAAAAAAAAATACAGTAACATGTACAATTACTTTTTAAACCTTTCAGTTGTTCCACCTTAAACATCTTCATTTGTAATTTAAGGTTTTCACCTATCGAGTCTTTAAAAGCAACACATTTTATCAATAACCTTTTTCTCTGTTTTCAGAGAAGTCACCAGAGGATGATATCAAAGGGAGCTGCTATTAATACCAATGATGAATCTTCATCAGGATTTCAGCACATTACACAATTTTGATCACATGTAATTTATTGATGTAGAATGTAATGACTAAACAGTGTGAATGGTAATAAAAGTACTTGATTAAAGCTTGTTTCACAGAATATTGTATAAAAGTTAGCTTGTTTTTCCACAATTAACACACATTTTTCTACCTACTGCTTTTGACAATACAGTTAAATAAAAATTTCCATTTTTTTTCATGAATTACTATTTAACAGTAGTCAGACTAGAAGCTAGATTAACTGGGTTATAGATACATGAAATGTGTTCATATGAAAAATAATTCTAAAATAATATCTTCCATCATAAAAAAAAAAAAGGTAATCAGTGAACACAGATGTCTGCATATTTTCCTCAATGTCTATCTTAAATCAGCTCTGCCATTCAGCCAAGTTTCCATCTGACACCAGGCAGACAACAAAGATTTAATGTTGTTCATTAGACAATGTGGTGTTTTGGAAGTACATCATGGGAACAGTAATATTTCATGCTTTGAAAGGTGAAGATCTGAAGGTAAGCAGAGGTCTTAGCCGCTGGCATGTTTAAGTGTAGGCTACAGAAGGACAAAGTATAGCATTATCACGCTAGCATTCAGAAAACGAAGAGCTTTAAACTGGATATTACTCTGGTTTAGGGTTTCTTGTGGCTCATAAGGTTATTAGACCTGCTTTTATTGAGTGAGGTATTGCATTATTTTTTCAAGATCTGTAGTCCAGATGTATTTTAAAATTAATTAGCACCGCATTTCCCCTCTAAAATGTAGAAAATTGATAAATATTTGTTCTAAAAATGTTTCAAAATAAAAAGGCTACTCTATGAACTAATTACTACACAGTAAAAATCAATAATGACCAAAAATCGGCAGAAGAAATGTGAAAATAATTCGATTTAGTGTCCTGTCCCGCCAGAAGCTATTCAATTTTGACTGACAGCTCTGGGATGTTTGGAACTATTTCGGGCTCCATGAACCACGTGACCGCGTGTCGGCTAGTTCAAAGTGTGTCGTAACTCTCTCTGGGTGATGGTACCACACTTTTACGGTAGATGACAAATAAATGTCAAAAAGTTATAAAAAATATTAAACACACACACACACACAGTCAAAGAGAAAAGTAATTTAGATTTAATGTTTGTATACTGCCCTAGCCTATTATTAGGAATATTTTAAACGCATGGTGGTCCTGTTTAATTTGTTACCTTGAAGTCATTGTAATTTAACAACCTTAGTTTAACACTTGCTACGACAAACTATCAGAATTTATCCGATAGAAATTGACCAAAAGAGGACTATCTAATCAGATTCGGTGACTACATTAATTAATTATTGTTCCAAAAATACCATTAAAAACAAGTAGCCTACGCAAAAGCATGGTTTGCTTGACCTACCCATTGCGAAGATAATTCCATGGTTATGCAGTCTTACAGAGCATTAATTTGCTGTAGGCAAGAGTACAGCAATAAAACAAAAATAGTTTTGAAAAGATAGAATAAATATCTTCATGCCCAGTATTAATACGGTTTCTGATATTTCTTATTACATTACAGTGTATTTAACGACTATTTTGTGTAGTATGTTTTTTATAGTTTGTTTTATTTCCCCGATATTCACAATAACGTTTTATCAATATTAAATGTAGGCCTATATACAAAAAATAAAATAAAAAATTACGACATAAGGGGTGATTTTGAAGGCAGCATTGGGTCGTGCTTGGCTAGAGCTGTTGTGGTCGCGCGCCTGCGCCCTGAAACGTATCGCGCTTCCGTTAGCATTGAGAACTAGCGGGCAGGTCTGGTTGGGGAAGAGGCTGTGCAGGAAGGAGACCTGCGCAGCCAGCCAGACAGATATTGGTGACTTCGGATATCCCCAGTTAATCCTTGAGCTAACCATTATCCCTCCATGCTCACCAGGAAAGGAAGATAACGTTAATAGCCTTGCACTGCCTCCACCTAAATTATCCAACGTCCAAGACAGTTAAGGGGAAATTGCGTTTTGCATTGAAGTGCTTCTTGTTTTTTTTGGGCAGTTTTCTCTATAAGACATTTAAAAACTACCAACTGCAACCTCAACGGGGTTTCTAAGAATGAGGTTTCCTAGGAGCAAAAGTTGTGCGACTGAAGGAGATGGAAAGAAAATGGACCAACCTCCTCCGTTCAGAAACCCTTTTGTGCACGTCTTGAAATTCACTCCTCTGGAAAAGGCAAAGGTAAGAACTGTTTACCTTCACGTTATCTTGTTACTTCATTTGGTTGTTGGACATGAACAGTGAAGTGCGACACACTGCTGGTTCTGTCCCCATCATGTAGCTAGGCAGTTTTCTCTCTGTGCTCCTAATCAGCTGTGCTAGTCCAAGCTAACCCCGGCTAACATTAGCTGACTGGATCTTACTTTTTTATTATTCAGCTTTTACTATAAAACAGTCTTAGTTTTCCTGTAATTGGTTTGGAGTACAAATAATTATTAAGAGTTGCGACCACCGCGTTTATTTTAAATATCAGGGATTTACTCAAAATCTGTTTTTCTCACTCATGAAACGTTTGAATTAAAATTTGACTGAAGCATGGCCGCCTGTCCAGGAGGGGCCTAGCTTGTTGCTCTGCTCTGAGTGCTTTTCTAGAGCCTTTCCCAAGCTGACATTACATTAGGCATTACCTACAGATGACAGCTGCAGTTATTTTCCAAACACTGCAGTTTATCAGCTTGTCTTGGAGTTTACACCTGCCCTGTTGGATTTAAAGGTAAGCACCATGCATTGCAGGATCCCGGATTTTGTGAAAGAAGGTTGAAGATGAATAACCACAATTTTGATGACGATAATTTGATTAGTTGATTATTTTTTTGTAAAGCTCATTGAATCTGTTTGCTGTTTTTTGGACTCCCTACTACTTGCCACGAAGTCCTCTAAAATACACAAAGGCCTATCATTTATTCATCAAAAGTCTGTTTCAAAAGACAATGCTGCCATCAGTGCCAGCATCAGTGAGTCTTTTGGTCCTCCATAAGTGGTCAGCCAGTGTGCGATCAGGTGTTTTTCACAAAAAATTACACAATGGTGAAACAAAGGGGATGTGTCCAGGCTGTTGATGTGAAGGGTTGCGTACTGAGGGGTGTACTGATCATCTCAGAGGGGGCAATTTGCAATTTTAAGAGTTCTATTTGATTGATTTATCATCCTCTCACATTCAATCGTACCTTTCTCAGTTGGTAGAGAACCATTTAAATCATTCTTGCACAATAAGTGGATAATTTTTTGGGGATATTAATAGTGGTTCAAAGACAGTTATTAATCATCATCACATTATATAACTATTGATAAAGTCAGTAGTTACAGACACGCCCTCCTCAATACGAACAAATAACTAAGCTCAAACGTCAGTCTCAACTGACTGTTGGGACTCAGTCTGGGAAGCTTTAATACATATATTTTAAAGAAAAAAGGTTTGAGTTCACACATTGGCTTTAGCAAATCACAATAAATGCCGCACATTAACGACATATCTCTTCACATTAAATTTTTTGTACAGGCTACCCAACTGATTTTACGGGTGAAAGTCAAAAAATGTTGAATATCATGGAAAAGTTAGTTTATTTCAGTGATTCAACCTGAAACTAATAAATGATATAGACTCATTACATTGAAAGCAAGATATTTCGAGCCCTTGTTTTAATTTAGATGATTATGGTTTTCAGTGTATGAAAAACCCAAATTCAAAATCTAAGAAAATTATAATATTGTAAAAGGGTATGGAATGGGTATCGTTAAGGATTTATCGATATTACTAATCTTAACGATACTCCTTATCGATCCGGGACTTTATCTGTGTCCTTATCGGTAATTTTAAAAAAAGACTAAAACAAAGGGGGAAAAACACAAATAATAAACTATAATTGTTTTATTTTTTTATAATTGGAACACCGAAGCACAGAAAATAACTAACTACAAAACAAAAAGTAAGAAATTAATAATAAAAACACTATATAAACAAATTATTTTATATATCAAAATCTGTAAATACTATGTTGTCTATTTAAAAAAGTTTAAGGTAATCAAATAAAAAATATCAAACATAACTTCCCTATAAAACAATGCAATTAAGAGCCAAAATGAAAGATTTTGAAGGTTTAAAGTGTATAGCGTAAAATAAGCCCTGAGAACATCAATATAACATCCACCCATCCATTTTCTGTACCACTGCATCCTAATGCTGCAGCACTCCGGCAATCAAAAAATTGTGCATTTCTCTGTTTGTATTTGGTGTATTTTAGCAAAGTGTTTGGGGAAATTACTCGTGTTCTGGCCTTGGCAAGCAAAGCTTTTATTGCATTTGTGACCGCATGCATTGTCAGCTTCTATTTTTGGAAAATGAAGCCAAAGTGTGGATTGTTTCTTTCACTCTGCCTTTGTGTCTGTGTGTAACAGGTGTGCGAAGCTTGCAGTGAGAGCGCAGCAGTCGCTTCTCCCACCATCAGTTCCCGCTGTGTGTGTATGTGTTTTAAAGGGGGAGCGGTCTGCCAATACATCGTTTGGCTTGTGTTTATATCTCCTGCAAAAGATGAATATGACCTTAATTTTACCGTTAAGAGGACTGATAAGGCTGAAGTTTATCGGTCCAGGTGGACCATCAGAATCAGCCCCCGGGCAAATTTAATACCCGGTTTCGGTACCCATCTCTAGCTAAGATACATTCCACACATCATCATGGTATTACTCTCTGTTGCGCCAAGGCCTGATCTTCATTCATAAGTTCAGCGTTGCTGCAATATTGAGGTAATATTACCACCAAGCGTGCTGCCACAGATGCCGCAATATGTGCGCCATGCCGCCATAATGCATTCATGAGACACATATGGCTGCAGTATTACCCTAATATGCTGGGACAGTGTGTCCTATGAAACAGGCTAGAAACTTGGGATGTGTATTGGCAAGAATATGGTGATACGATATCTAAAAAATATAAATATTTTTATATTTATATTTAGACACGTTAAAAACAACTTTAATGCCTTTTTTCAAATTTTTAAAACTTTATATGGCTACATATTCCTCCTGAGATAACGCTGGGCTAGTCAAAAAAATAGAAACCAGACTGGTTTTCATAAGAAAGTTTTTAAAATCTTGCATAATTAATGAGAGGCCGGAATTTGATTGACAGGCTGTTTCGTTTGAATTTAATTATAGTAACACTACATTTTAATAATTATTTCAAGTTGCTAGTTCTTACCTTTTGAGGTTTGAGAAATAGGAGAACCGTCGGAGGAGCGCAGATAGGGCAGCAGTCAGGCATGGGGCTATTAGCCTTTAGCTCAGTTAGCCAAGTTTAGCATCAGAGCTAAAGACTCTGCAGAATGGGTGTGATTACGACCAAACTACATGCCCATACACGCCCCGCGAGGACAGAGTCTACAGTGAAGATCCCGCCCCTATGCCCTTTTTAGGAACATGCTTCGTCAGAGCTGGGGAGGAGGAGTCTGTGAATCCGCCATGAATTCCCCCTTGAACGTGTGTCATTCTGGTAAACGGGGAGAGTGAGGAGGCATTGTCTATTCTTTTTAACAGTCTGTGGTTATATTCCTATACTTTGAGTAAGACTATATATTGTGAATTTTAAAACTGAATTTAACTGTAGAAACACTGCCACAGCATTCTAAACATCCCAACATCTTATATATTTAACACATCCAGTTTTATTACTATATCTAGTTGATCCACTGGAACGATTTTCTTTTTTAAAAAGTCACTAAGTAGCAGTCCTATTTTTATTTTATTATTATAAAAAATACTGTGTTGATTCGATTTAAAAAATAAAAATCAATACATTGCTTTTGAATATCGATACAATATTATGACATATTTCAGGATATATTTTATGTTATGTATATATTCTTTTGTATATGTTCTCTTTTAGACCTACTAGAATCTATAGCTTCAAAATGTCTTCTGTGAATATGCATTTTTACTCTGCTGAGGCTCCAAAATGTCAAACATTTTAAATAACATCTCAGTAAATTAGCAAACTGTAAAGAACAAAAACCTTGCTAACTGTCCATTAGATGCTGTAAATCAGGGCTCCCCAAATCCAGACCTCAAGGGCCAGTATCATGCACTTTGTAGTTATTTTCTTCAACACACCAGGATCAAATAATTGCCCGTTAGCAGGCCTCTGCAGAACTTTGCCATGCTGAGGAGGAAGTTGGACAATATGGATCAGCTTTGTTGGAGCAGAGGCACATTTAAAGCTGGGACCGGCTCTTGAGGCCTGGATTTGGAAACCCCTGCTGTAGATGATATAATACTTTTTTTAAAGTTTTTTATTATTTTGGGTTTTAACATTATTTTTTTATGATCTGCTCACAAATAATACCAAATTTACTCACAAGCTCACCAACTTATCAGGAGATAAAGTATTATTGTTTGCTGTTGAATTTTTACCTGGCTAATTTTAATGGTAGTCATTGGATCCTCCACCCCTATAGAAGATCAAGTTGAGTTGTTCCAGATCACGTCATTTAACGTCAGCTTTCCTACAGAACAGGCCTCAACCTTTCTTAAGGCACACTCGTACACATTTCAGTCAGAAACCTAAAATCATAACCAAAATTGACCTCAAAACTATCTAAACTGTTTTTAAAATCTTATTTCTGACACAGCAGTGTAATAATTATACATTTTCTTTTTATAAAGGGTCTATATCATGCAAAATCTAATTTTTGGAATTTTCAACCATATGGTAAAGCCATTTTCTCATAACCCCCCCCCCCCCCCCACCATTCAGGCATATCTGAGTAATCCTCCTTAATTTTGCTTTCTGAGCAGCTGCCCCTCCCTCTCCTAGAAATCGACTGAGTGTTCATCTAGTGACATCACTAGTTGAAAGTTGAGTGCTAAAGGTGTCTGCACCGCCCCTGCAGGTAGAGCGGCCTACCCCTGTAGATTTTTAAACACAACCTCGTCCTTCTCACATCTAATGGCTGCGTTGCTTTTTGGCAGCTTAAAAAACTTTTTTTGTTGAATTTTTTTACCTTCGGTGTGAAAACGCCTGTTTGGCTGCATATGGATTACAGGATTTTATTCTACATTCCTAAAGAACAGCAGCGCGGTGAAAGAACAAAGACCCCTGATGGACAGAGACGTAAGTGGCTACACATGCTAATGTGTGTTAGCCATTTATCAAGCTGCTTATGTGATCTTATAACAGCAGTGTGTGGTTAATTAATTGAGCTGTAGCATCTCAAATGTTCAGTAAACGGGTACAAACAACACCCACAGCTTTCTTATATACTGGGCTGGAAATATTTGCTTAGTGGATGCAGCTGTGTTGGTCTGTGCTCTGTCTAAAGCCTGGAGATTTAGCAAATGAAATAGGCTTTGACTTCATTCTTTTTTTTTTAACAACCAAAAAATAAATAAAATAAACCAAACGTCTGAGCCCTTAATATAACAGAGATTCATTGTGGTACTTAGTCTTTTTCAAATTATTTGTGA
This sequence comes from Apricaphanius iberus, assembly GCA_028564705.1. Classification (NCBI taxonomy): domain Eukaryota; kingdom Metazoa; phylum Chordata; class Actinopteri; order Cyprinodontiformes; family Aphaniidae; genus Apricaphanius; species Apricaphanius iberus. The sequence goes on along the minus strand of JAPXFQ010002641.1, from coordinate 869,956 downwards.
GAATTCTGTCTGTGATGAAGCTTAGCACTGTTTGTTTCAGTTTGATCTGCTCCCGGCTCTGCAGTGCGGCGGAGCGAAGCGTAGCGTTGGGGTGCAGGAGGCGGGTTTATAAAGAAGCAGCTGTCTGGAGAAAACAAAAGCTTCAAGGAGCCTATTCTAGACATCCAGGCCCGATCAATGAGGGACAATCTTGTTTTTTCGGGGATACCAGAGCAGGCTGAGGAAGATGCTGAAGTAGCCGTGCGAAAGTTCATTCAACACCAGCTGAAACTGCCAGACGACACGGTTAAAAGCATAACCTTCCATCGGGTTCACCGACTCGGAGGTAAGAAGCCCAACAACACCCGCCCGCGACCAATTGTTGCAAAATTTGAACATTTTAAACAAAAAGAACATGTCAAAGGACGCGGGAGAGAGCTACGGGGGACGAATTACAGCGTTAATGATCAGTTTCCGAAAGAAATCCTGGACAGAAGACGCGTGTTATTTCCAATTAGAAAAAAACATATTAGTGAGGGCAGTAGGGCTACGGTTAGTGTGGATAAACTGTATGTTAACGGTCAGCTGTTTAGGGACCCTCAGGTTACTCCTTGGCTTTATTAGTCATATTTAACAGAACCAAGACAGAATTAGCTTTATCAGACAACTATAGTTTAAAAAAAAGCACAGCTCAGCAGGCTGTTTTTGTTTGTAAATGTGGGTAGGGGCAGGGCTGTGCACTAGATTGCTTTTTATTTTTTTTCTCTCTTTTTCTCTATTTTCTTTCTCACATTTGTACCACCAAATCTCTTTATCACCTTTTTTCCTTTTTCTCTCTCACACACACACAGACTTTTATCATGGCATATTCATGTTTTTCCATCATACTTTCATTCTGTACACACCTGTATGGTGCATTATTTGCCTCGCTTTATCTCTGCTTCTGGTTTTTTTCAATCTGGCAACCCCATGGACAAACCAAAATTACACCTATATTCATCCTTGGCGATAGTACATGTCTAAGGTTTATCTTAGCTCTATGAATCCTGTAAAATTTATAACATGGAATATTCGCGGCGCTAGCTCCAGACATAAAACGACTAAGATTTTCAACCATCTTACAAGATTGAAGGCAGATGTCGTCTTACTACAGGAGACTCATAAATCAAGTTCAACAGCTAATGATTTAAAAACACCAGAGTATCCTAATATATTTTCTTCATGCTATAACTCTAGACAACGAGGAGTAGCAATATTAATAAATAGAAATACTAATTTTAAAGTAATAGACACAGCTACAGATCCAGAAGGTAGATTTATAATATTAAAACTATTTATAAATAACCAAAAGTTATGTATAGTTAGTATATATGGTCCAAATGTTGACGACCCCTCATTCTTTCATACTTTCTTCTCGGTTCTGGCTAATCACATGGATTGCTCACTTGTTCTTGGGGGAGATTTCAACTTTGGACTAAATGAAGAAATAGACAGGCTCAGTACAGCAGGGACTCAGCGCAGATGGCAATCAGTAGATATAGTTAAACAGTACATGAGCGATTATGGACTCTGTGATGCATGGCGATCGCTTCATCCCAACGACAGAAAATACACTTTTTACTCAAACGTACATCATTCTTATTCTAGATTGGACTATTTGTTAGTCAGCAGCTCACTGTTGAATGACATTTCAGACACTGAGATACATCCTATAGTGATCAGCGATCACGCTCCTGTTTCTTTAAATTTAGCAAATAAAATTGCAACCCTTCAATATAAAAATTGGAGATTTAATACATCATTACTTAAGGATAAAGAATTTATTAAATATATTGAAAAAGAATGGGCTTCATACATGGAATTTAATGATCTCCCTGGTATGTCGCCATCCACTCTATGGGAAGCAGGGAAAGCTGTGATTAGAGGTAAAATAATTTCATTCTCATCAAATAAAAAGAGAACAGAAAATAAACATGTTCAGGAATTAGAAGAAACTATTAAATCATTAGAACCTTCCCTGGATAAAGAGAGCTTAAGTAAAATAAGGAAAGCAAAATTAGAGTTAAATGAAATTATTAATAAAAGGACGCAGTTCTTAATCCAAAGACTTAGAATAGAAAACTTTGAACATAGTAATAAATCAGGTAGCTTCTTAGCTAATCAGTTAAAAATAAATAAAGAAAAAACAACTATATCTGCAATCAAAGACAAAACTGGGAATATAATATATGACCCTGAAAAAATAAACAACACTTTCAAAGAATTTTATGAGACGTTATACACACCAGAGATAAACCCTTCAAATAATGATATTTTACAATTTCTGGATAAAATAACTCTTCCTAAACTTTCAGACAGTCAAGCAAAGGCCCTGGATTCACCGCTAACAGTGTCTGAACTCCAGGAGGCCCTCCAATCTATGCCTAATAATAAAGCTCCAGGTCCAGATGGATTTCCAGCAGAGTTCTATAAAGAATTCTGGAATATTCTGGCACCAACATTTTACAAAATGTTACAGGAAACAAAGGAAAATGGTCGAATACCACCAAACATGAATTCTGCCTACATCAATCTTCTATTAAAACCAGGAAAAGACCCTATGTCTCCTACCAGTTATCGTCCGATTTCTCTTATCAATGTGGATCTGAAAATAATTTGCAAAGCTCTTGCAAGAAGGATAGAGAAAATAACACCTCTAATAATCCACCCTGATCAAACAGGTTTTATAAAAGGTAGGCTCTCTTCCACAAATTCACGTAGATTAATAGATTTAATAGATTATTCCCACTGTAAAAACGTCCAAACCAATATATTATCTTTAGATGCAGAAAAAGCATTTGATAGAGTTAACTGGAAATTTTTATTTGCAGCCTTAAATAAATTCGGATTCAGTAATTCTTTTGTAAACTGGTTAAAAATATTATACAGCTCACCAACAGCATGTATTAGGACCAATAATCAAACATCATCAAGGTTCTTTCTTCAGAGAGGTACCAGGCAGGGATGTCCACTTTCTCCCTCCCTCTTTGCTATTTTTATTGAACCATTAGCAGCAGCAATCAGGCAAAATAATAATGTTAAAGGTATACAATGCAACAAAATAGAACATAAAATCAGTTTATACGCAGATGATGTACTACTTTTTCTACAGCATTCACAAACTTCCTTCTCTCAGGTAATTGAGTTAATAAAATCTTACTCAAGAGTTTCAGACTATTCCATAAATTGGTTAAAATCTACAGTCCTTCCAATCAACTGTTCTTACCAGAGTCCTGTTGCTTTACAGCTCCGGTCGGGAAATATTACATATCTAGGTATCCATATCTCACCAAGACTGGCAGACTTATCTAAGCTAAACTACGTCCCACTTTTAAAAAAAGTGGAAGATGATCTGGCAAGATGGAAATCCCTTCCAATATCACTTATTGGAAGGGTAGCTACAATAAAAATGATGGTTTTGCCTAGAATCAATTATTTATTCTCAATGATCCCAAGCAAACCATCACCTGATTGGTTTAGATCTCTGGACTCTTCTGTTTCTAAATTTCTTTGGAAAGATAAACTCCCACGTATCAGCTTAAAAACACTACAGAAGTCCAAAGATAAAGGAGGTCTAGACCTACCAAACTTTCGTCATTATTTCTTAGCTAACAGGCTCTGATACGGTTGCCGATGTGACTGCGGGGAGGTCCTTGGGGGTGGGTCCGCTTGCGGTTCGGCGATAGGTGCCGAGACCCTCGCCTGGGGTGGGACTTTGGGGGCTTTGTGTGGTGACTCCTAGTGGCTGCATGCGGCGCCTTAGAGGGGTCGTGCTGGCGGACGCGGGTTACTGGCCTGGTGCTGTGCTGCTCTGGGGGGGTCTGGGCTGGGCCTGGGGCTCGGGGTTCTGGGGCGGCGCGCCCCCCGGCTGGGGCCCTGGCGGGGCTTGGCCGGGGGGGGGTGCTGCCGTCGGTGCCGGCTGGGGGGGGGCTGTGGTCGGCCGGTGGTTGGCGGGCGCTGCTGCCCTTTCCATCTCCCCGGGCTGGTTCCTGTCGCTTGCTCCCCGGTGGCCGCTTGCCGCGTCCGCGTCTCCGGGCCCGATCGGCTATATTGACACTGGACATGGCTCCTGGGTCTTGGTCTTAGCGCTCGCGGGGGTGCTGAGGTGGGGGCCTCTGGCCGGTGTTGGTCGGCCTCCACGGTGACTGACCGGGTGGTGGGGTGTGGGCTGGTGGGTGGAGGTGCTGGGTTCTGTTGCCACCCGGCCATCGGGCGGTAGTAGCAAGGCTGGAGGATGTCGGCCTGGGGATTGGCCGCCCGGGACTTCGGTCTGCTCACGGGCCTGGCGCGGCATGTCCGGGGTACCCGAGTCGGTGGTGCGCCGGGTTCCGGCCTTGGCCCGGGGGTCCTCGGACGCTGGCGGTGCCTGGGGCGTCTCTTATTGGCGGGGAGGCTTTTTACCATCTAGCACAGGCGCTCTTTTTAACGGGGTGCGCTTGGGACGGGAGGGGGGAGGGCGTTGAGGGTGAGGGGGGGCTAAACTCAACCTGGGTGTCTAGTGACATGTGTTTTGTTAGCAGTGTGAATGTTGGGGAGGATTTAGGTATGCCCCTGGCATGGAGGCTGGTGGATTGCCGGGGCCCCCATGGGGCTCGGCGGTACCGCTGCCGTGGGCCCCGACTGGACGTGCTGGGGTCTCCCACCCCTGGTGGATCGGGCCGAACGGGGGTGCCTATTGGAGTCAGCAGGGGAGCTGGCTCCCTGGGGTTGGCAATGGTCACCCCAGTTATTTTCTCCCCATCCCCATGCCTCTGTCCACCTGCTCCTTCATTCTACCATTCACAAGGCCTTGGGACGTGGGCATGTCACTGGGGTGCGGGATGGAGCTTCCGTCTTCGCTACCCGGTGGCGGCCTGGGTCCCGATTTTATTGAGCAACTTAGACACTACACTTGCAACATTTACAGGGAACGCACATGTAGGGACCTGTGGTGCCGGCACCCACTGGTTAAACGCATCTAGACACTGAGGGCCCGGGGGGGGAGATGGGGGTACCCGGCAGTATTCCCATGTCCCCCCCCTCTGTTTTAAGTGCACATTAGAACAACACGCAACAACACCACATTGAGTGGGGGAGAGAGGCTGGGGGGTCTTTCCACACCCCTGTTCGTTGGACCATCAGGGGTCGGAGCCCGGATAGAACACGCCGTCTGATCGGGGTCCTGGGCTGGTGGACTGCTCTTGCCGGTGTGGGGGCCTTGGCGGTCTGCTTGTCCCCGTCCTGGTGGGCAAAGGGGTCTGTCTCCTGGGTGCAGGGGCAGGGTTCTCTAATGGGGCGTCTGTCCCTGGGCCTGGGAGTATGGAGTATAGTGTACGTATGGGGGGTATGAATGAGTGTATAGCGTCCTTTTTTTTGTATGTCCTGTATTTGTAAGAATGTGTATGCATGAGAGGGAGGGTACGTATGAGTGTCTCTGTCTGTCTATGTCTACCTGTCAGGTTGGGTGTTTGGCTGCTCTCTGGCCTGATGCATCTTCTTCCCTCCCCGTCACTCCGCCTCGGTGATGGTTGCTCCTGCCCGCTGGTTGATGATGACTCTCGATGCATGGGGCTGGGGGTCCCGGTTGCGGCCCGGCTCGGTCCTGGTGCATGTCGGGCGGGTCCTGGGTGGTCCGGTGTGTCGGGCGGCCGCTGTTTCTGGCCAATTTCCTCCTTGGATTGACTGGGGCACCTCTTATGGGGGTGCCGGGGTTGTAGAATAGGTTGGTGCCGTCCGGTGGATCGGTGGGGACCGTGCCTGGCGCCCAGTCCTCCTGCCGGTTCCAGGACTTCTGCTGGCTGGTCTGTTCGCCTGGTGGGGCTGTCCGGCATTGGCTGGGCCCCTGATCTTGGCGCCCCACGTGGGGCGGGATCTGGACCCTGGAGCTGGAAGATCTGGATGTCCAGGTGCCGGCTGGGCGCGGCCTGGGGAGGGCGTACATCCGCTTTGGCTCTTGCTGTGGCTCCCTGGCGTGTGGATGTGTGGAGGCGGGCCGGGTTGTTGGCGGTGGGTATTGGTCCGGGGTGGCGGCGGCGTGTGTTGTCCGTCGGTTGGCTGCGGGTCCTCCTTGCCTGCGGCGGCGGCGGGGGGGCCCTTGTCGGCTGGTCCCTGGTTGGGGCCCCGCTGGGGGGCGGGCTTGCCCCTGGTCCCCGTGGCCTCCGGTTCCTGATCCGGGCCCGCCCTGGCGTAGCCGGTTACCGGCGGAGCCCGTGGGCTCGTCACTGCGATCTCTCGGGCCCCAGCATCGCGGCTGGTGGGTGCTCCCCTGGGGCTTCCATCTGTTCCCCTCTTGGCGGGTGGTCGACCCTGCGCTGATCCGCCTTTGGACTCTGTACTCTGTGGGACGCTGGATGCATACATCTCTTGCCTCCTCCATGTCTGTGCCGATTCCTGTAGGACGGATTGACGGTTCCTTACACCAGCTATCAATCACTTGCATGGGGAAACCTTATTCAGACCTGCATGCTCGCACACACATAGATGTGGGGACATAGGTGAGGACGGACATATCTTAAGCTGAGGTTATCATCATTAGTTAGTTGTTCACAGGAGCTTACCAGAAATATTTGTATTATGTTTATTAATCAATGCTTGTGTGTAGTGAATGTATAATTCTTTGTTTATTCTACTAGATCCGAACTATTGGTTTGGTTAACTATTGGTTTGGTTCTGTACAGTTTGTTGTTTTTGTTTTGTATTACTGTTTCTCTGCCGTCCGGCAGAGGTGGAGGACTGGGATGTTTTCTTGTGTTCTTTGTTTGCCTCCCTGTCTTGTGTCGTCGGTTCGCCTCTCTGTTGGTCCGGTTTCTTTTCTTCACCTTCTTCCTTTCTCCCTTCTTGTCTCAGTTTAATGTCCATGACGTCAGGAAATTGAACCCACAGTAATCACTAATAAAGATTTTTCATACATATACATCAAGTGGCGTACTACAGCGAAGCTGTAATACTCTGCTTGGGAAAGTAAAACTGTTGGGCTTGTACTTGGTACTCAGACACCAATTCTGAGTAGCATACTGCTAGACAGGACACGTTAAAAAAAAAAAAAAAAAAATAAAAAAAAAAGAAACGAGTCGTATTACTTAGTCGTCTAACATTAACTACAGGATACAAGTTAAATTTCAGGGCAAATTAATACTGTATAACACCAACAGTAACATTTTATCATATACATATCTATCCTAAAAGTTGAATTCTGTAAAATGGCGTGAAATAGTCCCTTTAAAAAAACCATATTTAGGTTATGTTAAACACTGTTGTATTATTAAAATATTTGTTTTAACTTTACGAAACTGTGGTTCCATTTTCCTTTTGGTTGAAGGAATGCTCTGTCAAAGAAATGACAGACCCAGCCTTCATGAGCTCCATTATTCCTTCAGCGATTTGTCTGTCCTGTCTGAAAGGTTATAAGCCAAGGGGAACCACTATGGTAAAGTTGTTTTTTTTAGATGAAGTTGTGCTTTTGAGTGAACTTCTGTACAGCTACTCTCTTTCTGCCATTCTTATTGAGTAAAAAAAAAAAAAAAAAGTATTTTCAATGTCATAACTTATCTTGAAGAGACATGCATTAAGACAAAATCAAAGCTGTTTAGGATATCAATTCATCATGGTTTGACTAATGTTCCTAAATGAACTTCTGATTCATAAGGTATGTTATTTTTATGGAAACAGTGGCACTGATGTCTGTAATGCATCCTGTTAATGTCAGTATTTTTGTATTTATAAACAGTTATAAGAATACACATTGTAAAAAAAAACCACACAAAAAAACACATCGCTTTTGTTATCTGAAAAAAGTATTTTTTTCTGCTCACTGCTGAGCTGATGAGGACATCTGTTGCATGGCAGAAGTTTTGTATTACACCCATTGTTTCATTACTTAAGACAGTGTTTCTCAATTATTTTCTGCCATGCCCCTCCTAGAGAACTGTTTTTTTTTTCACATCCCCCCAACCACCCTGCTTGACTGTCTCAAATATTTACTTTTTAATGACACAAACCAATGCCCCCGGCACACTTAATACAAAGAATAGCGATTACGAAAAAGACTAACTAAATAAGTTGCAACTACGGCAAATGCAGGGTTCCTGCGGGTTCTTAAAAAGCCTTAAAAGCATTGAATTTAGGAATTCGGAAATATTACCTTAAAAAGACTTGAAAAAGTCTAGAATTTTGATATCTGGGTCTTAAAATGTGTATATGAGTAACTTCTCCATATTTCATTTTTCCTCAAATTTCATTTGTCAACCATGATTATTTTGATTATATAAAGAGTGGCAGAGCCAGTAATTGAGAACGCAATGAAGCGCGGGGCCAAATCACAAACATAATGCGAACACGTGATGTCTTCGGTGAAGCTCACGCTCTACCAGCAGGACAAGCAAAGTAGAAGCGCAGAAAATCTCGCTTTTTGTCATTTTTTAAAAACCAGTAAACCAAACTTGGCTATGTAAGCCGTGTTGTCGGGACTGCATGTAAATGTTTTAGCCCTGTCGGAGTCGGGGAACATGCACTTGAAAAGCTCAGTTATACCCTCATTTTCACTGTAGGACTGGTGTTTAGCGATTGTGTTAAGATTCCACAACACCTTGGTTTTTAATGTTGACTAGGACCCAAAAGCTGTACGCAGATCCATTCAGGTTGCTGTAGCAGCTGCAGCGCTAGCAGCTAACTGGCTAACACTAGCTGCTAGTGGGGCTTCAGGCGCATTAGCAGCTAGATGGCTAACAGTTGGTTGAAACACACACACACACTTGAAGGAGTTTGTTTTCATCCTTTGAGACAGTTCATATGCTTGCACGACTTGGCATGAGACTTAACGCCTTCCTTACTTGTACCTACCTGAATCTTTTTTGTTTTTCCTTTTTTTTTGCATATGGAGCAAAAAGGCTCGAAAACATTGTTGTCCACTGGTTTTAACCATAGACTGTATATGTAAATGGATAAACCCTCGTTGACGTCACCCATAGGTTTCTGAAGAGCAAAAATGAAGCCAACTGGGCGGTTCCCACCGCCGCCACCTTGTCCACGTCACTCACCTCATCCCACTCAGAAGCTCCAGAAATGGGCAAAGAGGAGGAGCTGAGAGTGGTGCAGTGAGGCTTGCGGTGGAGGGTTAACGCTCCGTGCCGACATAGCTAGAAGCTAGTCGTGAGCTAACTCTGAAGCTAACGTAGGCTGCAGCCGGTTTCAGCCAGAAGACTGCGGTTAAGAGACTATTGCCCCGTTTTTTAACAACGATCACTTTAGACCCAGAAACATCTCGAGCAGAGAAAACATATAATATAGTAACACCCAAATGGGTCAGGTCAATATGGTCTAATATGGTGTTATTTCCATCACCATCGGTGGAGGGTGAGGACATAGACAGGCTCATCTTAACACATCCAGCAAAAAGCAGTCACAAAGTCATCATGAAAACTCAGATCCTCTCAAAAAATAAAAAGCTTTTGACTCACCTCACATCTCTGACATCCATTAATTCATTGCTCCAGCTGTGTTCCTCACACCAGTACTGATCTAACAAGTGATCATCCAGTCTGTCTAGAGTCCAACTCTGTAGTCTTCGAGCCTGATCTATCCGTCTCCCGCTCTTGATGCTGCGGCTTCTCTGTCCTGTCGACTTTGCTGCTGTGCTGTTACCCGACCGGTTGCCAGCCCCAAGTCGCGTGAAGGTCCGACCAGAACAGCATTCCTCTCGGGCACCTGACAGAACCCCCCCACAGCTGGTAAGGCATCAGCCGGTATAAAGCCTCAAATATATATGCCCAAAATATTTGAGGTCATAGCATGTTCTTTTGCGAGCTATTGAACTGTTTTCTAATAATATTCAGTTGTTAAATAAAGTGAAGGAAGGAGAGAAAAAAACGTTTCCATAGCACTTTAAAAAAAAAAATCTGCTAATCCGATTAATCGATTGAGTCAAGACCTCATCCGATTCGTCGATTAGCCAAATAATCGTTTGTTGCAGCCCTAATCTGCACAAAGATGGTTTCGGTTTTATTTTATTTCCGCACGGCTTTGCATAACGTTGTGGAAGTTTCTTGTCTTCCAGTGTTGTACGCATGCATGGAAATACCCGTATGAAAACAATAACATTTAACGTGTCTATATCCTGATTTTACTTCATCTGCTTCACTGCCTCCATCATTTGTTTGCCATCTGTGTGACTCTAGTCCACCCATAAGAAAGCCAGCACAAAAGGGTGCATGTCGCCACCTAGCGTCACAGAGTGGAACGTACTTCATTCAATAGTTTGATTTTCCTAGTCACATGTAAACTGGGATGAAGACTCCCTGTCGTGTTAAGTTATCCGTACAGTTAATACTGAAATTGGATTTAGATTTGCATGTAAATGTACTGAGTGTAAAAGGCTAATGTTGAGTCCTGGCATTTCTGCCACAGTTGGGTAAGTTGTAGAAATAGAAAATTTGTTTTCTTGTTCAAATTTGAGACTTGTATGTGTGGCATGATCAAACCTACCCATCAAAACTGTAAAAACTAGTTCCACTGCTTATGTTATATGCACACATTTTACCTGTCATACCAAGATGCAGTCAGATGCTTCTTTGTAACAACATTCACTTTGCAGAAAATTAGAATTTTACATTTGCTAGGACTAGAGGTATAACTGTACGACAGATTTTTGTAAATTGCACTGTTTTCAAAGATAATGATCAATATTACACTGAAACATGTGTTGAAAATTTGCTGAATTTACTAGAAGCTAAGATTGAGTTGGATTCATATTGTCACATGCTGCATCATGCACAGATGGACTTTGCACTAGTGCCATTTGTTCTTTAAAACCAGGGGCTGTCTAACCATTATGAAGCACACATCTTTACTGTCTAGTTGAACTCACATGATCTCCCATTTAAAGTTAAATTGGGGAAGTGTGTGCACGTCTACGTGAGTCACGAGTTTTTTGTGGTTGAGAACTGCGACTGAGAATCCAGCTTGTGGTTTAGAACTTACTGCAGAAGAGTCTACAAAAAAATAAGGTCAAGAAATGAGCAGTACTCTTCAGAATGTTAATTTTGTATGTTTCCTGTCGAGATGGTCCCATAAAGAAAAACTGAGAACAGTAAAGTAGTACGAGACCTGAAATCCCCTATTTTATGATTGAGACTACTACTACATTTCTGGAAGGAGGGTAGAATCTTGTTACAGGTTAAAAAAGGCAAAGGCCCTAGTTGCCAAAGGAGTAAATTCTTAAAATGCGCTCGGATTAAGGGCTCCACAGTGTCACAGTTGGTAGCACTGTTGCCTTGAAGAAAGAAGCTCTTGGGTCCGAACCCCAGCTTTGGGGTTTTCTGCATGGATTGTGCATGTTCTCTCTGTGCATACACTGCGGACAGTTCCTCAAAATTTTATCAGAATACAGCTATAACTTTTTGATTTATGTTGCTTACTCACTGACACACAAAGCCTGGTGAAAACATAGCCACCTTGCCAGAAGGTAATAATAATTTAAGAAACTTAAGCCTGTCCGAGGACTGAAGTTTATTACTCTTCATACTTTCATTCATATATATATATAATTTTAGAATTTGAATTGAACCATTAATGAAGACTGTAATTTTTGTTGTAAAATTAAAAGTATAACTGTTAGTTGGTGGCTGTTTTCAACTGCTTCATTCTAGTGGATCAACTAGATCTAGTAATAAAACTGGATGTGTTAAAAATTGAGAGAGACATATCTTACTCATAGTATCACAGTGTATATATATATATATATATATATATATATATATATATATATATATATATATATATATATATATATATATATATCTTTGTATCGTGATGCAATCGTTTCACCAGATTCTTTTACATTTTGTTTGATTTTGTGTAACATAAAATATCATCAAAGCTGCAAGCAGCCTTGAAGGGTTGGGTTTTGTCATATAATTGTCAATTTAATTTTTTAATTTTACCTCAAACTATCGTCTTCCAATTAAGTAGTCATGGGAGAGATAAATACTACTGAGTAAAAACTGTAAAAAGTTTATTGTTTTTTAAATCAGTCCTTGGATGAATAGCAAAATTATAAACAGAAATCAATGTTTTCTCTGAAGTAAACTTACTGGCAGCAGATTTATTGTTAGACAACAAAAATATGTGCAAGATTTATGGGGTTAGATTTCAGTGCTAATTTATTTCTTACATAAAAACTATAACATTTCTGGTTTTGTCCTAGATTAGTTTGTTTCTACTAGGGCTGACACAATTCGTCAACTTGTCACGACAATGTCCACAACCAGAATTGTCGACAATAAATTTATTTGCAGACATCATAGTTTTTTGTAAAAAAAAATGTTTTTCTCTTAAAACTGCGGCTGTACTGCTCACTGCTCTCTATATGCTGTATGTCTATGACTCTGTCTGCCTTTCTGCCCCTGATGTATGCGCAGCAGCGCCGGGAATCCGGATCACGTTGCTTTACTCTGGTAACCCAAACTGTCATGGCGAGCCGACAACTGAGCTCTAATGTGTAGGAGTGTTTTATAAAAAAATTATACAGAAGCTTGTTTAATCCAAAATCCACAAGGTAGAACCTGCTTACCGTAGCAGAACGACGTTGCTGCGTCTTAATAGGAAGCCCGGCGCGGCTGACTACGAAGAGGGACAGTTGCCTCGCTAAGCTAGTTAATGTGTTAGCTGCTAACGTTAACACCAACAGTAGGCTGACTGAACGTCCTCTTTTACCTGGACTTCTCGGCTTTGCGTGCGTGTTTTGTCTGAGGCATTCATAGATCAATATAAATGTCCGGGTTTTTATATTTATCGCAGCTTTTCTCTCATGTCACCAGCGCTTGGATGGTGGCTCGTTCTGTTTAAAAGGAAACAGCATAGTGTTGCTCCTGTCAACAAGACATCAAAGCATAGGTGTACGGTCGTGACAATTGTAGGAGGAGTGCACATAGCTGGCTCATTTAATTCTGTTTACGGCAATAGCCCAATACCCTGTTGGTCTCATGGATGCAAAATCTATGAAAAGGCTGAACAAAGTGAGAGTTTATTAAATGGAAAATGTTATTAATTACTTATATTGATGTCTGTAACATAAACAGCAGTGATTGTGATCTTATTTCCCTCAGCACGTATTGTATGCTGTAACAATTTTTTTCATAATTAGTTAATAAATGATAAGTAAGTGATCATTTTAACTGTCAGTATTTTAGATTGCACATAATACTATGAGAAAACATTTCCAGCTTGAAGCTTATGATGTATTAGAGCATCTTCTGCGATAAGATACAATTTATGGGTGATCCAATTAGTCAACTAATCAGCAAAATAATAGACGATTGTTTGTGGCAGCCCTAGTTTCTACCTGGTGTGTTAGTCTTACATATCCCAAGTACATGATTTAAAACCTAAGTAAGCAAAACTTTATTTATATAGACACGTTGAATGTTGATGTTTTCATCTCGATATTTTTGCGCATGCGTACTACAATGGAGGGCAAAAACTTTCCACACCGCTATACAAAGCCATGCGGTTGTGGTTGAACAATTAGACAAACAAAATAAAACCATCTTTGTGCAGATAATTGGAAAAGTCAACTCATAAAGCTAACTATACGTAGCGGAAAACGTTCAGACCTTTTATGACTGTTTACTTGCGAGCTACAGGAGGAAACTCCTCAGATATGACCACTGCCAGTTCAGTATGGAGAGAGCTACAATTATATGATCAACATGTCTGGACTTTACCCAGCAGAACCAAGAAGGCATACAATTATTAGGACAACCCCCAGTGCTTGATTCTTCTAACATATTTTTATACCGATCGATCACCAGCACAGCAGTTTGATGAGTTAAAACAACATATTTACCATTCAGCCAGCATAACCCCCTGACAGGCCACTATTTATAACTTCACCAGATTATTAACATTTCATAGTAATATTTACAACCTAAAGACAACAATAAGTCACAAAGCAATTTCAAAGCGAACCAACAGCGGGGGCTTTACTAGACCGTATTTACTGGGGTACGTGCCTTAGTAAAAGTCTCCAGTGCCCCAGTAAAATTATACAGCTGCTCCGCTGGAAACGGCAATCAGGAGCGCATCTCCATGCCCAGTGTTGGGAGTAACGGCATTTAAGTATAACAGCGTTACTAACGGGTTATTTGTTAGGTAACAAAGTAATCTAATTAATTTATTTTCCTATCGTTACAACGCCGTTACTGTTAGTGTGGATGTAGAGTGGCGCGTTACTACAATGGGGTTGAATAAAGCGCAGCATGTCATGCTTTCAGACAGTCATACTTCAGCTGCAGAGAGAGAGAGCGCAGGTGTCTGATGATGACGCCGCTGCAAATATGATTAAGATTTGGTGAGTGGATGGATGCTGTGAGTGGTCTTGCTGCCTGCATGTTGTAAGAAACTTAGTTGTGAGCTTAGTTTTAAGTTGGATATTAGGCGGACATTCGTTTGATTAAAGCGGAGACTTCCTCCAACCTAGAACTGCGTTAATAAAGCGGCCGCATCGCTGCCCACTGCTGAAAGTGGTGTGCTTGGTTTTCAATAAATCTCCATATATCACAGAAAATACCTGTGAGATCTACCAACAAAGTAACCCCAAAAAATAAATAAATTGTTGCTCGACAACCGAGGAACATGACACACCAATATTTCTTATTAATATGTTGCTGTAAAATATATGATTTCCCCCCCTAATATATCCTCCAGTTCATGTGACCACAGGGGACCCAAATTCAACCTGGAAATGTTTTACTACATCTGAAGAACCGGACACAATAATTTGACATTTGCATAGAATATTTTAGATTAATTTTTCTGTAATATTTCAGGATTTCTTTCAATAACTTCCAGGTCATGTGACCAAGTGGTACTAAATTAATCCTAAAATGTTTTAATACAACCAGTTTGATAGTCCTCTGTTTACTGTACCTTAGTGGCTTAGTTTTGCACTTTAATGAAAATTGTGTGAGTATGTATTTCCGATATTTAGCCTACTTTTTGTATATTTTCATTTTTCTGCATACAGCTTCAACCTTCTTGAGTCAAGTTAAAATACCAATTGTTCTAAAATACTGTCTATATGGGGTTTTAATATTTATCATTCAGTTTAAAAAAAAAATTTGACCTTATAGATATTATAGAATGTAACTGTGTTAGAGAAAAAATGCCACAGTTACTTTGCTTTGAGGAGAGATGAGGAAGATGAGGGAGGTATTCTAATTGTCCACATTAACGGTAACATTAACATTTAGGCTGGTAATAGCCAGTGGTGTGATTTGATCAATGATTTAATGGCAAACTAAAATAAGTTTGCTACATTTGTAAATATAGCTTATAATAATCTACACATAGTATTATAAGCTACATTTGCAAATTATCACCAAAAGTCAGTATGAAGGCTTTGTATTAACAGCTTTGTTTTATAACATTTTCCAGGTAACACCTTGTTTATTGCCTTTTTAGTTCATGTTGTTGTATGGTTATGCTGTTATGCTGTGCTCCACACAGCTTGCAAATGAATGGAGTGTGTGCATGTCTGTTGATACCATCTTGTTGTTAGCCTAATAATACAAAACAGCTTCTCCTGAGAAGGAAGCATCCTACATAATATAAACGAAACATACTTTTTGTTTATGTTTGCTAGTTACTTTGTTTTCCTGAAATACTTGATGTATACAAGGACTGAGGTTTAGGTAGTAAAGAATCTGACTCTCTCTAATCCTAAGTGGTTGCAGTAAGAGGATGTTGTTTGTAAGTCTTTGAGGTGTGCATGTGCAGATAAATATCCTTGTATTTTTACCAATGGTTTAATATAGCCTACAGTATGACAGTGACAATAATGATTTTGAAGCTCGTACCCAAAGGGTAACCATTTATTTCATATTGCGCACACATTCATTTTTTTGTTTTTATGTATTGGGAGTCTGGGGCCTGTGCCGCGGTAAAGCTCTAGATCTAGAATCGCCCCTGACCAACAGCTTACACTATACAGGCTGCGTTAGCACTCTGTGTAGAGAACAGCTAGGTAATGACATCACCGTCAGGCTAAGCGCAGCACCACGACTTTAAACAGGTGCCCATAAAGTAATCAGGCAGCCGTTTGTACAACCAGTAACATGTAATAAAACTGAGATAGCTAAAAGCTAGCCCATAGTTAGCTTCCACACAGATTCAAATAGCTGACAAGCTACGGTAAGAAACTCCTCAGATATGACCGTTCCCAGTTCAGTTTACAGATATCTACATTATTCGATCATCATGCCTCAACTTTACACAGCAGAAGCAAAGAAGGCTTACATATATATTAACATCAACATACCTCCAGTGGGGGAGATGAGCAGATTCGTTCATCAGACTGGATCCCTGGATGGATAGCTCACCCACTCTAGCTCAGCCATAGACGGCAACGTATTTCGTCAGCTGGAAATATTATTACTGTCCTTTTTTTTTATATTTCTGCAGCCTACAGTGCTGCACGTTAACCATACTGATAATTTTTTCTTTAACCGCCAGGGCAGTGGGGGCGATTGGTCTGTCTGCCCTCAAAGAGAAGCTGGGGGGCGGGGGCTTGGGTGTGTGACGTCACGTTTCAAGGTGTCCATAGTAGGGCTGGGCAAAACGATTATTTTTGTAATCGAATCTAGCTATTATTTCTTCGATGCATCAATTAATCTAATGATAAATTTTTCAATTCAATCCGATTTTAATTAGATTTGATTATTGATTATGTTAAATCCCACCTGGCTAGGGGGACAGGGGGTGTAACAAAACAAAAAGGACCCTGCAGTCAGTTAAGGTGGAGCAACAAAAGAGTTTAATCAGAGTTAGAGCAAAACAAATGTACAGAAACAAAAATGGTGCTAAACAAAACTGACAAGTGAATTACTTAAGGTTTCAACAAAACAAAAAGTGCCTTAAATAAAATGAGGCACAAAACAAATAATCTAAACAGCTGTCTAACTAAATGACAAAAGAGGTTATCTAAAACAAGCTCAAAGATAACACAAAAATAAACAGCACTAAACCAAAGTTCTTAGAAAACCTAAGCACACAAACCAGAAACAAAAAGCAGCGAAATGGTGGCAGGCAGGGAAAACGACACCTTATCAATCTGCTCCCAAGTGAACTACAAGTGAAGATGATGCTCTTTTAAAAAGGCAGGGGACCAATCAGGGGCTCCAGCCTTCTTGATGAGCCAACCTGGTTCTTATCAAGGGGGGAGGTGCAAAGGATGCAAAGCTTTGACCTGCAGACTGAAATTGCAAACAGAAACAAAGTTAATACATTACAAGGTATCACAGGTGGCTGTAACAATTATTTACCCATTATTTGATTTGTTTATAAATGTATATATTAATTTGTGTATTTTCATGAAATAAACACATTTCTTAATTTGAACACATTTTAATTATAAAAAAATCCCAAATAAAGTTGTAGTATTAGTACAATCTTATGTTAGAGGTTGCATTTAACAAGAAGTTAAATGTTGTGCCAAGAAATCATATGAATAAAGGAGAGAAAATACCCCCAGAAAATATAAACAAACATTTAACATTCACTTTATGCAAAAAAATGCTCTCCATTCACAAAAAAACATTTATTTTACTGCATTTTCTGTTTTTTTTTTTACATAAGATTTGCAAGAGAGGGAGTGAGAGGGAGGCGCTATTCATTTCAATAAAATGCTTCACATTTTCTCTAGTTTTTAGATGACGACTTTGAATCCGACAAACTGAAGAAACATGAAGTAAAAAATAGTATTCAAACAGGATGAGGCATTATTAAATGTGACAATCAAGAGTTTGTTGTCAGTTTGCTTTTGCAAGCACTTAAACAGTGTTGTATTAATGTCTGCAACGGCCACATTTAGCAGGTAGATAGTGCATTACCTTCGTTAACAAACATGTTTACCGCGACCAATCAGTCATAATCAGTCTGTGCGCATTCTGACTCATTCTGCCAACACGGATCACAAATAAAAACCACCTACCATATTTTTCTAATTATAAGTCGCTCCGGAGTATAAGTCGCGCCAGCCGAAAATGTATAATAAAGAAGGAAAAAACATATATAAGTCGCACTGGAGTATAAGTCGCATTTCTTGGAGAAATTTATTTGATAAAATCCATCCCAGCTGGGTGAAAAACCACTCACTGAAACCGACCGCGGCTCCTCCTGCAGCTGATTGGACGCCTAGACAAATAGGAGGACCCGCAGCACCGAAGCGAGCTGGTTGAAATATCCACGCTCAGCTGCCAGCTGGGCTCTCTGTCTATACCGATCGAAGCGTGAGGTCCTCCGCTGACTTTGTAAAGAGAGAAGCTGTTCCTTCGTTCTAAGACTGTGCTGGACACTTTTTGAACTCCCCTCCTCGCAATCCATGAATTTGATTGACGATCGAACTCTGCCTTTCCTTCGTTTTTTTTAATGTGTTAATAATTTCACACATAAGTCGCTCCTGAGTATAAGTCACACCCCCGGCCAAACTATGAAAAAAACTGCGATTTATAATACGGTAAACAGATAGCAGTAATGCACCAGACGCAGCTGTGTATGAGTATATGCCCTCTACATGGGGGTGTTTGGTTGATTTATAGGGTAAAAACACAAGAAACATTAGGTAAAAGCCGAATAAAAATGTTCCAATAAAAGCCTAAACAATGACTGCCCAATAAACTGAAGTGAAATATTTTTTTTTTGTGTGTAAGGAATATGTTTACTCTTTCTATTGAACATCGATGTCTGTCATTTTTACTGAAAAGTTTCCTCTTTCTGGAATAGGGAGGAAACAAAGCCAATCCAGCTCCGATCTGAGAGATAGCCGCAGAGCCAAATTGATGTGATTAGACCAAGTAATGCTTAGTCTCTGAGCATAAGGCTCTTTTGTGTAAAGGACAATCTAAAGACCACTGAAATAACAGGCTGAGGCAGAATTATGAGCATTTCTCACTTATTCTTACTGCACAACTAAATTGTTTATAAAGTGATCAGTCAAACTTATTTTGTGAAATGTAGGAATTTATTTTCTAACTGAAAGAAACCATATGTTAAAACGTGTATATTTCTTTCTGTTGATTTTCCACATAAATCAGTAATGATAATTTAGCAGCGGAACTAAGCAGTGGGACAACTAGATCTTTTCTGAAAGGTCCAGTGTGCAACAAATTCGGCTTTTTATTAATAAAAATCAAGTACTGCTTTCATAAATACGTATTTTACTGAGGTATAATCACAATCGCATTATCATGAAAGCGTTCTTGTGTCTTAGAGTATGTTCTTTATAGATGCAGAGGGTGCACCGCCCCCAATCTGAGGCTGCCATTTTGCATCGGCATCTTTGAATACGTTAGCCAAAAGGGGTTACACTTGTTAGCTTTACGCGTTTTAGCCAGTGGCGAGGGGGAGAGGGGAAGAGAAGAAACGAGCATTAATAAAGCAGAATTATGTATGGTTCTGTACCTCATCACCTGACGAGACAATCGAGCTTGTGCCAGACGTTGAAATGATTGCAATTATGACACTCCGCGGCTTCCGTAGTAGTAATGACGTGTTATAATGGCGAGAAGCCAGAGAACGCTGCTCAGTTGGTTGCATTCACTTAGCACACCACTAGTTGGAGGTAATTCTTACACACGGGGGCTTTAAATCTCTTTGATCCTGTATTATATTGCCTGCTCCATACAGAATACTATTGCTGGGCAACACAGAATTACAGCTCCCTCCAAAGCTTTTCTAATTGGTTCAGGTCTAGACACTGAGTTGGCCACTCCAGGACCTTGAAACGCTTCTTACAAAACCACTAATTGGTTGCTCTGGTTGTGCGTATTGGTCAATTGTCTTGCTCAGAAACCCAGCTATGACCCATCTTCAGTGCTCTTACTGTAGGAAGGAAGTTCTTACTCAAAATCTTACGATACATGGCCCAATCCATTCTCTACTTAAAAGGATACAAATGTCCTGTCCAGAAGAGCACTTCTAACTCATCCTCATGCTCATCCTATTTTATACTGGAAAGTTTCAGTCTAATCTAACCACATGACCTCCCATGCCTCCTGGGATTCGTGGAGATCCAATGAGAAAGAAAAATTTTAGATGGGGGGCAGCACCAACCGGCAAGTCTTCAGAGCCGTCCTTATGTGACTGTTAGGAGCTGGGGAAAAAATGTATAATATAGACTCATTACATGCAAAGAGAGAGATTTCAACGCTTTGTTATAATTTTGATGCTTATGGCTTATGACAACCTCATAACAGTTTAATCTTTTAAGTTGAATTACTGAAATAAATTAACTTGGCAAACAATATTCACAATTTTTGAGTTTATTATGTAATTTTAACACAAATTAACAGATCTTGGAGCCAGAGAAAGCCGCTGCTCGTGCTTTTGGTTTCGCTAAAAGCAAAGTTTTTGCTTCAAAATCGACAGACTCTTTGCTATGCGCCGACCAATTACACAACCAAAGTGAAGAAAAAATATTTTCTCCTGACTCGGGAAGTGACAAGACACTCCTTAGTTTTTAGAATTACTAATTATTATTTCTAAACGTTCAGTGCCACTGAAAAGGTATGTATCAAGGAAGTTTATAAAGAGGGGATAATAGCGGCCAGGGTGGATCTTGGGCTGTTGCACCTAAAAAAATAAAAGCTCAGGTCTATTTAGTGGGGCACATTTTATATTTTTGACCTGTTAAAATTACACTTAGAGTAATTTTATTTTGCTAGTGTTTATGTCACAATGTTGCCTTTTAACTCTGCTAATTATTTAACACGTTAACTGAGTTATTGAGTACCAGAGTAATAATACATTGATATATGTTCTAAAAAATGGTTGCAGCTCTGGAATGTAAAAACAATGTAAAACATTTATTTGATTAAAATAATACTAACTGAAGTAGCAAAAATCTGATGAGCCACATGTTCAGTATTAAACACATTATACAAAACATACAAACATAAATGTGTACACTACTAAGATAACACAGTTTTTGCTCAAATCTAAATTAAATATTTGAAAATGTGTTTTTATGCATTATTTCTTTATGCATTAGGTTATTTTTTTATTGTATAGGTGTGTTAAGCTATTTGGTTTGTAAGGGTAGTAATTTGCATTTTATGATCATTCTATAACTTTTTAGTCTATGCTACAAAATAATCAACCTCTGTGGCACCAGCGCTACGAATGTACAGCCCTGGGGTCTCATTTATAAACGTTGCGTACGCACAAAATGGGGCCTGAAACTGGCGTACGCCACTTTCAAAGCAAAAGTTGGGATTTATAAAAAACAGACTTGACGGGAAAATGTGCGCATCTGTACGCCAACTCTGACCCGTGCGTACGGACATTTTGGAGACAGGGAGGAGTCAATGACGCAGTTGGTGAGGTGGTGAACTGCAGCCAGACCGCATATTACTCCTCTCACACATATCATTTCACCTCACACCAAACATTAATGATGGATCATTGTTATTATAAACATCCAAGCCAGCAATGTTATCTATATTGTAGCTTTGCAGTGAGCTATAGCTCTTCTAAAAACATTTTTCAATATTAAAAAAGATACATTAAATTTATCTCAAAACCTTCATCTCAGATAAAAGGGCCGGGACTGTGTGTCAATTAATAAATTGAATCATCTGCCGTCCCTGAGCGCAATAATGCCTGCAGTCTTGGATGGGATCATTAAAATGAGCAGGCAATACATCACGTTTCCATATACTGCGGGGGAGCAGGTTTAAATTAAAATGCAATTTACAGCAATGTCCGGTTTCCCAAACATAATCGGCGCAATTGACTGCACCCATTACTACAAGGGCCCCGTCCGAAGAAATTCCCCTCCCTCCTGTCCTACCACCTCCCCAGCATGAGAAGCCCGACCCACAGCCACCTCCTCCTCCACAGGAAGCCTTCAGCCAGGGAGCAATTGATCGACCAGGATGTAAAAATTGTTTTATTGTATAATTTAAGGTACCGATGGCTGTCACTAGACTCCTAATCCTCGCCATCTAACAGTTGAAAAGACACGGCATATTAGTTTGTCTCCTTAAAATATGCTCCAATGTGGTGTCAGCTCAGGTGTACACGGACGCCCTCCAGTAGCAGACCCACTCTGGTGGTGGGAGGCACGTTTTTTTTTTTTCCTGACTTTGAGGTCCAACCACTTTTTTTTTTTTCGGGTACCGTCCTGTCAATTGCACTGACAGTCTGCACTACAGACGCGACATGCTGCTACTCGCAGTTCTTTCTTTTATTTGTGACACCGCTGCTGTGTCCACCAAATAAAATGTCTCTTCTAGCCTCCACTTCACCCACTAGCACTTCAATCAACGTCTCCGTAAAGTTTCTCTTCTTGTTTTTCTTTTGTTGTTGCCATATTTCCCTCTTCTTCATATGCATCAATATTCATGTCCTGCTTTGCATTGACCTTTTATAGCCGGATTTGGGCGTGTTCAGGGCAGGATATGAGCCAAATTCATGTGCACAAACTTCCAAGAAGACTGTGATTTAATAGGGAAATTGCTTACAACTGTGCGTAGGCATGGTTTTATAAATCAGAAATCTTTTTGCCGTACGCAAACTTTTTGTTTTGGTCGTACGTACACTTTTAGTAGGGATTCTACGCAATGTTTTATAAATGAGACCCCTGGTCAGTATTTACTGAGGTTACTCAGATTTCTTGTTGATTTTTGTTTTGTAGCTTTCAGTAATGGTAAAATAGCTTGTTTAACAACCGGCATAATTGAATTCATTGATTCATTCATATGTTCTTTATTAAAAGTAGGTCATTGAGGAATAGCATCAAATGGCCAGGGCTACGGTTATAATATATGTATATAGTTTTTTATAACTATCTGTTGATCAGTTTTTTTTTTCTCTTTATCATCCACCCAAATGATAGATACTGAATATACATTCATTCAGGACAGTAACTCCCTTTTTTTCTTTCTTTCTTAAACTGTATCAGATTGATGCTTCTTAGTATAAAATGTCCAATATTTTCTTCTGCGGAAAGCATGTCCCATACAAGGGTTGTTGACGAACTTTTGACTCTGTGGTCCTAGCTCTCCTCAGGAAATTGACCAGGTCCTCCTGTGTAGTTCTGAGCTGTTTCTTCAATCTTCTAATAATTAGGTCAAGACTCTTTGCTTTCTCACAAAGCTGTGTTCTAATATTGTCCATTCTAGCCTTAATGGCGAAAGGCCTGTACTCTTATAGCTCTTTATCTGGTTTCAGACGACACCAGAGCGCTTCTTACTAGATTCAGTCATGCATGCACTGGTGACTGTAGCCACAGCTACCCTAGGGCACTCTTAAGAGAAGCAAGGCTGCCTAACATTAATGACATTGGCCCTCTGACCCCCACCAGTGAAAAGGGTCTTGCTCAAAGACTGAGACGAACAGAGCTGGGGTTTGAACTGGCAACTTACAGGACAAGCTACTACCTGCTGAAGCACAGTTGCCCTGCACTAATGGGTTCGACACACAGGATGTGACATCGCCTCACCTCCATTCTTTTTTTTCAATGGGACACGGGCAACAAAGCGATAATTGCGAGTCTCCCTTCTGAATAGCGACATGCAAAAATCATGCATGGGAAATTTTGCGTTCGTGCATGTATCGTGCACATGCAGACCCATGACACGATCGCAGAAAGTTGAGAAAATTCTACTTTTTATCGCTGTTGCTCAGAGGAGGACCCATCCTTGGAAGTTTCGTTGATTGGCTAATGCGCTGACAAGATGATAGTTAGCAATTTCCAGGAATACATAGAGGAAAAGTTTAAAATAAATAACAATTCATGTCTTTTTCATTGGTTCTATAGCAAAGTCAGAAGTATGGTTTCACTTAACTCTAGCAAAATCTTGTTACTCTTCATATTTGTCACTTTTTCACCCCTAAACTGCTTTAATACCTAAAAATTCTGACAGCCAATCAAAACCACTGAAGACTCGCCATTCGACCTGGAACGGAGTGCATCCCTGGCTTGTGCCGTTGGCCGCTGCTGCCTCTCGTGTGTCTGGTATTCAAAGTGGATGCGATGTGTTTTGCTGATCACGGATCTTTGTAGCCACCCGTGTGTCGAGCCCAAAGTACTTTGGTCTTTTCTATGTTGAAAAGGTTGGCGTCTCACTGATGGTGTAAACAGGTATATTTTTATACATGTTGTTAGTTTAAACAGGTGCCTTTTAATAAAGTTAACAAGTGGATGATTGGAGTGCTTCATAAAAATGGACAAATAAACAGTGAGACCAAGAATTCTAGCTTTTTTTGGTAGGTGATCAAAGACAAATTTTATCCAATAAAATGCTATTGAAGTATTTTAAACTCGTACATTGTGATTTTCTTGGTGTTGAGATTGGCTGCACTGCAACCATTGCATTAATGTTATATTTTTATATTGCAGTAACTAGAGATTGACTAATGCAGTTTTTTCTATTGCCAATGCTGGAAATTGTGACAATCTAAAATCAAGAAGACCCAGTTTTGGACATTTTTCTGTTTTACGATTTTTTCAAGCTGAGCTGAATCAACTTGGGAACTTTTTGCTAATTCTGTTTATAAAATAAATAAACATAGTAGTTGGCCACAGCTTTAATCAAGTCAAACAGGCAAACCAAACTTAGCATTGGCTACAGGCAGAGTGATTGGATGACACAGATGGAGGCTGAGGGTATGAGAAGTTGGCTGAACTCTGGAGGCCTGTTCAGAGCACTTTTAGGTTTGAAGAATTGCAAAAAAATTGCTGATTTTAAAAGTAAATTAAAAGGTATTTCAAACATTCAAAACAAAACTTTCATACCTTCAATAACCCAAACTTTCTGTCCTTTTATAATATTTTTAAATCCATTGTCTTTCTACTGGAAAATAAGAAATAAGATACAGATAATTCAATTAATGTCCTTTTTTCCCCATCTTAATCTTCAACAGATTGGATTAATGACAGTGACGTTATTCCCCATCCGTCTACTCATAGCAGCATTCATGATGCTGCTGGCTTGGCCTTTTGCCTTCCTTGCTTCAGTGGGGCGCTCCGAGACCGCTGTCGAACCCCAGTGCCTCTGGAGAAGGTAGGTGTCTCTTGAAACGTTTACTTGAACTGGTGCAAAGACAGCTAACATCACTGTTTTAATTGTAGATATATTTGTTTTTCTTGTCATATAAGCAAAAAAAATTCTTGCCAATTGTCTGGGAAAATCAGAATGTTGCTTGATGTAATCAAAAGTGTTAAGTACACCAATGACCGAGGTTCTACACTAGTTTTAGCCGTTTTGTAGCACAATATCTCAAGCTAAAAATGTCTGATTTTCACATTTAATTAATTGTCTGAAAATAAAATAAAAAACACTCCCAACATGCACAACAGCAGAATCAGCCTAGAGCTGTTAAGGAGGTGCAAAGAGACAAAGCTCATGTGGGAAAATGTCAGTAGGATAACTGTTAGGCAAGTTTATTTGTACAACACATTTCAGCAACAAGGTAATTCATAGTGCTTTACATGATTGTTTACATAATTAGTCTTACACTTCACAATCTGCCATTTATAGAGGAGTGGCAAGAAAAAACCCCACTGCTGAAATCCACATGAACTCGCACATTCCAGAAGCCATGTAGAGTACCATCAACTTGTGCAATAAGGTGCTGTGATCAAATCGGATCAATTGAGATTCTGTGGCAAAGTGGAACAATTTATGTTAAGTCTGACTAAGCTTGGGCTATGTTACTATTTTGTCAAAAACGTAAGTCCCCAAACGACTTATTATATCTAATAATTAGTTTAGAGTGGCGTAATACACATGCATGCGAGATTTCAGGTTTTGATTTATAAAAGAAGTTCTCAAAACCAGTACATCTGCTTTCTTCCATATCTAAATTGTTGCCTTGTGCTAGGCAACTACAAAATCTCCAGTATTAGCAGTACTGCTATTTAAGTAAAACGCAGCATGCAAAGTTATTGCCAATCAAAAATGTTTTTTTCATTTTGATTCAACTTAATGAAAGCGCTACTGAATCATGCCACATTTTGTTTACAGACTGGTGGACATCATTCTAAGAGTGATCATGCGGATCATGTGGTTTGCGGGAGGTTTTCACTGGATCACTGTGAAAGGCCAAAGAGCTCTGCCTGCAGAAGCTCCCATACTCACCCTGGCGCCCCACTCCTCTTACTTTGATGCCATGCCCGTTACTATGACAATGTCCTCCATAGTCATGAAGGCCGAGAGCAAGGATATACCTGTTTGGGGAAGTAAGTCAAATCCGCACACAAATCCAATGTTGATGTTTATTGTTCCCATTAAAAACAGCAGTTATTATGTTAGACAAAACATTGATCCGACACATAATTATGTCAAAACAGCATACATTATTTTTTTGGTGTGTGACACTGCAAATGGAAGGCATTGCTTTTCTTTTGTCTGCACTTCCAATAAGCGGATATGGATTGCCTGCATTATCAGTGACCACACTTTCCTGATAAGATAGTTTGGACTTTATGCCGTGCAGCAGTTGCTACAATCAAAACCAATATTGACAGACGATAAGGACTGCTACTAGAAAGTCATAAAAGCTGTTAAGACAACAATCCAAACTGGTTTAAACACATTGATAAACTAACTAAGCAATCCTGGACCGTTCATTCAAAATGACTCTTTAGATAACAAAGGTCACAGTGGACTTGTTCTATAGTTGGGATAAAAATGGAATTTGCTTTTTTACAAAGCAACTTTATATTTTTTAACTGTATTACCGACTTTTTAGCAGTGTGAGGGGAAATTTTGGTGTGTATAAGAATAGGCTTGAGCTGTGAAATCATCAAAAATCTAAGCATCGCTCAGCGCAAATAATTTCCCCAAAAACACTTTTGTCAACTAAGACTTGAAATGTGCATACATCTGTATAATTGTATACTCCTAAATATAATGAGTAATGCGAAACTCAAATGTTCTCAGTTATTCTTGGTATCGAAAAATTCTAAGCTAAATGGTGCTGGTTAGCATTTTTGAAAAAGGTACTAAAAATCTTAATTTATTTACTATTTCAATTAACTGTAGTTAAGTTTCAGTAGGCCTAATAAATGTATCTTGTTGATGACATTCTTATATGTTACTAAGTTTCTGGCAGAGATACTGCTTTCTAATAACTTGGTCCCAGCACTCGTGTTTCCTTCCAGCTTTATTCAAAGTCAGATTTCAGCTGATTATTTTCTTTTTATTCATAAAATTTTATGAAAACCTAAACTAAGAGATTGGGCCATACAGGCTGTATTACAATCTGGATCCCAATGAAGACGTCAGCTGGGCCTTATTTAGTCGCAGACTGTAGTCACACCACTTTGACAACATATCCTATTAGGTGGCTTGCATGTGAAGTTGCCCTTCTAGCTGCCGGTGCAGACATTGGATCATATATACCTCCAAGCAGGACACACTGTCAAGGTTTGGGTCTTATTTTAGTCTTCCTTTCACCTCGTCCTGCTCTGTCAACTAAGTCAGCACTTTGCCACGTTGTTAGCTCCAGACTGTGTGGAGCTCAGCCAAGTTAAAGCAGTGTTATCTGCTTACTTTGCAGAATTGAAACAGAACACTACTGGTGCATAATATTTCTGCCAGTGAGTGTCAGAATCAACAGTATGAAGTATGCTAGGATTGTGAACTGTAATACTCTAAGGTATTAAATACATGCAGTACTAGACCCATTTTTCTTTTTTTGCACATTTTGACCCCAAAACAGTCCATCCATACAATTTATAATAATGAGACATGTCAATCTTAAATTTAAGACCTATTGCTTTTGTAAAAGGAGGCAAGAAGCAGTTCCTGCCAAGCATGTGGGACCCATAATGAGCATTAGGACATGATCAGCTACAGTCACGTGTGCAGTGTGTCTTTTGGAAGGAGCTAACATTAATCCCTTCCTGTCAGTTGGAAACTCAGTTGCAAGCAGTCTTTTCTTCATGTAGTTCCATCTAATTTCCCCCCAACTGCCACATTATCTTCTGTCTTGCCACTTGGCCCTCACTTTTCTTTAATTCGTCTTAAACATGTTTAGAAAATTTGATTCTCAGCTTTGCTTTGATTAAGCTTGACCGTTCTTAAATAACAACAAATGTACAACACCCATGTGAGTCTTTTAAGTCTGTGATCTCATATTCATTGCACTTTTTGTGTTTGATGTACCTTTTTTTGTGCTAGTAGCAAGTGTTTACCTTTATTTATTTTGTGAAAGCTTCCTTTAGTTTTAAAGAGTGAAGTTGAAAGCTGCAATGTTGCATTTTGTAATGATTTGTCAGTATGCTGTGTTGCCTCTGCATTAAAAAAAAACTAATGTTCACTTCAGCTACATCTTCCTAAACCTTAGGTTGGGTCTGTTTTCACATTCCATATGCTTATCATTCTTCCACAATCTGCAGAGTGATGGATGATGAAAGCTTGTTAAAGCTAATGTTTGATAGACTGGCCCCTACCAAAACAACTCCCCCTCCGTTCCCCGCACTCCCTCTAGCTCCACCTCAACTTAAACCATGCAACTGTGTAGTTCCCCACAAAATAGTGGTTAAGTTACGCGTTATTTTATTTTATTTTTTTTGCTACTTCTTTATACATAACAGGCTGATTAAATTTTTAAATGTCATTTATCTCAGTTTATTTTTATTTTATCATAGTTTAGTGACTGAATCAAGATACGAATAACACTTTTAAATGCAAATAAACTGCTCTGCCCAGTTATAAACTCTGATTATACAAAATGTATTATTCTGACTATCCGGATTTACTGACTGGAGTGCTTGTATAGGATCAGCCATAGTTTAGGTGACCTTTCAACAAGAATCTGAACTCTACTTTGGCTCTTAGATGTTCCTCAGAAGCAGTGTAGTAGAGTTTGTGTTAATGAGTAAAAACGACCTTGTGGAGCTCTTGGTTAAACCAAAAGGTTTAAATGACTATTCATATTGTAGACTGTATTTATAAAAAGGAAGCGAGACCTGTCTTTCTTTTATAATCAGAATGTGAGCTTCGTCTGACTCATTTTATTCTCTCTGGGGAACATACATTACTAACAGTCTGTGTGTTTAAAATAGCCCAGTGTGGTGATTTTGGCCATGCGTGGTTTGCTGGCTAAAACTACGCTCAGTCAAAAATAACTTTTTTCTAAAGTCTTCGAGATGAGAGGTCATACGCCCCCCAAGTTAATCTAATCGTACCCGAGATTTGTCAACTGAGTTGTCTCCCAATAAGCATGTTAATAAAAACATTTTCCTCCCTGGTAGCTTTGGCATATTGTCAGAAGTGATTTGGTGTTGACTTATTTCTTAAATTTGTATGCAGAAGTACCTGAGTATCCCTTCTTCGTCATCATCTAATTGCTTTCAAAATTTAAAGTGTTTTTTTTTAAGTAACTGTGTGTAATATTTTCTTCTTTGTGCTTCCATTTTAGCTTTGATTAAATACATTCGGCCGGTGTTTGTATCCCGATCTGACCAGAACTCAAGAAAGAAGACTGTGGAGGAGATCAAGCGGAGAGCTCATTATGGAGGAGATTGGCCTCAAGTTAGTCGATTTACAACACTATTATTGTAAAGAAGCTTTCTAATGCTAGCAGAGAAGCACATTTTAATGTGAACAAATTTTTTTGTGCATTCTTGTACTTCTTTTTTTGTCCTTTTTAAAAAATAGAAAGCTATAGAAACAAATTTATGCAGATTATCATAAATTAATTTTAATGCATTTGTTGGATCATTTTGGGATACATTACTATACAGTAGATATTGTCGTTCAGACAAACACGTAAATGTTTTAGGTAACATGAATGACTGAAAGTACTGATTAAAGAGTGATGAATTTCCTCCTCTTACTTTCAGATCATGATTTTTCCAGAGGGGACCTGCACCAATAGATCCTGCCTTATCACCTTTAAGCCAGGTAACCTTTTTCTACTGGCATTTTTGTCACTTATTTCACACCTAAAGAAACTGACAAAAACTTATTTGTTGATTTCTATATTAATTTTCTAGTAGCTGAATTGGTCTGGCTGAACAGCTGCTTCTTTTTTCCGTCTTTTCTTCCAAAGATCCTTTTGTGGCAGCATATCAGATGTCTTGAATACATTTTGTTCACAGATCTTCTTCACCTCACATAGTGACTGGAAGATAGATATTACCTGTAACAAATAAAAATATATGTGTCATTTGCTCTCAAACCTGAAGCTCTTTGTTCACTAAACTGCAGCTGACTGAAATTTTACTTCAGTAGCAAATAGTGTCTCTCCCTGCCAACTGTCCTCTGAGATCTGCCACTATTTAGGTATGAAAAGTGGCTAATTTTAGGCAAGGCAATTTTATCTATATAGCACACTTTCAAAACAAGGCAATTCAAGGTGCTTTACATGATTCAGTGGCAACAAAACCAAATACACGAGAAAAATATGAAAATCAAAACAGGTCATCACCAAAGAAATGCATTTAGTAACTGGAGCATAAAATAAATTTTAATAAATTTAAAAAACAAATAAAACACAAGAATCCATCAATTAAAAGAGATGGTATAAAGAACAAATGTATACAAAATAATATAGATTAAAACCAGATAAAACCAGAATCAGTTAAAATATAGGAATAAAAATCAAACCTGAGAATCATGGAGTGATTAAAAAACGCAATTTAGGACTCAAAGGCAGATCTGAATAGTAGAGTTTTAATCTTATATTTAAAGGAGCCTAACTAGTCAGTATTTTTGCCTTCTTCTGGAAGTTTGTTCCAGAATTGTGGAGCATAGAAGCTGAAAGCTGCCTCTCTGTTTAGTTCTAATTCTAGGAATGTTTAGTAAGCTAAAGTTGAAGGACCTGAGTGGTCTGCTGGGTTGGTATAGTGACAGAAGATCTCCAACATACTTTGGTGCTAAACCGTTAAGTGATTTATAAACTAGTAGTAGTATTTTAAAGTCTATTCTCTGAGCTACAGGGAGCCAGTGTAAGGATTTAAGAACTGGAGTGATGTACTCTACTTCCCTGGTTCTAGTGAGAACATGGGCAACAGCGTTGTGGATCAGCTGCATCTGTCTGATTGGCTTTTTAGGTTGGCCTGTGAGGACACTGTTGCAGTAATCAATCCGACTAAAGATGAACGCATGGATCAGTTTTTCAAGGTCCTTCTGTGACATCACTCCTTTAATCCTCAAAATGTTCTTCAGGTGATAGAAAGCTGACCTTGTTATTGCCTTTATATGACCCAGGAGGTTCAAGTCTGAGTCCATTATTACACCTGGATTATGCGCCTGATCAGTAGTTTTCAGTTGTATTAGCTGAGTCTTGATCGTTCCTCCTTAGGTCCAAAAATAATTACTGCCCTTTTGTTTCTGTTTAGCTAGAAAAAGTTGTGCGACATCCAGTTGTTGATTTGTTCAATGCACTCATTTAACGTCTGGACAGAATCAAAGTCACCTGGTGACAGTGTAATGTATAGCTGAGTGTCGTCTGCATAATTATGGTAACTTATCTTATGACTGCTATAATTTTGGATAGAGAGAGCATATAAATATTGAACAGGAGGTGTCCTGTTTATCTGCCAGCCTGTATTTTTGGACAGCCCTAAATCATCAGCCCTAATTAAGGTATATACTATGATGACAACTGAATAACATGGATTATTACTGGTGAACCAGCGACAGGGTAATTGGTAATCGAGGATTATTCATGTAAATTCAAAGCAAAGGGCTGGCTCAAGTCCAGGACACCAGCTACTATAGCAGAAATGACACAAAAAAACGATTCTGGTTCTGCAGTCAGGATTTCCAAAATGATCGTAATGCTATGCCTACTTTGTGTACGTCTCTAATATTGCTCTGTTTATCTGGTTTTAATTGTTTTATTACTTAGTAAAAACATTGTTACACCCTGTGTTTCACATTGCAATTACAGACTAAAATGAAAGATTTTGAATGCTAAAGCGTATAGTGCAAAATAAGCCCTCAGAACATTGAGAACATCAATATAACATCCACCCATCCATTTTCTGTACCGCTGCATCCTAATGTTGCAGCACTCAGGCGGTCAAACACTGTGCATCTCTCGGTTTATATTTTGTGTATTTTAGCAAGGTGTTTGGTCAAAGTACTCGTGTTCTGGCTTTTGCAAGCAAAGCTGTTATTGCATTTGTGACAGCGTGCATTGTCTGCTTCTATTTTTGTAAAACGAAGCCAAAGTTAAGGATAGTTTTTCTCACTCTGCCATCGTGTCTGTGTAACTACGAGCGCAGCAGTCGCCACTCCCACCTTCATTCCCCGCGCCGTGTGTGCGTGTTCAGGCTGCTAATACAGTTTTTGGCTTGTGTTTATATCTCCCACAAAAGATGAATACGGCCTTAATTTTACCATTAAGAGGTTCGATAAGGCTTAAGTTAATCAGTCCGGGTGGACCGTCAGAATCAGCCCTGGGGCTAATTTAATACCAGGTTTCTGTACCCATCCCTAATGATATGTGATGTTAATGAGCTCGATGCTTCTTATTATATTTGTTTACAAGTTTTAAGCTGTAGTGATGTATCTGCTTATACTTTGTTTTTGTTTTCCTCTTGTAGGGGCCTTTATCCCAGCTGTTCCAGTGCAGCCTGTTGTGATTCGCTACCCCAATAAATTGGTAAGATTGCTGAAGGAATAGAATGGAATAACATTTTATTGCCGGACACATTTTTTTCATCTTATTTTTGAGCACGATATCTTTTTTTATTTGTCTCTTTAGAACTTGTAGTGTATTTAGTCTGATTCTTAAGATGGATTGTAGGACTACAGAACTACTTAAAAAATTTGAAAATTATGAAAACATATTTAGGTTCAATTCCTCTTGTTGCTGTTTTTTAGGTCAGCCTTTAGTAAACTATCACATTTTGCTGTGTGCTTATAAAGTCTGGGAGAAATTTAAAGTAATACTTTTTACCACACCAGCTGGATAGGGTTTCTGCCCTCTTCCACTCAAATAAGGGAGAGACCTTGATAATAGCCCCTAATCATCTGCATCCAAAAGTCTATCAGTTACCACCCTTTTGCTGAGTGACCAACTCCAAAGTTAAAAAAACGAGGAGTTTCATTTGAGTCCTCGTTTGGGTTTGACTTAAATATTAGAGCTATTTCCCGTTCCCGTTTGAATCCCTTTTAAAAAAAAAAAATCAAAAATATGACACATTTACTCCAGGACTTATCTTGAAAAAACTGTTGATGTTTTTGTCATCATGCTTTGACAGTTCCTCCGTCTCTCGTCTGGAAGTTATTCAAAACCCAGCAACCAGACTTCTCACCAATACTTCCAAACA
This sequence comes from Apricaphanius iberus, assembly GCA_028564705.1. Classification (NCBI taxonomy): domain Eukaryota; kingdom Metazoa; phylum Chordata; class Actinopteri; order Cyprinodontiformes; family Aphaniidae; genus Apricaphanius; species Apricaphanius iberus. The sequence continues at coordinate 836,670 of JAPXFQ010002641.1, read as the reverse complement.
GCCTCATATCACACTAATCTTATATTCCCTTCACCAGCTCCCATGGATTTAAGAATTAATTTAAAGTTCTGGTTCTCAGATGCAGGGCTCTGAATGGTCAGGTCCCTGACTAATTGTGGCATCTTTTAACAAAACACTGTCCTGCTCCATGGCCTTTGGTCCCAATTTCAGAACCCTTTGATTCTTACTCGTAGTCTGTTCAGAAAAAGATAGACCGGGCCTTTCAGTCTGTGGCACCTGAACTGTGAAACAGTTTTCTCCCTCAGCTTTGCTTTGCCGACTAGAGGTTTTAAAAAATCAAATGAAACCCGTTTTATTCACCCAGGCCTTTGTCATTGTGCTTCTTATGCTGATTTTTATTTTTGTGTAATTTTATTGTGCTTTATGTTGTTTGGTGCTTTGTGACTTTTGTGTCTGTGAAAAATGCTTCAGAAATAAACTTTTAAAGCAAATTTAGCTTAAAGCTTCATGTTTTTCCAACAGGATACAATCACTTGGACGTGGCAAGGACCAGGAGCGTACGTAATCAGTTTTTTTTTTTTTTTCATTCACTAATTATTGGTATTGATATATGGTCTATAAAGTGGTAGCAATATAGTTGGAATGATGTTCACTGTCTTTTGGGAAAGGTAAAAAAATAATTGTGTAGATAAATCTTTCAATATCTGATTTATGCTAAGAATATGTTTTGATATGCCTAAATACTAAAGCAGTGACCTTTGATATATTTTTCTCAGTCATTATTTAGCATTTTAAAACATATTTGTGCTTCAGCACTTAATCAGACTTTCTTTCACAGAGGAAAAGCTGAATTATGAAAAACCCTTAAGTCATCTCTGAGTCTTGGATATCTTATTGCATATTTAGTCATAAAACCTATATGCAGTTTGCAGAGGATGTTTGCAGCAGAGGAATATTAATATTTCAATTCAGAGAACAGAAACTTCTTACTGTTTGTCTGAAATAGTGCGTCTGTTGGGGTGGAATTGTTGCAGCTGTGGAGAAAAATGTTTCTGAATTTCTGTTGGAGTTTTTTGAAATTATTTTTGAAATAAAAAATAAACCCATTTCTTATGTTTTCATCTTAGTGTTGCAGTTGATGTTTGGACCTGTGGTGTGTTAAATGTTGGAATTGTATATTACCTGTCCTCACTTGGACATAAATTAATTTGACAGATTGTTACAGAACATTAGCTAAACAAACATGGCAATGTTACTTTATCTGCTGCCCTCTGTTTAATAAAAACCAATGCATATCTTAAAGAAAGCCAAGAGGAACAGAAAGGAAAGGTTCTTGTTGAGATTAATAAACGTGTCTTCCATCTATATAGAACATTGTGTGTGTGTTCTTATTTGTTCACTTATGATTTTTTTTCCCTCTGCCTTTCAGATTTAAAATCTTGTGGCTTACTCTGTGTCAGTTACACAATGAATTTGTGATAGAGGTAAGTATGGAATTAGGGTTATATGTGCATTTCTCTCTCACAGTCAAAAATATCTTATTAGACAAAATTATACATTTTCATTGATTATTAAAGAGGGTGAGAGAGAGGGGCTTGATTTTGTTACATTTAGACCTTTTTTTACGTTTTTAATCTGTTATTCTTTGACTTTGTGCAGTACCTTCCTATTTACACCCCTTCAGAGGAGGAGAAAAGGAATCCTGCTCTCTTTGCTGTCAATGTGAGACGAGTCATGGCTAAGTAAGTGAAATGTATTGATTGTTTTGGCCAATGTGAGAACTGATACTGTCCTTTACACTAGTGTATGGTTTGTGCATCACCACAAGTAACAGAAGGTATGCTCAAATGTTCAAAGATTTGTAAATGTCCAGTATCTGACATAAGGATTTGATCAGTGCTCACCAAACGTTTCATTCTGTTTTGATGAAAGCATACATTTTTCACATAATAAAAAAACTAGCTTAAGCTAATTATTAGTTTGTCCTGCAATCTCTGGTGTGCTCAGAGCCCTGGGGGTACCCATCACAGATTATTCATTTGAAGACTGCCAGCTGGCAATGGCAGAGGGCCAGCTGAGGCTGCCTGTCGACACCTGTCTACTGGAGTTTGCCAAGCTCGTCAGGAGACTGGGGTGAGTCAAGTTTTTCAATGCATACCACTCATCAAAGAGAATTAAGTAAGGGGCACAAAAAGAAAGCCCATGGGCAACACAGCAGGAAATCGACAGGGATCTTTTCTCTGGCAGTAGTAATGTGGAGAAATTCAAACTTCATTGTCTGGTTCCTGTATAAGACAGATTCTTCATTTTGAGAGTTGTACAAATGATCTATGTTTGCAGCAGATTAACGCATTGCCACCAAGCAGTTTTCTTTTTTATGTCTACTGGAGGTTTAGCATTGAAAGAACCTATCAAATATATTGTTAAAATTCAGTGAGGTATCTACTCTGAGAGTCAACCAAAATTTTCCTTTGCAGTTCGGAGAAAATTCTCCTTGGTCAAAGCATCATTTATTCTAATCAATTATTTTCTTAACTGTTATAGAATTTTCTGGTCTTTTCACATTATGTATAATATCTTAAAGATCTTAAACAAGAATATCCTCTGATGCTTTAACAGGCTGAAACCCCAGAACACTGAAAAGGTTTTGCAAGACTATGGGAACAGAGCTAGGAAACTGGAAGGACAGAAACTTGATTTGGATGACTTTGCTCACTTCCTCAATATGCCAGTTTCAGATATGCTGCGTGATATGTTTGCTCTTTTCGATGAGGTAAGTACCTTACTCGCACAACCACAACTCAATTTGCTCTTTGGAACAATTAATAGACAAAATAGAAAAATCTTTAGTATGCTTTTAATCAACAATCTTCACCTTTTTATTAGAGAACATATTGCTTTGGTAATAATTTGCATTCCATAAGATTTATTTTCATCTACACATACATTAATGTTTTACCAGGACTACATGTAATAGGAGTCAGATCGTTGCAGAAAATTCTCCCAAGCACATTATCAAGGATTTTTAATCAATTTGTTGTCTGGGGTCTTTGATTCCCAATAGATGTTTGAAAATACTTTCTCCGTCAGCAACTTGAGTGTGATGAGTCCTGGAAATGCGATCATGGGATATGCTAGGGTGGGGTTAGGGTGGGCGGAAAACTGATGAAAAAAAAAATCAACTCGATGTAAGCATGTAGTTGGATGGCCCTTTTTTTTTTTTTGAAGGCTATATAATCTTGCTAAAAATAAAACCCAGAATGATACTCCTGCGAGTATAACTTATATGAGGCTTAATAGCATGTGTCAAATTCAATGCATTTTGATGGCAGAAATTACCTATTATTCATCGTTTTCTCGCATTTGGTAATGTAACATATTCTATTTTAAATTGAATTGGTTCTTTTGTTTCATTTCATTCAATCAGGCTGTGTATTTAAAGACCGAAGTATTTTCGTTTGTATATCCACAGCGTGAAGATAACAGCATGGATATTAGAGAATATGTGATAGCCTTATCCGTGGTATGCAGACCTGCCAAAACGCTGGAAACAATGAAGTTGGCCTTCAAGGTAACTGTTGTGTCCGTCTTTGTGCTTGGTTATTTCTATTGGAGCGGAAAATGTGGCTTGAAGACAAAACAAGATCACACTGCACTCATCTGGTCTTCACACACAATGATGCATTGTGTCTTTGTTGACTTGGCCTGAGTTTAGTTGTATTGAAGTCCTACATGGTAATCTGGGTGTGTTAATTAGTCAAATTAGCATTTCATGTGATTTCTTCATGTTTCCTCTTCTGCAGATGTTTGAGGCAGAGGAAGACAGTGCCATCACAGAGAGGGAGCTGGCACTTGTACTGAAGACTGCTTTAGGAGTGACTCACCTCAACGTGACCCGTCTGTTTGCGGCCATCGACGTAGATGACACCGGAAAGATTACATTCGGTAAGATTATACTGAAAACACCTAAATTATTTTTCTTTGTTGCGAACGTAGTTTAGCGATCAAAGCGGAGGTCTTCTTCCACAGTCCAAATGTTTAAAGTTCAGCCTGTTGATGAGCTACTGCTTTGTAATGTTCTCTTTGTCTCTGGCTCCCCCTTGTGGTGTTTTTAGATAAGTTCAGAGGTTTTGTGGAGGAGAACCCAGACTTTGCTGATGACTATCTACACACTGAAAGTGTAGGTCTTCAGAGTGGGCCCTGCCATGATAACCACACCCAGACCAACCCATCTACTGTAAACCTGCAAGGCACTGCCAACAACAAAACAGCCAATGGTATCTGTCCCGACTTCAGCCCTAAAGACCATGATCGCACAGCAGATGCACTTATGAAGAAACACAACTGAGAGGTTTTAAAAAGTAGAAGGGAGCAAAGCCTCTCCTGGTGAGAGGAGATTCTGTTCTGTTCAATGTTGGTCACCTGTTACATTTTTTTGACACAATAAGGGACTACATTTCATTGACCACAAACACAAAATGAAGTTAACCCTTTCTTATTGGTATCGTTTCCATGTAAACAACCGTGTTTTTTTGTGTTTTTTTTTTCCCCCATAGGAAGAATTGTCATTATGCCAAATAATGACTTTTTTTGGATACAATGCTTAAATACTTGAAGGGCAAGCACTTATTAGGATTCCTGGGGTCAATTTTAATTTATTTTTATTTCCTCTCCCCCGACACTGCATGCTTTTAACACACATTTACCAAGACGCAAACAATCTCTGGATTGTAAAGAGAACACAACTTTTGTGAAGTTTTTTTTGTTGTTGTTTTGCTTTTTCGTTTTTGTCATGTTTTATCAATTTCCTCTTTAATGGTAGCTGCCTTTTAAACTTTTAAATGAAAATGCAGAATAAATGTGCTCATGTTATATTGAGCATTTATTTCTGTGAAATAGGCAAGCCTGGGGGGAACCAGTGAGAATTGGCTGGAAGCATGAAGCTTTGGTAGCCATATTTGAGGTTCCCTCCAGTCTGCACCTCGATGATTAGAGCCGCTACGAGTGTGTGTGTGTGTGTGTGTGTGTGTGTGTGTGTGTGTGTGTGTGTGTGTGTGTGTGTGTGTGTACGCGCGCGCGTGTTTGAATGTGTTTGTGTGTAAACACAGTGATATGATTTAGCTCAGGGTTCAGTGACAAAAATGGAAAAAAAATAACAATGATGTCATGGTTTTTGACTATTTGTAGGTTACATGCATGTAAACTGTTCTGTGCACAAGTGATCTCTTGTCCTGTCGCTCCATGGTTTCATACGATTTTAGTTCTTTTTATGTTTTGTTTCATTTGATATTACACAACTCGGACCAAAATGCACTCTATGATTTAAATAAACACTTTTAGATGTTTTTGTTTGCCTTTCATGTAGGCATGGGCCGGTATGAGATTCTCAAAATACAACAAAAGAACCCAGCTTTCACTGTATCACCATACTAGGTAAAAAAAAAAAAAAGACAACACAATCTAATGGTTTTATTTTAAAGGATGTTGTAGTGGGGCAGCAAGACTTTATTCGATCCCCTATACCACTAGATGAAACTGGCATCTCATTAAAACAAATTAGATCCATCCATCCAATATTTTAGTTGGTTAGTAACCGGCACATGCCTACTCGCATGCCAGTGTTGTAACCAGTTAAAAGGGATAAAAGTTATATTAGGCGACCAATGAAAGGAAACAATCACTTACCTGAATCTCAGGTGCTTTCCTTCTCAGCATTACTTTCTTTTAAAAAAACTAACAAACTTTGGAGCCGCTTATTAATAAGGTTGCATAATATTGCTCAGTGCATTTTTTATTTGTATCTTTCTGATCAGAATATTCATCTATTGCGTGTTCAGACCATTTTGTCGTTTTGCCCTTCACAAAATGAAATGTTTTCATCAGAGAAATGAAAACATTTCATTGAGAACAGCTCTAAGACAGACCCAAGCACTTTTACATCTGACCACAATACAGAGAACCATTGTTTGAATTTGAGCCGAATTCAAAAAATTGGTTAAACTTTGATCAAAGTGGCAGTCTAACATGTGTCACTGAGTGGGATTCAGTTTGAGGGACTTTGAGTATTAAATATGCTTTGAAATGACTAGAGGTAATTTGAGCTGTTTTCAAAATGGAAACTAAAAAGGAAGATTTTTTTTTTTCATCAATTGAATGAAATTGTAATGATCATCAAGATTTGGTAAGCCTTTTTGGTTTTTATTTTTATGATTTAAAATCTAAATATTGATTTCGTAAAGAGTTATCTTAGTAACATTTACAAATGTCTGAAATAAATATTGAACAAAGTATTTGGAATGCAAACAGCTCCCACCTAAATTTTATGAAATTCAATTTTCCCCCTTCAAATTTTGCCAGCGATGCTGTTTTTAATTATTTTCTAACAACGTAACTTTTTTTTATTATTAGTATTCTGCAGAGACAGCATCACAACTTGTTTCTGCTTCTCCTAAACGTTACAATTCTTTTCATTGTGCTGTTTATCAACTAAAGGATAATAATTACTTGATCCTCTCAGAAGAGGTATTCCTATGACTTTCTTTGCAGTCTGTATCTGAATTCATTTCCAAAACTCCTTAAATTTGTCACGTTTCGATTTTGTTTGTGACTTATCCTTTATATCCTCCTTTTTGACTTTGAGTAAAGCAATATTCCTCATATGTTAAGCCTTCTACAGATGAATGCTTTTTAAAAGTTCTAATATGTATTTTGAATATTCCAGATGCAGGACATTTTGTGAATTTTTGATATACCTATATGAATGATTATTATTCTTTTCACTGCCATAACAAAGATCTGTGATCTTTTTTGCTCTGCAGTTTGTATTGATCATGACAAATGAGCCACATTTTTTGTTCTCCTTTTTTATAATCGTAGTTATTTTGTGCTTTAATGCTCCTACACAGTGTAAAGTTTTATTGCTATATTATTACTGTTGTCGCTGAGTCGACTGCTTAAGAACAAAATGCAGATTTCGTATGGAAACCTATAGCCTTGATAGCCTCTACAGAATTTTTATGCTAAAAAGAGAATGTACAGACAATCTTGTCACAATCAGAAGCTCTCAAAAGCGCTGATCTCCTATGAACATTTTCCTAAGAAATGGGTTTTTAGAATTTTCTTTTTATCTTTTAAGATTAGTTTGTTTTTTTTATGTTTGAGATGTGCAGGTTGAACTCAGTGTGAGTGTGTTGAGTGGCAGAGCCCTGAGGTGATTTGCCACCACATGACGGGCTAGGTCACACAAGCACTCCAGACTGCACACACATGTAAACTATCATTTTTGTTTTATGACAATCTTAAAGTATTGTCCTTTTTTTTACTTTTACCTTCAGACTTGTATGTATGTGTGCTTGCACTTTAGAGTGTTTAATTATTTTTGTAATAAGGTCAAAAAGCTCTGAAGCACGGTAGGTTTATAGGCTACAGTATTTTAAATTAACTTTGATCACTTTCCTTTGTAAAGGGAGCATAAAGAAATTTTTTTTTTTTTTGGTAAGTTGTCCTCCAAACTCATCCTACTGTTCCTTGTCAGGATTGTGGAAACTGGTAGCCTAAAATAAATCTGTGAACTCACAGGAGTTACCAACCAGAAAAACAACTGAAGGACTTCATCATGTTTACAAATAAGATAGAGTATTGCCTGTTCTCCTTAAATAATGTCATAAAGTAACTCTTCTTTTAATACAGTTTGCTGTATTTTAGGGAAATCTTACCATACTTTTATACAAGCAGAAAATCTGTTTAATACATTAAAAATAATATACTCATGCCAACAGGAATAATACTTTTATTTTTAACAGAATATCTGATTATATATTTTAGCCATTCACAACTGCACTGTATTAGGTTTGAACAGATATGCATCTATTTGCAATTTAGTTTTTATAAATGAGAACCCCCCCTTCACCCATCCAAACATGACATCTTAATGTGCGGAAAATGTAAACCTGCAAGAGACAAACTTGTATTTATGCTATTGCTGCCTGTCAGTTTATTCTACAGTGAGCCTAAGACGAAAGACTGATGTACTCTTACAGAGTGATATTGTCTTTCTGATGGCTTATTGTAAGTGAATCACCTGAAATGTTTTAATATTTTTTTCGTCTAAAACTTGTTTGACATAGAAAAACAGGACATAAAACTATTTTATTACTGCATTTTAATGCTGAAGAGTTATTACAAAAAAGCTATTTTGAATCTGTTCATGATGGCTATTATGTAACTTGTCAATGTGACTCTTGGATGAAATTAAAGAAAGTGTTGATATGCAACTGTGTAAGTCATTATTTAAAAATATAATATTTTTGCCTGATTAAAATACAATGTGTTCTAAATTAAGATGCTGTTTAGTATAAAGGTTAAACGAGTTAATTCATTTTAGTAATTTTAAAGGTGAAATATGTGAATATAATATGCAAAGATATTTCAAGCATTTCTTTGTTGTAGTTTTGATAATTTTGGCTTACAGTTTACGAAAACCCCAAATTCAAAATCTCAAAAAATTAGAATACTGTAAAAAAAGTTGAATGCAATTGCAGCCCAACATTTTGGACTCTAAAACAATAACTAATAAAGGCTTAAAATATCCTCCTTTGCATGTAATGAGTTAGTTTAACCTTCACGTTGAGTTACTAAAGTAAATTAACTTTTGCATGATATTCTGATTTTTCAACCTTCACCTGGAAGCATTAACAGGAGTTCGAAAAAGCATTTGCAAATATCAGATAAAATAACTTAATAAAACTGTCTGTGTTTAATTCTGTTCTAGCAAAAAAAAAAAAAAAAAGAATGCTCATACCTATTTTAGCTTAAGGAAACAAAACATTAACTCAACAGTTGGTGTAATGTCTCCCTCTTGTGGAGATATAGTGAACAGCTGTGCATTTTTTGTTTTTATTTTAGAAGGCACTACTTCCTAACTTTATTCCATTCACCTAGGTTTTACCTTTTTTTTGTAGAATTACATCTTGGAGGGAGTTTCTAGATTTACTTTTTATTACTATTTAGATTTTCTAAATGGGATCAAGATAAAATAGCAAGATTAGTTGTGCATAGTTGTACTAAAACAAAATCTGCTTTTTAAATTATCTTTAGAAAATACCCTCTGCCTTTCTTGCACATTGAAACTGGGTGATGCATGTTGTCAAAGTCCTTTGGCACATTTTGCTCTTATTCTGCTCTCGTACCATAAAATCCCTAATGAAATTGTGAATACAACAGAAAATCTATAGGAAAATTGGTTGTATTGTGCCAAATATTAAAATTCAAATACAGCAACTTGCTGTAGAATGGTGTGGCGAGGCAGAATAAAGAAGTCTATTATTTGACTTCCTGCAGGAAAGTGGGCTGTAAACAAAGGTGTTATTTAGAAATGACAGTTTTGTAGCCACTTATGGAGCCCGGTATGCAAAAAAAATGCAATATTTATTTTTATGCGGCTAAGAAGACAAACCGTTGGCAAAATGTGGTGCATGGCTGTAAAATGGCATAGAAACGGGCCATAAATCATACAGTGTATGCCCACCTTGCCCCCTGAAATACAGGCGCAGGCCTACGTTTTCTGTGCATAGATGCATGGAGTTGATGGCGCAATATTAACACCTTGCACTGAGTTAACCAGTTACTTGATACAGTACCCACTTTTGAATGTGTCTTTATTGAACGTAACATCAATCTCTGCAAAAAAAATGCCACCATATTTGCACATAAACCATGTAAGAGTGGAATATCAGTTGGGATAGTGAATATACAAAAATAGCACTGAGAGCATAGGTGGATGTTAGTTGCACTGTTAAAAAATTCCACATCAGGTTTTTACGTGGTGGGGACAAAACTATGATTTATACATTATGTTGGGGACATGTCCCCGGTTTAAACAACGCTTATGTTTATACCCTAATTCCGTGCAGGAACCCAAAATAATGCATGCGTGGCAAGGAGTACAACGAGGGCCTGGGAAGGATTTGAGCCACTGTTTCCCGTGTGAAAGCCATGTATGCTTACCAGTCAGCCAAAGGAAAAAGTTAGTGGCCAGACTAACTAAAAAATGTCAAAAAAAGTTGATCAGTAGCAGATTTAGTAATTTGGGGGCCAAAGGCATTAGGCCTTATGCAGTTGCTGTTTAGAACCTTTTTCAATTCTTTCTTCGATAAAAGTTCAATATGTAAATTATTCACTGGTCCAGTCTTTAGACGGCACTAATGTCCAGAATTTAGATGTCTGTAACTGCATCTGAATGAAAAAAAACACATGTAACGATTAAATAACTGTATTTTTCATTTATAATATTAATTTCTGTAACACTGTATGCCATACAGTAATGTTTGTGACCAGGCAAAGCAAATTTATTTGTATAGCACACTTTCAGAAACAAGGGAATTCAAGGTGACATGTTCAGCAGACATTTTAGGCCATTTCAAATGAGTTGCAGGTAGGGGCAGTTGGTGAAAAAAAAAAATCTTGGTTGAGCTGATATACTAATAGATTTCCCTTTCCAGTCCAGTATTAGCATTCAAATAAACCGTTGAAAATGGCTACAATTCCACAGTAATTTAAAAAATTTTCATACTGCAAAATAACATGGACTAAATTAAGTAAAAGGGAAAGTTCTATTCAGTAACTTGCAGTGTTCAGTAGCCTATTTATGTATCAATGTCAAGAGCTCACTCTGAATCAGAGTGAAAAATGTTTAAAATACCAAAAATAATGTATGATTGTCTAGAAGTTTAACTGAACAAACACCATTGAAACTGAACCTTTGACAATCAACTAATGATACAGAGCAGATGGGTCATTCTACAAAAACGTGCCATTTTATGGCCCTCAAACAAAAGTATCTTATAAAGCTGAATTACTATTTTTATTCATAATTATTTTATAATTTCTTTGTGTAATGTGAAAAATAAATGATTTACTTAAAAAAAATAATCCTGTTCTTTTTAAAGGATTTTAAACGGTTCCCATTCTAGGTATATTGCAAAATATACAGTAAAAAGGGTTTGTCCCTCTGTATAATTTGTCTAATATCACTTTTTAGGATAAAAAAGTCAAAGTATCATAAAAAATAAATACACTAAGAAAATTCTGAGGTGTTTGCTCATGAGTTATGAATGAGTTTTTTTTTAATTTTTCAAATGATGAAAAAAATCAACATTTCACATTGGTCCCCACGTTGTCGTTAACCCTGTTAATTTTGGATAACCCACCCCATGGAGACAATGAACTTTACCAGAAATTACAGCCTTTCCACAAAGTGATGATATCTGCCTTTGAATGTGAAAAGAAGAGTAAGTTTTGTTTTCTTTTGATTACTTTACTTGCAGTTTTGCTCTGTCTGACAGAAGGGGACAAGGTAATTTAGTCAACCACGTTACCATAAAATCATGTATTAAAAAGTAATTCCATTTCAAATTTAACAGCATTTTAACCTCTCTTGAATTCACACTTTGTGGCGTCATGGTGTCGACCACATGGTTAGTAATGGCTGCTAATAACATATTTTGTCAACTCTGTTACCGTCAGCCCTGTTACTGTCAATCCTCTCATCGAATCCTTCATTTGTGTAAAACACTAGAATTATTTCTGTAATACATAATTATTTTTATCATATACATGAATATTAGAAGAACACTAATATCATCAGCTTACAATGCATGCTTTTGCTGATTTTATCAAACCATCCAGGTCAGAGGAGCGCCTGATGGGAGAACTCAAGGGATCCCAGGAGATTGACTGGAACAATCAGTACGTTTACATGCAGTAAGAGAAAGTCGAATTGTTGCCTTAGTCCGACTGAAATCAAACTTTTAAAATGCATGTATACACCTTAGTCTGGCTCGAGTCAAACTGAACTGGACTTTCAGCAGCTCAGCTGTGCGACCTGGATAATGTGATTCAAATCGGACTACTCTGCAAACGGCCTCCCTGCCCGCACTTGCCCACCCATTGGGAAGTTAGGGGAGACGGAAATGCGACTCAGCAATAACAACAGTAGAGGCATATGGCATTTAAGATAAACATAAGCGGCCAATCAGTGCATGTTTGACTGACGAAGAGGCGATGCGTTGTGATTGTGAATATCCTGCTTTAACTCCGTCTGCTTCACTCCCACCAGCCTCAGTTTACCTCCTGAATGCAGCTAGAAGCTAACATGTAGGGGCGCATGTCGCCATCTATCATGGGAGAGTCAAACGTCCTTCATTTAATAATTACATTTTCTGAGTGACATGTAAACTGAGACTCGGCTCTCAACGGGGGGAAGCCCTTAGACGATTACTCCCAAAAGCTTGATTGATCTGTGCGTAATTAAATGTACTGAATAACAGGAGAATGGTGTGTCGTAAAATATGACAATGAGCTGTACCCTAGAGTCATCATGGCAAAACATGAAGGATACGTCCAAGTCAAATGCGTGAACCATGCTGGCAAGAAAAAGATTTTTCTGGCCCATTCACGATGACAGTATCTGGTACATGTTTGACGACATTATCGGATTGATTCCTGCACCTCAAAATGTGACATGTCACATGGAAATCAGAAAAGATATCTGGTCTCAGCATAACTCAACATAACTTACAGCTTGTTTAGAAAAATATCCACATAGTTTGTTGCTGTTTGCTGAACAAGCAGCTCTGCAGCACCTGTCTGTGATCAACCAATGCCTGCGTTAGCATGTGCGCATCCCTTATCTCCATGTCTGTAACATCTTTATTTAGTGTTCATCATGGGGCGCCTAAAGTCTTTGGGGCCTAAGGCAACTGCCTACCTTTGCCTACTGGTAAGTCTGCCTCTGGGGATGATTTATCATGATGGTAAATTGGTCAATTATCTGTTATGACCCAGTTCCTACTAAAGAACCACCCCTGTATTTTTGTTGAAAGTAGGTAACTTATTCTTAATATTTCAGAAAGGCCTTCATAAGTTTTCTTCTTACATTATGGCACCCCTGCCAACCTTCTTTTTACTTTAACAGGTTCTATTGAAGGTTTCTTTTTGACAAGTCATTCATTTCCATCTCATGTTCACTCAGAAGAAAAGATTGCTGCAAAGTAAATGAATTGATGCAATTGGCTGAATTTCCTTAGATAAATAACTTTACATTATAATCTGAGTGTCTGCATTGTCCTATACTTGTTATTAAACTGGATTTAAAAGGGGTTTGATTTAATTACTCATTAGTGTAAACAAGTCAGGGCTGTTTGTCTTGCCAAGTGCTTTAGGATAACATCAGTTGGGAATTTCTGCTATGTAAATAAATTTGATTGGGAAATGAAGCCTGGACTCTTGTTCAGAAGCTGACATGGTTGTCTGGGTTTGAGGAGCAAAGTTCTAATTGTCTTAAATAAGTGCTTCTAGCCGTGATAAGTGCAATTTTGCACTCGTTTGTTGCCTTTCTCTTCTTTTATTGTAAAAGCAGACACTGGTAATAAAAAAGGAATGTTCTTAACTGTCTTTTGAAGCAGAACCAAAATAAGAATGGAAACAAAAGTGCCAGGATGTGGTCGCTGTAAGACAATACTTTAATCCACATATTTTCTTTGGTTATCCTTTCAGTCCCAGCTACGCATCCTTACCCATATTTTTCCCTCTCCGTTTCCACTTCATTCATCTTCCCTATTTCTTCTCCCTCCCCTCCCTTTCCTTTCCCTCCTTCTCACTGGGTCTCAGCTGTTGCATTTATGAAAACAAGACACTCGATTATGTGCGACTTGTTGTTCGTCCAAGCTCCATTAGAGATCTCATATTTTCAGCACGACTTGCATTGACCCAACAATTTCTGCTATGAGGCCTAAGGATTGATTGATGGTTGCACTTTGAAGGTGCGTACATTGTGGAGGCAGCAGATTTAGGGATTAGTGGCCAATTGATCACCACGATTGGCTTGCATACAAGAAACTGTCATTCTGGACATGACTGGGATCATAAATCTGTCCGTGGGGAGAGAGCTGATTGTGTTATTTGATGCCCTGATCCTGTTTTGGTTGAGTTGGAAACCGGAGAGGCCTGGGTGTTTGGGAATTATTGTGTTTAGGCCGCTGAACATTGCACATAATGAGATTTATGGTTCTACAGGGCGGTTGGTCCGTAGGTTGAAGGAAGTGGAGACCAAAGGCAAAACGGGCAATGGTTTAATAGCAAATTGTCCAATGTTGACAGTTACTTATTCCATTGTTTTTGTTTGCAATAAGTGAATATCTTAAACTGCTTTTAATTGGTCTGTGATTATGTACATTTTAAACACAAACTTGTTTTGAACTTTTTGTTATTTTAACTCTAAATAGAATTTATTTCAGCAAATATAATTCAAAACAGGTCATACAGAGTGAAATATTTCAAGTATTTCTAATCAAGTACATATAATTCATTTAGGTAATTATGGCTTAGACCCAAACTTCAATTTCTTAGATAATGTAAATATCAGATACAGCCACTGAGAAAAAAAACATAATTCACAAAAATTATTTTTATAAAATCATGAGAAAGACTGAGAGTTGTCCTGCAGACAATGACTGAAATTGATCATCACTTATGAATCAGGCTGCTCACAGAGAGCATATGAACGCATAGTTGAGCATAGAGCAAAAGTATGGTGAAAAAGGGTGCATTAAAGCTCATTAAAGAGATTTCGGTGAGGCTCACAAGGCACGTCACACATAACATTATTAATAACATCTACTAAAACTGCCCCATTCGTTTTGTCAAGGCTCCCCCTGACACAGAGACAGCAGCTAAAGAAAAATAGAACCAGACTTTTGCACAGTGGTGTAATTTCCTCTTTACACATGAGTTTAGATTTTGCTTTTCATTTGGAAATCAAGGTTCCAGAGTCTGTGGGAAAGTGGATCGACAGAGAATATTGCTTGAGTTCCATTATAAAGGCTTCTACAGTCATGCGATGATTTGGCTAGCCTGGTCATTTGCTGTTGTTGGTCCACTGTGTTTCATTATGTCCAAACTCAGCACTGCTGTCTACCAGGAAATTTGAGAGCTTTGCATGCTTCCATCTACAAACAAATAGGATTTGGTCCCTGCCCGTGCTGCCAACAGTGCCAATAGCTGGCTTAATTATCTTGGTATCTGATTTGCCAGCAAACTCCCGTGACCTAAACCTCGTGAAAAGAATCGTCAACAAAAAAATAAGGGATAACAGACCAGCAATGAGGGCGACCTGTAAGCTACTACAAATATGCTGATTTTGAATATTTTTTTTGAAAGTTTCAAAAATATACTTATGTGTAAAAGGTGATTATAATTATGTTTTGTTAAAAAAAAAAAAGTATTTTCCTTTAGGAGCAAAGACGGGTCAAAGAATGCTACTTTGTCAAGAAAAATTTGAAAAAAACATTACATGTTTAAAAAGGAGATTTTGATATTTGACCTTCAACAGTGCACAACAAAATTTAAAGTTCAAGAAATCTGGAGCAATGTCAGTGTGTAAAGGACAAAGGCACGAGCATAAGCCTTACAACAGTGATTGCCGATCCCTCATGCGACACTGCGTCAAGAATCATCTTTCATCTAAAAGAGACATCGCCACATGGGCTCAGGACTACTTTGTCAAAACTTTGTCAAGTAAAACAATACCTGGTTACATCCACAAATACCACTTAAAATTGTACCGTCCTAAACGGATGCCCTACATTAACAGTGTCACAAAGCACTGTCAATCTCACCGGGCTCTGAAGAATCTGGGATAGACCATCACACATGGAAACGTGTACTGTGGTCAGATGAAACAGTTCTTCAGGTAATGTTTGGGAGAAATGGAGGCTGTGTGCTCCGGACCACAGAAAAGGATAATCCAGATTGTTAACAGCAATAAGTCCAAAAGCCAGGGTGTGTCATGGTATGGGGTTTTGTCAGTGCCCTTGGTAAAGGTAACTTGGACTTCTGTGATGTCACCATTGATGCTGAAAAGTACAAATGGTGCCTTCAAGAAGAAACCTTTTCTGAAGAGCTGGCTGTGGAGGAAGGGGATACGGGTACTTGACTTGCTTGACTTGGCCTTCCTGAAGTCCTGACTTGTCTGCAATAGAGAATGTATGGCACATTCTGAAGCACAAAATGCAACAACAAAGATCCTGTACAGTTGCCCACCTTAAAGACCAACTCTGATCATCTTTTGAGCTATTTTACAATGTTCTCAGTGGTCTTTAAAATATTATGCTGCTTTAAGCCAAAGTTACAAAACCCATGCCATTTTCTAGGACCTAGAAAAATCTTGTGCAGAGTAGCAGTAGCTCATTCACCTCTGTGTTGTGGGCGGACACTTCTGATGTGTGTGGGTGTGTCTTTGTTAGCAATAGTGCTTGCTGTGCTTACAGTTATAATTGTATCCGTGATTGGTATATATTCAAATTATAAGACTTATAAGAAGTTAGAAGTCAGAATATCGGTGGATTTAAATGTGGAAGTTGGAGGAGTGCAGTTTTGGGCCATCGTAACGCTAACGCATTTCGCCATCTGCAACACATAGGTATTGATTCACCAGCATCTTCTCTACTTCCCGAAGCCTGAGAGGGTGATTGGAGCGGATCAGCAGCTTGTGGCCCACCTCATGGCGCTGCTACATCACACAGTCATTCTGTTTTAGATGGTGTTTTAGTGTCTGCTACAGATGCACAGAGATCAGAAATGCAATTTTGAGCTTAATTTTCTTAAGATATATCCTCTAGCATCAGAAAAATGCCACACACAAAAATACCAGATTTCCATCCGAATGGGTCTTTAAGACTTGTGAGCAGGAAGAATGGAAAAAAAAATACACCTAAAACCCTTCATCACTTGGTGTGTTTAGTCACTAAATATCCATGAGTGTTTTCAAAAGGAATAGCAACATTAAAAGGTGGTAAAGGCTTTATTGTTACTGTTTTTTAAATGTGTTGCAACAATGACAATGGAATATATTTATTTAAAAAAAAACATTTCTGAGGAATTATTTAAATAATGTGCTGTCATGTTGTTTTCAATGTAATACAGGTAGAATGTTTTTTTTCAAAGTACGATTTAATATATATATATATATATATATATATATATATATAATTAATTCCGCTCTCGGCCATTCCAAGCTTGGTTTCCTCTACCAGAGGCTGGGAGCTTGAGGGTCCTGTGCAGTAGCTTTGCTGTTCCAAGTACTGCACTTTCCTGGACTGAAATGTCTGAGGTTCTTCCAGAGATCTGCTGGAGCCATTCTTCCAGTTTGGATACGTACAGTGGAAATTATTCAGACTTTAAATGTTTCAGTCTTTGTTTCATTGCAGCCATTTGCTAAAATAAAATAAAAAGTAAATCTGCAACAAGTTTTTCAAACCTGGATTTGGGGATGCTCTGCCGTTCTTCCTTGCAGATCCTCTCCAGTTCTGTCAGGTTGGATGGTGAACGTTGGTGGACAGCAATTTTCAGGTCTCTCCAGAGATGCTCAATTGGGTTTAGATCAGGCTCTGGCTGGGTCAGTCAAGAACGGTCACAGAGTTTTTCAAAGCTACTCCTTTGTTATTTTAGCTGTGTGAGTCATTGTTCTGTTGAAAGGTGAACCATCGGCCCAGTCTGAGGTCCTGAGCACTCTGGAAGAGGTTTTCTTACAGGATATCACTTTACTTGGTATTGTTAATCTTTCCTTCTATTGCAACCAGTCGTCCTGTCCCTGCAGCTGAAAAACACCCCCACAACATGACACTCCCACCACCATGTTTCATTGTAGGGATTGTATTGGACAGGTGATGAGCAGTGCCTGGTTTTCTCCAAATATGCCGCTTAGAATTAACACCAGAAAGTTCAATCTTGGTCTCATCAGATCAGATAATCTCATTTCTCATAGTGTAGGAGTCCTTAATGTGTGTTTTGGCAAACTTTATGCAGGCTATCGTATGTCTTTCACTGAGAAGAGGCTTCCGTGGGGCCAGTCTGCCATAAATCCCCGACTGCTGGAGGGCTGCTGTGATAGTTGACTTGGTTAAACTTTCTGCCATCTTCTTATCTCATCTCTGGAGCTCCGTCTCAGTGATCTTCGGGTTCTTCTTTACCTCTCTCACCAAGGCTTCTCAAAAGATCGCTCAATTTGGCTGGGCGGCCAGGTCTAACAACAGTTCTGGTCATTCCAAACTTCTTCGTTTGAGGATTATGGAGGCCACTGTACTCTTGGGAACCTCGAGTGCTGCAGACATTATTTTGTAACCTTGGCCAGATTTGTGCCTTGTCACAATTCTGTCTCTGAGCTCCACGGGCAGTTCCTTCAACCTCATGATTCTCATTTGCTCTGACATGCACTCTGAGCAGTAAGGTATTTTATAGACAGGCGTGTGCATTTTCTAAACAAGTCCAATCAGTTTATTTAAACACAGCTGGACTCCAATGAAGGAGCAGAACCATTTCAAGCAGGATCAGAAGAAAATGGACAACATGTGAGTTAAACATGAGTGTCAATACAAAGGGTCTGAATACTTATGAGCATGTCATATGTCAGTTTTTCTTTTTTAATAAATGTGCGAAAAAAATCTACTTTCTTTTTCTCTCAGATGGGGTGCTGAGTGTACAGTAATGAGAAATAAGATTAACTTTCTTGATTTTAGCAAATGGCTGCAATGAAACAAAGAGTAAAAAATATAAGCGGTCTGGATACTTTTTTTACCCACTGTATATTAAAGGCTTGTGTTCCTGTCTGCATATGTTGAAATATTTACTCATTACTCTGTACATAATACAGGTAACTATGAGTCAAGTAAACGCTTATATCAAGTAAGAAAATGCTGTGATGGGTGAGAGAGGAGCAGGAACGAATGAAGCTTATGTTAGGGCAGAGGGAGGGAGGAGAGTGACGGTGGTTGGGGGGGGGGGGGTTGGGGAGTGTTGTTGATTGCACTTCATATTTCAAGAGAAGTCCCGCAGACAGATCTCCATATAAGACCACAGGGTTCTCTGATCTCTGTGTCTGCCACCAGATACCAGGAGGGTGGGAGGTATTTCCACAGCTAATCAGATTCCCAGTTCCTGTCATCTTTTTACCCTCTTTCTTAATCCTTTTATCATTTCTTAGTATGTTTTAAGACAATTTAGATTTTTTTATTTGCATAATTTTTGAGATCCTGGTCCTAGTCTAACTCATCAAGGAAGGTCTCCACAGAGATAGTCACCATCAATCTGCAGCAGGCTTAATAGCATAAACCTTGGAATTAAATCGTCTAAACTTGGCAACTGATGGAGATGTATCATTTTTAAAAGGTAAGTGTTTTACTTACATAAGGAAGGTTGTTCTTTGGATTAATATTTATATTTTTTGGTTATAATATGCAGCTGTAATTAACAGTCTTCTAAGGAACGTTACAAACTATTTCACTTTATTAAGCAATTTTGACAGATTTTAGTTTGCAAACCTCCAAACAAAATTAGATATGCCCTCAAAAAAGCAGTTTTCACATTTGAAACACACTCTAGATGATTTACTCCTATTTTTACAAAAGAAAAGGAAACATTTGTCAGCATATTTCTGATAAACATGCATATTGAGACTGTGGTCCAAAATCTGTGTACAAAATGGCCATCATTAAGTGATAACCTTTTCAAAAAGCTCCTCTATCTCCTCTTATCCCTCTCAGCCCAGATACCATATTTTTTGTTTGTTTTTTCATTTCTCTGCTCACCTTGTCTGTTTTTCATGTTTAATAACTTCAAAGCCTAATAAATAAATCATGCATGAACCCTTATGAATTATATATTGATCATATGGTATGGTTTTGCCCACAGGGGACTTTACATTTTGGAAATGTTGCTGTTATTTGCATTTAGATTTAACTTTATTTCAGACCAATGTAACACTGACTTTTAAATTTCATTGTGACTTGATGAAAGCAGTGTGCCGTATCCCAGGGGAAGCTTTCTAAGTTTAAATCATTAACCTAATTTTTCTCATAAAGGGAATAATTAATCTCCCGTTTTCTGTTTTCTGTCATTCTGTCTCCAAGGCTCATCAACTACACCTATACTTCCTTTTGCTCTTCCTCTTCTACTGGCACCTCACAGCTGAAGTGATGTCCTCCCTTGCAGCACCAGAAAAATCCTCGTCAAATGCCACGGGTCCCAAAGAGGTATGAACATAAAGGAAGGACAGGTTTAACAAGTGTAAAAAAGGAAAAACAATTTGTGGAAATATTAAGACATTTAAAAAGTTTTGTTCATTCATTACCAGGTGTGTTTTTTAATCATATAAATTCTGCAGTTAAACTGACAAAAACCTTTGACTTAGAGACACCATCAGTTATGCATGGGAAATCCAGGGAGGAGATTGAGACTGATTCAGCAAATGCACAAACCTTTTCATACACATCAGTGTTCGTGTAAATAAGAGATCTTAGATCTATGTAGATCTAAGATGAGAATCTATGTAGATCTAAGATGAGAATAGATGTTGCATTTGAGATGTACTGATCAGATACATGAAAAAAAATCCAGGAGCTGTTTGTTCACTCTTTAAAATTAATCCCTGTCATGCTTTCTCATAAAATATAAATTTATGGTAAACCTTGGTTCCACAGGTGGAGCTGATCCTTGTGAAGGAGCAGAATGGGGTCCAGTTCACCTCCACTACCTTAGTAGCTCCAGCCCAGACTAAGCCCAATGGCAAGGAGGAGAGGGAGACCTGGGGAAAGAAAATCGACTTCCTCCTGTCTGTGATCGGATTTGCGGTGGATCTTGCGAATGTCTGGAGATTCCCTTACCTTTGCTACAAAAATGGAGGAGGTGAGAAGAATAAGAAAAGGGCTGCCTTTGGTGCAAGGATAGAAGTTAAACATGCTGAGTTATGATTTTTATTTTCCCATACACAAGTCTGGTTTGCTTACATTCTTGTTCATGATGGTTGGAGGTTCTTCTTGCTTTGTTTTTTTACCCAAGCTGAGATCAAACTAGGAGAAAAACACCACAGCTGCTCTGCATACATTAGCTCTAACAATCAGTGTCACTAATTATGGCTGTTTAACATGGAGCTGTCATTATGTTTAGAGACTGTAAATGGTGCTGTGGCTAAAACAGAAAGGCATTTTAGCCATATAAGGGATGGCTTATAACATCAGTCATATCCTACCTGGACATTGTGAAATAGATTTTTGTATTTGATTTTAAGCAAACCAACCAAATTAGAAATGCACACATACACTTTTTGAATTTAATATCAGCATTCTAAGCATCGATTTCCGGTACTGTGGCAGTATCATATACGGTAGCAGGCATTTTTAATATGTGCAGTTTGAATCATACTTTCACCATTAAGCTAACGGGCAAAAAACAAAACAAACAAGTGAAAGCAGCCAAGTTAACTTAATTTTCTTATGTAGAATTTAGCACTAGTTGTATAATTAAGTCTCAGCTAATTTGTATGGTGTTGTCAGTTAAAGAATAGAATCTTTGTGATATCTACAGAAGTTTTTTTCTGAATTTAGCAATCACAACTGCAAATACTTTAAGGTGATCTTTAGATTTAAATACACCTAAATTTCAAATAGCAAAAATGGTAGCACGCTTATATAAGAATGCTTGGATTCAAGTGACTGTTTCTGTGAATTTAAAGTTTTTGTGGTATGATTAGAGATTTTCAATGAAATTCCATTACAGTGATTAGTTTGTATAATGAATTTATATATATTTATATTTTTCGTTTCTGTGCAGGAGCCTTCCTGGTGCCATACTTATTTTTTATGGTGATAGCAGGGATGCCACTTTTCTACATGGAACTGGCACTGGGACAGTATAACAGAGAGGGAGCAGCAGGTGTCTGGAAGATTTGTCCCATCTTTAAAGGTAAGACGGTAATAGTACTCTTCACATTTCTTGGTCTCTCAGGTAAAGATGTGCAAAAAGCCTTAAAATAAATATTATAGTAGAAAAATGTAAAACAGTTATCTAAGTTCACATATTATTTTTACCTCCCTTACCATTCTCCTTCATTGTATGTACGATGGAAACTAAAGTTGGGTCCTCATACAGCCTTCTCTGTCATTGCTGATTTTTTAATTATCACTGTCAGTAATATGCCTGACATCTGTTAAGTAGCTTTTCCTTGTACCTATTCCCTATCTTAGGAAGATTAAAACAAATGTACCTCTTGAATTACCTTTTTTTCTAGTCTTTGACATTTTGAAGAGTGGCAATGAAAAACAGGCTTCTGTCATGTACAAACCCCAGGCTTAACAGGAATTCAAATTCAAACCTTTTCTGCTCTCTCACCTAAAAATAACAATTGTATCACAAAACATTTATATTATAACAACTTCATAGAAATCAAAAGAGGTGGCAGTAAAAATTGTTCTTTTCTAATATTTGATTGTTTTTTTTGGTATCACTTAAATAAATGAGATCACAATAAATGGTGGATTTTCTGTCATAAAAGATTAATCTACTTTTAAACTTTATGCTTGTCTTACAGATTTACAGCAAGTGGAGGGCATTGTGTTAATTTAAATATACAGAAAAACCTTGATTCACCCTTCTATCACCCTAAAACTTATTCAGTATATTTATATAGAGCCGATTCGCAACAGATGTCCTCTCAAGGCATTTTACAAGGCATTTAAAATATATTTTTTTTTTTTCTTTTTTTTTTTTCTAAATTATATGAAAATATCTATAATACAAATTTCTTTACATAGACTTGAGGAGCCTGCCTTTAACAAAGGTAGGAGATGAAAATCATTCAACAAAAAATAAGGACTTCTATTTCTGCAATTCTCTCCTGAAATAAATGATCATTACTTTAACACCTGGATGATTAAGTTATCCAGACAACATGATGTTCTAACCTGCTATGTCTGTTTCCTGTAAGGCTGGAATATCTTTCTTCTAATGTCTTCCATCTAAAATCTTGGTCTTCAAATAAAAGAAAAAAATATTCAAATTCAAATCCTTTTCTCACACCTGTTGTTGCAGGAATATTTACACTTGCACAATAAAAATGTGGGCATTGTCTTGTATGTCAATTTGCCTGCATTCCTGTTTGACAATCCCCCTCTTGATATCTGCATTTTTTTTCCATCTCTGTCTCTGCCCACATGCCTGCCTGTCCACATGCCCGTCTCTTTTGTCCGCCTGTCTCCTCGTTGAGCAGCGACAGGCATTATTTATCCCTCCCAGACCATCAGGTTCTGTTGCCACTCAGATGGAAAGCAAATGAAAATTGGGCTTTTAGGCTCCATCCCTGATTGTCCAATCAGGGCGATGCTGGCTGACACTCTCTCCTGTCTTTTCAACACATCGTTAAGCAAAGCATAGTTATAGGAGAACGCCATTCCAATCATAGACTAATGGAGACACAAACATTTAGACCCATTTTTGTTTTTGAGCCCAGTCATAGAATGTTTCCCACAGTGTGAACATTGCTCCATGTTTCTCTATCTAAAGTATGTCTGTCTGAGAGTGTGGGGCCCTTGTCAGAGACCACACTGCAAACGTTGACATTCTAATAACACGCTTCTTTCGCTCTCTCTGCAGGGGGATAACAGTAATTATTCAAATGCACATATGCATGCCCATATTGACAGTAATTATTCTGATCAGCAAGCTGGTTTCCTCTCAGGATCAATGCGTTTGAAGAAAAGGAGAGAAAACCAGTGTTTGAGAGATAGCTTGGCACCATGTGGTGCTAATAAGAGGGTTCGCCCACTGGACAAATATCAAATCCACATTACAAAGATATCAAGAAAGCCCAGTTGTGGTCAGGCTTCTTAGCAAAGATCAACAATTAACTTCAGCCTTAGAACACTGGACACTGCTTCAGATTTAGGGAAAGGGCAGATTTGCTGATAATTAAAGCATGAAGCGTCTATCTTTAAAAGTTTTTTTGTTGTTTTTTTCTGAGACAACAGAAGTGTTTTACACATGACTGTATGCTCACAATGAGCTGTGAAATATTTTTGTAAGCATTCATGTAAGGAAAAGAAAAATATTGAAAAATGTTAGCAGTTTCTTGGAAAACCACATATAATTCTTGTTTAACTTGTGAAATGGCTTTTCCTTGCTTGTTACCAAAGGCAGAATCTAATTCCTGCACATGTAAGAAATATCAGTGCAGAAATATAAATATAATATAAGAGGGTATGGTTGCAAATAGCATACATCAGCAGTAAGATATCTATTTATCTCAAGACACCTACCTTGCATTTCAAGAAAAAGTTAAAAGCTGTTATTCAAATATTAATCCATCAGATTCATAAATAGTCCAAAACAAATGACATCCACAGAGGGTTAGCTTCCTGTCAGCCGGTTTTACCAAGGAGACCTGACACATAGGGTCCCTTGCAGATATTTGTACGTCTGTAAGGTTCATTCCTCCACACATAATAACGGTAAATTATGTTAATTAACAATGTATAGTTCGTTATCTGTGAGACAAAGCCTTTCTATCTGTAAGTAATCAGTTTGTCATTATTTAGGAAGCCTGTTGGATAAAAATCTACAAAACGTTTGAAAATTTCTTTGATTAAGTCACAAGATGCATGCCATTAACTGGATGTCTAAAAGAAAACGTTTAAGAACTGATGTTGGTTTTGGCTACTGTGAGCTGTTTAAAAAGGGAGTTAGTTATACTTATACTTATTTGGCGGGATCAAAGTAAAGGGGGCTGCATATTAAAGGTAATCACACTTACAGAGCTTTTATACTTTAAAATCTGTATTAACTTGGGCAGGGTATCGATTTAAACTTCAAGAATCGATTCAATTCTGATTCTCTTGATCCGGTCTGATTCAAACCAATTCAGTGTGATCCAGTTATCTTAACTACATGTCTGTGATTCAATGACAACACTGAGTGAGTAACAGTTCATGGGGGAAACTGTATTAACCCTTACAAACACAAGACTTAAAATGGCCATCTTGACTGTAAAAAGGGCAAAACTATTTAAAAAAAATAAGACCAATTTTTGAACTTGTGAATAGATTTGATTTCTATAAGAATCGATTCGGATTTGATTTTCAATATTTTTCAACACAGCAATAGTATTAACCCCAATTTGTGCAAGGTTTGGCCGAATTGTGGATCATAGGAAAAAAACTAGAGCTTTTTGCAAAGCTCCAGGTATATTTTCTTGATGCGACAGGACTCTGAGGCTGGAAGTATGCTTTCTTGAATGAATGAATTAAATAATTAATAATGCTTTATTAATGCCATGAGGGGCAATACAGTTTACAATACAACCCGTCCAAACAGGAACAGGCAGACTGAGGGAGCATTCACGTCGTGGTGCTCTTTATTACTAAACTTTACTTAAAGTAACTTTAAATAGTTTTCTCTATATAATGTGTATAATGTTTATCATTTTTGTCACCTGCAGGTGTTGGCTTTACGGTGATTCTTATTTCTCTTTATGTTGGATTCTACTATAACGTCATCATCTCCTGGGCACTGTTTTACCTCTTCTCCTCATTCAC
Source organism: Apricaphanius iberus (assembly GCA_028564705.1). Lineage (NCBI taxonomy): Eukaryota > Metazoa > Chordata > Actinopteri > Cyprinodontiformes > Aphaniidae > Apricaphanius > Apricaphanius iberus. Next base: position 811,294 of record JAPXFQ010002641.1, on the reverse strand, counting down.
CCATGAGCTGCCATGGGTCCACTGCAACAACACCTGGAACAGCCCAAACTGCTCAGACTGGGCCGACAACAGCTCGATCGGTGACATTTACAAAGCCACACCTGCTCAGGAGTACTTTGAGTAAGTTTGATCGATCCACAGCTCTAATTTGTCTCGCATACACACATATTTGTTTTCTCCCTTGAACATAACTAAGAAGCAAAAAACTTTTTTTATTTTTTATTGAAAGTTTACTAAAAGTCAGTATATATGGGGACAACATCTCAAATTATACCTTGAACTCCTAGGTTGATTTAGCTGATATTACCTCCCCATTGATAAAGCCAAGCAGGTGTTCTCTCTTTCGGTAAGTAAGGGGTCATTCTGTTGTGACAGGACACAGCTTTTCATCCCCGATAGCTGTGTGTGAAGTGGCAGTTTGCTAGTTTTGCAGAGCCACCTGCAACCATTGTAACCACAGCTAAAAATATATATTAGTGTCTCTTTTAAGCTTTGTGTTAAGCTCCAAACCCAAAATATGTATATATAAAACAAATGATGTCAACATGCAAGCTTTCAGGGGATGTATGTGATACATCATTGTACAATAAAGTATGAAGGTACAACATAAAATCAGTTGGGTTACAGGTACTCCATTTATGTTTCAGCATGTCTTAATTTATAAAAAGTCTAATTTTAGCACCTGGTCAGTCTATGCAATCTGTAAATATGTTATTTAGCCTAATGTGATCTATTGTTCAGCAATGAATCTCACTTAATTAGCTGTTAAATCCAGACATTGATTTGCATAGGTATTTGTACTCTCATTGGTGCAAAATATCAGGTGTTGAATTACTCTCAACACCTGTTGTCAGGAAATTAATTATTTTCTCTGTGGAGTCCTTAACACTATCAAGAATGGATGGTGATATCCCCCAACTGTGATTGCTGCTTCACATTTTTGTTTAAAAAATGCTCCACAACATCAGGAAATAGGTTGGGTAGTAGACTTCCTATGTGTATCATATCAAAAAGAAACCTACTAGATTTAGATACATTGCAATGAAAATGATCAACACTTCGACACAGCAGTCTACTAGTTGAGGATGTACATGATTTGTATGTACTTTATAACAATTAAGATATTCTCAGTGATCACCTCAGTCAGTTTGCTCCCTTCTCAGCAGTTTGCTATAAACGTTTATCTTCATAGTTAAAGTTTATCCTAATCTCTGTCAAACACATGCAGCCATTATCTTATCTGTATTTTCTTTCAGCAACATTGGTCAAGAATAACAGTTGGCTACTTAAATTAACATTGTTCAAAACATATTGCTTGATTTCCTTGGGATCAATCAATCAATCAATCAATCAATCAATCAATCAATCAACCAATCAAACATTCAATCAATCAATCAAACGTTATCAATAAAGCGCTTTTCATACAAATATTGCAACTGAAAGTGCTTTACAAATTAAAATGACCCCACATAAACCATAGTTGTCATAACAATAGTTGTCTTTATGTTTGATTTTGATCTTTCTTTAAGACAACATCACTCCTAACACTCTTAACACAAAAAACACTTAAGGAACCAAATTCCTTTCTGTGCATCGAATTATTAAACTTGTACAGACGTGGACAAAATTGTTGGTACCCTTCATTAAATCAAAGAAAAACTCATAATGGTCACAGAAATAACTTTAATCTGACAAAAATAATAATAAATACAAATTATATAAATGTTGACCAATGAAAGTCAGACATTGCTTTTCATCCATGCTTCAACAGAATTATTAAAAAAATAAATGCATGAAACAGGCCTGGACAAAAATGATGGTACCCCTAGAAAAGAATGAAAATAATGTGACCAAAGGGACATGTTAATCCAAGTAATGTCCACTAGGTGTCTACAATCCTGTAATCACTCAGTGGGCCTATATATAGGACTCCAGGTAGTCACTGTGTTGTTTGGTGACGTGGTGTGTACCACACTTAATATAAACCAGAGGAAGCAAAGGAAAGAGTTGTCTCAGGAGATGAGAAAGAAAATCATAGACAAGCATGTTAACTGTAAAGGCTATAAGAACATCTCCAAGCAGCTAGATGTTTCTGTGACTACAGCTGCACATGTCATTCAGTAATGTACGATCCATGGGACTGTAGCCAACGTCCCTGGACGTGGCTGCAGGAGGAAAATTTATGACAGATCAAAGAGACGGATAATCCAAATGGTAACAAAAGAGCCTAGAAAGACTTCAAAATAGATCCAAGCTCAACTTTATGCTCAAGGAACATCAGTGTCAGATCGGAACATCCTTCGCTGTTTGAGCCAGAGGAAAAATCATAAAAAAAACATACTGGAGTATGCTAAACTACATACTGACGAGCCACAAAGCTTCTGGGAGAATGTCCTGTGGACAGATGAGACAAAAATTAAACTTTTTGCCAAGGCACATCAGCTCTATGTTCACAGACGGAAAAATGAAGCATATCTAGAAAAGAACACGGTCCCTACTGTGAAACATGGGGGAGGCTCGGTTATGTTCTGGGGCTGATTTGCTGCATCTGACACAGGGTGTCTTGAATCTGTGCAGGGTACAATGAAATCTCAAGACTATCAGGGGATTCTAGAGAGAAATGTGCTGGCCAGTGTCAGAAAGCATGGTCTCAGTCGCAGGTCACGGGTCTTACAACAGGAAAATGACCCAAAACACACAGCTAAAAACACCCAAGAAGGGCTAAGAGGAAAACACTGGCCTTCTATGAGCCCTGATCTCAATCCTATTGAGCATCTTTGGAAGGAGCTGAAACGTGCTGTCTGGAAAAGGCGCCCTTCAAACCGGAAACAACTAGAACAGTTTGCTCATGAGGAGTGGGCCAAAATACCTGCTGAGAGGTGCAGAAGTCTCATTGACAGTTACAGGAATCATTTGATTGCAGTGATTGCCTCAAAAGGTTGTGCAACCAAATATTAAGTTGTGGGTACCATCATTTTTGTCCAGGCCTGTTTCATGCATTTATTTTTTAAATAATTCCGTTGAAGCATGGATGAAATGCAATGTCTGACTTTCATTGGTCAACATTTATATAATTTTTATTTATTATTACTTTTGTCAGATTAAAGTTATTTTTGTGACCATAATGAGTTTTTCTTTGATTTAATGAAGGGTACCAACAATTTTGTCCACATCTGTCTATTGAATTTTAAGGAAGTCTTTCTGAAGTTCAGTATTATGACGTCTATTCGTCATCACATTCAGACATGCAGAAATTGATTTTAGGTGGTATGCACATGTGTATTTTTTCAACAAATCAGAATTTTTTTATTGTAGGTTTTCTGTATTTGGCACATTGAGGAAAATAACGTAAACTGCTTACAAGATATGGGAGTGTTCATGTTACTAAACTGAATGTTTTAAACTGAATGTTCTGTTTCCCAGGCGAGCAGTCCTTCATATTCAGGACAGTAATGGTATTGATGACCTTGGACGTCCACGCTGGCAGCTAACTTCCTGTTTGGCTGTTGTGATTATTCTGCTCTACTTTAGTCTCTGGAAGGGAGTCAAGACTTCAGGCAAGGTATGACATATAGCACACATTTTTTAAAATAAAAGAAACATAAAAATCTATTACAATTATTTCCAAACATCCAAAGTCTAGAATCCATACAAATTGGAAATGAATTATCTCAAATCCCTGCTTTTTATTCTTACCAGCTTGTGTGTAAATGCTTGTGTGCCTTCTTTCCTTTATTCTCTCTGTAAAGGTTTGGGTTATCTGCAAGTGTGTAATGTGTGTATGCCATGTGGCTCTTTAAGGTTGTGTGGATCACAGCTACCATGCCCTATGTGGTCCTGACTGTGCTGCTGCTCCGTGGAGTAACTCTGCCCGGAGCCATCGATGGCATTAAAGCATACCTCTCTGTTGACTTCTTGAAACTATGTGATGCCAAGGTGAGTCCAGACAGATCAGCAGGTAGATACAAGGAAGAATAGAAGGGGATGCTACATGGGGAGGACATTGCTGAAAGCTCTCTGAAGGAATGCTTTGACATTTTGGTGTTTTATCTGTTTATGTTGTGAAGAACACAATTTGCTAACAAACTTGAAATTTGACATAGTATTAAATGCCCTATTGGCAATTTTGATACAATTGGGTAAAAAGTCTTGAAACTAATTGATTTTGGTTTCAATAAAGTTACAAATGGCCAGAGGTGGAAAGAGTACTAAATATTCTACTCAAGTAAAAGTTATACTAATGTGATGTAATGTGAAATTTTGTTCAAGCACAAGTAAAATTACCAGTCAAATAATTTACTCAAGTAAAAGTAAAAATAGCTTTTTTTAAATGTACCCAGAGTAAAAGTTACTTGTTTTACAGTATTTTTCAGTCATTTCTGAGTAATGCAAAAAGACATCAATCTCAAAGTAGTTGCTTTTTATAATATATTTTTTTGTTCAAAGTGTAATTGCAGGTTAACTAGAAACGTATACATAAAAATGGGTAACACTAACAGCCACCAGTGCTGTGACTTTGCCCAAATGACCCAAAGAAGACAAAAAAAAGACAAAACCATCACATTGTAAGACATTTCAGACTGCTGTCAGACGAAAGAACATGTTAAATAAACTTAAAACTTGTCAAATATAGCAGCTGCAAAAAAGAATTATTTTCTCAAAAGTGCCCTGCCCTAATGTAGCGAAACAGAATTGTCAGATTTTATTGGTTTTCGTCAAGCATGTATGTAGGCTACTAATGCTGGGCGCTTTGTTGGCATTTTTAGAGTGATTCAGAATATGTAGAAGTAAAAACAATCATCCTATAGACCTATTAGGATGTTAGATATTTTTTAAAAACATAAACTTTACTGCTTGTAATACCAGAAAATCGTGTAACACTGGACGTGCTTTATGCCTGTTTAGTCGTATCTTTCACTAGTGTCTTTGATTAAACTGAGCACAGCCTTTTATTTAACTATGACTTTACTGTGACAGTAGTTTATTACCTCTACTTATTTGTGCAGGATTGATTTGGAGTTTCTAAAAGCTGCGACCTCGGTTTCTGCCCAAATACATACAATTGCTGCTGCCTTTCTTGAACTGAACCCGAAGTGATCACTTATATTTGGCCAGGGGTTAATACCGTTTTCTTTGAGTTTAATTTTATTCCACTGGATTTCTTTATTGCTGGATCCATACTGATAGAAGGTGCTCCCATACTTAACTAAAAGTAAAAATGCAGACTTTAAAAACGACTTAAAAAAAGTACAATTACAAAAAAAAAAAAAAACTACTCAATTACAGTAACAAAAGTAAATGTAATTTGTTACTTTCCAACTCTGCAAATGTGTTGCACATGTGTTTGACAGTAAGCCATATTGATATGTTGAGTGCGGGCTCACTGTGGTCTCTCCGGTCTTTTACACACCGACTTCACTGCTCCAACCCACGTGTGGAAGGCGATAACAGCCCCGATCACGGCTCCACTCTTCTTGACGACCTGATTAAAATCTGCAATCACTCACAGTTTTCCGATGTACCAGATGCCGACGCTGGAGCACATATAAAGCCATTTTTTCCCCTGCACCAGGCAAAGCTGTAGCCCATATCAATATCAATATAGATTCTCACCGTCACCTTTCGGCTTCAGGTTTTTCAAAACCACAACCCTCCCTAAACGCTATAAAGCACTATTTTTTTTTTATATGGGGCTACATATAGCAAATAAAAATAAAACTTTCTCTAATGCTGCGTTCACACCTCCCCAAACGGCAGCGTCAGTTGCGGCAAGATTACATGTAAAGTCCGTGGTCGAATAGGTCAGAGGTCCATTAGGGGCTCTGCGGTGCGTTGTGTACGTTGGCTCCGTCAACTCACTTGCGTTTCATACGGAAAGGCAGCAACGCAGAAGTTCAGCAAGCTGAACTTTTGACAGACCCAACGCAGTTAATGCAGTGAGGCAACCAGTGAGAGCGTCTCACTGTAGTAATGTCACTCTACACGTATCTTGAATGAAGCGTGGGTCCGTTGAAAAAATTTTCAACAAACGCAGATTTCAAAAATCAGAAATAACATTTACCGAAGACAGATGGATAGGCGCTCCTAAAGCTTGGTTTATGCTTGCCGCGTCCGCGAGGTCCGCACGGCTCCACGCGGCCAAATTACGTCATTTTAGCAACCACGCCTCTCCGCGCGGCCTCCTCCCGCCCCAAAATTTCCGCGCCGCGCACCTAGGAAAATTTGTAACTGTGTTTTTAATTGTGTTTTAATGGAAGAGAGGACGGTCTCCTTTTTTTGTCTTTTTTCCTAATAAATAGCATAAAAGTTCTGCTTTGTTTAAGCTCACGGGTATCACCATCTTGTAAACAACAGTGATTACTACTTCTACTATGGTGTAGTGTTGTATGCATGCCGTAGAGCCCTACGCCGCTCCCTACAGTCGTCAAGAATATTGGCTCTCAGCAGGGACAAGCCACAAAAAGTATAAACGCTGCAAGAAGGCGTCTCGGCTGGTTCCGCACGTCTCGTTTCCGTGCGGAATGCTCATGCGGCAAGCATAAACCAAGCTTAAGGAGGAATAGAGCAGCTGTAGTTGGTGTCCTGGTAGGAGATTTGAGCTCCGATGCGGCCCAGGAGGTCGTAAAATTAGGCGCAGGACAGACGGAAGTAGCACTGAAAGCGAACCTCATCCATACGTAGCTCCTGGAGCAAATGGTTAAACTCCCCAAACTCAGAATGCATCTGAATAATGGGTTGAACCCACAAACAGCAGTGATGTAGCCGAAGTCGATGTTGTCTAGCTTTATTTAGCAAATATAGCTAAGCCACTCTCTCGAAACTATCCGCCATAGTTCAGAAAGTACGGCAACAGAAGAAGCCCCGCCCACACGTTTTTTCTTCCTCAGATGCACGGGTTGCATGCTTTTGTAGGACATGCGTCAAACCGTTGCATGCGAGCAACGCATCCAACGGATGCGGTCTGAACGCAGCACAACAGCATTTGTGGGTCCAGGATTGTTACTCCTTGGAATGTCAACAAGCCAGTATAATCAGCCTGAACTACGCTACTTTCCTCTTCTTTCATCAAAAATATTGGTAGTTTCTGCACTGTAGCTGCATACGCTAGCACACAGTCTTTTCTTATGCTTCACGGACACAGGCGGCACTCTGCGGCAAATATATATTTTAATTTCGTTGACTTTCCACTGTTCAAAATCATTAATTATGCAGCTTTCGCTATCTATATGTTTGTTTGCTTCTGCCAGTTTGGAGAATCCCAGAACGTACTGCGTGCAACACAATACCGAAATGGCTTGAGGACTCATATTTAGTTTAGCATGGGAGAGAAACATTTAATCTAGTTTAAACATTTAATTTCTTTCTATTAGTTTGTATGTCAAAACATATTTTTTTCAGAAAGTTAGGTTTTATGTGATTGTGGTGTTTTCCCCAATTACTTTTTCTTTTTTTTTAAGTGACAGTGTGTAGTTTCCTGGCAATAGTGGGCAGTACTATGGCTGGACGATAATTCAATAGCAATATATATCAATTGATAGACATGTTTCCCCTCATTTTTTCATTATAGCCTATCAGGTAGCTTAATACAAGAGTCATTTCTTACTCCAGACGAATCATTAACGCTCACCCAGGCAGCTCCGTCAGCCACCCCTCTCTCCTTTCAAACAAAAAAAAGGATCAAATGATTTGAGCTATTACAGAGTTTTTCATAGTACCTAAGGGAACCATCGCTGTAACTTCAACGTGGTCGAATGTCAAAGCAAGGGAACAGTGGAGGAAGTCGTTCCAGATAAATGTTTCAGTGGCTCAGGTAAATGTCGCGTCCCATTTTGAACCGATCTTCGACACACTAAAACACCAAACGTAGCAATAATAAACCAAATAAAATAGTCAGATCAACTGTCTTAAGCTTTAGCAGCTAAACTGAATCAGAATAAGCTTTATTGATAAACTAAACCAAAGTTTCAGCCATTAATATTATAAAGTGTCATAAAATATTAAAGATTAAAAAGCATCAAGATTAGCCTTTAATTTAAATTACTAACACAATTTAAAACGATACACATTTTAATGGTTAATAACATTACTTTTCTTTTTATTTACTGATGTTACTTAGATCTCTTGATTTTTTTCTGTGTTTTAAAAAGTTATTTATGATAAATAGAGATGATTGAAAAATCAATTAATTTAATTCTTAGTTAAGATTAGTTCACTGAAGAATAACAAAGCGACCGCGGAGGCACTTAAAATTTATTTTTTAAATTTTTTGATATTTATCGATAATTATCTGTAGCGATCAGCATGACAATTCCCTTTATCTGTATCATCTAGCCCTAGGCAGTACATAATTAAATCATTACAAGCACGCTGTATTTTTTTGTTTGAGTTACAACCATACCAACTGATGGCCGTAAAGGCCAAAAATAGCAAGTGAGCAACATTCTACTACTACAGAAATATTTAACCACCAGTGAAATCATACATGTAGCAAAATGACAAGCACACCACACTCTATCTTATCTCATGCAGCAAGCAAAAAGATAAAACAGCATTTAGAAACAGCAACATTGTTCAGTATTTTGTAGGTTATTGATATTATTCAGATTATTTTTTAAATGAATAAACTATAATATTAGATTAAACGAGCATGATGGGGAAAAAAAAAATTTCTGGGTTGTTTTATCTCTGATACCGCCAACAACTGCTGAGTCATCTCAATATTTATGCAGATGATAGGTCTCAGGTGTCTGGAGTCTGAGGTGTACAGAGTGAAAAGTAATGGTGAGAGTACAGTCCCTTGTGGTGCTCCTGTACTGCTGAACAGTTGGTTTGACACACAATTCTTCAATCTCACATACTGTGATCTGTTGGTCAGGTAGTCATTGATCCTGCTGATTGTTGAGGCTTCCACCTGTGTCTTCAGGAGTTTCTGACAAAGTAAGTCAGGCTGAATAGTGTTAAATGCACTGGAGAAATCAAAGAACATGATTCTCACAGTGCTGCCTGCTTTGTTCAGAAGACAGTGAGTTGGTTGAAGCAGGTTGATTTTGGCATCTTCAACGCCAACTCCATGGTGAAAAGCAAACTGCAGGGGGTCCTGATAGGTTCTAGTTTGCTTACCAATGTGGGGCAACAGGAGTCTCTGCAAGACCTTTATGATGTGGTACGTCAGGGTAACAGGTCTATAGTTATTGATGACTGATGGGTGAGTTTTCTTTGGTACTGGAACAAGGCAGGATGTCTTCCACAACACTGGAACCTTCTTTTGGGTCAGGCTAAGGTTTAAGAGGTTCTGCAGAATCCCATAGAGCTGAAATGCACTGGTCTGGGGCTGGCACCATCTGGACCTGCAGCCTTGTTCTGCTTCAGTTTCAGCTGCCTCTCTACCTCACTTCTAGAGACGGGTAGGTGGGAGAGTGAGGTAAAGGGGGTAGCAATATCTCCTGACTTAGTTGAAGAGGAAGTTGTGGAAGTAGAAGACTTCACGACTGAGTTGGAAGATTAAACATCTGAGGTGTGACAGGGCAGGTGTGGGTCAGAGGAGAGTGGGATGGAGAGGAGGAATGTTGAGCTTGTTTCTGAACTGAACCTGTTGACGAATGTTTTCAGAAGAATGTGTTACTTGTCCAACAGAAAGCATGCGACCTCAGCGGGACTCCTTAGATTTTGTTAATCCTTCAGTTATTTCGATGTTTTCTCTTGTTTTCTGATGGTGGTGATAGTCTCCATTGGCCTGTGACATGGAACTGTGGGCTGGGTCTGTGTCGCATGAAGGCTTGAACACAACAGCTGAGGGAACACCTCTCTGCTCGCAGGGAGCTGGCGTCTCCGCCGCCGCCCTGGCAACCTGGGTTGGGTGGTTCTCGGATGGCGTTGCAGAAAAGGGTTCTTTCACTCTGGTCATATAGCTCTTCATCTAAGCTTCTTATACAGGATGAGGGGATATTGATGTTGCATTCAAAGAACAGTAAATGCATTTTTTTAACCTCATAGGCTCATGTAGTAGAAAACACTGTGTCCAACATTTCTGCCCCCATACACTGGAACCCGTAACCATGTATTTTCAGATCCGCTATTTATGGTTATATGTTGTGAAGCTGCCAATATTGTTTAATGATTGGGCATCATTTTATGCATTTTCAATAATATTTCGATGAATATTTCCAGAGATTAACTGTAAAAACTAGACACTGTCACAATAAAACAATGTTTTTAATTGAATGAGTACATCTGTCAATTAGGGTCAGGCAGCGGGAAATAACATTATTTTTTCACAATTTCACCGTCATATGATATATTTATTCATTTTTTTATTCATCCAGACATATTTCACATAATTTTATTTATTTAATTTTGAGCACTTTGGTGTAATGGAAAGCCAGACACGCAACAATTCCATAAATCAAAATGTCCCAAACTCGATTGATGAATATGTTGTTGTTATTCAGGATGATACACTATAAGTTAAGTTGTTTTAAGTAATCTTCAACTCTTGCTACATGTGCTCCTTTTTTAACTTTGAGCCCATGCCCCGCTAAAGGGCTCTGCATCACCCTGGTTTGACACCATACCCAGTAGGCAGGATGTAAAGAATTCTTCAAAGCTTGATGGTGAAAAAATGCATCACATCTTGAATGTACTTTGTTCACTTAAGAACAATCAGATACTATATCAATTTCAGTTACCAGTACTGCTAGCAAAATTGCTTTTTCTGTCATACTATTACAAACGTAAACATGTGATTTTGTACAACTCTACTGGTATTTTAACAGTAACCATTTGCTTTGATCTGATGAGTCTAAGTGTGAGCTTTTTTGGACAAAATACACACCAAGTGTGTTTGGTGTGAAACGTATGGTGAACAGGTGGGAAACTGCCTCATTCTGACTACTGTTGTTGAATTAAATAATTATCATAAGTAATTCAATGCATGTTCAAGCAGAGACAAAATGGAGCCAATTTCCAGTTTAACATTTATTTTGAACAGATTAACAAATTGCAGTTTACAGAGAAAGTTGCCCTAGTTTCTCTGTGGTCCAGACTTAAAGAAATCTGAACAATTAACTGATCTTCATTTCACAACTTTATAGAAACCGGCCCTCGCCAGGACTTTAGGCGTTTCTAACTCCGTCCAATCAGAACATTTCCAAACAGTGTCTTAGCGATGATTTGCTGTCAGAGAATCCTGGGCCGAAGATGGTGTCCTGTGTTCTGGTCAAAGGTTCATATAAAAATTTATGGTTAAATGCTATAAACTTCTCTAAAACTTTCTCTCTAGTTTCTTATCTAAACATCCTGCTTTTACAGCTTTGCAATTTAAACTCACCCCCGAGTTTTATGACTTAAAAGCTTTCCTGCATAAACAATGCTTGACAAAACATTTCTTTACTATCATGCAAGCTAATTAAAACAGACTTTTACTTTCTGAATGATAAAAGTTTACAGAATTACCACAGTTCCCTCTTTTCAATCCATTTTTAAAAATGGATTGATTAAAGATCAAAACCTGTAAAGCTTTTTGAGAATGCAAAAAATCAAATCCAAGAAATTTCATCAGTTTAAAAACATGAAGTATTCCAGACTAAAATTCAAAAGACAAACTATTAAAGTACCTTTTTTTTAACCTTAACTCCCATTAAAAATGTAAATCTGTTAATCATAGATTCACCCTCTTTTGGCCTTAACCAAAAAATTTATTTTAACAATTCCCACAAACTAATTCAAAACCCACAATGTATAAGAATGTCTTACATGTGAAGAAATAATTAAATCTGACTTGATACATGTTAATAGTGTGGAAGAAGCTCAGAAAATCCATGAACATAGACATTATTACTATATTATATTCTGAAAGAAATCAGACTTAAAGTGTTTAGAAACCTGTGAAATAGAAGGTATTAAGAACCCTTTTAGGCAGTGTTATCACTCTTCACTTGTGAATAAAATAGTTAATCAAATAGTTAAACAACCTGTAAAATGCAAAAAATTATTAATAAATGTTCAGTCTTTATTTGTATTCTGTTCTTTTTCTTCACTCTCATTGTAGCCCACAATGGCACCTTGCTGCTGCAAGAGCGATGCACAGAGCTGATCAGTGTGGAAGGCTCCTACCCTTCAGTGTTCCAGTTTTTACTCCCATATATGCAGAGAACCACTCTCTGAAATGCCAATTACTTCATTAATTGAGCATTTCCTCCAATAAACACAAATCCACAGCTGGCCCCTCTTCCAAATAGCTTCAAGTTCCGTTTCAGCTTAGTCAAAACCTTCTTGACCCTCTTTAGGTAGATTTCCTGCTGATCCTCGACCAGGCTTGTCGTTTCCGTGAAGCTGCATTCAGTCAATGTCTATAAAAGAATTTTCTTTTCCAAATGAAATCACAATCAGCTGATTACAATAATAATCCCTCTTTAATGGTAAATTACTCCCGTAATTGACCATTTCCCAAACACAGCCAATTCATCCAGGTGCAGGAAGATGCGATCTGATGCCATTAAGAAAACCTGGTATGGAATCAAATGATTAATTTTACATTTACACATTGTTTCTGAATTCATCCTTACAGCTTAAAAAACCCATAACATATGTCACATAGCCAGAAATATATCCCATAAAGTACGCAAAAACCAACTTAGTTAGCCTGAGTTTTTCCCACTTTAGCTGTCAGACCCTGTAAATTTCCAAGTATAAATTAACAAAACTAAACCTATAAATTTAAAATGTCCAATTATCTTCTCTATTTCACCAACCCTGAGCCTTGGAACAGAGCCATGTTTTCCCATCCAGCAGTCGACAGGCCTGTCATGAGGCAGCAGCTTCGTGCTTATCCCCATTTTCCTCAGATGCTTGCTGTGGATAAAGCCAAGAACGTTTGTTAATCTCAGCAAATTGTCTCCTGCATTGTTGTGAAAGGCAGTTATGACAAGACATTTCCACAGATAAGCAGACCAGACGTCCATCCAGTCCAACACAAGCCTTTGGAGTGCGTCAACAGTGGAGAAACAGCCATTCACGTCCCATGCCCTAATTTGGCAAATCAATATAATCATATTTACCGTTACTTAACATGTCCAAACAAGTAGATCTATGGTCTGACCACCAAAAGTATAGAAAAACGCAGGTTAACCTCTATCAGTCAGTCTTACCCACTCTGCAAATTCTTCCATCACCCCCATAACTTCCTTCCTGTGCAAGAAATGACAGCAAACACAATTAATGACAGAATTTGTATTCCTAGAGATGAACTGTACCAATGTTATATATTGATTTCTTTCTTCTCGGAGTGGATGAAAATAAAAAATAGCTGTATATTGTTGCATATTAGATATTCCTATTCTAAAACCTCACACAAAGACCACAAAAAATAACTGTCTACTAAGGTTATATTTTCTTTTCTGTCCCTAAAAACAATAAAAATAGTCTCTATGGAAAAGTGGATCTCCTGGTTTCGCTTCACTGAGTTTGAGACGAATAGCTCATATTGAACTAAACCCCTTTGAAGTCAGACTTAACACCACTTTTCCCAGACTCTCTCCCTTTACTCAATAATAATGTCTGTTACCATAATTATTCTACAAAATATGTCCAACCAAGATGTTCCATTCTTTAACACTGTTACCCGTGATGCTCCTCCATACAGTGATAAGTTGAGACTGAGCATCCAAAACTCCCCTCTTATCACACTGAGTCTCTCAGTGGGATGCATCACTTATCACTTCTGTAATGGACCTCTATCCAGCCGGCTCAGACAAAAAACAAAAATAAAACAAAAAATTAGTACAACCAATTCAGAAAATGGAAAAAGAAGAGAGAATCAACCAAAAAAAAAAAATATAATTAAATGATAGAACAGCTTCCTTTAAATATTTCTGTGGGACTTCCCGGACATTTTAAAGACAACCCATGTCTCACTCCCTGATGGAATTGATGTAATAGTAAAAAATTAATCACTCATTGTTAGAAACTACCAAACCCAAATTACTAATTAATTCTCAAGGTCTAATCTAAATTTGAAAGTAACTTTTGCTTATATGATTCCTCTTTAAATTAACTCAAAAAGCCAACTGGGCAAGATATCCTGGTTGTAAATAAAATAGTTCACGCTTCAAGAACCTCTTGTCAGATTCTATGAAGTAAATCAAACAGTCAAACTGATTTGTGCAACTAAAACTCCTCTTAGATGTTTGTAAGAGACATAGTAGTCTAATTCCCCTTAGCAGTAAAACAAAACAAAAAAATTCAATAAATGAGGTTCAAGAGATAAGATTTCTCTAAACAAAAGTTTAAAAATTAAAACAAAACTACAAAAAGCATCATTTTACAGTCAATCCCAATTATCCTCTTAAGCTTCTTTTTGTTTCTCCAATGATAAACACCAAATTGAATTGAAGCTTCTAGAAATGTTAAAGAAATTACCACTGAATCATGTTTTCTTCAATCCAGCTTCTCAATTTAACATTTTCCAAAGTTCTCATTAATAAACAGACTGCAGGTTAGCAATCTAAGTCAGAATCCAATTCAAAACAAATATAAAAGTTGAGAGAGAAAAAAAAAATAAGAAAAATAAAGAAAAGAAAAATCGAAATAAATTGTCAGGCATGGGGTCTCCACTAATCAAGTGGTATATTATGCCATTATTCTATGATCAGAACTTTTCTAAAATGTTTTAGGAAATGTAAATTTACTCTCAGCAACAAGTAGACTAGCTAACAATTAATGAATAACATCTGAAAGATTAATCTTAAACTTTAAAACTAAAACCAATTCTTATTTGTCAAAACAAAATGTGCATTCAAAGATATGATAAAAATTATTTCAATGTAGCTTGTCCAATCACATTTTGCCTCTACACCATCAGAATAAATGAATTTAGAATTTACTTCTGACTTCTAAATTAAACCATCATTATCGATCACCGGTAATATTCATTACTTGTTCTTAAATAAATCTACCTAAGACTTTAATTGTTACTTTCAATCCTTAGACCAATTCCAAATTTATCCCCAGTCTGTTAAAAAACAAACTGATTACTTAAAGATGACTCTGTGTTTTAATGTTTTCTGTTTTCTTCAAACTCAAACATTCAAATCCCACTAGTTAGAAAATATCACTATGATAAGTATTGTTTTGCATGGTATAAACATTCAATTTATAACGGAATTAAAATATGCTGGGTTACTCTTTGAGCCCCAGTTGAAATTTGATAACTCCAATAAGCATTTTGTGTCCAGAAAATCCTTAAGAATGTTCAATTGTGTAAATAATTTAACACCAGTCTCCTTTAGGTCATTCATTCAGAGACTAAGCTATATTTCTAAAGTCTATAGAGCCATCAGAAATAAGCCAAACATAATTTTAGCATAAATGATACTTATTTAAATCACAGACTCATTTTCTGTACCATTCAACACGGTGCTTATTAAAATAATTTAAACCAGTTTGTTGCTTTCAAATTAATACCGTTTGCTTTTCGTTAAATGCTTATAATTACTACTTATAGCTTTATCTTTATTTAGGCCAACTTAACAACTCCTGCTTAGATCAATCAAAAAAGCAAAAAATCCACCTATTTAAAGATTCAAAAATGCATCTTTTATTTTGACTATAAACGCCCCTCTTTTTAATTTTAAAGATGAAATCAAAAATTAAAACTACACCAAGTCAGAATCGACTCATGAGTAACTGTTCTTAATCATTTTCGTTTAATTGTAACATGCATAATTATCCCAAATAAATTTACATGCTCCCCTCGTAAAACCAGTTAACCAAATTCAGCATGTACTTGTTAATCTGTAATCCCCGTACCGTAACAGTTCAGTTAAACATGAAACACCTTAAAAAAATTGCCCTTCGTAGAAATGTGCTAAACCATTGCCGAAAGGGAGTAGCAACCAAAAGTTATCTGAGCAGTTTTCCCGAGGCCTTTTTACATCCTAATTAACCAGAAAAATTTAACAAAATCCAAATTCGTTTAAGTCTTAACAAGACAATCGTCTGCAGGAGTCTGTAAGCACTTTCTATCCAAAATCAACTTTCAGCTTGCAACACCTAGAACATGCAGTTAGCCACCACCGCTAACTCAGCACAACAGCCTATAGCAACGTGCTACCGTTAGCTTTCTTTGTGAAACGAAAGCCAAAACAGTACAAAAACGTACGGCGAAAAACTCCAAAAAATCACAACAAACACTTTAGAAGATGACTTACCGCAATACCAGGACTTAATCCGCACAATTTATACCACTGTACCAAACTTTAATTCGGCACGAACAAAAACAATCTCCTGTTCGTCCACGCGGACTGAAACATATTTTTCCAATTTCAGCCGTCCCGCACAGCAAACACCGATTCAACTACGTCCGTTACAGCCCAAAACCATTAACAAAAAACACAGCATTATAAGCTGTGGCTTTTAGACCTAATTAATTATTTTATCGCGGAGGTTCCAGACCAGTCTGTTACAAGTTTCGTAGTCCGCTTTGAGAAATTTCCTGGCGCCGGCTTCCAGAAAACCCCTCAAAAGACTCGAACAGATGGCAGAAAACCGCCTATAACCACTAATTTATTTATCAAAACATATAGGCACAGCTATCGTATGATAGCCGTGCTATCAAGCAAACCACTCCGACAGAATTAGCTCCTAGCTTAGGGCGGCCGCTCTGATGGCCTGTCGTAAATGTTCACAACTAATTCTTATAGATATTTAATTTCAGTTATCCATCATATGCAGTTATATATTTATTTATCTATGTTAATTTATTTATTATACTCGAGTTCATTATTTACACTATAACATTTTAACCCAGAACGCAACATCACCAGCACTTCTCGCCAAGCGCCTGCGTAAAAAACATCTCACACACACACATACAGACACACACTTGTACAAGCAGAATTCAAAACACTAACCTCATCGGACCTCACCAAAAATGCCGGACCATTTTCCCATTTCAATTTGCGGTGCTGACGCGCACGTTTGAAAGAAACGCAAGCAGTTCAAAGTAATCCGTTCAGATTAACAGAGGGCAACCCAGGCGCTCCTTAATCTATTTTCCGTTTGCCAGCCTCGAACAACCTTACGAAAGCGTCCTTCCGTAATTGAGATCGCCACTTCTCCAGCCCCGATCCGCACTTTGGTTCCGATTTTGAGTCGTTGAAGGTATCGGTCCGTCTGCTCCATTGTCCTCTCCGTCCTCCCCGGAGAAAGGAGTAAGAAACTCCATCTCCCAGCAGGCACCGGTGTCTCTCTGCGGAGTGCAAAGCAGGTCGCAACCCTGCTCAGAAGAGAGACACATACAATGGAGCCGCTTCAACCACGGGCTTGCAACAGTCAATCTGCCCAAAACAAAAACAAAAAACATATTTAACTTGCATGACAACATTACCCAATGTTAGATTAACCAATCAATAGAATTAAAAAAAAAAAAACTACGCAACTCTGCGCAAATTGTCAATAGAGCAAATACATGTCCGTTAATTAACTTAAAAAATAACTGGAGTCCGGTCCAAAAACCCTGCACACGTCGAGGTCACCAAATTGTTGTTGAATTAAATAATTATCATAAGTAATTCAATGCATGTTCAAGCAGGGACAAAAATGGAGCCAATTTCCAGTTTAACATTTATTTTGAACAGATTAACAAATTGCAGTTTACAGAGAAAGTTGCCCTAGTTTCTCTGTGGTCCAGACTTAAAGAAATCTGAACAATCAACTGATCTTCATTTCACAACTTTATAGAAACCGGCCCTCGCCAGGACTTTAGGCGTTTCTAACTCCGTCCAATCAGAACATTTCCAAACCGTGTCTTAGCCATGATTTGCTGTCAGAGAATCCTGGAGTCCGAAGATGGGTGTCTGTGTTCTGGGTCAAAGGTTCATTATAAAAATTTATGGTTAAATGGCTATCTGCTTCTCTAAAACTTTTCTCCCAGTTTCTTATCTAAACATCCTGCTTTTACAGCTTTGCAATTTAAACTCACCCCAGAGTTTTATGACTTAAAAGCCCTCCTGCACAAACAATGCTTGACAAAACATTTCTTTACTATCATGCAAGCTAATTAAAACAGACTTTTACTTTCTGAATGATAAAAGTTTACAGAATTACCACACTACTAAGTATGATGGAAAAGTGTGATGATGTGAACCTGTACATAAACAATTTTAAAATTTAAAATTTAAAATAAAAATCTGTTGACCTCTTCTATACAACTGGAAATTGGTAGCTCTTGAGTGTACAGTCATTTGGGTGTCCAGAATTTAATACTCTAGCAGCAGAGTGAGTTGACGAGAATAACTTATTAGAGAGAATTTATGCAAATCTGGATTATCTGAAGCAGTGGAACAGTGGATAGATTAACAGTCAAACATCAATCTATTTTTGTATGCTCAAACGTTGCTAAAATGTCAGAAGGGGTAGAAATAATTGCATCACCAGTGATTTAGAACAAAACAGTCAGTTATTTACATCTATCCCTATTAAATAAAATCAATGAAAAGTTTGATATTTCTCAATTCTCTTTGTTTCAATACGTTTTACACAACTTTATCAGAGGTGGTAGATGTAGGACAACACTGTATTTGTTGACTTGCTTCCTGCTATACATTTTCAGGTGTGACTCTGTAAAATTATAGTTTGTTGAGGCTACTGACCCCTTATTTTATATATTATTTTGAAATGTTATTAAAATTCACAAAGCTTTTTTTTTTTTTTTTTTTTTGATTTGAGACATGTCAGTCCTCGCCTGATGTAAACCAATCTGACATTTAAATTAAGCATTATATTGACTCTGACAGGCAACTTATGAATACCTTAACAGGATTACTAAATTTGTGTTATTTTCACCTTCCCGCTCTTACTATTCAACAATTTTAGGTGTCACAGATCGTAAAAAGCAAACATACAAGACTAAGATTGAGAAACCTTGATGAAGAGAAACTGAGAAATTGATGTGAGCAATTGGCGAATTAGATTAAATAGATGCATGGAGCAGCAATTTGCAAAATTACCCCCTGTATTCACATGTGTCTTTCATCTACTGCTGTTGAATGAGTTTCCTGCAATTATCTCTAATAATGGCTTTTTTCCTCTCCTGCACCTTTTGTTTGCCGCTTCACACAAGTGTGCTTGTTCTTTCGCTCCCCAGGTCTGGATTGAGGCTGCAACACAGATCTGTTTCTCACTGGGTGTGGGGTTTGGTGTGCTAATTGCATTTTCCAGCTACAACAAATTCAGCAACAACTGTTACAGGTACACACACACAAACACACACCACAGGTGCAGTGATGTGGAGAACTTGCGTTGCTGTTCAAGCATGCACATTACCAAGAAGGTAAAATATAATAACCTTCAAAGCGATTAAAAACAAATGTGTCTGCCAAGAAGTCTTGTGACAGAAAGCTTTAACAATAAAAACTGTTAATTTCTTAGGGAATTTAAAGGAACCCAATGAAAAGGCCTTTTGCTGTTTTATTGTTCCTGACATACAACAGTGTTTAGCACAAGTGTTCATCGTCTACTGATCAAGTGTTACATCATTTTTGCTCAAAAACTATTTTAGGAAAGTATTTCATAATTCATATTCTCCGTATACCTTTTTGTAGACTAGACCAAAACAACACAGGTGTAAAATGACTGTTTGTCACTTACCAACTTGATAGAATCACCTAAAAAACATTATTCCAGTCTCGTTTTTAAAAGGCATACACAAAATACATTTTCTTGACCCAGAACTGGCAATTTCTTTTATAAATAAGATCAGTTGGTTAGGATGTCACTGTTCAGTTTTTCTTATCCGATTTTTGTATTTCTGTTTTGTTTTATCCAGGGATGCCATCATAACCAGCTCCATCAACTCTTTGACAAGTTTCTTCTCAGGATTTGTTGTCTTCTCCTTTCTTGGGTACATGTCCCAGAAGCACAACGTGGCTCTGGATAAAGTCGCTAGAGATGGTATGTTATTATGATGAACTGAACCTTTAAATGTGTTAATACAAGTAGAACAGAAATATGTAATAGAAGTATTTTTGGAATGATCTGGTTTGGGTGTACTTCTAAAAAAGTTTATACCAATCAGAAATTATATTATGCCTACTTGCTTGCTCGATAGATTGGGGTTCTCTCTTTTACTGCGAAAGTTGGGTTGAATCAATGAGGGACACAAATACTCACAAGGTGTGCAGTGGTATCCACGAATAAGATTTTGGCAGAAGGTCCTTTACATCCTCTTAAGTTATAAGGTTTAAATTTTTATTTACTTCAGGCCTTCAGCTTGATTTGAACACCAATCTCAAGGTCGAATCTTCGCAGGTCAAACAAGCTTCCTACCATTTTGGCAATATGGGGAGCGCAAAGTCTAATTGCACTCAATACTACTGATTTTGTACAATTTTACAAAGCTACAAATCGCTTGTAAATATCACAATGCTGCAAAAAATCTTACACAAAAAAAGAGTTCAGTTATTGGGACACCATCTAGCAGATTAGTCAATGAACCGCTGTCTCTAAGATGGTGCACGGACAAATACCACCAAACACTGACAACAACATAACTCAAAGGATAACTAAAGAACACAACTACGTACGCCAACCCAAGTTACTGCTGCAGTATTTATCTGGCATATTTGCCAAACACAACAGATCCATTCTAAAACCACTACAATATGCTGCTCCTCCATGTCTGCTTACATTCCACTGCACTGGAAGTGTCTGCTGTGGCATGAGGAAGCACAGCTCTACAACAGTGCCTCCACAGGTGGAGAGGTGAAATTGTGAATCTGCGATCCTTGAATGGGTATGATCCTTTTGCAGGTTCACCTGTTTCTTTCTTTTACTTTTATTAGAAACTGACAATGGCAGACTGGGAGCCATGGTCAGTGAGCATTTTTGTGGGAGATTTGTGACCCTTGCCCTTGCAAAACAAATCCGCCTGGTCATTTTCAAATATATGGACAAAAATTTCAGTTGTTATATATCTCAGTCACCAACAGGTGCAGTAAAAACCTAATCAGTGATACTTACTTCACCTTTCAGTGTTCATAATATTGCCATATGATACCTGATCATTATATGAGTACTTAATGTTTGTCTTCCTTAGGTGCTGGGCTGGTATTTGTGATTTATCCAGAAGCCATTGCAACGTTACCTGGGTCATCAGTGTGGGCGGTGATTTTTTTTATTATGCTGCTGACACTTGGTCTTGACAGTGCAGTAAGTATAGATCTACACACACATTCACATCTCTTAGTTTAGGTGGTTGACATTTGCCTCTTTTATCTGAGACAAACACTATTTAAGATTCACCATGATGTCATTTTGCCTACTGTTACTTGTAATTCATTTGCATAATAGTTAAAGATTTAACAATCCGAAATTTATGTCTGATTTCCAATCTTTCTCTTTTATAAAGCTTTGACTTGCTAATAATAATTTTTGTTTAACAAACCTTATGTAATATGTAAGGTGGCTAAAACACCTGGGCCAATCAAGCATAAGAAAATTAGATTTGGTGGGTTTAAAATAAATAAATAAATATTCTATGCATCTCCGAAGCCTACTTTATACTTCTCTGTCTATGTCAGCACAGAGACACACGACACCATTATCCATCGACGCAAGGGCTCTCTGTCACCTAAGCAAGGACGAAAGGAGTAGAGCCCAGTTTTGTAACTATCCATTGAACGCAACAGAGAGCGCATGTCTGTGATTGGTCAGCTCAACATGATCCCCAGCTCATTTCGTTATTTCACCATAGTCCGTGAAATTAGTAGTCAATGCAGATTATGGGCACGAGAATGCACTTTATATTGCAAGTCCAGTTTATCTAATACGGTCTTTTGGCGAGCACCAGGAGGTGTAGAGACCAAAAAAGCAGACTACTGTATTTGTTTACATGTGTTTTTAGAGTATTCTATGAGCTGCACTTATAGTAAACAAAAAACAAAACAAAAAAACACGTTCCAGCTCAATTAAAACTTAATTTCTGCAAGCTGAAGTAAATAAACTCTAGTTGACCAGAGATGACATGGCAATGATAGGCAGACCCCCCAGAAAAAGTCAGGACCCCCTGCTGTCCTGGTGGGGACTCTCTTTGCAAAATTGCAAGGACTCCGCCATCAGCAAGTTTGCACTCACACGCACATGTATTGACGAAGTATAAACTAGGCTTAATACTACTATTGAGAATGCTCACTGAAACATTTAATAACATATGTGCAAACATGTGCTGTTTGATTTTCTCTCACTTTGTGTCTTCTTCTGATTCCTGTGGTTCTCTTTATAGATGGGTGGTATGGAGTCTGTGATCACAGGGTTGATTGATGAATTCAAATTCCTCCACAAACACAGAGAGCTATTCACCCTCTTCATTGTTGTTTCAACGTTTCTCATATCCCTCTTCTGTGTCACAAATGTGAGTTTCTTACCAGGAAGACTTTTGCATTGCATACTTGTCTCTTTGGTTGTAAATATTCATTACTGCAATCGGGGCCAAATGGGTACCCTATGCACAAATGTTTTGTGCTGCCTCCTCAGCACAAAATCTTTTGAGTTACATCTGGCATTTCCGCTACTTAAATTATGACCAACTGTAGTGTAAATAACTGTCTTTAAATGCAGATGTTTTGGACACCATTTAACACATTCTGGAGCTACTTCTAATTATTTTGTAGTCAATGAATCAGTAAAAAATGTAAAATGAGATGTTAATTAGTCAGTGATTTCAATCCAGCCCTGGTTTCAGCAGCAGTACCTTATTTTCTCAATGTGTTAAGAAGTTACATTATCACAAACTCCTACAAACTGAAATGATACATTTGATGAGTCAAAAAATCAAACCTAGACTACCTTAGATTAGTCACCGCCACTAACCCCCTCTGATGAGAAAGTTTTTTGTGGATATTATTCTTTAATGAGTGAAAACCTGAGGAAAATATATTTATATATCTTCACTTATTTAGAATTATATGTGAATTTTCAGTGTTTATGTTTGGGTCAAACCTGGACATTTATGTTGTGAGCAAACTATCTGTCATTCAGTTTAAGCCCCACCTCCTTTGTATTAAAACCCTGCATTCAACCTGGGTTTTTATCTGAATGTCACACCCTAAGATCATCTCTGGCCCCAATGTAGCCCTTTTTAAAAGCCTCCTAGATGTACCCCTGCTCAGACGTCGTAATGAGGTATTTTGAAGTGCATAAAAACATTACAATTAAATAATTAATACATTTAAATAGTTTGAATATGATGCATTAAAACACATGCATTAACACAGTTGGTCTGACACAGATGAATAAATTCTGTTAATTATTCAAACTCTTAGCGTAGATGCACTGCAGTCAAAGTATGCTGTGATGCGAAGTCCCAATAGAAATGAAAATACCTTTTGAGGAAAGCTGGACCATGGGAACAGATTTAAATTTGAATTTATTCCACCCCCATCTGTCTCCTAAAGTCTTTCTTCTCAGACCGACACAACTGCTACAGACTTTGGATACAAACTTTTACACGGGCAACCAAATTAATTCCACACACAGATTGTTTTTTGTTTGTTTTTCACAACTGCAACTTATATATGTTCCCCTATGGAGCAATTTTCATGATTTTTTTAATGACTACAGTATTTGCACAGTTAAATGGGAAGCAGATTATCAACAGGTCTGACAATTTTACCATTTTAGATTGGACAATATTAAAGTGCATCAGTAATCGCTGACTGTCCAAGATGTTATCACAAACAGTGCATCATGTTTTTTTTATTACTATTAATATGATGATTTTTTTAGCAAAACTAACAACAGCTCATCGTTATCCTGCAAAGAAAGGGATATGTGGATATGCAATTCATCCAGTCTAAATCTTTCACAATACCAAATGGATCATGCATAGTTAAATGGTGTCTTTCTTTCTCTTTTAGGGAGGAATGTATGTGTTTACTCTTCTGGATCACTTTGCAGCAGGAACATCAATTCTCTTTGGAGTGCTTATTGAAGCCATTGGCATCGCCTGGTTCTATGGTGAGAAAGATAAGCTGAAGTAACAAGGAGAGAAACCACTTGATTCATTTTTTTCATGACCAGCAAAGCTGATGCTTTATTAAGGATCTGAAAATAAATTGTTTGGCCTGAGTGTTGTGTGCCCCAATACAACATATCTTTTATTAGATATAAGAAAGCTGCAGATAGCAGGTACATTTCCACTTACAGTTTTCGCCTTTTAAGGTCAGGTACCAAACTGTGCATATTGTTAAGAAACTGTTGTTATGGTGCTTATGAAATAAACAGATGGAGAGGGAGTCTGACCCGTTGACTCTGTTGCCTCTTTGTTCACTCAGCAATGGTGAGTCGATTCTTTCTAAGGAACATGTACTTTCCATTTGTCATCTGCAACAGCCACCTTGGTTGAAAAAGGAAAAGGAGATTCTCAGAAAATGTCATTTGATAGTCTTGCTAACAACATGCTTAAGCAATTATTAACCTATAAATTATTTAACATTAATCGCATTCTTATTCTGGTCTATGCTGTGGAACCATTTTTAGCAGAGCTGAGGCGAAGAGATTCTTTGTTTAAATATTTGCCAAGGTGTTTTAGGTGTGAAGTTTGCATGTTATTCCCTTGCATTTGTGGGAACAATCTGCATGCGCTGTTTTTCCCCCTCGTTCTAAAGAAATTCATGTTATTGTAATTTCTCACTCTAAATTGCCCTTTGATGTGAATGAGTACACGCATAGACAGACAAACGGACGGACGGACGGATTTACGGATGGATGGAGTTTTGTTTAGCTCTTTTGACTCAGAGCTAGAATGTTAGAATTTCTCTATGATATAATTCTTTTCAAGAGTTTTATTTTTTTCTGTGGCTGTTAAAAAATATGCACACTGGATTTGTTAGTGGTATCTTTTTGACTCAAAAGGTTCATAGTATCATAATACATACACCAGAATTTTAAACAAAATGCTTATACACCTTGTGTCCTAAGGGCATTTTTTTTTTGTAATAGGCTCAGATTATTTTCTTAATTTCCTTATTAGTTTTCTTTATATTTGAAGTGGGAACGGCAGAAAGTATTGGAAGAATGCGAAGTTATAACATAAAGGTCTTGGAGAACAACTGACATGAACTTCTATTCTGAGTTGTGTCCCCCATGGCTTCTAACCTAGAACGTGGAGGAGTGAATAAAGATCTGAATATTACTTATGCCCCAGGCAAAGGGGTCAGCATATTACCCCACTTTGCTGGGTCTTGACCTTGGCAAGCCCAATAAATCAAGCCTGAGGCCACAATGAGCTTTTGTTGATCTTTTTTTTTAATATCCTTATAACTACTGACAGAAACCCTTGACCCTCTGGCTACTGTGGTCTTTCATTCTGCTATACACTACTTCAGAACTATTTGTTGAACTTAATACCTGGTCATCCGTCTGGATATTTTTTTCAATGCTGAGGAATGCCTTCCAGGCACTAAGGCTCTACAGAGAAAAGAAGAATCATTAAAACATAAAGAGGAATCTTTGAATTTGTCTGCCTGTACAGAATTACTTTGGGCTACATTCGATTACTGCTCTCCTTGAACTGCAATGGCAGATATCATACAGGAACTTTCATGTAATGATTTTTACTCTATGCTATGGATACTGAATTTTTCTGAATGTATTCAGCCACTAGATAAAGAAAAAGAGGGATGACACTCTAAACACTATCTCAAAATGCACTCTTTCTAGATAAATCTTACTCCAATTCCAGAAAGTATGGGCACTCATAGCAAAACAATTTTTCCCTGTTCTGCTTATTTTCAAAACACATTACCAGTTTTTGGGCTGCACGGTGGCGCAGTGGTTAGCGCTGTTGCCTTGCAGCAAGAAGGTCGTGGGTTCGTATCCCGGCCCAGGGTCTTTCTGCATGGAGTTTGCATGTTCTCCCCGTGTATGCGTGGGTTCTCTCCGGGTACTCCGGCTTCCTCCCACAGTCCAAAAACATGCATGATAGGTGAATTGATCACTCTAAATTGTCCCTAGGAATGAATGTGAGTGTGAATGGTTGTCTGTCTCTCTGTGTTGGCCCTGCAACAGACTGGCGTCCTGTTCAGGGTGTACCCTGCCTAACGCCTGATAATTGCTGGGATAGGCTCCAGCTGCCCCGTGACCCTGAATTGGATAAGCGGTTAAGAAGATGGATGGATGGATGGATTACCAGTTTTTCTTTTTTATATATATATACCGGTGTGTCTAGGAGCATACCACTTAAAAATTGTTGACAGTGAAGGTGTTGTGTACAACTATAAATAGTATTATATAATCCATCCTACATCATCGAAGGAAAATATGTAATTTTGTAAAAATAATGTAAAAATAATTTACTTAAACAATGAAGAGTTAAGAAATTATCTCACATAAAAGCTGTAAAAATCTGGATACTAAACTACTGACAATTTCCTATATTGCCATGTATGTTGAAATATTTAGAAAGGTGTGTTATCTGAGTCTAGAGCTTAGAAAATAAAGGTGGTTTTGTATATTTTCTTTCATATTTTCTTAATATACATGCTACCTTTAAGGTACAACCAGTCTGAATTGTGTATGTACTTCCAAGAAGTATTTTGTTTGCCGTGTTCTGCTGCTTTTTAAGGTGGAAAGTTACTTTTCTTATTACATTATTGTTGTTTCTTATATTTAAGAATGAACTGAGTGTGTCTACTTTAAACGTCAATACTCTGAGGGTCTACAATCAATTAGACAACTGTTAGCCAAATGAATGATAAGGAAGGACATATTAATTTTATGCTAGATATATGAATCCTCATCATCGCAAGCAGCATGGTGAGATGAAGTAATGTTATTATTGCCTAAATAGTGCAACATATGATGTGCACTGGTGAGCATGTAGGACTTACATGGCGCAAGTATACACCAAGTAAATATTGATAAAAAAGGTTGAGCAGAAATGATCTCAAACAAAAATGTATGTAACCAGTCAATCCAAAAAGTTTCTAAAAATTATCTAAATGGGCACAGTGTGCAGTCTAAAATCTTAATAACATGAAGACATGTGCTACCACTTTGTCATTCTACAGCTCATGATCTTAGGTATGCTGCAGTCTATGATCAAAGACTGTGATTTTTTATGTTCTGTTTTGTGGGAAATGCAGTTTTACTCTGGCATGAATTTGCTAACACCACCCTTTCAAATATTGACCCTTGCCACAGCCCCATTTCAATCCAAGCTCCACCCAAAAGTTTGTATGTTGTTTTAGGAGTGGATCGTTTTAGCGATGACATACAGGAGATGATTGGACACAGACCAGGGAGGTACTGGAGGTTGTGCTGGAAGTTTGTAAGCCCTTGCTTCCTCTTGGTGAGTCCTACCGATTGTAGACTTATATTAATTAGAACAGAAACGTGCATAAAGATGACACTAAATCTATGGTCTTGAACAAAAACATGTATATAAACCTGCGTTCCTGTTTGTGACTAATTGCTATTTAGATCTTTAAAATCAAATTGTTCCATTCCCTTATTGACAATTTGTCATTTGTGTCTCCACCCCTCTTACAGTTTATGGTTGTGGTGAGCTTTGCCACGTTCAACCCACCAAATTATGGCTCCTACATGTTTCCTCAATGGGCTAACCTGCTAGGGTGGTGTCTGGCCATGTCATCAATGATGATGGTACCACTGTACGCCATCTACAAGCTCTGCACACTGCCTGGAAAGTTTTGTGATGTAAGTATACATGATCAAAATTACATATCATATGTGTGTATGTTGATTTTTTTATCTTTAGTTTTCTTTTGTAGAGCTATCTTTTTATATCTGGGGTTTACTGCCTAAGAACGAGTGCTATTAAAGGGGATGTTTGTTTATTTCAACCTGGACCTTATTTTTAGCAAATATTATGTTCAGTTACTCACCCAGCCAAGTTTGGAGCCACTTGGAGTCCTTTTTGAGATCTTTATATCCAGTCGCGATCAGCATATATCCATATAATGGGACTCAAATGGTGTAGGAGACTTCCGGCCCGTAATAAGGCATTATCTGTCTCAAAACTCCTTTATTTCCCCAATGTTTTGTTATTAATCATTAGCACGACTCCCTTTGGAATTCAGAAGGTCTTGGAAGTGCTTATTTGTTCGGTTCTGGGGTGTTTTACAAGCTTATAATACAACTACACTTTTGCATGATTACAATTACATCACTGGCGTGCTCTATCCCAGTTGTAGTCTGAGCAGGCCTTTCACTCTGTGCTCCATGGCTGTCGGCTAGACAGAACTTGCTACTGCAAAAATCAACATGGTTTGGGATTTTGTTTTTTAAATTGCACTAATCGAATGATCAATTGGACCAACTTCAGCTTCCACAGGCTCCCTTTACCCACACTGATTACAGCTACAATGGTGGGTGGCTGCAACGTCATTGAAATCACCGGTTAGTGTAGATTGTAATCAGCTACATTAGAAGCCCATAAAACACCCAGAAGCTAGTACCTTAACACCTGCAAGACGTTCCAAACTGACAGGGTAATATTGCTAACTATTAATACCAAAAATGGTTAAATGAAGGAGTTTTTAGGGCCGAAAATTACTTATTACAGGCGACAAATCTCCTGCCCTCAGTGAGTCCCATTATATTGATATACCCTGATCACTAGTGTATGTAAACATCTCCTAAAGGACTCCAAGTAGCTCCAAACTTGTCTAGTTGAGTAAATGAAAACAATATTTTCTAAAAATAGGGTCAAGGTTAAAAAAAAAAATCCCCTTTTACTCTTCCCTAACAGCGATTAGCTTATGCCATCACCCCTGAGACAGAACACCATCTGGTAGACAACGGGGAGGTCCGGCAGTTCACTGTGAGTGTAAAGTTGATCATATTTTTTTAAGCATCAATATTATTTAATCTCCAAAGTTATATATGTTTTTACTTCATTTTTCATAAAACTGATTTCTATACTGTAACATAATACAGTGCGTAGTTTTAAGGGCATGCTAAATTTTTATCCCACAGCTGCATCACTGGTTGGTCGTTTGAGAGCTGCAGAGAACGACATGGAAAAAGAAAGAATGTCAGAGTGGGTGCTGGATGCATGCAAAAAATAGAAGTCTAATAGCTAAAGAGTGAAGACAGACATGTAAACTGATTGCAGGAATTAGGACGCAGAGTTTAAAAGTGCTCAAAAAGAAAAAGAGAAAAAACAATCCACCGAAATTCTAGTGTTGTTATATTCGAATAGTGAACGTGTAAAACTGTGCATTTGGCCTTGATCTACTGTTTCTCTGGGAGTCAGTAAAATAGTTAATTTGGTTTTCAGCCTGCTTTTTATGTAAAATGCAAAAACTCTCTGACTGAATACTGTTTAGACCGCTATTATTATATTAGTGTGATGAATCTTCCCCATGTTTTCTAACAGTTGGAATTTGTTATTGCTGGTGAATAAACACAAATATATTGTAAAGATTATTTGAATTGCTTAGTGTTACAATTTGGGATATGATATTTTAAAATTGATGATGTTGCAGAGGTGCAACACAAAACATTTTTAGCAGAGTTAATTTTTATTTTTATCACATCCATTGCTGATAAATATAGAGCACTAAATTATTGACCTTTTGAAAGAGTACTCTAATTCTAAATGAATCTGAGTTCCTAACAGGACTATGTAACTTTTATTGTAATGTAAAGACTGTTATGATTGCTATAGCCTTGTGGAATTTAACTATATCTGTTTACATCAACATCGCTTGCTTATATACAGTGCTTTATTCTTTTCAAATACTTGGTTTTAAAATGTTCGAACATATTAGAGTTGATGTTCTTTTAAGTGACACAATACCCTAAAATATGCTCTGAAACTGTTTCTTTGTGGCACAACTTTAACATATAAACATTCACATCACACATTTAAAAAAGGAAACCACAGAGTCCCCAAAAGGTCAATTTTAATTGTTCCCAGTTACTATTTCAGTGTCTAACAGGGAAGTTTCCCCACAACTCTGCATAGAATAGACGGGTATAGATAACGGATGGATGCATAGCTGGATGTACAATGAAATTTGCATATTCTTTGTCTTGTAAAGAAAGACTCCTGCAGTATAGATTATTGTGTGGTATGGACACCTAGATAGTTATTATTCCAAATGGCACCGCCCCCTTACTTGCTAAGGTTCTTTGAAAGCATTAAGTAAAGTTTCACCTCATCAGTCCATTTCATAATACCTTTAGACTGTTAATAAATCTGGATTGTACCAAAGCAAAATTTGTGATTATTTTAGATCAGAAAAAAGGAACATTGTAGGAAAGTGCAAAAGTATTACAAATATATATTTGTATATATTATCTACTAGTCACATCAAAAGTAGTTATATATTGCATACGATGTACACTTTTATAACACATCATCCTATGCTGAAAGGTTGAGAAACAAGTTTTTGTTTCTTTTTTTTAAAGCAAGAAGCTGTAGCAAATTTATTTTTGTGCCAGAGTTCTATTAAACCAGACACTGAACTCATTCTAGGTATCACTTTAGAACTTACTGGAAGATGTTATATTTATATCTGGAATATATTAAGAAAGCATTCTATAAAATGAAAAGGAATAGGGCTGGTTTAAGCTAAAAACCAATAAGAAGTATTTTAAAAATAAAGCCCATTGGGAGATATTAAAAGTGAAATGATCTGCATTTTGTTTATTTTTGTAGTCAAGATGCAAGGTTTTTAATTAGTTGAAGCTATTTTTGTGACTGTTTTGTTTATCATTTAAAATATATTACAGTAACTTAATCAGAAGGATAAAAATATTTTTTTATTTCTTTTTAAATCAGGTTGTGTTAGGAAGGATCCAACTTAATATAGATATCTAATGTGTTCCAATGTAGTCTAATAGTATGTGTCTCTAAAAAGAAGATCGGAATCCTAGGTCACAATTCGTCCAAAGTTGTTTTATGAAACAGCCAAATCAACAAAGTGTGTAAATAATTTTTTTTAAGTTACTGGGATCTAAAAAGGAATTTCTGTTTTGTCTAAAAGAGGAATCTCATTCAGTTTACAAACTGGACAACCAGCATTTTTACATTCTTGTGTTGACCAGCAAAGCTATTTATATAAATTTTAACCGAAATAGATATGTATGACTGTGTATCAGTATAGCATTGGTGAGTTATGTGTGCCATTTATGCAGAGCAAAGGGAGAGCAAATATAAATTAAACAGATGAGAACTGAGAATTAACCCTTGGGAAACACTATGAGGAAATTTTACTTCACCAACTTAAATTTATTAACAGAAATAGAACATTTGTCACATAACTGAATCCGTACCCGAGATGTCATTTTGATGACCAAACTGACCTTTTGAGAGCTCTCTACCTAGACATGATTAATCATTGATCAACCAAAGAACTTTTATTGCTTTCTTAAATGAGATCATGTTTTACTCAGACATTTTCCTCAGTGAGTCAACTATTGACAAATCACTGTCACTAAATATTTGTATGTCTTCAAAGGGTGTTATTTAAACGTTTTTACTGTCTTGTTTCTTTTGAAAGGCATTGACCTTTAATTTTACAGTTTACAAAATCCTATTATGTATTTTAAGACTCTTTTGATAGCTGTTTTTAATCATACTGGAAATGATCGACATATCGTATTACAAATACATTTGTTTAAAAAATGATATATGTGTAAGCAAAGTAAATATAAAGTAGAGGGACTTCCATTGTATTATAAGAAAGTGACAGGGAAGAAGAATATAGATTTAGAATAAGGATATTGAAGAGGAAAATATAAAAAAATATTTAGTAGATTTGTTTTTTTACCTGTTTTCAAGGTCTTTCAGTTTCATTAGAAACCCTTCCCTAATAGGTCAGCAATGACTTGTTTTCCCTCTTTTTTGGTACATGTAACAAACTTTTGTCCCAAGTTGTATGCATGTGCTGCTGTACTGTGCCCTGTGGTGTTTCTGACTGTATAATTTTGTTTTGTAATGTCAAATGAAGTATAATAATTAAACTGTTACTTTAAACATGCCTTGATGCCCTCACTTGAATTGTTTTAATAAAAGATGTTGTCTTTTTAGTTATGCATCACATTCTAGGGATTCCCTAAGTTTCTACATATGTGAATGTATAAGTTTAAACAACATGTTTAGTATTGAACTCTGAAGCCAAATCAAGTTAAAAAAAATCAATTGAACCATCTTCTAACATATAATATATAGATGTTTCAGGCCTATTGATTTGTACATTACTGTTTTTTATTTTTTGCTGTCTGAAACGAAACATTGATCATGGAGCATTCAGACATGTCTGCTTTAAACACAGTGTTTTTCGATCTAAACCTCTTCAGGTGGATAAAATATATAAATTATTGAGCCTTTCAAATTATTCCAAGCATGGCCAAGAATCTCCTGTGTTCATCTTAATGGTAACAAACCCACACTTTTAAAATTCATAGCAAGAAACAATTTTCTGCTGCAGATAACTTTTTAGATGAGGACCGTTAACAATTAGACTGATGGATCCAGATTCTGCTGACAAGATGCAAAAGATGTCCCTAAAATAAAACTGCTAAAATTAATTTATATGCACACTTAGTCCTTTTATAACCTCACACCTAATCATTACCGGCAGTTCTCTACCAGTGATTTTGCAACATTTGTTCACCCTTCAGTGCTTTTTTCCTCGCTGTATGTTTTGACAAGATCAAATCATATCCGAGTTCAGCCTCATTTGTTTTTTTCCTTGACTGCAGATATTAACACGTTTACACTTTGTTGTCGTTAAGCCACTTTTGTTACCATTTTTGGCTGTACATCTATGGTCATTGTTCATTTGGAAGACCTATTTGTGCCAGAGCTTTAACTTCCTGTTTGATGTCTTACGAATGATTTAATACTTCCACATAATTTTGTTTCTTTATAATGCCATCTATTTTATGAAATGCTCCAGTGGCTCCTGCAGCAGAACATCCTCTCAACATGATGCTGCTACCACCATGGTTCACAGATGGGATGGTGTTCTCAGAGTTATGTATTTCCTTTTGTTCTCTAAAGGTAACAATGGTCACAATGACCATCCAATTCCACTATAGTTTAATCAGTATACAGGACATGTCTCCACAAAATGAAGGCATTTGTCCCTTTGTGTATTTACAAACTGCAATCTGCCTAATTTATGTTTCTTTTAAAATAATAATAGTTGTTTTTCCACTATTGGAACTTCAGGGTACTTTCATCCGATTTTTTTATCTAACGGTATAATCTGTTTGCCCTCTCCTCTCAGCTAATGTGTCTCCATACAAAACTGGCACTTTGAGGAATTAGCTAAGAAGTCGCCCATATATCACTACTGTCTCTGCAGTAAGTAGCATCAATTATCAGCACCAAAAGGTGCCCAAAGCAAAAGTAACAAGAGATAGATCTAGAAGAAGCAGGGACTGTTGCCTTTGTTTCTGTTTGGTATGTTGTTAGAAATTGCTTCTCCAGCAGCTTTCTAATTTACAACGCCAGTTGTTTGGTGATGTCTGCGAAATTCCCTCTGAATTAAAATCAATCAGCGTGACTTTACCTCAGCTCCTGCCCAGCAACTCTACAGGCCCATTTCCAAGTACTACAAGGACTTTCTATCATTGCGTGAAGAGGTAGAAATAATTCTCCAAGAAAACTTCAGATTTTTAAGACATTTATAAATACATCTCTGAAATATTTTTCCTCCCGATTTGTGACATGTAGCAAATAGAAGTAGTTTTGGTTATTCTAATTGACCTAAAACTGTGTATGTGCCACTTCATTTGGTGTATGTAAACTTTAGGTTTAGCCCTTTTTTGTGTGTAATGTTTGTATTCTGCAGCAGTTAGAGTTTGGGCACTCCAACAGTGTGTCCTCTATCCTACAGTGTATTAGAAAGTGGGTTTCATTCTAGGCAAGTAGTTAAAAACTGCTATAGTATTTTTTTTATTACATATAAGGTGAGATTTATGATATGGATGTGCTCGATCAAATGTCTATAACTTGACCTTGGCTCTGTTTGTCGACAATGTTAAGACGCAGCGATGAATGCTTGCTGTGAGAATTTTCCAAATGTTGTCAGCCCAGAGCAATTGCAAGGCAATTTAGCCCATCCAAGGATATGGTTTAAAAGGGGCCATCATTGCTGCAATAAACAACAGCAATTATGTATAATTTCAAAAATTATACACACTAGAAAAGGCAGAAGGAAATGCAACTTTATTGTTCGCAGTGGCTGTGTAAGTTATTTTCTTTTTTCTTTTCTTTATCTTAAGACTGTGTGGAAGAGGACAGACTGTAAGCAACCAGTCAGTTTTGTGATTGGATCACTTTTTTCTTTTACCAATTTATTATTTGCAATGAAATATGATAGTTATATAACAACACATTCACCAAGATTTTGAAACTTTTACAGCTGAAAACTGGTTATTTGTCTGGTCTGCATATTGCTTGTAATTAAGGGCGCATACAGGTAGCAGTCAGTGCACCATGTTTTCAGTGGTTAGGTTCCTTGTTAGATGACACTGTTTCAGTTATTTAGTTATAATAGTTGAATTCTCTGCTTAAAAAGATAAGAATATTAAGGTGAATTAGAACCTAACAAGTTATTTTTTTTACTGCACAAATGGCTTCTCAAAGCATACTTTACCTTTTCCTTAGTGTAAATCTCCCTCTACTGGCCAAAGAGATAAACTACATATTTCTTTCAAAGTCAGAAGTTTAAATACATTACAAATATGATACCATTAAGCAATTTAAGACTGCAAACAATTCCTGCATCTGAGTTGGTTTGAGGCACACCTGTGGATGTACATATGTTTGACATAATTGAAAATCAAAAGAAAAGTTAAAATATTGATTGTTTATTAATCAAATAAATTTCAAAATACTGCTAGGATCATTGTATAAATGTTACTTTAAAAATTTTTTGGAGCCTGATAACCATTACAACTTTACAATAAGCATCCCCTTAAATGACTAGAAATGTTTTTACAAGTTAATAAGTGCTTATTATGCATTACTTTAGGGGAGGAAGAGAAAAAAGAATTGATTGGTTTCTTGCCAAATAGTGAGTTAATCTACTTATTTACTTGTATAGTTTTGCTAAAATAAACATTTCAGTCTAAGTTACTACTTTGTGAACACAGGAAGTATTTGTAAAAATAATTATTTAGCTTATATATTGTACTTTATGACTCCAATATAAATGTGCACTCATCGAAAAGCCTTATTGTAAACTTGAGAAGCAACTTCCAACAAGGTTGAGATTTAGTCTGAAATGCTTCGTTCTGCTCTATGAAGTATGTAGGTGAACAGATTTGGTTCTCTTTGTAGAAAGACATAGTGAACTAAATCTAACCAAAAAGTGTATATCTATCATAGATTAACACTTTTCAAAAGTGTTTTTTTCATAAAGTGTTTACAGATGAATTAATAACATACATATGAAATGTGTATTAGCCATTACAAGGGGAGCCTTATTATAAAGTAGAACCACCTAACCCATAACCCAGCTCTGTTGTGTTAAAAGAACACGGAGCTGGATTGGTCCAAATTGTGGTCCACCCACAGCTAGCCTGTTTCAACACAGCAATTTGTATATCACATAGTTGGAAACTAATATATATTTAATATAACCTAAAGACCTTTGGCAAAAACATCAACCAATACATTTAATGTCATTTATACATTTTACTCCCTTTTGATGGCCTTTATGTTGCTTTTGAAAAGGAGAAGCCGGACACAGTGTTCTCTCTGTTGTTCCGCAACACAATTAAAGTTCACAAAACAAACATGTTTGTTGTCCGACTTTCCGGATGTCACTGGGAACCCTTTGGTTTCAGTTCCCTTGGCACCCAATTAACTTCTCACATGGCTGCAAGGGAGATTTTAAGTCTTGCACATAGGCTTCCATCGTTGCCCCTGATCATCCCTTTCCCCACCAACTGCATCTTTTTTTATTTATTTATTTATAGGAACATTGTATTACAATTGTTGAACAGTTCCGTCTTTTGCCCATAGCTTAATAATTGGCCACTTGATGATTAGAAACTCCCATCTAATCAGTGACAGAACAAGTTGTTCCCAAATACGTGTCCCAACAGACGAGTTCTCTAGACACCAGGGTTACAGAGCAGAAAAACCTACAGCAAACAGGAACAGCTGCTTTGCAAACACCTGTAGCGCAACAGAGATAATCACGGTCCTTTCATGTGAACTATCAGCCGGGAAATTTGGTGACTTTTGCAAGTTTGACACTATATTTTGAAAGCTTGATTATATTTTAAGAGGTCAACTCTTTCTGACTGACCGTTCAAAGCGCTGATTGGATAACTGCGCGCGGCCACCTCCACCTAACCGCAAACATTTGGCAAGGATGGATTAGCTCCGATGACATTATAATGGCAGACAGCCTTGAGATTCACTTTCGGGATCAACTTACGACTTTATCTTAACGAGTACATTTTTCAGTCGCGCTTTTGTCAGGTCTTGTTTTTCCTCCCAGCACAAGCGATGGGTTCGGAGAAGCCAAACTTTCTCTCTCAGCCCGTGGTGAAGAACGTCTTCATGTTCCGCAACGGAGACCCTTACTATGAGGCCCGACGGATAGTGATCAACGAGAAGAGAGTGTGCAACTTTGAGACGCTACTGCGAGAAGTGACCGGGGGGATACAGGCACCGTTCGGGGCGGTGAGGAACATCTATACACCGAGAGGAGGGCACAAGGTAGAGTGCCTGGAGAGCCTGCAGAGCGGGGAGCAGTACGTCGCTGCAGGGAAAGAGAAATTCAAAAAGCTCGAGTAAGAATAATATACCTTTTTTTGTAAGTTTCATGAAACAGAACGTAATAATGATCAAATAGCTCATACATTTTATAGTGGATAACCTGGGATGACCTACCCACTGTAATGCGAAGCGTCAGGCTCCAATAAATTACTGCCAAATATTAGCACTTAAGAGCTTTGATTATAATTCACAGCCATAACGCACATATGACAGACGCCCAGCATTCAGACCTGCTGAATGAATCAGGGTATTAAGATTTATTGTGACTCAACAGTTTTGCTGAGTGCTGAGTCACAGCTTGGTGAGATCAGGCCTGAAGAGAAGCATTGGCCTAAAAATAAACGGACTTATGATAAGATAATTAGATGTGCACATTAAAGTATTTATAACGTTTAACATTAAAGAATCAGGAATTATGCAAATGCATACAGTCAATGATTACATGCAGGGTTGCTGCCATATAGTCACAAATCCAAACGTTTATTTGCAATCCTTTACATCCAAACATTTGCTCAGTTTTTCTGGCTATACACATGAGATTAAATAAAAGGGAATAACTCATAAAAATAACATCTTTGTCACTTTGTCATGGGCGACCATGGCTCAGATGGTAAGAGTTTGTCTTGTAACTGATGGGTTGCCTGTTTGAACCCTTTCTCTGTCTGTTTGGTTATTCTGTCCTTGGGCAGGGAAACCTGCCTTGCTGCTGGTGATGGTCAGAGGGTCCCGTGGAGTCTGTGTACAGCAGCTCTGCTTCTGTTAGTGTGCCCCAGGATAGCTGTGGCTACTGAATGACAGAGGGTAGGGTAAAGTGCTCTGACTGGAAAAAGCGCTGTACAAATGCAGACCATTTACTTGCTTTCTGAAATTATATTCTACATCACAGGCTTCAAGTCATCATGAAAAACATGATCTTTTTTTAAAACCATATTCACATTTTTGAGTTGCAAGTTATTTTTTTTTGCTGAATATATATATATATATATATATATATATACAGTAGCGAGTACAAGCACTTGATATACTGGTGATAATTTTGATATATATACACATATATAAGTAATTGTAGATTTTTTATATATATAGCTTGTAAATTCATTTGATTAAAATTCTGATTTTTTGTGATTATAAAGTATGTGTTCTTATGAGGCTGAATGGTGATACAGTTTTTAAATCAGTTTCCTCACGTTAAAAAGGTCTGGGTGCAATTCATTGCAGGGGCCTTTATATAGCGAGTCTTTTCTATGTATGCAAGCTAAATGTTTCCACAGCTTTTTCAATATATATATTTTTTTCATTTTATCAAATTGAATATTCGCAAAATGTATCAGCATTTCTTAACCAGAGGAGCTTGGGATAAACTTGAGAAAAAAAAAAAAAAACTGGAGAGAAGACATAAAATGTTAGTTTAATGTTGGTATTACAAGCATAGATAATCAACGAACTATATATAACTATAATATATCATCTTTTTAGTGCTCAGATAAGAGTTATAGCTATGTGACTCTAAACAAGGCTCTAGAATGTGAAAAAAAATCAGGTGCAAATCTAACTTAATTTCTTAGTAACGCAGCTACAAAAGATTTAAGGTTAGACTGTTATTTGAGGAAAATAAAATTCTGCAATAGCAAAGTGTCCGTGTGATTCCGCATCCGACAAATATTAGGCCCATATTGTTTTAACCAATCAGAGATAGTGAAGGGAAACAGTGAAATGTTTAATAGATTACTTAATTATATATACAAGTAAGTATTGCATATATGGACAGTGGTTAAAAAAAACAACAACAAAAAAACCAACATGAACCTGTAAACCTGCAACGTTAAATGTGATATGGTTGAAAATTTGGGAGTACCAAACCTTTGGGAGGTTAGGCACACCAATGCAACCAGAGCAGTAAGTCTAGTGCTTGGTAAAAGCTGGTGGAGATGTTGACATCTCTCACTCCATGTTGCAATTTTCAGCAATATCTGATAACCTGCTACTATATTCACTAATCATCACAATGGGTGTATGATTAACTCATCTTTACTTCTCTTCATGATGTGTTTCCAGTTATCTAGATATTGGCACTAGAAAGAAGAGGATGATGCAGACTCTGCCGGTGCAGGTAAGGTAGAACAGTTTCTAATGTTCTGATCTAAGTTGATAGCAGATGGAGGTTCCTGCTATCTAATACTGTAGCTCTAATGCAGAATTGGAACTTCCTGATTCATCAATGAGTCATGTTTTCAATGTGACCTTTACATTGGCACGTGTTGCAAAAGCAATTACTTCAAAGACCTTTGCCAATTAAAAGATCAAACATACTGCAACCTCACCGGAGGTTCCTATGTTACTGTAACCTAGTTTCAACACGTGTGCATCTCAGTGTTATTGTTTACTTTACTGTAGGTGTGGGACACCAATCATCTCCTCATGTTTCTAGCTGGAAGTAAACAGATCTGGTCATTTGACACTAAAAATAAGACACTGTTTAGTTGATTGCCTTTCTTATGTGCAATGGTTGAGGTTCATTTTTACATCCTTCAAATCAAAAAAAAAAAAAGAGTTTTGTGTTTCCTAAGCAAGCAATTTTCTTAACATTACCTATGTTTTTTTATACATTTAAGTCTATGATTATATCTAAAATACATAAAGAGATTTTGGAAACATTTTATAAAGATATTTTAGATAAGGTGTGATGTTAAGCGTTCCTAACTCTGTTGTTGTTCATGGAGAAACACTTTGTTGTTGTCTCAGTGGCCATGCATTATTGATTTATGTATCATAATCATCCCTTCTTTTAATGCATCTTTAATCACCACCTATAAAGTCACAGCCAAAGCTGGAGCAGCTAAAAGTACGGAAGAGTATTAGGGCCACTGAAGAAAAAAAAAAATCGAATTCTGACTTTATTCTCAGAATTCTGACTTTAATCTCAGAATTCTGACTTTAATCTCAGAATTCTGACTTTATTCTCAGAATTCTGACTTTATTCTCAGAATTCTGACTTTAATCTCAGAATTCTGACTTTAATCTCAGAATTCTGACATTAATCTCAGAATTCGGACATTAATCTCAGAATTCTGACTTTATTCTCAGAATTCTGACTTAATCACAGAATTCTGACTTTATTCTCAGAATTCTGACTTTATTTTCCAAATAAACTTGCAATTCCTTTTCTTGAACAACTCCTTTTCAACAGTGTTCACATTGATCTTAAAGCACATTTTCTACAGTTTGTCAGCAAACAAGAAAATGAGGTTTCGGGGGAATCTGTTAAAGATTTTTATGCTGTTGTCTTAAATTATGTTTTGGAGGTACTAGACAGTTCTCTTCTTCCATTAATGAAATGGCATATTCCGGGATCCCTCGGCCACGTAAAAACTCATTCATGTCTGACATGCTTCTCCAAAAAGTTGTCCTGTTCACAAATTGTAGTTCGTTCCCTGGTGTTCATCTGCATTGCAGCCAGAGGTCACTTCTGAGATTAAAGTCAGAATTCTGAGAATAAAGTCAGAATTCTGAGATTAAAGTCAGAATTCTGAGATTAAAGTCAGAATTCTGAGATTAAAGTCAGAATTCTGAGAATAAAGTCAGAATTCTGAGATTAATGTCAGAATTCTGAGATTATTCTCAGAATTCGGAGAATAAAGTCAGAATTATGAGATTAAAGTCAGAATTCTGAGATTAAAGTCAGATTTCTGAGATTAAAGTCAGAATTCTGAGAATAAAGTCAGAATTCGATTTTTTTTTTTTTCAGTGGCCCTAATCCTCTTCCGTATTAAAGTCATGTTGTTCTCAGGTTCATGTGTATTAAAGTTCACCTGCTGTTCCTCTGTCAAATTTACAGGAGGTTTAAAATATGAAAGATGACTTTTATTCAGGAAAGGGTGTGTGGTTTCTTTCATATCATACCCTGATATCTTTATATTAAGTTCTGTGGTATTGCAGTTTCTGTTGCATTATACTTAGAAACCTGAGTAAATTGAGTTGGTCTAGACATTCTTCAGAAGAGCAGTACTTTTCCTTTAAAGCTGAAAGGAGAAAACATATAAGAAAGTCAGAGAATAATTAGTTTCCAGACATCTGGCAGCAAAAACATACAATCTCACAGTTTTAGACAAACATGGTACTGAAGAAAGTAAGTTAGCCCCTTTCAGATTATAGCTCTGCAATAAACATACAACTCAGAATCCAACATCACAGATCACTTTGCCTCTTCGTCTCATAGAGGTCAATCTGCTGATATCTACCCTGCGCACTTACAGAGCATGCCTTGTGATTAAACAAA
Source organism: Apricaphanius iberus (assembly GCA_028564705.1). Lineage (NCBI taxonomy): Eukaryota > Metazoa > Chordata > Actinopteri > Cyprinodontiformes > Aphaniidae > Apricaphanius > Apricaphanius iberus. The sequence continues at coordinate 770,246 of JAPXFQ010002641.1, read as the reverse complement.
CAAAGCAACTTGGTTTACAACTCCCAGCATTCACTTTGTAAGAGGGTTGAGTTTATGTCACAATCCTCATGCAACTTTTTCGATCCATTGAGTGGTTGAATTACAACCACAGCTGCTGTGGACAATCCTCAACATTTTCCTATGAGCAACAGATTCTGCTGAGCAACATTTTCCTCAGATCAGATGAATCATGGAATGTGTCTACGCTTCCTGCAGACTCCAGCTGCTGTGTTTGCTTTCTATCATATCAACACCTCACATTTTTTTCAGCACTCCTGTATGACTACTTACAGTTAATGGTGGTTACAAGTTTGTAATTACATCACAAAGGTGGATAGGAGGTGTGATATGAGTGGAGTGACTTACAACCCATTCTGTGTTGGGACATTACGGTTGATCGGGAGGTGTAACGATCCCAGAATGAACACGTTATCTGAAGGGGACTATTTACAGAGCTACAGAGCATAGTGAAATATTTTATGGATTAATGAAAGCAAGATTGTTCTGTTTGAGGGTGGAAGGCCAATAGAAAACCTCAACAAATTCATTTTAAGCCACAGTGCACTCCAAAGCCTGTTGGTTTAGGTATAATGTCATCAGGATATTTCTCATGTCAGGCATATTTACTACATACTAGGCACTGTGGATCAGTTTTTGTGCTGAGAGGAGCAGATTGTTTTCATCTCTGGATATAAACCTCAAGGGTTTGAAGTTGGAAGACATATTAAAACAAACAGGATAATATTTGCAGTGCCTCACTTTGTTCCTGGCTAGTACACGGTGGATTCTGTTTGTCTCTCAGGTTTTGGTTTGCAGAAAAGACTCAGAATGTTTTGGTCATTTAACTGTTTTGTCCTTTTTTGCAGAAGGTTTTAGATTTTTCTTGTTTTTGACCTTAACTTGACTGCCAGTGCTTATTCTCATGCCATTATCATCCTTATCTTAGAGCCATGGTGGGTTACGGGGGTTAAGGGGCAGGAACTGTTGGACTTACCTTTTGCAGTTGCTTTTTGGTGCCTAATGAGTCTGAAACAAGTTTTTTTTAGACCTGTCTTTCATCTTAGCAGTTTGTCTTCTCTAGCCCTGCCATTTGGAGTTGGTTTACAGTTTTGTGCCCTATGGAAAATACCATATTTGCCAGACAATAAGACGCCACATCTTTCTCATGTTTAGAACTGTGCAGCCAATAATCCAGTGCAGTTTATTTATGTATTTTTACAGCTAATGGAGTATTGATACAGTCAAATATGGTATCTAAAGTACTTGCAATATACAACCTTTAATTGCAAACTATTCCCAGGCATAGCTTTTTGTGTCTTGAGTTTTAAACAAACAGGTTGCACTTTACATGAGAGTATTGTCATTAGATAATAGTCTAATCCTTATTGTATTCTTCTTGACACTGAACCTTTATAGGGATATTATCCCGAGAGTCTGGTCTTAAACTTAAACTCTGAAATGAGTATGCTAATCTGGTAGCAAGCTCAGAAAGGGTCATGGTGTAACATGCAGAAAGGTTGCTTAAAATTTTTGTACACATAATTTATGACAAATATTTATCCTCACCAATACTAAACCTTTTATAACTGCTGTGAACTTTAAAGAATTAATACCAAAACATCCACCCATCTGTCTGTCGGTCCATCCATCCATCCATCCATCCATCTATCCATCCACTCATTATCTATACCATCTGTTCTCTGCAGGTTTGGGGTGTATTGTTGGCCAGTCCATCACAGGTCATACTAATACATTTTATGGAAACTCTTTTTCTCTGTTCAGGCCAGGCGACTGCCACAAAATCGAATAATTGTATCGGCACGATTTCTGAAACCCATCAAAGAACCATGTACAATATTGTAAGTAGAGCACTACTGCACACACAAGCTGTTTGCCCCAAGTCAAACATAAATATTTAGATTTTTTTTGTTCCTCTTCACGTAGTCTTGCCATAGATTATAGAACCATAGAATGTCTTTATTATTCTTTTTGTCTTTATTATTATTAATGTGTTTTCTGATTTATTGTTTTTTTATTGCTTTTAATGTAAAACCCCTTGACAACCTTGTTGTTGAAAGTGTGCTATAGAAATAAATTGCCTTGCTTTTATTACATTGTATGTTCTTTTGGTAGTGTTGTAGCAAACGGGGACGTGTTGAACCCTGCAGTGAGACTGTTGATCCACCAGAGGATGATGGACCAGTTCGACAGAATACTAGAAATGATCACAGAAAAGATGGGGTTGAGAGTTTTCGGAGGTGTGCGAAGGTAAACACAGACTGAACAAATAGACCTTATTGGTCTCCATATCATCTTGTATAAGATCAGCATCAGGAAAAGGATGTTTTATAGCTCTTACTTCCATGATATTCTGTTACATTTAGATAAATGCTACTGTATGGATAACATTAATCACATCTTTTCACTGTTACAAACAACATTTAGTGCCAATGTAAAACTATGAAAGTATACAATATCTGTTTCTATCTGTCTAACAATCAGGTTTGTTCCTTCCCTTTTTACTCCCTAGTCTCTACACTTATGATGGCCATCAGGTGACTGATGGGAATAAGCTGGAGTGCGGGCAGCTATATGTGGCTGTGGGCAGAGAGAGATTTAAGAAGCTTCCATACAGTGACCTTCTCTTCACTAGGCCCAAAGGGACAAGAAGGATCAGAGGGTGAGTTCTGTGCTGCAGAAAATCCATTAGAATAACTTATAATAAAAGTTCAAACTGAGCAGTTTCACAATTAAATTCAAATTTTATGTTTTCATTCATTTTATTGTATGTATTTATTTTATTTTTCCCCACTTAGCATTAGTTTAAACTTCTTTTGTGAACACACTTCAGTAAATCCTTTTTTTTCAGATAATTTTCTTTCATAGCAATAAACCGTAAGAAAATAATTTAAGAACACATTTATTTCTTTTTTCTGGTCTTTGTTACATTACAGCCATGCAGCACTAAAAATGTTGCATTACTGCACACAGCTAAAGACATTTTGCATAGGTTCCCACACATTTGAAATATGCAGAGAAGTTTAAGAGAAAGTTGGAGAGAGAAGAAAAAGGGGAAAAAAACCATTACATTTATGAATAGTAAAAACAACACAAAGTCTTCCTGATACTTTACTCTTTTACTTTCTTATAGCAGAACTGAATGCTCTGAACACTGCAGCATTTGTGAATTAAAATTAATAATTCATGTCATTATTTTTTCCTTCTTCACAGAATGAAGGCCCATTCTTTACCGCCCATCTATCGATTCTCAAAACAGAGTGGAAACGTAAGAGCTGATAACTTTCTGTGTCTTGTCAATATGTTTTATAAAGCCTAGTTAAAAGAAAATGACCTTCTAAAAAAAGAAAAGTAAAATCCTTCAGTCTTTAATTAAAGGGACTTTATTTCTAGTCTTGATTTCTGTCAAGTTTTTAATCAATTTGATTTTCTCATGCCTCAGAGTAAGTCCACGGGTCGTTCCAGTGACAGTGGGGATGGGGATTCCAAAGGCTCTCCTTCAAACCACTGCGGCGACAGCAAAGAACACCTACCCTCTGCTGTGAGAGAGATCTCTCAGGCTAGGCTGCTTGCCCTCAGGCAGAAGAAGAGTGGACAAAGCATCACTACCGGCACGCCTGATAATGGTAACACACATGTTCATTACATTAAGTAATAAACGCTAACCTAAAGGTGGTCTTTTGGCTCTTACTATGGCTTTGAAGCAGCAGGTGAGTCATTTCAGGGTGGCAACAGTAAACAATTTTAAAGAAAATCATGGTTGTGTGTCTGCAGGAATACTTCTGTAAGTACTCACATTGCTTATTTTCAAAGCATTTTAAAATATATTACTGAAAATATACTGCATTTATTAAAAAGACATCAATAAATGATGGTTAAAAACTATTTTTTTATAATAGTTATGAACTAATGCAATCAAGGTTGCAGAGATAAGACACACTGAAGACAGTATGATGTAATGTGCTTCCTTTTAATCCTTATGTAACCTGCTGCATGCCTGCATGCCCACTGGGTGGCACTGTTGCTCTGCAAAAGAGCTGAACATTGAGCGACTGAAAGTAGGTCTTGCGTGGTGACTTTGAGCATTATTGCAAGAAACACATTACATCATTCTCCGGGCTTGTGAGCAACATGCTGTAAAGTCCTCAAAAAAGAAAGAAACTGAAAAAAACTGGGTTTTTTCTGTCCTTAATGTTGCTCTTAGTGATGACTTCTCAAAATTAAAAGCTTTTGTTCCTCCGGAATAGATGTTTTCAGTTAATGAAATATGACAGATCACAAGGATGTTTTTATTTTTTGGACAATGGAGGCAATTCGATTGAAACTCCCACTGTTTGAACCACATTACATCACCTTGTACTACCTGATAGCTGTTTTCTCTCTCTTTTGCTCTCTCTTGTGGTATGAGTTGACAGCAGAAATACACAGTGTGGAGAATTCGTGTCTGTGGTTCAAGGGACCTGACATTTTGAATCAAAAGACAGTATTCAGACACATCTGTGTCTGCTGTGTGCTCACTACAAAACACCAAAATATGCGTTCTACCCCTCTCTTGGAACTAGAGTCACAGAAAATTATCTTACATTATTGGTCACATTGGATGACATTGAGCAAAAATGTAATCAAAAACAGACAGCTCAGAAAACAAGATCAGGCAGCAGACAGGATTCTTTGAAAGCATTTGAAAGCATTTTGATTCCTCAAACACTACCTCATCATCCCAACCCCACTGCTCCCCAGGTGCACACATACACATCTCTGTTTGACATTTTAAATCCTTTACAAATTCTGTCATGTTGAGAAGATAATTTGATTCAAATAAGTTTATTTGTAGCGGCAGTTCACAACACGTCATCTCAAGGCACTTTAAAAAAAACGTATTTCAGTCCAGTCAAACATAAAATCCATTTGATTCTAGTTATCAAATGGTGCATCAAGTTCAGTTCACTATTTAAATTGGTTAAAAACGTTTTCTATCTGAGGAAACCCTGTAGATTTCATTGAGTCATTGACTTCTCTTTGACTTTCCCTTTTACCCATTGGGAATAACTCATGGTGAGCATGCATGTTGCAACAGTAGAGACAAAAAACTCTCCTTAACAGAAAAAAACCTCCAGCTCAGTACGAGCGGCCATCTGCCAAAACCGATTAGGGGTTTGAGAAGACAGAGCACACACTCTTTAAAGTACAGAATTGTACTTTGATGGTGTACAATGTCTCGTCACTGGGGGGGTATCCTCAAAGGTACCATTTTGTACCATTAACTGTAGGCACCTATTTGTACCCCTATTGGCTATTCCTTTTATCAGTGCTACCTTGACAGCCAATAATTTTTGACTGGACATGATTGACACATCATCTGACCACAATATAGCCAATAGTCACTCATTTGTTTATTTGTTTGTTTAAAAAATGGAACAATAAAATACAAATAATGTCTTAACAATAAAACTATGACGTCCATTTACATAAATCTAGCTTTGCTAGTGGATGATTTTTTTGTAAAGAATATAATCACCAGACATTGTACCCTATCCAAGAAATGGTACACAAATGTACTATCTAGTACTGAGGAGAATGCATGTAATGTCCTCACAATGAAAAATGTAGACATTGTTACCCTGAGACTCAATATTTGTGTTAAGACTAAGTTAATTACTTTTTTGTACCTTAGTGCACAGTAAACTACCTATTATGTAACCGTATTCTTGAAAGTGCAGAGACACAAAAAGAAAGAAAAAATTGACATAGGAGTACTTTCTATGTTTAAGAAAAGTAAAAAGTTAATAGCAGGAGCGGGAGAGCAGTATGTCAGCTAATGGCTGCCTCCAAGTAGACATTACAGCTGAACAGAACACCAAACCAGTTATAGCGTCTATGGAGAGCAAACTTTAATAGAAAATATGAAGTATACATTTTAAATAATGTAACATATTATATAAAATAAAATATTTGTATTATAATATAAAAATAAAATAGCATATAAAAGTGTCGAAGTGAGGAAAATTGGTCAACACTAACTAAAAGCTTTATCAGAAAGGTACGTTTTAAGCCTTGTCGAAGTACACAGGGTGTCAGCCTCATGGATTTAACCTGGGAGCTGATTCTACTGATAGAGGAGCCTGATAGCTACAGGTACTACTTTTGATGTACACTTTTGTTGCGTCTCTGTCCATGGTGCTGATTAACTTTTTACTAGACGCTGTTGGTTCAGAAATTTTTTAAATTTCTCTTCAGAGTCAGAGTAAAGTGATGTTTCCGTAATGTTTATGCAGTTTTTATTAATTATTTAAATCAGCCTGTTACCGTTTCTTTACCGAGTTCATCTAAATAAATAAATAAAAAATCAGTAAGGTAATTTCTTTGTACACAGTTGTGTTACACATTAACTTCATTCTTTCATATGAAAAATATCTATTCCGCACCAATTTATTTATAGTGAATACATAGAGATACATAGAGACCCAAAAAAGAGAGACATATAAAATAATAGTCATAATGTAAAAGGCAAGATTTTTACAGGAGTTAGGAGTAGTAAATTCTTCCTCCAGGACCCTATTGTCTGTCACAAATCTTATTCTTTGTTAATTTTCACTCAACCAGGTAATGTCACATTTAAATCAAGATCTCTTTCATAAGGGTTACCTGGCCTGGAGGTCAACAAGACTATACAACTATCCCAAATAAAAAAGATTTAAAATAATACAATGGTATAATAATATAACAGTGTATATCTGGCTAATAAGTTTGTGATCTACGTAATTTAGCAACTGATGTAAGAGTACTTTATATATTAAAGAAAGTGAACAGTTGAAAACAGGACATCCAGACCAGATGGAGCTTCTATGGAGAGAAAAAAACAGAGAGAAAACAAGGTTAATAATCAAAATAACAGCAAAAAATACTTCTGACAAGTAGAAGAGAAAAGTAGAAGAGCGAAGAAAAGTGGTCAGTGTGTTCTCCAACAGTCTAAGCTTATAGTAGCATAACTACAGAGATATTTCAGGATATCTCTGTATTTGTCCATTCTATCCATAAGCTTTTTCAAAGAGGAAGGATTTAAACCTTGTCTTGAAAATATACAGAGTATCTGTCTGCCTCATGAATTAAAACTGGGAGCTGGTTCCACAAGAGGGGGGCCTAATAACTAAAATATCTGCCTCCCATTCAACTTCTAAAAATCCTAGGAAGTACCAATAAACCTGCAGCCTGAAAGTGCTGTGCTCTGATAGTAGATGAGTTCTGTATTTCACACAGAGGAAGCGTTAAAACTGAGCCCTTGTTTCCTAATTCAGTCTGAATACTGTGAACAATCCGGTGATAAGTGCCTTGAGTAGGAAATGTATAGTTAAACTTATTGTTTTATTGCAGAGAGCATAAATAAACAGGAACCAGCCAAGCATTTTTAAACTTTTTTCAGATATTTTGCTTCTACTTACAGTGCGTACCCTTTACCAAAACCAAATTCATTCTTTATCCAAATGTTTTCCAGGACAGGCAGGATAGGATAAATTTATATTTTCAGTCTCGGACACTTTTTTAGTCATTCAGAACAGATCATAGGAGGATTTGGGAGTTAAATTCCCTTTGAAAAATTATGCTCTGTGGTTGAAATTTAAGGTACACACATTTCACAAAATAAATCAGAAAGAACAGGGTTAAAACTTGGCACATTGTTTGGAAAGAACACAGCATGAAAAAGCACACTTCAGATCTCTGACATACTGAAACATGAAACGAACGCATGAGGTCATTACAGATACATCATTGTAAATGTGCTTTGAAGGGAAGTAAATTGTGTAAGAGATGTATTGTATGAAAACCTTAAGGGTTTGATATACAGGACAAAAAAGACAGTCCTGTAATGTGAGATTCCAACTTTAGTTCTGATGTGTCAGAATTATCTGTGTGTAAGTTTGTACACTTTTTCGAATTACTGTCACAGTCGATTAGCTGCTGGCAAGTATGACTACAACAGTCTTGGTGTGGTGCTTTGTAAATGCTTTAACTTTTTCTGCTTTATTAGAGAGATCACACTGGAGAGTGACAGCAAGGACAAGGGGTGTAGCGATGGTCGGGAACAGAAGCAGTAAAGGTCATAGAATAATATTGAACTGACTATAACAGATAAATCTAGCTTAAGAGGTTTAACCAACACACTGTGTATCAACACAAGTGTAAAAGTCTCTTCTAAATCAGTCAAATTATTGATCCAACTTGGCCTGTGTTTGCCTTTTCGTTTTCAAAAACACACTCATGCTCATTTTGGACAGAAGCAATTAGCATTTGTTTCTGACCTCAGAATAGAAATAGGATGTTTACAAATGTTCTGTCTCTTAAGGGCCCCTGTGACCAATTCATTTTAATGGCTCCCTTGAGAAGGGAGAAGAAGTAAGAGGATGTGGAGTGAGCACAGTAAGATGAGAGTGAAAAGACTAAAGGATGTATCTGAAAAGGTGAAGAGAGGAAGATAAAAGAGAGGGAAGAATAAGAGGGACTAATATGACAAGATTATAGAAGGAGAAATGCATTATGATGAAGCAGAAAGGAAGAAAGCAGAACATAGATGGAATGGAATAGTAAATATAATGAATAGCCTGAGTTTATAGACAGTGAGCACTGAGTGTGGGGAAAAAAGGACGCGGAGAGATATTGAAGGGTTGAGGTGATGGGTTGGGTTTGGGTAATTGCCTTTCATTTGGATAATCTCTCCATTTAGAGTCATCAAAGCAGATTTTTACTTGCTTGTGCCCCTTGCTGGGGCCAAATTGCTGCTCTGAGAATCAACAAAAGATTGTTGAGCTTCGAGTGGGATGGACTGACAAACAGGTATACACATGTGAGGGGATGGAAAATACAAAAGCAAAAAAAAGGAAAGGATAGTTAAAGTTTTTTTTCTATGCTTTCATGCGTACAATGGCTAATTAAATCCAAAAATGGATGGTGACAAGTCATATCCTTTGTCTAATATGTGTCATTAAGCCCAGCAGTAGCATTTTATACATGCTTATTACCCCCCATGTCAAGCCTACACATTTCGATCTGGAATCTCGGCAGCAGAAACCATCTGAAAGAGGGAGGGCCAGCTGGTAGAATATTTTGAGCTGATTGGAAGACGCGCAAGGTAGCGCCCACCTGGCAGTGGCTTCTACGCGAGGGTCAACCGGCGCGGCTATATTTGTTTTACTTTTCACAAAGTGATTCCCTTTACTCACTTTTTTAATGAAGAAATAGTATTCAGTTCCTCTACAACCAATTCAATATCCGCTTCTATGCAAACGTCGACTGCCGCGGCCATGTTTTTTTCTTTTAACTGGGCAGTGCTGACAAACGATTGGCCCGGTCAAAAATGGGTCGTAGGTCGGTTTTGACTGGAGCGGTACAAGATTTATTCTCCTGATTTTGGAAAACTCCATATCTCACGAGAATACATCTTGCAGAGCAAGGCTATCCGAATACTGTACTTTTGCTGGATGATATTTTACAGTTTCACAGTATTTACATAAAGCATTATTACAAATAAGACATGGCTTTTACTTGAAAGCACTGTCTGTAGTCCAGAGGACCCCAGAGTGCACCACCACCAATAATAGGCAAGGTGGGTAAAGTGTGTTGCCTGACGACAAAACATCTGAGTGGGGTCCGAACCGGCAACCCTCCAGTTACAGTACAAGGTCCCACCTCTACTGAGCCACTGTCACCCCAATACTGCAAACATTTATGTATAAGAACTGATAATTCTAAAAACAACACAATAGCAAGAACTATTACTTCTGTTCTGAAATTATGACTGCTTACTGATGTAGTTGGCTACATCAATACGCAGTACATTTGATTTAGGTTTTTATTAAAATCACAACAAATCTTAACCCTAAGAAAATTTACAAGACAAATACAATTGACGCCATTCACGCTGAAAGAATATACAGTCAAACCAATACAACTACAAGGAATCCCTTAGACATAGTTACAATTCTCCATCCATCCATCCATCCATCCATCCATCCATCCATCCATCCATCATCTGTTCAGCTCATCCTATAAGGGTTGCAGGGGGACTGGTGCCTACCGCCAGTGGTCATTAGGTGAGAGGCGGAGTACAGGTCGCCAGTCCATCGTGACTACATATATTTCAGTTTAAATCCATATAGTGTCATCAGAAAGGTTGCATATATGGGAAGGCAAAGCAAGGCAATGTTATTTGTATTGCACACTTGCAATACAACACAAGGTAATTCAAAGTGCTTGGGAAGCCCTGTTGTCTTCATCCATTCATGGACTCTTTGCCAATAATTTGTCCTGAGCCAGCATTTGGCATCAATGAAAAGGAACCAGCTTATTTTATAGCAAGAAACATCCAACCGATCCTGGCTAGTTATAAGTGGTCATCTGCCATGACTGGCAAAAGAAAACATTCAAGCACCAAGCCACGGGTAGTTTCTATGTAAAAACGAATTAGGGATTGCACCAGCATAATGACAGTTGCAACTTAGTTTTGACTTTATCTTAGAGAGAAGCTAATGCAGAGTCAGTAATATTGTCTGATTGATGCCTGGTCTTTATTTAGTTTCCACAGCATGAAAATCCATGATTTTGGGATTTAATTTTTTTTCCAAACAGCTTAAACTGTCTTTCTTGCAGGAAAGGGAAAGCACAACTTTATTTCAGCCAACTCACTGACAATGTGCAGCAACAGACAAGAGATTTGCTGCAATTTCCAATGTTGTTGTAGAAAAACTCTGGCCGTTTTAGCAGTTTCTCTAACAACACATTAAGTGGACTTTAAGCCACAGGACTCTCATCATGTTAAAAAAATGTCAAGCTGTGAGGCCTTAATCCTATTTAGAAAAATATTTTATGTGCCTTTTTGTCGTCTCCATCTGTTTTGTGTATGGATGTACCACTGGGTTAAGGGAGATAGAAGTCAGCCTGCTTGGGTTGCTCTTGACTTATCAAGAGAAGTATAGCTGAAGGCCCTGATGGACTGACATATCAAGGCAACCCGGTTTCGCAAATAGAGGGAGTGAAGTAGAGATGGTTAGTTTATGAAAGCAGCTATCTTCAGAGTTTAGATGCAGCAACAGAACTCATCATTCCTGACAGTAAGCGTAACAAGGTGAGATATATTATTTACATTTGAAGCATTTACTCAGCTAACAATAGGATTGCTGCCCTGTCTTCATCTGAAATTACCAGAATTTAAAGAATGGTATGGGAAGATGCAGATTGTATCCATAATGCTTATGTCGGTGCTGCACAACATCTCCTGTTTTCCTGCGGCAGGTTGTTTTCTGAAAACAAACGGCTGTAGGAAATATTGCCTCATCGCTTGGGATATATAAATGGCCAGAGGGAGCTTAGTCACAGTTTGTCTTTGTAGTTTAGGATGGAAATGTTTTGTGAAAGACACTCATACCTTTAGTTAAACCTTGGTGTAACTCGATACACCAAGGGGGAATTTTATGGTTGTGTTGAATCTTCAGAGGATATCTGAAAATGCTGTGGTTAAAGGCGCTTTGTGTTCAATGCCGTGAGTTAAGGTGCCATGCAGGAAATATCCATTCACCTTCAGCATTTTCAGGTGGTATTGTGTTGTGTGATTATTTTACAACCAAAGACAAGCAAAATACATTGTTTTCAAATCCATAAAAACTAAAAATGCGAAAAGTGTGGCATTTATATGTATTAAGTGGAGATGCAACAATACCACTTTTTCAATCCGATATGACAGCGATTCTTGGATCTGAGTTTACTTGCAAATATTGAGTACTAACGCTGACCACACACAAAAAATGCAATGAATTGGAATACAGGCTTTATTTTCTTCTCTGCCTGTTATAACAAATAATGGTGTATTAGATAACAAAAAAGAGTAAAAATCACCACCAAAAAAAAAAAAAAAATTTCAAGTGAATAAAAATAAATTCTGTGAAATTACTGCCGAGTTTCCACATTTTAAGCATAGCTTCATGGCGTCAGTTAACTGATATGAGTACATTAGAATGGTATCACCCCGAAAATCTGATCCTAGTATCAGTATCAGTGCATCCCTAATATTAAGCTCCCCTTCAATCTGATACAGCTAAATGAAATATGTTGCAACTAATTGCCTTAAAACACCATCTACTTCGTAAACAAATCCACCCTGTGTGTGATTTAATTTCAGAATAGATACTACTGAAGCAATTAACATAAAATTTAGTTTTGACACAAGATTTTATATTCTATTTTAGTTTTAATTTGTTTTTACCATTCATCTTAAGGAGCATGAGAGTCCCTGCAGCCTAAAGTAAAGCAAAGTTTTAAAAAGTAAAGCCCCTAAAAATTCTTGTGATTTGTCGTATTTTATGCAACCATGAGGCTCTGATCTTCTCCCAGTGTTGCTATAGTGAATGCAAGCCTCTCATGAAGAGCATTTTTGATTACTGTTGGTTAGTCTTTGTGGGTATACTTCATTATGCCTTTCTTTTCAAAAATGTAAGACGGTGGGCTTGGATAACCTAGGTAACCTACTATAAGTGTCTCCACTGAACCCTAAGGGTCTTTCAGGTTTTTGTGAATAGCCTGTTGCCTTCCTGTCATATTTCAGGGTTCATCTTTCAAGTGCCACAGTTCAGTTTCACCAAGGATGCACAGTATTCCTGTCTTCCACAAACCAATTCTTTCATTACTGAAGTCAGATTCAAAAAATCCAAATGGGAACATTCTATGTATTGTTCGCAAGTTGAATGGGAGAGAGAAATGAAAAATGCTACATGTAGGCCCTGTGACCCAGAATTACTGAATTAAAGAGCAGGATAGCTGTACTAATCTTCCACATTAATCTTCTAACAAGTTTTTAAGCTCTGACATATAACATGGCAAGTTGTGACAAATAGTTGATATTTTTTTCCTCATATCTCTTGCCTCTAATCTAGCTTGCAGGACACATTTTTCAGTGGGGCCCATCTGAGTGGTTATGATAGAAGCACTGGGTAATGTGAAGTTTGAATCAGCACAAGACACCAAAAGCGCTTTGACATTCAGCCTACATTACATTGGTAAAAAGATGACATTTTGGGGGAATTTTATGGTTGCGTTGAATATTCAGAGGGTATCTGAAAATGCTGTGGTTAAAGGTGCTTTGTGTTCATTGCCGTGAGTTAAAGTGCCATGCAGGAAATATCCATTCACATTCAGCATTATCAGGTAGTATTGTGGTGTGTGATTGTTTTACAGCCAACAACAAGCAAAATACATTGTTTTCAAATGCATAAAAACTAAAAATTTGAAAAGTGTGGCATTTATATGTATTAATTAGGGATGCAACAAAACCACTTTTTTCAAACCGATATGACAGCGATTCTTGGATCTGAGTTTACTTGCAAATACTGAGTACTGATGCTGACCACACACAAATAATGCACTGAATTGGAATACAGGTTTTATTTTCTTCTCTGCCTGTTATAAGAAATAATGGTGAATTAGAAAGCAAAAAATGAATTTGTTTTAATTTCAAGTGGGGAAAAAATCTGTGAAATTATTGCAGAGTTTCCATATTTTAAGCATAGCTTCATGGTGTCGTTTAACTGATATGAGTACATTAGAATGGTATCAGCCCTAATACCTGTTCCTAGTATCAGTATCAGTGCATCCCTAATATTAAGCTCCCCTTCAATCTGATATAGCTAAATAAATATGTTGCAACTAATTGCCTTAAAACATAATCTACTTAGTAGACAAATCGACCCTGTATGTGATTTAATTTCAGTATTAATACTACTGAATCCATTAACATAAAAAGTATATGACTGTCTGCCTAAATTCCTTGACTGAACAAGGAAAGCATTAATCATAACAAAATTAATCAAACTTTATTTATAAAATGCTTTTCATACAATAATTTATATATCAAAGTGTTTTACAGATTAAAATGACCCCACATCAAAATGTTCAATAGTTTAAGTTTTTATTTAGTTTTGATTTAAGATTTTATATGACTATTTTAGCTTTAATTAGTTTTTACAATTTGTAAGGTAGTTTATTTTAGTTATAGCTTTTTAAAAATGCTTAGTTTCAGTTAGCTTGTGAATATTCTCATTCATCCAGGTCATGGTTATCTCAAGGAAATTTCATGGTTATCTCAAGGAAATTTCAAGGATTAGTTTCAGTTTAGTTTTTATTAGTTTAAAATTTAGATTTAGTCTTTTTAAAAATGTATTGACATGGGCTAGATGAACAACCATACAAATTAGGAAGATATAAAATATATGGGGTTAGGGTTAGGGTTAGCCCAACAATTAATGCAGGTGCAACAGTTCTATAGAAAACACTGACTGGCAACACAACAAAACAAAGGCCAAGCTACCAGGAGTATTATGGCGTTTTTTATAATTTTACACATATTCTAGCTGTAACTAATCCCAAATTAGACTCTGGCACTTTCTCTCAAGCTTTGCTGACATGACTCAGCAACACAGACTACTTGACTGACATGTTGGGATAATGCAGTACGGCCAGTAAAAACCACTAACAACCAGAAATTTGTGAGGGATTATTATTTTCAAAACAGCGGATAGACAGTTTATTTGTTAGCCATAGCTCAGCTGTTACTATGTTTTTGACTCTTTTATCATCGTTTCAATTGCTTCTTCTGATAGCTTGCAATCAAAAGACGCCTTTTATTTGCCTTGAAAGAGGGCGAGTTGATGGGATTGTGTCCAACTTTCTCGTTTTTTTGTTTTTATCAAAACGAATTCTGTAACCAAAAAAGCACAACACAGATGATTGCATCTGTTCCTGGTGACAACATCCAGTAGGAAGGAAGCAACATAAATAATTTTTCTAGATTTTATGAGACATTTTATTGAATGAAAACTAAGCACAATTTATCCATAAATTCAATAAGTTTTGTTAGTTTTGTGAACAATCATTACAGTTTCAGGTCGTTTTTGTTTTTTTCTTTCAAATTCCCATTTTTATTTTTATTTCAGTTAACCAATATGGTTTTTTTAACTTCTAGTTTTTATTTTTATTTTATTTTGTTAACAATAATAACCCTTCTCCACATAACCACATTCCCATCTCTCCACGCTGATTAAAAACATAATCCCAGTTATAAAATGTATATTATGTTGCTACTAGACAGACAAAAAAACTCTGGCAAAAACAACTTCCTTGGTGAAGGTAACAGGCCCTTGTAACAAAGGCGGCCATACCAAAAGCATTAAGCAGTCATGTTTAAAGATTGCCACGAAGCATGTAGCTGGACATAGCAAACATGTGGAAATAGGGCTCTGGTAAGATAAAACCAGCATTCTTATTAGATAGTGAGTCAAACTAGAAGTGTAAATCACTGTGAATACAGGAATGTCTCATGAAATATGCTGGTGGTACCATAATCCTTTTGGGATCCTTTTCTTGATCAGGGTAAGCAAAGAACCGTTGGAGGCTGCAAAAGACTTGAAACTGTAAAATTTTTATAACGATTACCCTTACATATTTTGTATATTGATGTGCTAGAACTGCCTAGTCTGCGTTCAAGCTTTAATCAGTTTAAGAATAATTGGTAGTTTACTTCGGCAAGGCAGTGTATCACCTTCATATTTACTCTTCAAATGTGCATCTTTTCTAAAATAATTTTCCTACTTGAGTGTCCAAAAAACAGGTCATTCAGATTAAAATCTTGGACTTAAAGAGACTATAAAAAAAAAAAACTGTGAGAGAGAAAGAACATCCTAAGTGAATTATTTGAAAAAACTGAGCTGAAGCAATGACCTTTATAAATATTACTCTGCCTGTCTGCCTGCAACATTGTTAGGTTTTGATTTAATGTCGGAGCGATCTCAACACAAAGCTGCACAGTACAATCGATATGACACTAAAAATAAGAAATAGTTCTTTTTGGAGGGTTATTTAGCTGTCTATACAGTATTCAGATGCATACTGAAAAAGCATAAATGCAAAGGAATTATTTATTAAATCTTGAAGAACAGTAGTCTTGTCTACTCTGAAGAAAGGAGATAGCTTTTGCCTAAGGCAAGGCAAGGCAATTTTATTTTTATAGCACACTTTCAACACAGGGCAATTGAAGGTACCATTTTTAGTTTGCATATAGGAATTTTATATATATATATATATTTCTTTTAAAATCAAAGCTCTAGAACAGGTGCACTGTTTGTTCAAGTAATACAAACAGGATGTTTAAAAAAGAAAAGCTTTTCCAAAGCTCCCGGAGATGATCTGCAACCATCTCTCTGAAGTCAATGAGCTTCGGGACCAGGGGCCTGAACTTTGCAAGAAGAAATGTGTGCAAGTTTTGGATTTTTTATAAGGATGCAACAACAATGCCACTTTTTTCAAACTGATACGATACAAATACTTTGATCTGAGTACTAATACTGATACTTTTGCCACACAAAAACAAAGATGTAACAAATTGGAAAACAGGTTTTATTTTCTTCTCTGTTTGTTACAACAAATGATGGTGAATTAGGTAAAAAAAATATGTTGATAAAAATGACCACAAAACTAAAATTTCAAGTGAAAAATAAAACTTTTTTGTGAAACGATTGCAGTTTCCACATTTTAAGTATCGTTTCATGGTATGGCTTTACTTTAACCAATACTGATAGGGTACATAAGAGCGGTATCAATATCTGTGCATCCCTAATTTGTTATAATTATCTCAACGTGTTGAAAAAAAAAGAAAAGAAAGAAAAGAAGAAAGAGAAAGTTTAAAAATATACAGTATGTATTTTGAAAAATAAGTTGTATGTTAACGCTTTACTTACCCATCTCATTTTAGGTTAAACAGGTTCATGATCATATTCCAGTAGTCACAAAATACAATCAGTTGGGTAGTGTGTATTGCTTAAATCTTGGAAAAGTAACATTTTATATTTCTGCATTTCTTCTAAGATTTATCTTCAGAATCTAGCAAAGAGCTTAGCTTTCAAGAGAAATAAACTGAAATGCAATTTCTACGTTTTGACATGTACTAATTGGCTGAGGTAGCATAGAGCAGCTGTGTTGTGGGTGTTTGCTTCATTTCTCTTTGCATCACTTTTTTGTAACTGTCACATCATCTGGCATGTGTTATGATCCTATTTAAATTATATTGATAATTATTATATAATCAGCTGATCTTAAACTTTATTAATATCTTTAAAGACAATCCTTAGAAATAGAAATAGTTTAAATGCTCTCCAAAACAGTGCACATAGACATTGTTACATGTTAAGTTTTGTGGATCAAAAAGTCATGCAGCAGAAAATCAAACTGTGTCTGTAGATAAATATGAAGCTCCCTCCTTTAGGGATGAAAGTTATATTTTAAGTCTATTTGTTTAGTAATCTCCAGTTGTGCTGTACTACAATTCTTTTAAACAACAAAAATTTACAACTTTCCCTTCTAGGATAATGACAACAAGAGCCATTTGTACACATAATGACAACCATTTACAGCTCCATCCTTGTTTTACCTCACACTGACTGATGAGCTGTGGCTTTAAATCTGAATTGTGGGTGTGACTAGTTTTTGTGCCAGTTGGGTGAAAATGAATGTATACATGTGTTTTCATGACTTTGAAATGATAAAAAAGTATCACATAATGCAGTTTGAATATTTGTAGCACAAGAACTCTGAAAAACTCAATTTAATCAAAAGGAAGACGTTGATGTTTTAAATGTTGTTTTCGATGTGATTTTGCATTTTCATGAGCCTGATCCTCTTCCATCTCAAATTACGTTAAGTTGTTTAGAGTCCTGGCAGCTCATCCTCTTCTTACAGCTTCTCGCTCAGCTGCCTGGCCCTCACTCCTAATGAATGCAAGTGATTTCCATAAAATATTCTTAAAAAGGGTCCACTATTATTACCATAACGTTTCATCTTCCACCATGGCTAAACTTCAATCAGTTTTGCATTTTAAATGCATTAAATGTCTCCATAAACCCTTCTAATCTCTACCCGAGTCATTTTTCTTCCTCAACAGCTTTCTGTAGAAAGGGAAACTAATATTAAAGACATTAATTACTCCCTTCTGTTTTTTTTCAGCTTATTTCTGTTTGGAAAGTTTAGTCACATCTGGTGTTTGAGAACAAGTGTGTAATTATGTTGTTTATCAGAGCGTAGAGTTGCGTTCTTCCTATGATATTCAGTGGTAATAATTCCATAGTCTTCGATGAGCATGCTCACATGCAAGCAGAAAAGCAATATTTTAATTTTGCACTTCAGCAACCCTTCTTTACTGGGCTGACTGGTTTAATAGAAATGAGGGTTTAGTTAGCTGCTGTATACGATCTGAATTTAATTGATTTAACTTATACTCCAGGGTTTATTTTGATAGTTTTTATTTTGTAATTATGTAAAAAATATTCTCTTCACGTTTTGTTACAGCTGTTGAAATAAAACATCTAATATAACATATTGTATGTTGACATGCAAAAAAAAAACACTTTAATCAAATGTGAGGCATCTATACCTAAACAAGCTTGTGGAATATGTTCTTATTCTGTTCTGTTTATTAATATTATTTTTTGTAATGAGATCATCTTTAGAGTTTCATTTTTTCCATTAACCACAAGGTGTCAGCCTTGTGTTGTTTGATTAAGGATAATGGCACAACAGCTAAATGAAATGATAATAGGTGTAACAACGATTATCTCACTGGAGGGTGAACAAAAGCTTTCTTATTCATGGATCTTATGGTTGATTAGAAAAAAAAAAATGAAACTTAGGAAAACTTTAAAATTAAGTGAAACAAACAAAAACATTTTTTTAAACAACTGTCATGGCTATACTTATCCCATAGGAAAATATTATTTGCACTGTGTTTTAATTTTGAAAAGCTATCCATGTCTGGGAATTCAACTATACTGTGTACTTTTGCAATGTCAGCCACAATAACTGCATCTGTTAGTAAAGATGCATGAAAATCCTAAAATTATCATTTATAGCAGCAGCCTAAGTCCACCTTAAATACAGTTTTTAAAATATCCAACCATTATTTGGGTGGAATTATATATTAGTTAGATTCACAAATGAGAAGCTACAGTATTATGCACACTTCGTCAATTCCTTGTTAACGCAAATAGTGTTAATAGACAATTGGCCACAATGCAGTGCATTCAGCCAAGATGATGTGGTGAAGAAGGCTCACTGAAGTTTAAAGTGAACATCCGAATGAGGAAGAAAAGTTGACTTTGAGCACAGCATGGTTGTTGGTGCCTGATAGGCTGCTCTAAAAACAGAAGTTGTAGGGAACAATTCACAGAGGTTCACAAATATTGGAACATAACAGGTTTCGCCTGGTCTGATCAGTTTCCTTTTCATGGGTAAAATTCTAATGGTAGTGTTAGACATTAGACATTTGACATTCACAGCATAAACACAAACAGGAGGAGATGAGATAAGCTTACCGAGAAGGCTAGCACTGTCCTAGGAAGCCCCCCTCGAGCCAGTGCTAGTGGTGGGAGTCAGATGGACTCTGGCCAAAATAAAATCATAGTTGGACAGTGTGTCAGACCTCATGCATGAAGCTGTTTCTGAGCTGGAGAGGTACTTCAGCCACAGACTGCTCCATCATAGTTGTATGACGGGGTGTTGTTGTACGTCCTTCCTCACAGCAGCTTTATAACCATCAATGTTCCCAACTCAATACATGTTTTAATCTCTGCTGTAATTTGCACTGTTTTTCTCAGTTCAAATACGATTTCTGCTGCTGCTATTTGCACATCTCTGTTTGCACAGCTTATATTTTCCACTTCTTTTGTTTATTAATGCACAAATACAGATGCACAGTCTGTAAATATTTCAAAATGATATTGTTTAGTTGCACATTTATCAAATCTGAGTGTCGCATTTTCATATTTGAATCACTAGACAGTACTTTAGCCTTGTAATATTGTCATCACTGTGCATGTATTACTCTTAATCCTGTTTTTTTTAAATATATGTTTCTCTTGTGAATCTAAATGCTTCAATTACATGTCACTTTGCTGACAAATGAAGGTAATCTTTGTGGGACATAAATACTGTTTCTATTCTATTCTATAAAAGCATTGGTCCAATCTAAGTGGTATCAACATTTCAGGGTTGTGGTGGCAGTACAATGTTTTGAGGGATTATTTATCTGCACACTTTGGGGACCTCAGTATTAACTGAGCAGAGTGTAAACACCAAACCCTTTCCAAGACCCAATCACCTCGGAGTGATCAAGACCAGGACTTAACCTACTGACTTATTGCAAGATACCACTGCAAAGCCAAATGACTCACTATCTAAGATGTTGTTAACCATGACCAGTTCTATTGATGGAAGCTTTTGACATTTTAGATGTTGATTCTATTAGTGACATCTGATAGAGAAATATATTTATTAGGTCATACAAATCATCAAATCATACCACAGGTCATAAACCATCTTGCAAATAAGTACTTGCCTTCCTGTACAGTTAGTCTCACACATGTTTTGTCTTTCTTGCTGTTTCAAGATGATGTAGAAGCACAAGATGACAGTCAAAACACAGAGACCAAAACTTCCCAAGATCAGAGGGCTGAAGAGGTATGAGTGTACGCATTAGTGGACGGTTTTGATCTAGAGACAGCACACATTACAAAGAAATACACTGAAATGAAATGGATTGGTTACTTCATTTTGTTATTTAATTTAGCTAAATGTTTTTAAGTCATAAATTGTTTTAGAAGAAAATGAATATATATTCGCAAAAGATTTACATATATATGCAGCCTTTATACTACCAGTGCCTATGAATGTACATAAAATTTCTTTATAAAAGATCATGGTTTCTGTTAGGATAAAAAATAAAAAAATAATTCTGTTCTATTGCTGTTTTACAGATATCTGATGCATCTGAGTTTCAAAAGGCCTCAAAAGAAGACAGTCAAAATATGGGGAAGGAACCTTGTTCTGGAAACACTACAGAAACAGATAGGTCCACAAGCAAAGATGACAAAGAGGAGATTCAAAATACAGATGTTCTAAAAATAGAAGAAGAGGGAAAAAAGGCTGCTGATGAGCAAAATAATGAAAAAGGTGGGGGAAGGACTGCAGTGAATGACCAGAAGGTGGAGGAAGTTAAACAAGAAGTGAAGGAAAATGTCAGAGAAGTAAGTAACAACAAGATTAATAGAAAGGAGTGATTATATATTTGAAAAGTTAATTTATTTCAGTAATTTATTTCAAAAGTAGAATTTCAATACCTGTAAAGAGAAAAAAATCACAGAAAGAGCAATATGTTTCAAGTGTTTGTGGTAATTTTTGATGATTGATACTTAAAGCTATTGAAAATCCAAATCGTATGATATAACAAATGAGAATAACAAACACAATTTAATGAAAAAAATGACATTTTTGATGATATTCTTATTTAGTGAGAAGTATAGTATTTTCACATGAAAACCAGAACAGCAAATTACGCTTTTTATGAGCTGTGCAATTGTGATTTTAATAGTGTCCTTTCAACAAAAAAAAAAAGCATGTTGAAACAGTAGACAGTGATATATCTTGTAATAATCCAATAGATGATCTTATTGCTGATTGGGTTAAGTGACTCTTAAAAAATGTTTAGATGTATCTGTTTGGAGAAAATGAGATGAATAAAAATAGTTCAGAATAAAAACAATTAAAAAACACGGTGGTTTTGAAATGTTAAATTAACGCAAAACAGAACAGCAGTTTATAGTCAACTCAGTGATCAGTTACTACGTTTCAGAACACATCAGAGGGTTAATGGCATGACATTTTTTAACAACTCCGATTCTGATTTTTGATTTGTCAGTTACTATATGTCCTGGTATCAAAAGTTATTTCTATTCTGTTGCTGTGTTACAGAAATCTGATGCACCTGATGGTCAAAAGGCCTCAAAAGAGGACTGTGAAAATATGGAGGAGGAACCTTGTTCTGAAAACACTACAGAAACAGATAGGCCCACAAACAGTGATGAGAAAGAGGAGATTCAAGATACAGATATAAAAGATGAAGAGGAGAAGAAGACTGCTGATGAGCAAAAAAATGAAGAAGGGGGAGGTACTGCAGTGAATGACCAGAAGGTGGAGGAAGTTAAAGAAGAAGTGAAGGAAGAGGTCAGAGAAGTGAGTAAGAATGAGGTTAATAGCGAGGAGCAGGCATCTACTAGCAGTGCTGTTGATGATACGACCCAGGACAATAAAGAGCAAAAGGAAGGTCTAACTACACCCTCTGAGGCTAAGAAAGAGGAAGGCAATGATATAGATGAAGAAAAGCAAGAGCAGGCTGGTGGTAATAGGGAGGAAAGCAGCAATGACCACAGTAATGATGCAGCCACAGGGGAGGCACAAAAACAGACAGAAAATAGCAACATCCCTGTTGAGACTCAGTCAAACAACAAGAGAAAAGGAAGTGGAACTACTAGAAGCAGGAGCAGGAACAGTAACCAGCAGGAAGATGTGATAAAATCTAAAGATGAGGCTCACAAAGAGTCTTCCAAACATGACAAGATTAATGGAGAGGTGAACGGAGATGATGGGAAGGTAGGAAGTGAAGCAGAACGGGAAACTAAGAATTCAGCTAGTTGTGACAATGCCTCAGAGGAAAAAGAGAAAGATGATGATATTGCTAACAGCAATCAAGGCAAGAAAAGTAATGACGAAAGAGAAAATGCAACACCAACACTAAAATAAGCATTTGCAGAAAAGAAGAAAGTAAGCAAAAGAGCAGAGACTGCAATTAAAGGAACTATGCTTTCAGGTTATCCTAGATTTTCATAAAGGAAAGTTTATAAGCAAATAAAGTCATTCATTGCTTTTCACTAAATTATACAGACACAGATAAAACAATAAAAGCTACTGTATAGTGATAAATATTTACTTTGCATATGAAATAATATAGGTAACTCTTATGGTGCTTTCTTGTTTCATTAAACAAACTGTAACCACTAAACTGTAGATTTGAGGATGATGAAGCTAACATTTTGTAAACCTGAACCTTGTGAAGTCTGATTTGCATCTAAGTGATCAATATGGTCTGACAATACTGTATTAAGGCTATATCGTTACTGTGTTGTCAGAATGAAAAATCTATTTATTTATTTATTTATCTATGTCCACTATAAAGAAAATAAAACCACAATAAATACATTTAAAAAAAGCGTGGTTTAATAATTTATAAAACTTCATAGCAAGTTGTTTCCTTTTTTCCAGTTAGAATCTACCGATTCTTTGCCACTTGGCCATGTACAAGTATCATTAGTAGCAAAGAAGAAAGTTATTTTATTCCTTCTTGGGGGTTTCTTCTGGTACTTTGGCATATATATAAGCAATTGCCAACTCAATCCTGTCTTTAGAACCTCTTTGAAAACATCTACATGTCCTCAACATGACCTCAACAGACTCATACAGTCATTTACTGTTTCACCAACTAGTTATGATTCATTCCACATGACATCTGAGTAAAAACTCTACAACTACCTATTTCATTCACCATTTATTCAAAGTTTTACCCTTAAGGGAAGTTATATTTACCCTTAGGCAAAAATAAATACTCTAATGCAAAGTATGATCTAATTAGATTTCTTTCATAGCCTCACCATTCTCTTGTGCCTATACCTGTTCAAATTGAGATTTATGCAGTCAGTGTGTCTATGAGTCACCATCCCATGGGACAAGAGGAGATTGTGTGTGTGAAACTGAGTGTGAGAAAGAAATGGAAAGCAAAGGGGAAAAAACACACAGAAAAGCAGAGGAGGCGGAGGTGGGAGCGGGTGTGAGTTATTTGAACCGACTGGTGGTGGTGATGATGTTCAAGTTGCTATTTCTGGATTCCCCATCAATTCAGTCTTATCGCTTCCCCTGGCCACTTGCTGTTAGTGTACATGTGTGTTTAACTGTGCGTGTGTTTGTGTCTCTGTGTTTGCCTGTGTGGGCGTGTTAATAGGACTTTGTACAGCACTCTGCCTGATTGATTATAAGTCTGCAGGATGTAATGAAAGCCGTGAGGAACACCCTTGAAAGTTGGGGTTAGTTTAAAAGATATAACCTCTTAACACAATAGTTTTCTTCATTTTTTGGTGTATATTAAAACAAAAAACAGTGTACTTGGAAACAACCGTAATTGTTAAAACCCAATTTGACACACTTTTTTCTTACATTCTGGCTAACCTAATGGGCACCCTGTTTGAGTCTTAATCAGGCATAAAGGAAATTAGTTTAAATTGCAAACTCCACCTATGACATACATATTCAAAAAATTTTCATCTGTGGCTCTTTTTCGAGTCCATTCTCATCTCCATACGCAAATGTTGCATGGGTCTGTTGTCTAAAGGAAATTTCAATCGAACGCAACTGGACTTGGTAATTTGTCTTGGAAGACGTTTCACCTCTTATCCAAGAGGCTTCATCAGTTGTTTCATGTTCCCGCACCATTTTAAGGGTTGCCAACCCAAATTGTTCTGCAATAAGCATGTGAATATTCTCATTCATACAGGTCATGATTAGCTCAAGGAAATTTAAACCGACCGCAACTGGACTTGGTAATTTGTCTTGGAAGACGTTTCACCTCATAATCCACAGGCTTATTCCCAGGCTCATGTGTTTGTTGCTTATTTTGGTCAAGCTTTCTGTTGAAGCCCTCTGCCATTTGACAAATATTATTGTATCTTTAGGAAAACAGTAATGCTTCTGTGTTGCACAGTGGCTAAAACACTCTTACTTAGCAAGTGCATGTGCATTTCTTCTCAGCATACCTTGTTCTTTAAAGGTTTGCTAAACTTGTCACATCATTATAGCATGTTCAGTAAAAAAATGCTTCACAATCAGAGGAAGAGAGACTTGCAGCTGTCAAAATAGTATGATGTTACACATACTTACCTCTAAGTAGTAATATATGTTTTGGCTCAAGCTATTGATCGTATATCTTGTTTTTATTTAAAAGAACATTAAAAGACCAACAAGTCTTTCTGAAATGTCCCTATTCTACAAGGTGACTGTCAGGAAACTGATACCACCCTGTTTTGATCTTATGTGCAAAACCTTCACCAAACTCATACCTTTTTTTGTTTGTTTGTACTTACATGTTGTTTCTGGGTTCGAAAACAAACCGTATTTATTTATAGGAAAACACTGATTACAAACTGTAAAAATCTTCCTCCTCCCAGTAACTGCTTAGAGTTCATTGCAGTAATTTAATACCATCTGACTGTTTGACCTTAGCTTCCATGAGTTTTAAAGTTGCATTATTTGTCTTCACATTTTTGTCAAACATGTGAGCCCTGTGCTGTTAGATGTTTTAAAAGTTTGTATAAAGTGAGAAATAGACAGTAAATAGATTCTCAACCCAGTTTTATGTAATTCATGCTGGTCTTAACTTTTTTGCTTCCCTTTTTCCTTATAAAACCATAAAACATCAGGCTTAATGAGTATGTGTTTGTTTAAGCCTAGGCCCTCTTCTCCCACACTCCATCACCTGAGCCAGAAATAGCTGCTCTTCCTGGGTATCAAGCTGTTGGAGGCCCTCTCTACGGCTAAATAATTTTTCTTCACTTTGGCCTGCTGGTGATTTTACATAATGGGAATACTAACATGCTTAACCAACATGCATTAAATACAGTCAAGGAAAAAAAATCTTTAATTTGTACTTCTTTTTTTGAAGTAGATACATTTGTCCATCGCAATAAATTAGATTATATGTATTTGAAAAGTGATTTTATTTCACATATTTATTTCAAAAGTAGAGTTTAGATATTACTATTAATAGAAATGTATGAAAATAGAAAAATATTTCAAATGTTTATTTATGGTCATTTTTGATGATTGTTACTTAGAGCTAATGAAAACCCAACATTTAGTTTATAACAAATGAGAATAACAAATAAAAATTAATGAAGTAAATTACCTTTTTCTTGATATTCTTATTCAGTGAGATGTACAGTATTTGCAGACGTTAAGCAAAACAGCAAATTACAGTTTTTAATGAGCTTGTGATTTTTATTGTCCTTTGAAAAATAAGCATACTGAAGTTACAGTAGACAGCGGTATATCTTGTTATAATCCAATAGATGACATTCTTATTACTTATTGGGATAAGTGACTCTTACATCTGGTTAGATGTATCTGTATAGAGAAAATTAGATAAAAAAATATATAGTTAAAACCAATAAAAAACATATGGTGGTTTAGAATAATTAAAAAAACATACAACAGAACAGCATTTAATAATCAGCACAATCACTGATCAGTTACTAAGTGTCAGACCACATTAGATGGTTTTCACATGAAACTTTTTTAACAGCTCTTATTCTCCTCATATCACCCTGGTTCAGTAAGCCTCGGGAAAACATTTGCTCCACCTTTTTTATTGTCTTTACTAATATGTGTCTTTGGAGGAAAACAACTTAAAATAGTTTTCTCCACTTTTGGGAAAGACTGCAAGTTCCATAAATGATGATAAAAGGTAAACCTTTTATTATGAGGGTGACCAGCCAAGCAATTTAACATTTGATGTTGATAATACCCTGAAGTGCTGCTGCATTTATTTGATAACATGACAATGTAAATGACCTTGACACAATCTTCTGTTCTAGTCTTGTTCTGAAGAGGTAAAGTGCAACCAATCTTTCCTATTAGTCATTTCATCTGTAAGTCAATAGATAAAACAACAACAGTAACAGCAACAAAAACAGAAACAACCTAAATGGAGAATATCACATTTTGGAAATATATTTACATTAACACAATACTAAGGGATTTGCACTATATGTGCTTGTAAAGTCCTGTCAGGTATGAAGAATTAACCTGAATAACCCAATGAAAACAAACACTCTCCTAAGATCTCATAAACATCTCAGATAAAAAAAAAAAAGTCTTATCATATAATCTATTATTTTGCTTGAAATGTGTACGAACAAGTTCAGCTGGATATGACTGGATAATTTCAACTTCTGTAAGAGAAACTATCTTTGGGCATCTATGATTCACAGCAGCTCATCCATTATCGCTGGCAAATGCAATGTCGCTCCTCATTAGGTAGCATAGCATGTCCTCATCATCTCTTAGCCTGTTATGTAACCTGCTCATTATTTTTGTCTCCCTGCAAGCACTTGTTTTATCTTAGTTTTTTTCAAATAAGACCAGACACGGACAGCAGCCAGTGACAATTGTATTTTCAGAATGCTGTAAAATGAGCTCCGACTTTCATGGATACATGTGTTTTTATATGTGAACAATTTTAATAGCGAAAAAGAGGGGGGGTTAGAAATTCATAGCTTTGGGAGATGACACTGCAAGGTTTTTTAACCTTTTGTCAAGCTGTTCTGTGTTACGTGTTTTCTTTTTGTGCAATATAGATTGTTTCTCTGCATCTAAGCTGGGTCTATTGATCCTGTCTGAAGGTTTATTGACGAAAAAGGTTAGAGGAGTAATGACCAAGAAGAAAATTTCAATTTTCTCCCATGAATAGTATTCCAAAGTGAAGTGTTTATGAACTAAAATAATGTCACACTAATTATCATGTTAAAAATCAATCATTACTTTCCATTTCTAACTAAGAAAGAAATGAGCTGTTTTCTTCCCTCTTTATGTGGTTTTACAAAGTGAGAATCACTGTCTAAGACAATACTAAATTGTTTTAGACAGGAAGCTGTTTTTTTAGATTCATTTTCCTCTTTACTATCTGCATGAGGTTGTCCCTGCTTTGTTAGTTTTTGTCATGATGGTTAAATGATGACAGCATAATGTATGTTAACTGTGTAAAATTAGGCTAGGATATTGAATAAAGAGGAGGAAGGAACAACAACTGTCATGTAGGTTGACCTTTTTAAAAGATAAATCGCTCATTTAGATGAACACCCACATGTGCAATCACTCATACACATTCTGCACATTGATCAATCCTGAGCCCAGTTCCGCTATGTGTCTGTCTTTGTTTTGTTTTTTTGCCGTTGATCAGGTCTCTGCCTGTGTGGCCACAGGTTGTATGTTCTGAACTTTGGAGAGAGTTACAGGCACCTTTCCCTCCCCAGGAGTTGGTGGTCTCATTATCGACGAACCTGTGACACAAACAGTTACTGCTGGTTTTCATAAAATAGACAGATATCATGGCTTGAAATATTCATATTCCTCATTCCTTCTATTATATGAGCCAGCTTACCAACTGTGGCATGGAGATCTGCTAGCCGTTCTTTGAACTTGTGCTGCAGGTACAGTTCCTCTTTGGAGTAGCTTTTGGCAAAGGCAGACAGCAGAAGACCCACAGCCATGGAGGTGCCACCCACACAGAACAGCACCGCACCAGTCAGCTTGCAAACATCCAGTGCACGGTTGAAACTGACGGCGTGGCTGTTTAAAAAAAAAAAAAAAGTTTTTACTGAGTTATCTAGGATAATATGTTCATTTTAGTTTTATACATTCCACCAATAAATGTACATTTTAAAAGCTGAACAGGATTATAAAAGCATTTTTTTTTTAGTTTACATGGAAATATATCTCAGTTAAGTTTGTAGTGTAACTTTATTTAATCACACTGAATACAAGTACCATAAAAAGAAAAAGAAAATGTTTTGGTCCTATCATTGATTCTTAAAATAAAGACACCAACCTAAGATCAAAACTGAATGGTAGATCAATGTGGACCTATCTCACACCATAGGACAGATTCATCGGTAGAACATGAACATTGGAACACGCCTTAGCGGTAAACTGTAAAATTTCAATAGTGCACAATTTGTTTCTTTTGCTTTTGATCTTAACTTATTTAAAATCATGTTTTCATTATTAAGCATTTAGGACCTTTAACTTGATCTAGAAATCAGATTTGGTCATCTGAGCATGAAAGTTATTGCAACTCTGATATGTTTAGTTTTTTTTTTTCCAAACAACAAAGGTTTGATCACTTTCTCATCAATTATACATATTTTAAATACCTGTCAACAAAGAGGAGGTCATCTTCACCAAATGCTTCTGTCTTAGTCGGTGTTGCGTAACCCACCAAAACAACAATAAGGCCTGTAATGAGGATCAGTGTACCAAACGTGAGACAGACCTGCATGGAGGGAGAGAAGTCAGGTAATGTTGTCTGATGTAAATGTTACTTTTTTATCCAAGAATGCTTTAATTCAAAGGATATTTACACATCACAAGCCATTGATTTGTTTTTAAAAGCCAAAAATTAATCTCACCTTCCAGATTAAAGAGCTCCACCTGCTTGGCGATCTCTGAATCTGAAAATCTTCATCACGTTCCCAGATGGAACCTGTGCATTCCTCATAGAACTGTAAGGAAGCAGAATGTTTTTTGTGTTTTTCTTTTCTTTTTGCTTTACTTTACTATTAAAAAAATAAAAACTGGAGCCGACATCACATGAAGGTTCTAATTTTATTGTAGGTTTATCTTTTTGGGTCAGGATTTCATATATGCAGTTTTTTTCAATTTACATATTCACTGTATTGTTACCTGGTGGAGGTAGGAGCGGACTCCGTACTGTTGGTAGTTTCCGCCGGCCTGAGCTTGCTCACTATATTCTGACCCACATATCTCTGAGCACGAAGTCATCCTTCACACCTGTCTGCAGGAATGCACACAGACAGACATGGCATGAAGCTTTACAGGCACACTTCCAATAAGACTTCCACAGACACACGAACAAAGAAAGTCTGAAGACAGCTCATCTAGGTTTCAGTCATCCATGAACATACACACAAGCATTCAGGTTGCCAAGTTATGTAACATAGACTGGAGGCATTAGTGCCTCAGTACACTAAGATCAACAAAGCATTCTCCCTGTATGATATTATGAAACAAGCTAAGGTACCTTGACATGCAGAATTATCTTCTTACTCTATTCTTTTATTCTATAATTATAACATCTATTCTCTTTATACCTGCCATAAAAACAAGGATTCGGTGAGTGTGTTGATTTGTTTCTTTGTTCTCATAAAAATATACCTCTTACCGCTAAATTCCACCCCGCCATCTATGGCGCAGCAAAACCGATCCCACTGTAGCGAAAAAGAGCATTTCCACTACGAACGACGAGCAGCGCAGGGCACCGGCCGCCGTTTTGCCCTCCGGCAAAAATAGGATTGAATTGAATTTCGCAGTCAATTTACATAAATAAAAAAGAACAAAAGGATACCGAACATGGGGAACATCCGGTTTTTCAAAATAAATCAGTAAAGACAGACTAGACTTTTCTTTGTATGCAACGCTATATTAATATAATCTCACTTAAATTTATAGATATACAGTGCTCTGCATAAATGAGTACACCCCACTACGTTTGTCAGAAAACCTTTAACTTCCTTTCACAATCAACATTTTGTATGATATATATACTATACTACAAAATACTCCCACAAATGTGGGTCATTGATTGCAAGAAAGATTTGTTCAT
Organism: Apricaphanius iberus; assembly: GCA_028564705.1. NCBI lineage: Eukaryota > Metazoa > Chordata > Actinopteri > Cyprinodontiformes > Aphaniidae > Apricaphanius > Apricaphanius iberus. Next base: position 739,867 of record JAPXFQ010002641.1, on the reverse strand, counting down.
TTGCACACACAAAAAAGTGATTTGCCTAACAAATTCATTCAAACCCATGTTGCAAAAATGAGTACACCCCAATTATAGTCCTAGGAGAAAAGCCACATTTAAGACTACAAACTTCTAATTAACAGGCATTAAACCACAGTTGAGTCTAATGATTCTTTTAAGATGTGTCCAGCAGACAGGTGACAATAAAAGGACATTACTTTACAAAGAAAAGTCCTTCCCATTTCATTCTGTCAGTAATGGCTCCCCATTGAAGAGAAATCTGAGAAAGGAAATCATTTGTTTTCACAAAAAAGGTGAGGGCTACAAGAAGATCAGCAAAGCTTTACATATCGGTGAAAATACTGTAGCAAAAGTGATCAAACAATTTGAGAAAGATGGAAGTGCAACCATCTTACAGAGTCGTCCAGGCCGTCCACCAAAGTTAACATCTCGACAGGACCGTCTTCTGATGAGAATGGTTGAAGAAAATCACCATGGAAGTTCACTGCAGTTAGCTAAAGCATTAGAAAGCCAAACTGGAGTGACCATTTTCTGGGACACCATACGATGCACTCTGCAGAGGAATGGCATGCATGGGTATCGTTCATGAAGGAAGCCTCTCCAAAAGCCCATGCACAAAAAGCATGCCTAGAATTTGCTAGGTCCCATGCTGAAGAAATTTAGACTACTGGGACTCTATAGTCTGGAGTGATGAGACCAAGATCACTGTTTTTGGAACTAATGGTTTAACGATTGTATGGTGTCATAAAGGCGAGGATTTTAAAGAAAAACGCATGGTGCCTACAGTGAAACATGGTGGTTGCAGTGTCCTTATATGAGGCTGCTGGTGTTGGGGAGCAGCATTTCATTGATGGTATCATGAACTCAACAATGTATTGCTCTGTATCTAAGGAGAAGATGGTGCCATCACTCCGTGCTCTTGTCGTCTTGCACTTTTCCAACACGACAATGATCCAAAAACATGCATCTAAAGCTACTGTTGAATTTATGAAGCAGAACAGGGTTAAGGTGATTGAATGGCCAAGTTTTTCTCTTGATCTGAACCCAATCGAACACCTGTGGGGAATTCTGAAGCAACAAGTTGAGAATCCCTCCCCATCCGGCATCCAGGCTCTAAAAAAGGTTATTCTTGAAGAATGGAGAATCGTCTTCCAAGTAGGAATAGTTTTGATCTGACATTCGTATTTCAAATGTGCATGTGTCTATGAGCACCTCTGGGCTCCTCCAGAGTGGAGCTGGGTGGAGGTGGGGCGCATGCAGTATAAATTAACGATGGCAGTGAACCACTGCAAAGTGTGTGGCGGAGCTGAGCGGAGTGCATGTAGTGGAATTTAGGGGTTAGTTTCCTGCTGCAGCAGAAACAAAGCATAAAGAGTGTTGCATACTTTAGATCAGGGATCCATGCCTCAAGGGCCAGTATCCTTCACGTTTTAGACCTTTCTCTGGTTCAACAGACTGGAAACAAATGATGGCTTGTTAGCAAGTCTCTGCAGAACTTTGCCATTCTGAGGAGGAAGTTGGATGATATGAATGAGCTGTGTTGGACCAGAGACACATCTAAAACTGGTAGGGCACCAGCCCTTGAGGCATGGATTTGGAGACCCCTGGTTTAGATCATTCTAACCACTGACCCACCAGTCTATCTATTAGTTGGCCAATTCTCCCTTTATTGAGTCTGATCACTGCTTGGCAGTGACACACGCTCTGATATATGGTTTAATGCAATATTGTCCACCCTCCTTGCTCTGCCATCTTATTATGTTGCAGGGGTTTTAATGTCCCAATGATCCAAGGAGCTAAGTTGTGAGTGAATTTTTGTCCTTGGTAGGGACACCTATGGCAAACTGGTCCTAGGTGAGGGATCAGACAAAGCCAAGCTCAAAAGACCCCTGATGACAAATTCAACAAAATAACTTTGGAACCAGTCTCTTCGAGAGGGGTTTGACTCTCTTTCACTCTGCAATTTCTCCCACTGAGAAGAGCTGAGGAAGGCTGGCCATTTTTGTTGCCAACCATGTTGGAGCTTGTACTTTTTGGTTTACCCCAATGAATGAGAGGGTAGACCTCCCCACCTGACGGTGGGGTTAAGGGTCCTGACAGTTGTTTGCACCTATGCAACAGCATCTGAGATTACCAACCCTTTTTGGAGCCTTAGAAGGGGGTGGTCCTGGGGACTCACTTGTTCTTCTGGGGGATTTCAAAGTTCACTTGGGCAATATCACACAACACCTTTGTGCCTACATTTTCCAGGCAGCTGGTTGGAGCTGTGGCTGCAAGGTGGTTGGTGTCTGTAGGTAACCCTTGAACCCGTTGGTGGACACCAGAGGTGAAGAATGCCGTCAAGCTGAAGAAGGAGTCTTTTAATTCTTTCTGGTTTGTGGGACCCCGGCAGCAGCTGATAGGTACTGACAGACCAAGCAGAGTGCGGCTTGATTGGTGGACGAGGCAAAAACTCTGGCGTGTGAGGATTTCAGTGATGTCATGGAAGATAAATTCCATACGACTTTAAAGGGATTCAGGGGAAGCGGTGCGCCACCAACACTGTTTACAGTGGAGACTGTTTTGCTGACCTTGACTCAGGACATCCTGAGTTGATGGACAGAGCACTTTGAAGAACTCCTTAATTCCATCGGCATGTCTTCCTTTCTTAAAGCGGAGTCTGAGGACTTTGGAGCCGCACGATCAAGAGTTACTGTTTGACATAACTAGTGTTAAAAATCATGGATGATACAATGCTCGTTCAGTGTATTGTGAGTTATCAATAATAGGAACTATATATTGTATTTTTCTATTTGCTAACTGTGTAAATTAAGGACACACCCTCCAAGTGCTTTCTTTTTATTTGTTTTAAATGATAAAGCGTCATATAAAAGTACTGCAACAATTTCAAACAACAAATGAGAAACATGCTGTTTTTCTATGTGTTGTTTTTGTTTTTTTGCCTTCATCTTCTGCATGGTGAGCATAAGTCTCCTCCATTTCCAGTCAGCCCTTATGTCCCCTGGCCTAAAAAAAAAAAAAAAAAAAAAAAAACAGAATAGAAGACAATGGAGCAATAAAAGTTATCTTCTGGTCCGCTTTGTCTTATGTCCTGACATGACATATGTTTTGCCTCAATTTGTATGATAACTAATGTTGTGGTGTTGACTGTGTTTGTCAAGTGATTTGGGATTTATATGACTGTAAAAAAATTGAATTAAAATGCCTAGAAATCAGAAGTTGAATATTTGACGTTAAGGAGCTAATGCTAAACTCGCAATAGTTGGCACTTAAAACACTCACATCATCTTAGAGGGCTTTTACAACAGGTTGGTAAAAAAAAAAAAATTGGGTAGTAGGGCACCCATGGATCTGTGACTTCGGCTTCCCATAGGCAATGTACATTTTTAATTATTTTTTCCACCTTATTTTCTTTGTTCTGATATTTGGCTAAGTTTTATTATTTATTATCGTAAGTTTGACATTAAGTATTGGCTGCTGTGTATGCTAAACCTCTACATATGAAATAAATCAAAAAGCTGATTTTTAAAAATATATTGCAGCAGAAAAATAAATTAACAAAGAATGTGACTTTTATCTTAACTGTAATAATATCCAACATTAAACATTGTCTTAGAATTAAACCTCTGGCTTCTAAATCATCAGGGAAATAACTATATGTAAATAAAGTAGATCTAAATACTTTGGAGCAGGTTTAGAGGAGGATGTGCTTAATATATAAAATAAAAAAATTATTTCAGTTATTCTTACAAAATAAACCACACTAATTGTATATGAAAGGGTTCTGAATGAATTATTTGTCTTATTATTCTAAGAAATCTCCAGATTTATTACAGATTATGAATTTTAAGATTGGATTTGAGTTGAAGAATATCCGATTTCCTTAAACAGACAACATAGATGCATACACTTCTGTTAGTGCAACAGTTATTTTCTGATAAAATAATTATTAATAGCATGCTCATTAAGATGACAACCAAAGTTTGCTAGGTTATGTTACCTATTACTGTTTATTTTAAAGATGCTGTTAACCCGTATGAAACATTTTTCCCCACACAGTTCTAGCAGAACCAAACATATGCACCTACACCAACTTTGAAAACAGAGGGGTGTAACTACAAAGTTAGAAATGATTTTAGAGAAAAGCGAAGAATCAATTCTTTATCTTTAAATAATTTTGAAACAAGTTTCAAACGTTTCAAATAAAACAGTGGTATTACGAAAGTTATCATGCAATTCTTTTTTGAATATAAATATTTTTATTGTACTTGGACACGTTTCTTCCTGTTGAAGTTAAGGTACACAACGTACCAAAAGCTGCAGTTGCAAAAAAAGAAGAAACTTATTAATTCAGATAAAAAAAACGAAACAGTAATAAAACATAAAAAAATTGAAAGCAATTATGTGATATAAAGACGGCTGTTCCGTCCAGTTGTGCAGTTAAGCCGTGTGTAGCCTACCAGATAACCTGGAGCTGTCTGTGGTGCTGAACGCCATTATCATCAAGCAGCTCTGAGCGCAGCAGGAAAACATACAGACGTAATGTGTGACGCCAGACTGAAAACAGACCTCAGCCATTCCCCCCATCGAGGAGATGCAAACAAACACATAACCCGTTTTATCAAATGAACTAGTAAAAGCTGAACTTTGCATCAAAGTAAGTCAGAGAACCGTTTTCTGATCAATTAATTAGACCCGAAGCTAAACCCGTTCGAAGTTCTAGTTCATTTGATTACAGACCAACACCCGCCACTCTTGCGAGGTTAGATCGAGCAAACCGACACGATCTTATCACGAAGTTTGAAGCCGCACTTGCTCAGGAATTTTATCCAAAGTAAAGCCACTACCAGATGTCGGTGAGAATTTGTTACTATGTGCAATCAACACTCCGTGGACAGCATCGTCTAAATCATATTTCAGAATAAATAAATAAAATAAAACAGTTATCTACCTATGCTTAAAACAATTTACATGCAAAACCAAACCATTAAAAAATATCTGTTTACCTTTCATTACCAGCTCGGAGAGGGATCGCTCGCTGCTGTTTCCTCAGCCGGGTCCCATCACTCTACAGTTACCCCCTTCTCTCCCTCCCTTGCTTTCCGTCGATGATTCAGTTTCACGCTGTCTACTGCGCAAGCGTGACCTCCATGACAACACATGATTCATCAGTGAATATAAATAACCAGGCGGGAGGGTTGGGAGGAAAGGCAGATACTTTTATGAATAGATAGATAGATAGATAGATAGATAGATAGATAGATAGATAGATAGATAGATAGATAGATAGATAGATAGATAGATAGACAGACAGACAGACAGACAGACAGACAGATAGATAGATAGATAGATAGATAGATAGATAGATAGATAGATAGATAGATAGATAGATAGATAGATAGATAGATAGATTTTTTATCTTTGACATATGATGTTAGTCAGATACAGATGTAATTAATCATATGTGAGAATTGCACAATAAAGACTACTAATTAGTGCTCAGAAAGATAGCTTGAATTATTTATTTGTTAGGTTTGACAGCAGTACACTACTTACTACCTAATGATACAAACAAACCTGCAGTTTTGAGCCTTGAGCCATGGCAGATCCACCAAAGAACTAAAGAAAACTCTAACAGAAGAAGCAAGGAAAATAAACTTAGCTACAACAGGTGAAAGCTGCTGGAACTTCCCTTCTGGAGGCTTGTTAACCCCTAAGTCACACCAAGTGAATGGATGGACCCGGTGTAAGCCGCAGAGCTGGATGCTGAGCCGAGCCGAGCCAGGTTCTCAATCCCAAAGAAAACACTATCAGAAGAAGTGAGGACAAGGAACTGGGCTGCAAGAGCAGTGGCCCTGGAGCTTCAACACTGTTTACCCCTGATTCACAGCAGGCGAGTCATTTCTGCCCCCTGGTCTGAATCAGGGGTAAGGAAAGTTGCAGCATTTAGAGCAGCTGTATGAACTGCAGCTGCCAGATGCTCATCAGGACCAGGTTGTTCCACCCATTTACAGCACACCTCCTGTGGTTCATCCTGCTCCCTCAGAGAGCAGCAAGACAGGTCAGAAAACATTTCCTTCCCTTCACTGTTGTAAAACATCTTTTCTGTCAGACTTTTGCTAAGTTTATATCAAAGTAGGAGTCACTTATAAAACCCAGTGTTACAGTTTTGTGTGCACAGCAGGTCTGAATGAGTCATTAGAGAAACAGTAAGATGTACTATGGATGCTGAACTAGCCATTTTGATACTGGACAGGTAAGTAATAAATGCCTGTTCCAGGGTTATTTGGACATGACGATGTGATACATTGTCAGTAATACTGATTGATGGTTTATCAACTGAATTGTTTTTAGGACAGTGGTGCTACACCGCAAGCCATGAGAGGGCGACAGAGGGCAAATATCCACAAAATTACGAAGTGTGTCTTTTTGACTGATAAACTTTAAAGGTTTTCAAGCTTTTTGTGGATACATGTCTTAACAAAAAGACAGAAGCAAAGAGAAACAATGAAATACATATTTATTTAATGTTAAAAGTTGCATGATTGCGGCTCCTTGGGGGGCATCCCAAAGTGTTTTCAGGCCAGACAAGAAATATAGTTCTTCCGGCGTCTTCTGGGTCTTCCTCTGGGTCCCCTCCCAGGACGTCCCCAGAACACCTCATCAGGGTGGCGTCTATGAGGCATCCTGACCAAATGCCAAAGCCACCTCAACTGACTCCTCTCTGTGTGGAAATGTAGTGGCTCAACTCTGAGACTCTTGGAAGACTAAACTTTTCACCCTATCTCTAAGGAGGAGCCCATATACCCCTCCTTCGGTCACTACCCAGAGCTCATGACCCAGAGCTACCCATAGATAAGGCTAGGAACGCAGATCAAATGGTAAATCAAGATAATTGCCTTTTGACTCAGCTCTCTCTTCACGACAGACCGATACAGTGCTTGCATCATTGCTCACACCGCTTAAAATTCGGTTATAGATCTCCTGTTCCAGTTTTCCCTCATTCGTGAACAAAACCCACAGATACTTAAACTCTCTCACTTGGGACAGGACCTCACCTTCTTCAAACCCGGCTGTGGACTGCCCCAGCGAAAGCTGTAGATCGTCCTGAGTCAAGGTCAGCAGCACACCATCCCCAGTTTAAAGTTTCACTCTCATTACCTTCATGAGCGTTGAAGACCCGCAGCAGAGCAAGCTGGACCCCCTAAGTGAATGCCCGCCACAAGGCTATCTCCATGCTAAAGAGGGGGGTCCAGTAACCTGTGTCTGAGTGAGGGAACACTGAGTCAATTTGTTGAATTCATCATCAGGGGTCTTTTGGTCCATGTGTGATTTTATCTAAAAATCTGTGGAAGTTTATCTATAATTTTGAGTGGTTGAACTGTGTTTGAAATGTTGTTTTTATGGTTTTATCTGTATTTTTATTTTATCCCTTAATGATTTAAAGGACCTTGAACTTTATTGCTGTTGAAAGTATGGTATACAAATAAATTTGCCTTACCTTGCCTATTAATCAGTCTGATTGTTTAAATAGTAAATAAGTAAATCAAATAAATATCTGTATCACAAGCTTTTCTGTTCACTTTTGATGTACATAATTAACCCTCAACATACATATATTCTTCATTCTTCCTTGTTTATCTTTTGTGGTCAGTTCATTCTATTTAAGGACATCTATATTTGCTAAAATTCTGTCTAAAATCCACAATGGTCATGTGGTGTTAAATGCAGTTGTGAGCATGTTTACAAATAGGTGGTCATCAAAATAATAATTTACAACCATCACAACACATGTCCCTACATTATTACATTTTTACAGATCAATGCACTTCCCTTTACAAAAAAAGGTTCTGCTATCACTCTTCATCAGTGCCTCACTCTTTGAGCGAGCTGAGCTATTCCATGCACAGAGAGATGGTTTCTATGGCAACGTCAAAAGGTCACCTTCAGGAAGTTCTCAGTGAACGTGCACAGAATGCCATTTGGATATTCTGGCTTCCTGTAATGACTGATAACATACCACACCTCATTAGAGAGACAGACTGTGATGAGGTGGGGGGGGATTGGAAAGGATATTAGTCACTGTGCAAGGAAACAATAAAACAGTTACGATGGCAATATAACATACCTATACACTGTGAATATCTGTTTACTCCAGATCTCTTTGACTGCAACATATATCTTAATGCTACATGCTACAAAAGTGAGCGCTGTGGCCCATTTCAATGTAGGCATATAGAACAAAAATAGTACTGTAGTAAAAATCATCCAATTGCAAAATTAAATGAATATGTTAGCAATTTTAGCTGCTTAAATTTTCCTTTTTAGACATTTCTCTTGAACTGAAAATACCTAAACATAACTGACATTTAGGGCAATGACACGACTACATGGCAGGACAATGTGACTTGCATTAACAGGAGTATACATAGAAACTGATTGTAACATTTATTTTTTCATCCCAACCAACATTTTCACAGTAACAGGGGACAAGCAAATACAATTTATAAAAGAAAAATCTGATTAGATTAAAGAACAATATGAAATCACCTAAAGCTTTAAAGTGCATGGACAAGCATTGTGTCATTATGCCATATTAATAAATAGAGGTCTTATTGCTGTTTATATCTTCAGTTTAATTTAATCATATTTAAACTAACAGAAAAAATGTTACTTTGATACACATATACTGTGCTTAGAAGACCTACTGGGGCTTTTATTGATTTTCTTTACTGCGTATGCTGTTTTGTCATTTAAATATTTAAAAAGATTATAAAGATGAAACTTATTATAAACTTATTCCAAATGGTTATCCTCCTTTTTAGGGAGAACAATAGCCACTCATGTGCTTTTCTGGACCATAAGGCTGCTGCCCCTGTGCTTCTCTGCTTTCGTCCTTCTGTGTCAGACAATAATCACAGCTACCTAGGTGTGCTGCAGCCTCCAGGAGCTAACAGTCCCCATGTTGCTGTTATGGCTGAGTGCTGTGAGGTTAGTACTCACCTCACCACTTTTACTGACTTTGCAATTCCAGGTGAAAAACTAGCACACACAGTTACGACAGATATTTACACACCAGCACCCATGCTCCAATACCAGTAATCCACACGGTTGAACATAGGTTCATATTTTCTTAATGCGTTCTGTCTAAATTGATGCAAGATGTAACCCTTCTTTATCTAGGTAAATTAAGCAAATAGAATGCCATGTTCTGATATCTTTTTTTAAACCAACATGTAGGCAGGTAGCTTTTCCATATGGCATGGCTAAAATGTCAGATCAGGACAAATGACAGAAAAATAAAAAAATAGGAGTAAATCAAAATGGAAAATGCAAATTCTGATTGTCTTTTTTTAGGGACACTATATGGGGAAAGTAATACCTTCCCCCTCTCCCACCAACCCCCAACTCCTTTTAAATTAAGAATTAATTCTAAATAAACTTTTTTTTGGATAGCTGGATTAAACTTGACAAGTCATAACCACAATCTTGAGAAAATATTGAAATACATTAGATCTTATAACATGAGTACACTAAAATAGATTAGATACAACACTTTTGACATTTGTCAGTCGGAAAAAAAGGCTGTAAAGCCATGTCTAAAGCTTTGAGGCTCCACAAATGTAGAGAACAACAGTGGTGAATTATCCTAGGAGTGGTAGGCATACAACATTACACCAAGAAAGCATCATTGACCAAACCAGATGCTCAGCACAGAATCCATAAAAAAACCCATCTAAAACTGGTGTTTCATTTCAGTTAAACTTACTGATTTAAGAATATGAATGAGAGTGGTTAAAAAGGGCATCCATTTTGTTTGACAAGCTAAAAGCTTAAAGTGTGACAAAACAGCAGAAGCAGGGGAGAAAAAAAATACTCAAAACAGATAAGAATGTGTTTTTCATACTACTGTGCAATTTTAACTAATACTTATAATCATTAAATCATCCATCCATCTACTGTCAGTACCTGCTGGGGGTTGCAGTGAGGCTAGTGTCTATCTCTAGTGGTTAATGGGGGAGACGCATAGCCTACCCAGATAGGTCATCATTCCATCACAATGCAAAATATAGAGATACAAGATCAAAACAGCATATACACACAAGCTCAAACCTAAGGGCAATTTAGGGTTACCAACAAACCCAACAAGTTATGTTTTTGGAATTTGGGCAGAAGTGATAAGAATAGGAAAATACCAAAAAGGATACAACAGAAGACAGAAATTATAGACACTATAGAAATAAGAAAACGTAACTTAGTCATGTAGCCTAGTGAGGAAACTCCAGAAATAAAATAAGCATTTATAAGGACATGTTCAAAACACCTAAAACAGAAAACATAAAGGTACAAGAAGAAAATATATGGAGTAAAATATAAAAGGAATTATAGAGTAAACATTAGATTGGCGGACAATATATAACTTTGTCATTAACTTTTGTTGATGACCAAACTAGATTTTATTTTATTTTTGTTGTTGTTGTTGTTTGTTTGTTTTTTCACTACAGCTCATCGCATGAACTTTAGTCAAGGAAAACAGAACCTGGCCTGAGAAGCCTAAAGATAACTTCAAATTAACACAACTATGTTCAGTAAGGTGAAATTAGGAAAGATTCATTTTCAAGCCACAAACTTAGAAAAAAAGTGACTGATTAAAACTTTGACAACATCAGCTAAACTTCAACAAGAAAAACATACAACAACAAACCGTGTATTTTTGGGTGTGAAACCACTAAGTATAAAGTTCACTCATTAATCATTCAGAGAGTTCAAACCACTACCTGCTCCAACTAAACCATTGTGTGAACTATTCTTAGTAACAACTCATTGCTAACAAGACTGACCTCTACTGGGCTTGATAGGATATACACAGAGAGAAAAAGCATTTAATTTTTTTAAGCCCTACCCCACACAAGCTATTTAAAGGTAGTAGTAATTTATAACACATTTGTCCCAGATCTGTATTTTTGGAGTATTGAATCAATATAGTTTGTAAAATCATTATTTCCTGTTTTGAAATGTAAAAGGGAATTTATTGTAGCAAGTTTAATATGATATAATTTTAAGATTGTTCATTCTACAGTCTGTTTATTGTGACATTTCTAAAATTCCAAAGAATGTTTGATCAATTATGTACCTGTAATCAGATATACGGTGTGCCACCCTCCCCCTCTTGGTTACATTTTGTGAGGGATTAGAGAAAGGAGCTCCAGCTCCATCTCTCAAATATTACCTTAAGAATTTTTCATCATTTGTCATTGAATTGATTCTTCAGTCATCCTGTCAAACCAGAGCTTGGAGCTTGGACATTCCACTTGGACTTAGACCATTCTTTATTCCATAAATCACTGGCTGCAGGGAGTAAGAATTCAGCATGACCATTATTTTTTGTGGTGTAAAACAAAGATTTCACATGTGAAGCAGCACATACACTGAGCTGTGACATTAAAAAAGCCTTAAATAAGTGTTAGTTTAAAAGAAATGGTAAATATGTTAAATTTCTTTGTGTTTTTATTTTAGCAAAAAAGACACTGGCAAAAAAAAAAAAAAACGTTTTTATGTCAGCCCATGCTATGTTAGCAACAAACCATGAGACTTTTGGCATATTGTTACACCACTGCTCATTACATAGTATGTATAATAGATAGGAGTAAGACCAGAGACCTTTTGTGGTGTCCAAAGCAGTGGAGGCTCGTGGAATTTTCTCCATGGGGGGCTATGAGGATGGCTAGATATTAGGGTTGTGAAACGATAGTTTTTTTTAAAACTAATTAATTAAGGGATAGCTGTGAATTAATCCCGACTAATTAACATTCCTAAATATGACTAAAAAACTACAATTTTTAGAGTAAAGGGACAAATCTAATTGCCACAGCACTTTTTTATCAATGGAGATTAGTAGAATTTTGTTCTTAACTCCCCAATCATATTCACACATTGACTACATACATTCGTACACTGACATATTGATCTTTTAACCAGTTGCTAAGGCAAACAAACTGGCTAAAATGTTCTGTATGTAAAGATGAATGTTTCTTAATCATACTGTATTGGACAACCCAAAGCGTCTTCTTAATAGGTTTATCCTACAGCAACAATAATTTTCAGTCAGATGATGTGTGTAATCTCATATGAAAATAAGAACAAATGAAAGGTAAGGCAGAAATAACCAAAATATATGAATAAACTTAATATTTGGATAGCATCTATCTATCTAATAAACTGTGTTAAGTATCAAAACACTCAGCAGAAAAACTATCCAAATCATCAATCTACACAATAGGAATACATGCTCTTATTGTGAAGTAGCGGCGTCTGCACTACAGCTACTTCCGCTAATCAGTTTGCACTAATTTTAGTCCGAAAACATCACTTAAAAAAATTTTGTGCCCCAAGGCGACCGAAAGAACGAGATCACGGATACAGGCGGCTGAAATGAGTTTCCTCCGCAGGGTGGCTGGGTTCTCCCTTAGAGATAGGGTGAGAAGCTCGGTCATCCGGAGGGGGCTTAGAGTAGAGCCAGGAGCCAGTTGAGGGCGCTCGGGCATCTGGTAAGGATGCCTCCTGGACGCCTCCCTGGTGAGGTGTTCCGGGCACGTCCCACCAGGTGGAGGACCAGAGGAAGACCCAGGGCTCGCTGGAGGGACTATGTCTCCCGGCTTGCCTGGGAGAGCACCTCGGGATTCCTCCCGAGGAGCTGGCCCAAGTGGCCGAGGAGAGGGAAGTCTGGGTCTCCCTGCTTAAGCTACTGCCCCCGCGACCCAACTCCGGAGAAGCGGAAGAAGATGGATGGATGGATTATGCTCCAACTGCTGATACCACTTTTGACTTAGCCCTCACGCATGGTGTTTACATCATAGTTGAAATATTACAAATAAGGTTTAAAATTGTCGCTCCACATAGAGTGATTCTACTGAAATAATTTTGAACAATTTAATTCAATTCAGTTTGGTTTATTTATAAAGTACTGATTCACACCCATGTCATCTCAAGGTAATCTAGTGGAAAAGTAATTTTAATACAAACATTCCAATCAGTGTTAAAGTATTCCATTTAAGAAACCCCAGCAGATTGCATTGAGGCATTGACTGATCACTGTGCCCCATCGATGGAGACTCCAAAAACCGCAGTCTTCTCAGCAGTCCCTCATTCTGAGCAAGTATGCAGCGACAGTGGAGGGGAAACACTCCCCTTTAACAGAAAGAAACCTCCAGGAGAACCTGGCTCAGTACAAGTGGTCATCTGCCATTACCCTCTTGGTGTTTGAGAAGACAGGGCAAAGACACAGAAACAAACAAAAACAAACAAAAGACTGAAGTAAAAGTATATTCCTTAATAATGAAATTAAGAATGTTGATAATAGGACATGAAGGATGTTTAGTTACAGGGAGCACCATCTCAGTCGATGCCCCCTCTCCAGCAGGGCATCATAGTTAATTAGGACACCAGACCAGGAGTAGCTTCTAGAGAGAGAAAAACACATAAAAGAAAGTTCACAGCAGAAGTGACGGCAAAAAGAGAACAACGGGAAAGTAGTAGAAGAGAAAAGTAGCCATTGGTGGTCATTCTGTACTCCAACAGTCTAACCCTATATATCAGCATAACTAAAGAGATAGCTCAGGATGACCTACGTCATACTAACTATAAACATAATCGATGTCTGCCTCACAAACTAAAGCCTAGTTTACACTTTTCCATCTGTCGGAATGTCGGAACAGACAGGAGCAATGGCATTATCCGTCGATGCAAAAGCTGTCTGTCACCAATGCAACAACAGATGGAGTAGAGCCCATTTTTCTAACTATCCGTGTCAGTCAACAGAGAGCGTATGGCTGTGATTGGTCAGCCCAACATCAGCCAGTGATCATTTCACCAGAACGGTGCTCTATAGTTGTTGTAATCAGGAGTCAATTAAACACTTGTGCACCACAGCTTTATATTGCAATGCCACTTTATCCAATATGGTCCTTCTGTGATTTTGAGCACCAGGGGGTGTAGAGAACAAAAAAAAAGACAGCTGTTTTTGTTTATATGGATACTTAGAGTGTTCTATAAGCTCCACTTCTAGTAAAAAGCTTTCCTGTTCAATCCAAACTTACTTTCTGTCGGTCATTACTTCTTGAGGGGTGAATGCATTTACAAGGTGAAGATAATAAACTCTAGTTGACACAGCAATGGTAGGGAGAGCCGCCCGGAAAAGTTAGCACCCTGGTGGAGAATTGTTTTGCAACACTGACACACCAACGGATAAGTATAAAAGGAAAACCTATCCGTCAATACGTCTGCGTCTGGATGCAAAACTGCTGATGGAGAAGTATAAACTATGCTTGAAACTGGGACTTGGTTTCACAGGAGAGGAGCCTGATAACTAAAATGATCTGCATTGCATTCTACTTTTAGAAATTCTAGAAAATACACGTGAACTTGCAGTCTGAGAGCAAAGTGCTCTTTTTGGAACATATGGAACAATCAGATATCTGAAATATGATGGAGCTTGATTATTAAGGAGGATCTGTAAGAAGGAGGATCTTAAATTATATTCTGGATTTAACAGGTAGCCCATGAAGAGAAGCTAAAACAGGGGAAATGTGATTTCTCTTTTCAATATTAGTCAGAACTTTTGCTGCAGTATTTTAGATCAGCTGAAGGCTGATTTACAGAAGAATTACAGTAGTCCAGTCTTGAAGTAACAATTGCAGGGCCATGCAGATAACTTTAGAGGGGTAGGTGCTCAAAGTTCCAAAAGGGGCTCATAGCAAGATTTTAACATGACCAGATAAATAAGCATTTTGTAACCAGCCCAGTAATTCCCCCGGAAAGGGAACAACTTGCATGCAAATTTTTACTTTGGGGTGGAACATCCATTTTAAAATGAAAAAGGCTCAGATGGGCTAACTCTACTTTTCTATAGTAGTGCTAGCTACTCAGAGAGATTCGATTTTTTAAGTCAATAGATAAAATAGATTTATATTTTCAGCATATAGCAATGAGGTACAATATCAATACAACTTCAAATAATTTATACATAAAAATAATGCATATTTATTTGGATAAGTTCAATTGAAATTTCTGCATATATAAATATCTATTTTGGGACATTTTGTTTTTATCGAGTGTGAGATCTGATTCGAGAAGTGAGAGTTAGAGCCTAATGGACGAGAAACAAAAGCATTAACCAGAAACAAAAGTGATTTTAATTTTTTGTTACTTATATAAGGAATTAATTAACAGATCAGAATAAGAAATGGGTGCAACACCTCTTTTCCCAGTGCTTCTAAGAATATGAAAATTTTAATAATTGGAAACAATTGACTCATTTATCATTACATGATCTCCCTGCTGCAGCCAGGTTTCTGTGAGAGAAAACACATTACTTTGATATCATGAATCAAGTCATTTATTAACCAAGTCTTTGATGAGAGAGATCTTATATTCAATAATCAAATTTAATAGTTTTATTTTTATTTTTAGTCAAATTGTTATTCAATATATTTTCATTATTTGCTCAAGTTAGGTTAACTTTTAATCTATTTAATTTTTTCTGTGGGCAAGACACTGTCTCAGTGGGGTAATAGGTGAGTAACAGTACAGAAGCGTCAGAGAGGTGTGTTAAACTACAACCATACATCCTGGTCTGGATCTTGGGTTGTCAGTGTTTTGGAGGATTATATGGCAGAATTCCATAAAGATGTAGATAAGGATAAGGATTGGAGTTTTAACATATTTATTTCAATGGTACCAAGAAAACGGTTCACCACTCCAACATAGCCTCTCTGCCTCTCTCCTGCCAGCTACTGTTGCTGCCTGTGTAAGTGTGTTATATAAGCTTTTCTGTGCAAATACAGCTACCAGGTGGAGACATCCTATCCCGGGCATGCACCAGTATCCACAACCAGTGCAACTCAAAACGGTCGTCTCAACAACAAACGGATTCAGCCAAACTTTTGTTTTTTTCAAGCCTAAGAAGTCCTAGAAACCCCACAACAACAAAAGGTTTTAGCTGTAACCTTACAGGGTTATTTTTTCTCAGGCGAACAACAGAAGAGTTTAGCGCATGCCTCACAACTAAACTCAAAGCTTATTTTTTACGTGAAAAAAAGAAGCCTTGATTATGGATTTATTTGCAACAGTATATTTGCTTTCCCGTTACTGAGTTTCAAAATGTAATATTCTATTTTAACCTTTTAAAGTCTTGTATTATCAGGTTTGAATGTCCCTGTAACAAATTTGCAGTGCAGAGGTATAGCCACATGAATCCACAGCTACTCCTATACATATTGTACTGCATCCAGTAGTTACACTGAAAGGTCATTATTCATCATTCAGTAAGGATTGATTTTAGTTACTGTAATAGTTTCTGTTTTGCTCTGCAGGCAAGACATAATTGATAGCAGGTTCACATGCATTACTCATAGGTGATCACATCGCACATACCTTCTTTCCCTGTGACTCTAAATGCCTTTACCAAACATTGTTGACTATTATGAAAATCTTAAAGGACTTTGGGTTTAGATAGATTTCTAGAGGGATGCCATGCAGTTTTTAAGACTTAGCTAATTATAACAACAATAGATGGCTAAACTGCATAGAATTTTTTTTGTAATATTGTTTAAATTTAAACTTAAACTTCTGAAGAATTAGTCTTAAATTTTAGTTTGTTTCAGACTAACATTTATTTTTGTCAATCAAAATAACAAAAAAGTCATTATATCCAAAATACTGCAGAAAGAGTTAATGATATTAGCAACAATTATCTCCAATTTAACCTATTTTTACTAAAATAAATTATTTAAAGGTTTCATGTGCTTACTGACCAATATCCATTGTATTTTATGTCTCAAAAAATGAGAGACTTTCCCAGTATTTCACTTTGCACTCACATTCTAGAAGTACACACAATTCTAATAGCACCTTCTTCAAATTCCTACCTTGATCCTACAGTTGGTATTGAAACTAGGAAAGCACCCGAAAAGCTCAGACCTCAATCAAGCCAGCTACGTTTATAACTTTTTGAACTATGTTGCTAAGTGAAAGATAAACCATGGCAAAAACATACATCCTAGTTGGCGGTAATTATTCAGGCTCCACTGCTAAATAGGTACAATAACAACATTCAAAGTATTTACTTAGTTATGATAAGCAAATCCCGCCTCTCGCCCGTTGACAGCTGGAGATAGGCACCAGCACCCCCGCGACCCATTAAGGATTAAGCGGTTAAGAAAATGGATGGATGGATGATAAGCAAATTGCAAAACAACAGTTTGAATAGTGAAATACAACTATTACAAGTATTTTAATAAAAACGTTAACAAATCTGTTTTCAGTGTTGCTTCCCAAATCTCAAAATTCTTCCAGGGGGACATTCGGCTGCTGCCAGATGACATGAAAACTCTTGATTTTTTTCTTCAATTCTTAATTGGACTGAAATCTAGAAATCTGGTGTGGTCTTTGTGATTTTAAAAAAAGCCTATGATAAACTTTTCAAAATCTCTCCACTGGTAATGTGACATTATATGTTCACATTGTAACAAACAAATCTGTGAGGTGGAACACGCAGAAAATTAAGAAAGCACTGCATTAAACAAATACATATTTTGTCTCTTTGTCTTTTTAAACGTTCAATTTACTTTCATCGGAGTCTGTCTGCATCCCACTTATTGGCTTGGAGATGTCTGCCAAATCCATTCATCAAAGGTTTCTAAAATCTGTCAGGGGAAATCTTTTGCCCACAGTAAAATTCAGGTGAGCCCACAAACCTTGAAAGAGATTTTTTAACTCTCGCTAATTCTGCCATTAAAAAAAACAAATATAACTTTACCTTCTGCCAAACTATTATTTTATTGATCTTAACATATGCATGAAAAGAACGATTGGGGTATTTGCATGAAGACTGCCTTGTGTCTGACTGATGGAGGGACTCCTAAAGGGGTTTCCTAATTCCTAAGGGTAATAATAAAAAAAAATTAAATAATTGGTTACTCAGACTTTATTAGAACATCTCTTTTATTTTGGTGCTACAGTCCCAGACCCACCCTGGGCCCTTTTAGCCTCTCTTTATTACCTCCTAGATAAGCCTCTGCTCATCCGCACTAAACATTTAGGAATAGTCACTCATTAATCATTCTAGAAACTCAATAGGAGTCTCTGTGTCAGGTGAGAGTGAGAAAGTATTTTTTCTTAGTTTGATCACAGCACAGCATTGAGTCTGTGGATTTTGATGCTGTAACGTTGGTTTCTGTCAGAAGAAAAGCACGAACAGCCTTGATCCGCTGCTGAAGTTACCATCGCGCAGCCGTAATAAAAGGAAACTAGACTTGAAAAGAGTTGAAACAGTTTTTAATCCTAAATAACTCAGACAATTTAAAAAGTAATTGAAAATACAGCTTCTGTCAGTCACATAAAGACTTCTGAAAACTTGCGGCTCGCTGCTGCGCTGTGAGTCACTAATTACAGCTGATTGTTTGCCTCATAGACATATGAATGACGTAGGCGACCTGTTTTGGATTGAAAACAGTGAATTTCGCCAACTTGTGATGGATTTTCATGTCTGGAATGAAGAAACTGTTACATGTATTTAAAATGTAGCATGTGTTATTCTCGATCCTTCTCACCTAAGAAACATGCTAAGAGAAACAGGGAGCGTACATGATATGCACATGTCGCACACCGTCAAATGCCGGGAGAAATTTAGGAGAATGGTGGCCCAGGGAGATTTTCGGGAGGGAGATTGCCATTCCTCCTGGGAAAATCGTGAGGATTGGTAAGTATGAATAGGCCATGCTTCCACAGATGGTCCAGACAGACGTGGTTTTCATGGAGACGAGGGGCTGTGTGTGTGTGTGGTTGTATGTGTGTGAGAGAGAGAGAAAAAGAGAGACACGTGAGTGATAGAAAATCAAAGAAAGAGCAGCGAAAAGAAATGTGGCTGAACAAATACGCTGCGTAAAAAAGAAAAACGAAACGCAAAAGTGACGGACAGTGATGATTTGTTTTACATTTATTTGTTTTGGGTCAGTGCTGAATCTGTAGCAGTCAGAGTTGAATATGTGGCGCACCGCCACAGATTCGTCTATGTGTGAGAAACACTGCAGATCAGCAGCTATGATTACCCAATGGGGTAAATTATTTTGTCCGTGGAATAAAAAAAATCTAAAATATCATGTTAAAAACTTCTGCAACAATCCAACTATTAGATAACGAAAAAAAGGAAAAGTGAGCATTTTCATTCCATGCCGTGCAGGAACCACATCAGGTATTCTAATAATTGTTCGAACATTTGATTCCACCCCCCGTCCCCAAGCACATTCAAATTTGACAGATGAAAATAGATTGTGACCAGATATTTTTGACCATGCCAGTTAAAATAACGGACAAAAAAATGTCTAGCTCTTAAAAGTAAAACATATTCTAGAAAAGATCTCAAGGGCTGAGTTTAAATTGACTTGCTGATTAATTCAAACTGTTCGTAATTTCTTTTTACCTTTGACACACAGTCAAGTTTTAAACTAGAGACAAACCAATATTTTACTGTGCATCAATTTGTGCCTCGATTTAAGAAATTCTTGTCTTTCAATTCTTGTTCATAAATGTGAGGTATTAATAGGATTGCTGTTATATTTAAAACCCAACTAGTACTGACCAGAAATTCCTGCAGCTTCTTCAGTGTTATTGTCAGCCTCCTGGTAGCCTCTGTGCTGTCTTTTTAATTTCACTGTTATTTCATTTAAAGCATTGGACTTTTCTGTATTTTTCTCCTGATTGTAACCTTGGTACCATGGGATAATTGGGATCCTTTATAACCTATCCTCAAACTGTGGCTTTAAAAAACGGATCACATCAAGCAAATGCCACAAAAAACAACTTTGTAGACTAAGCTTTACAAGCAACACTTTTATTATCCATACTTCCAGCAGGTTGCAGCTTGTATGCACACAAAAGGACCCTGCAAGATTTGTTTGTTTTTCTCTTAAATTATAGTTATTAGACACGTCAAAACTGTCCAGAAGCAATTTATTATGTTTGATTTTACAGCTGGTATCTTATATCTCTAGATGTACTGTATCTGTCTATTTGTAAGTATAAAATCATGAATGTACAAATGTACAGACAGGGCAGCTGGTACACAAATGTCACCATGTGGCAACAGCCAATCACATGTGACCTAGCTCTCCAATTACTGAAGCACGCCTGCCAAAAGATTCCCTTTTCTTCACTGGGTTGTATTCTCTGACAACACCCCGGCCTACCACCACCACCACCCAACCAACACACGAACAAACACACACACACACACAAGCAACAACACAAGCGCACGTACATGTGTCTCACCATGGTGCACCTGCCTCCCTGCTCTCCAGGCCAGCTCAACTCCTATCAAAGGAGCTGAGCTCTCTTCTTCCCAAAAGCTAATCCAACACCTGTCTCTAGGCTTTATAGTAGGAATAGAGAGCTGTGCAGAATGTGGGTACGAATGCATTGGCTCAGTGTGAGTATGAGAGACTAGAAAAGTGAGTGTGTTTCTGAGAGACAGGCTGTTTGTGTCTTGAGAGATCAAGAACAAAAAGAAATAGCCTGTGCATGGCTCTTTTGTGTGAGGATTCGAGAACAGACATACAGGGACTACCCAGCAAACCGCATTCTTTTTTAACAGTAATGGAGTATCAAAATACATTTAGGGAATGGTTGTGGTTTTATTTTCCCTGTCATAAAATTAGCAGTAGTGAAAATACCAAGTGAACTCTCCTTTTAGTGTGATTATTGTCCACTGGAACTGTACACCATGTTTTTTTGAATACAATAAATTCAGCTACAGAGAGAACTTTTGTTGTATAATGAAGCAGATTTTAAATGTTACTGTCCATCCTTTCATCTGTTATTAGATGCTCTTTGTTTGTCACATGGTTCAGTAACCATTAAGTTTTTGCCTGGGGGCTCCTTTCTGTCTCATCTTGGGTTGCAGCCCCTCTGAGTCACGTTACTTCCTGTCATAGGGGAACTCAGCTATAATGAGCCCTGACCCATAAGTCTGACAAACATGATGGTATAACGTAAAAAACAGAGCTGATATTATGGTTCTTGTTATTCTGTAAAAAAAAAAACCAAAAAACAGCAACATTTTGCCATCTTTTATGGGCTTTAATTTAACGGGACAACTCACATCAGGACTTCTGAAGATTTGCCTCAAGCAGCAGGGGTCTCTCAAATTGGAAATTGGAGGTGGAATAAATCTAAGATTGCTTCTCCCTTTAGAGCCAAAAAAAGGCCTGCAGGGGAGATATTAGAGGAAAGACTGCAGAGGCAAGTTGGACAGATGGAAAGCAAGAGGATGGAAAAAAACAGGAAAAACCAGAAAAGGATAAGAACACAGAATATGGCGGGATTAAAAGAAAAAGAAGATGTAATAATAATAATAGAGTTTTAAGTACATTAGTGATTCAGGTTTGACATAATTAATTTTACCAGCAAAGAGCAATGCATCAATGAAAAAAAAAACATTTGCAAGTCAGAATGAAGAATGGCCTTGATTTTTCTGCAAGCAATTCAATAGATTTGACTACTGTAAGTCTAGGTCCCAGTAATGTTGCCTTAAATGATATGAAAGGAGAAAAAAAAAGAAGAATTCAAGTGTTGCAACTGATCAGCGGAAGTGCAAAAATCATTGAACATTTTTATTCTCTCCTTCAGGAGCTGTGCAGCCTGAGGTATAAACAAACTTTGCCTCTGCTTAGCGCGTTAACAGAGAAACACACATGCTAAGAGTACATTTTATCGCTTCAAAGTAATGTCAAACAATTTGCATTGCATCTTATTTTCCTTATGCTAACATCAGATGACGGTTATGAAATCTGAAAGACTGTGACCCTGACTGGTGTTATCTATTGAAGGTATTATAATCACATTTTAGCCACATAACACTGTAAATTGTTAAAATGGAAACTAAAACCTTGTTTCCACTGAGTTTCCATTGTAGAAGCATCCTTTACTTTACTTTCACACAACACTGTCATCGATTTGTGGAATGAAAAACATCACGGCTTGCCACAAGCACAAAACATAAACACCTGTGCTGTTGTTTTATCTCACCTCAATGTACATAGAATATTTTTTCTTTAATCATATTTGTTATGTTCATTCCCTGTTCCTTTCTGTTATCTTAGTGCTTCTTACTTATATTCAAAGAGCAGCAAAGCTTTCCTTTTTTTTCTTGCTGACAGTTTTGGCTTTGGGTCTGCAGAACCAGCAGAAGAAGCCATAACAACAGCTGTGGATGCTCAGGAGAAGGCAACAGGAAAGCAAAAACGGTCAGCAAGCAAAAAAGGGGTTAAAAGACGTATGCTGTTCTGTGTATAAAAGTAAGAAACACTGAGATTATAGTATGCTGAATATTTTTGTGTTTGCTGCATGGATCTTACTCAAAACCACTGCACTAATGTTTGTTAAGGAAAGAACCAAAAATAAAGCACCAGCTGCTGTCTTGACTTGTTTATGTTTTATGCATCACGGTTGCTGCTGCACTAATATGACGCTGGGGTACAACCCCGACCGCCCAGTGAGAGTTCAGCTGATGATTAAAATGCTCTCCTTAATACATCAGATCCAACCGGACCAAACGAGGTCCAAGCTGCACTGTTCCCACAGTGGAAACTACGCTTAAAGATCCCCCAGGTGAATATGAATTGGCAAATTATCCCTTGTCAGATAGCTCCAGTCCAGAGCAGAGCCCAAGTTACTGCAGACTAAGGCCCAATATACTTATGTCTCTCTCATGAACATGATACCAAGAAATTCAAACTTTTCCACTTTATACATGGACAAGCCTACAAACGAAAGGGAGAAACATATCTTTCCAGTTAAGAAACATAGCCTGAGACTGACTATCATCCTAGCCGCTTCACACAGAACTGCTCCTGTGCACGCTTGCTGTAATACATTATCTGCAAAAACTAAAGATTATACTTGAACCAAGATGGACGTTTTGACTAGAATGAGGCATCCAATAATTTGTTAACCCTTAAAAGCCACCCAGATACCCGATTCTCCAGCAGAACATGCCACAAAATACTTTGTGAGACATGGTTGAAAGTCTTCTCCTAAACACAATAACCCATGTTGATCAGAGAAGCAATTTTATATGATTCAGAAGTTTTACGAAATTCAAGTCCTAATCCACTATTTGACTGTCAGGACGAAACAACAATGCTCCTCCTGAACCCAAACTTTGACAATCAGTCGCAGTCTCCTTTCCAACACCCTAAAGTAATATAATATAACATAATATAATCAACTGAATGCCTGTTTTAATGTATAAGCCCTGATAAAAAATAATGGCTTAAAACTAGGACATTAATGCAACTTCCTTTGAACAATGTAAAAATGTCTTTCAGCTGTGTTGCTGCTTAAACATTATTTCATTCTCCGTTGCAAATGTTTCTACCATTTCCTAAAGTAATTTCTGAAATCAGCTTCACTTTCTTCTCCCCCCACGTTTCACCTCTCCCCCTACTTAGTACTATTTGTGCTCTGTCTGACAGTGGTCAGGTCAATTGCGAGCACCATGCAGCAGCAGCTGAGAAGGAAAAAAACAAGATGAGGCCACATAATTATTTTTATGTTGTAGATTATTAAAAAAAAACACATAGCAAAGCATCATTCTACCTGCAGTTATTCAATAATTAAGCAGCATTAAACTTCTTTAAATAAATGAAAAACATGAAAACATGATCAATGCAAAAGCAACAAAGACATGAATTATGATCCCATGTTCAGCCTACATCTGCTCTGATACTTCACTCCAGATTTGTACATTTCCTTCATTTTACTGCATTTGTTTCCTTGTTATATTAATTTAAAATGTGTTGTCTTTGTTAGTCTTAATTTCCCACCATGATAGATAAAGCAGATGTGTAGAAATATATGCATGGGAATACTTTGGACAATATTTTAAAAGATTTTTCTGTTGATTATTCCTGATGATGTTTTCCATGTTTGGTATTATTACAGTCATAATAAATATGCATTTCCATGAAGGAAGTATATTCCTCCAGCCCCAAGTTCATAAAAACTTTAACAAAGAAAAATAAAATTCCGTTAAGTTTTTTTAAGAACATCTTAAAAAACATCCAATTAATTGTGAGTTAACTACTGTTTGGACACTCATGGAATTCATTGCAATTAAATATTTTAATCTATTGACATTCTTACTTAAAAACAAGCAAGATCTCTGTTGATTGTGTTTTCCAATTTTATCTAAAATAATGTAAATTCATTGACCCAATAATCATTAAACTAAGTTAATAATAAAAAATAATGTTTTTTTCTTTTTTTCCCTTCCTTTTACAATACTTATACGTAGTTTACTCGCACAAAGATGAAAACGCTTTCCTCATACTCTACATACTTCTACACCTCCCACTAACACACAGGCACACGCAAAAGTAAAGACAGTCAAACACACACAGATACTGTAGGCAAGCTGTTAAAATCATATCAGCAGTCGCTCAGTGGATTAGCATATCTGGGTTAGATAAAGAAGCAGACGATGGTTACTTAACTTTGACTTAGTGTTCCCCATCTGCCTCTTTCTGTCACTTGCTCCTGTTGTCTGACTGCTTTTGTCATTGTATTTCCCCTCTACCAGACTTGCTTTTTAATCTTGCCCTTGCTAGGTCTGTTTCATGAATATCTGTTAATGCCTGTCTTTCCTTCTCTCCCTTTCTGTGCTTTTGTGTTTATTTCCACTCTATTTTTGCAGACATCATCTCAGTTAAAGCATATTTGATCAAATATATATATATATATATATATATATATATATATATATATATATATATATATATATATATTTTATCTTAGTATGCCTACCATGAGGCTTGTGAATAATACTTTCGGGCATTATAATGTCCTGCCTGTCAATACACATCACTGACATTGAAAAGCAAGGACAAACACCCACACACACACACACACACACACGTACACTAAAATTAGGCACTTTAAACACTACATATGCAATAAAAACAAATAATTTACAGACAAGTGACAAGGACATACAAGGACTCAGTTCGATTATCTAGAAATATCATGGCTATTAAGATCAGATAGAAAACTATGAAATATTATGTTTGTTTTTTTTTCTATGTTTTTAAATAAGGAAAATATATAAAAACAGAAAGGTGTAAAAAGGATTCAAAGGATTCATATGTGAAATTCCTATTACTAGCTTTAAGGTTTTAACCCGGATGTTTTACATGATGGAATACTTTAATAATTGCTGTTTTGAATACAACCACAATGCAACAGAATTTCAAGCGGGCTTAACTCTGGCAAGTGACTAGGCCTATCTGAAACAATATTATCTGTTCATCCAAAACTCATTGTTTTACTGGAAGGTAAAGCCCCAAACCAGTCAGAAGTCTTGTTCAACCTTCTTTCAAGATTTTGCTGTATTTAGTGCAGTCCACCAATCAACTCTGAAGAACTTCCTGGGTATAGTGTGTTTAGTGTTTTAGTGTCGTATGAGCAGAGTACATTCTTTCACAGGTTTACCATTTACCTTAATTTGTGGTGAGCTGATCCCAAACAACGGCTTTCTTCTTTCACTTTTTTTTCTCTTTTTTTATAGAAGACCAGGTTTGTGTTTTGCACGATTAATAGGGTTTTCTCAACAGATTCTTCACATGAGCTGTGGAGCTCTGCAGTTCTTACAAAGTTACAGTGGGCATCAGGTTACTTCTTTAAATAATCCTATTTTTGCCGCACCTATCAGTTTAAAATGGTCAGCTGTGTCTTGGTATGTTTGCAGGTGTCCCATATTTTCTTCCATTTTGTAATGGTGCATAGTGTTATGTGATATAACTAAGACTTGGGTGTTGTTTTAATTCTACTTCAATGTTTGTTTCCTGACTTGATTCCTGTGTTCCTTGATCTTTGTGGTTCTGTTTGTTCACTAATGTTTCCTTAAAAATCTCTGAGGCCTTCACAAAATACCTCTACCTGAGATTAAATTACACACAGATGGATTTTTCATGAAGTGAGTTTGATGGTAATCAATTGCACTGTTTTTTAGGGTTTTCAGAGTAAAGAGGTTGAATACAATTCACGCCACACTTTCCAGTATTAGGTGTTTTTTATGAAGAAAAAACATTGTAAAGTATTTATAATTTTATACTACTTCATCATTTTGCAATTCTTTGTCACTATTAGCTTTAAAACAATTTTTTATCTTAAAGTCTTTCTGAATAGAGCTAACCTTTTCCGATTGCTTGATTTTGTTCAGTATTCCAGCTGGAAACCAATTGCCAATGATAATGAAATCAGTCCACATTACATTCTTCAATTTAATCTCTTGCACAATCTGAATAACACTGATCCATGGACATGAATGTACAATTTGAATAAATTGTGGTTCACAATGTCACAGAGATAGATAATCATAAGATTGACCTGGGAGTAATGGTTAAGAACCCAAATGCACTAAAACATATAAATCTCCACTTTGGAGGAAGTTAATGTTTTCATTTGTCAGAGCCTAATGGTGCCATTAGTGCACTCATTGGCATTTGCTGTCCCACAAAATAAATTCATGCATATGGTTGTTCATCCTAAGATGTGAAACTTGTGTACTAGTGTTAACATACATAGGTACACACGCAGATAGCAATGCACTTGAACGTAATCTTCTTGCACTTTATTTTTTTCTGTCCACCCTCACCTGTCAGTGTAATTGAGATCTGCTTGTGGCTGACCACCTAGTCTGTTTTCAAAGAGGGCCCCAGGGTACAACAGTGCAACTGTTACCATGGATGCTGCTTGTTTACAGTAATCCAAACAGATGGCTGTTTATTAAAATGGCTTAACGGCATGCTTTAAAAAAAAAAAAAAAAAAAAAAAAAAGTTAATTTCCTGGCAAATACAAGTGCCGGCTGATTTGCAGTGATACAGTACATTTATAGGATGGCAACTGACTAAAACTGACTCCAACTCATCCATGACTATATTAAATGGTGTGAACATTTACATACATTTGCAATTTATGTATACAGAAACTTGTTCTGAATATTAGTTTTGATTAATATGTACACATGGACTCATTAATATGCAGGTATGCTTTGTTTTAAAAGTATAAAAAAAAGCTTTATTTACCTCCACATGCATAAATACATTAGACTGACAACCAGGAGATAGTAGTTAGGGGAGTCAGAGGGAGATTTATTTTTTTCCTCATTTGCAATTTAATTTGCATGCAAGTTTGCTAAATAAACTATTAAATGGCAAATAATATGAGATGATTTCAGCAATAACTGGTATCATTTCACAACAAATTAAATATGTATTTCACCTATCTCTCTGTACTTCTCATGACCTATGTAATCTTTCCAATTTAAAGATACAGTACCTCACAAGCCTCCCATCCCCACTGTTTTCACTCTCTCTCTTACTTGTTCGTATCCCGTATTTCTAATTTTCCTCAATGACAGATGTCCTACCTGCCTCAGATAATAAGATACCCCCACAGGCCTGCGAGACTCATTCCCCCTGCATCTATCACTCCTGAAGTCACATTACTGCCCTTTACAAGCACTAGGATGTTTTTCTCCCTAATTGTACCCACATACATACCTCACCCACTCCAGTAATAATAAATGGCCTTGTCCTCCATTATGGCCATTAGGGAGCTCATACTGGGAGTAGCACACCGCCCACAGTGAGGAGGTGCCTGCTTTATGCTGGATGCTGTAGCCAAAGCATGGGAAGAATTTTAGCTGCATCCTGGAAAGAACATGCTTTGACTTTGGCATATGCTCTTGTCTTGCTTCATATTTCTTCTTTAAATAAACACGAACAACAACAGGTTGAGCAAAGACAAGACTGACTCTATGGGACCTCAGTGTCTGCAAACCAGAAGTGTGACAAGCTTGCCAAAACCTTAACCCAAAGAGATAGACATACCGAGTCCAGGCAGAAGATGGCACTGTATTCCTATCACATTCGCCAGCCGTGATTTGCACTGTATTTGTCAGATTGGTGAAAATATCTTTATCAAAAAGAAATAATTCCAGGAAACATTTTGAATTAGATCCACAATAGAGTTTCCCTTTTAAGGGTACCCCTTGAATGAAAAAATCTGTGAATTCTGTAAAAACTGAAGCAAATAGTTTTGACAGTTTCTTGAGCAGACTGAAATTTCCACAGAGAGTACAAAGAAATTTTGATGACATTTAGATTGTCCAAATTATTATTTATTTTTTTAGGTAAGGCGTTAATGCCAAATCTGACAAATTTGAGCTTCCCTGCTGCTCTGGCAGTTTGATTCACTCTCTATAACTTTGTTATAAATTTACCTATTAAAACAAATAAGCATTGCATATCCGCTTCACTTCTGTCACACACTGAAGTTTAATTTAAAAAGTGAGTTGTTTGTATAGAATATTTTAAATTTGAATTTGTTTATAAAGTTTGGCTAAATATACAATTTTAACTGTACGAATTGTGTGAAGAATTTAAACTTTACAAATCCGAGTATACAGGGACCATTTGGATTTGGTTTAAGTGAGCTTCATGTGAAGTTTTTTTTTTTTAATGATTTTTGGGCCATAGCGGCCTTTATTTAACAGTGGATAGAATTGTGAATGGGGGGGAGACATGCGGCAATGGTCATCTGAGACAGGACTCAAACCAGGAGCAGCCGCGTTGAGGAATGGGGCCTCCGCACATGGGGCGCCCGCTCTGACCACTACTCCATGCGACGCCCCCTTCATGTGAAGGTATTATCAGCAATATGTATCTTTCCTTTGAATAATGTATAAAGCACTTTAGATTGTTTGTGTATGAAAGGTACTATTTATAAGCTACAATATTTTGATTGGCTGTCAGATTGGAGGGACATTTGGTGTATCGAAGCAGTTCGGGGTTGAAAAAGTGGCAGATATGATGTGTCACAAGATTTTGATAGAGTTAAATGAAATCTTACTTCTGACTTTGCTATATTAGAAATTAAAAACACATGAAAGGTACAGTATTAACTTTTCCTCCATATTTTCCTGGAGAT
Organism: Apricaphanius iberus; assembly: GCA_028564705.1. Taxonomy (NCBI): domain Eukaryota; kingdom Metazoa; phylum Chordata; class Actinopteri; order Cyprinodontiformes; family Aphaniidae; genus Apricaphanius; species Apricaphanius iberus. Next base: position 710,820 of record JAPXFQ010002641.1, on the reverse strand, counting down.
GACTGAGTAGCATCCTTCCGCCTCATTGGTAAGTCAATGAAACCTCCGCTGACTGGTCCTCATCTGAGGGACAGCGATGAAATTTGAACTTTTCTTAACTGTCTGGGCCTGCGTGTGAATGATAAATGCACAAACACAAAATTTCGCATGCACAATTTAAATGGTCAATTGCAGACTGGAGTCGCAGAATGTCTGACTTTGCCTGAAGATTGCAGAGCACTGGTTTTGGTCATGTGTGCAATAAATACGCTTTTGGGCAGTATGTCACACTGCATGTCCATAACATATCCTTCAGGCTGCCATCTAGGTAGTTGTTGGCTTCTAATGCTTGATTGTTAATATTTTTAACTCTTCAAACCTATGGCCATATAATGACTTATCAGCGGATTTAGGAGAACAGTTAAACATAACATCTTTAAAGAACCTCACTTCAAAAAAATCACTCTTTAACAACAAAATAGATACTTTCTGGTAATTTTAATATTTTAATTTTTAATTTTCATTTTAACTCTATTATTGAAACTAATAAAAACTCTGGGCGTTGTCCATTGTTGTCAACAAGCCAACTTTCTTTGTAGTTTCCATGTGTTCATGTTTTACTTCGAATCATTTCATCCTGTTTTTTAGAAGTTTGCCTTTGAGTCTCTCCCTACATGTCTCCTGTATCAATAGACTAATTTACAGATGGTGACAAAAACAGCACGGATATCATTCCAAACACATTCATAAACACCAGCTGTGCTGTTCTTTTAATGGTCAGGAGCCAGAAGTTTAAGGTATGAGAGTCCTGCAGCTAAAAGACTCAAGGATAGATCAATGTCAGTCGTCAGGGGGAATGAAAGTCAGTCTGGTGGAAAAGCAGAAAAGAACGAAGGAGCTTCAGGCGCTGGAAAGTCATATCATAGAGTCGTCAGGGTGGGCTGTGGTGGTTTCAAATCATGAATTCTTTAATGTACTAAGTCCAAATGGTCCCCAGTGTCCTACAATGCCTTGCCTGGGAGTCTGAAAATAATTGAGAACTTGAAGTAAAGCAAAAGGTAGGGAGAAAAAATGCAAGAAGCAAGGATGCAAGGACTGGGCAATGGAAGGGATGAATACATGACAGAAAGAGAGATGTAGTCATTGCTGCTGTACAAAAAAATACCTTACCTTTAGACCTCTACAGCTCTCTTGTGATTGTGGGGCTATCATTTGTTCAGTCCTGCTCCCCTGCATTGCTCATATTCATGATAAAGCTTCAGTGGAAGGTAATCTAGTTGCGTTTCAAGGAAAGGACCACATAAGAACATTTCTTGTTCATATTAGGTCACTAACTGGAATGTCCAATCACCACTCAACTAGATCAATAACTGTCTTGTGGTAAAAATTAAGGCTTGGAAAGTGACACCGAACTATAAAACATGTTGTCTTTGTTCCCCTTCAGCAGTTGTGCAGCTTGCTGGGTCAGTATGTTAGTTATGAGTGACCTTTTATAAAATGATTAATAAACTGATTCTGAGAGTTGCTGTGCAGCTGTACTGTATGTGTTCAAAACTACTGATAAAGTTAAATAAATAAAAATATTGTGAGTGAACAATTTTTATTGAATGATAGATTTTTTAAAATGCGAATGACATTTATATAATGACTGCAGCTACAAAGTTTCTGCAGTAGAAACAGAAACCTAAAACCAAGGTTAAAAACATTGCTTGGGGCAGTGATCCTCGAACAGTGCTCTTTGGGAACCTTGATAATTGCCTCTTTCAGTTTTTCAGCTCAGTGAGTACTGGCCACTAACTCTCTTAGCTGGTTGCATGTTCATTAGAAGTCCTCATTCAGTAGTTAGAAGGGATATGAGGTTTCAGCAAACCCATTAAAGGCCAAATGTCACCAATTTTACTATGTGCACAGCACATAAAATAAGTCATGCATGCCACTGACGTTGAATGCCTTTCTTTTTTTTCTTTTTCTTTTTTTTTTGTAACAAGCAGCCAACAACTATTGCGTGTAAAATACTATCAATGGACTTGAATGGATAATCAATTACCATTTTATTACAGCCTTTGAGACGCATCTCCTTTTTGTTTTGCATATTCCAATCACCAGTGGCTATTATATCAATATAGATTTTTTGACAAAGCTTATACAAAATCATGAACCAAATAATATCCTATGGTCATTATAGTTTGAATGGAAGAAACTGATTGACTCACTGGTTAAGTAGCACTCTCACCCTCGTCCCTAAAGAAAAACAAGGAACACTGTTGTGCTTGTAGTGTTTGAGGTTGACTATGTCCCTGCTATTCCATGGTGTCACTGATATTGCAATATCAACACTCATACACTTGCGTCTAGAGCTCAGCATGAGGGAACAAATAGCCCACATTAGGGTCTCTCAATAAACCTACAAGGGCAGAAAGAAAAAAAAAAAAGTGGGGGACAGGGTTATTGTTAAGATAAATGTGCCTTGAAGCTTTTAGGCAAACAACACAAAGCCAGTGAAAGGGAACACCAATATTTTGATGAGGCATTCTGAATGCTTTGTAGGGGGACTGAATTGCCAAGGGCTAGATGACAAATATGTCTTGGTTTTGGTAGAGAGGATTCCATAGGGCTGTCCTGAGGTGCCATGTGACTTCAACTCTATTCCATTTTTCCATGAAGATGTTTGCTGAGGTTGCTGTCATCTCGTTTGGTCTATACTTAGTTTATGCATACTGTACTTTGTCTAAATTCTTCTTCTCTGAGGGTAACACTTTGGTCTCTTCTTTATTTTCTGCTGCATGTCTTTTATCTCCTATGGAAAGCCGTTGGAGCATTTATTACATATCTTTGATATCAAACTTTAGGTCCATGTACTAGTACACACTTTGTCCTCACTAGTAAGACAATTTGGCACACTAGTATAACGACTAGGGTGCACTAGTATAACGACCGTGTCTTACTTGTAACATTTTTTCCACTACTAGTGCCACTTTTGGCCTACTAGTATGCAATCAACCCTTACTAGTAAACTGCTGTGCAGCACTGGTGACACTACTAGACCTAACTAGTAGGCATGTGTCACGCACTAGTAGCCTCCCGGACCCAACAAGTATCGCCAAAATGCACACTAGTAGCACTAGTACGGCATTTTTGACCTCACTAGTGCTACTTGTAAGATACAAAATGTCCACTAGTACTACTAGTGGGGTGTGTTTCCCTTACTAGTACTACTAGTAACAGTGAGAATGCACACTAGTAGTACTAGTGAACACAAGTAGTACTAGTGAGGAAGTGTTTTACTTTACTAGTACAACCTGTAACAGACAAACACTCTACTACTAGCACAAGTGAGACTTTTATCATATTACAAGAAAAGGCAAACATGTCAACTAGTGAGACATGTTTTACTTTACTAGTGCAACTAGTCAGGGCCAAATGTGCACTAGTAGCACTATTATGTTGCAAAATATCCACTCGTAGTACAAGTACGGGGACTTTTACACCTTACTAGTAGTACTAGTGATGTCAACAATGCTCACTAGTGTTACTAGTGGTATGGTTTTGTTTTTTATTAGTGTAACTAGTTAAAGAAAGTTTGTCTCACTAGTGAGCATCTGAACGTCACGTGTAAAGGCTTTGGCTGTACTAGTGCACAAATGCACAGCTCTAGTTTGCAAATAGCATGCCACTAGTATGCAATTGCACTCTACCAGTGTGTAACTTCACAAAACTAGTAGGACATTTGTGTAACATGTAAGGCATTTCTGCACACTAGTAGGACAACTTTAGTATACTAGTAAGACACTTACATCTTACAAGTGAGGCAGAAGTGTGCACTAGTTGACAATTCTGTACCACTAGTCGTACTAGTGACATCACACATTTCTACTAGTTAACATTTAGTGTTTCATTAGTAACACTAGTTGCAAACATATGTCAACTACTGCACACTACTACCTCACTAGTACGATGTAGCTGTCCTACTAGTATGCCAAAGTTGTCCTACTAGTGTGCAGAAATGCCTAACATGTTACAGAAATGTCCTTCTAGTTGTGTGTAGTCAAGCACTTGTAGTGTGTAATTGCATACAGTACTAGTTGTTTGCTAGTTGCAAACTAGTGATGCACAGATGCGCACTAGTATAGCCATAGCCTTTACATGGGATGCTCAGAAGCTCACTAGTGAGACACATTTCCTTCTACTAGTTACACTAGTAAAACACAAAACCGTGGCACTATTCACACTAGTGAGCATTTTTGATGCAAAAAAGTCCTCCACTAGTGCTACTAGTGAATATCTTGCTACCTACTAGTTCTACTAGTGCACATTTTTGCCCTTACTAGTGGTACTAGTAGACATGTTGCCATCTACTAGTGGTACTAGTAAAATCAAAAAAGTCTCACTAGTGCTACTAGTAGACCTGTTGGTTTTTACTAGTGGTACTAGTAAAACCATAATAGTCTCACTTGTGCTACTAGTGGACAGTCTAGCCTTTACTAGTTAACAAGTCCGTTGCAACATGCCGCCACTAGTGTCACTAGTATGACTAGTGGACTGCATGCAAATGAAGGAGGTGGGACATGGATTGTGATTGGTGGATGTTCAAACTGTATGCTTGGAGCCTTAAAGGGGCAACTCTGCATACCAAAGTGTTAGCAGCAGTCATACTGGAAGATGTTACAACTTTTTTTGCTAACTTACCCTTACGAAACAAAAATATTTTGCAGTACACTATGATTTATATTTAAATGCATTTGGAATTATATTACAATTTATGAGAAACTTCCACGTATATTAAATAATATATAGCAGTATATGGACTAACAAGCTATTAAAATGTACTGAATCATAGATATCAAAATACATTGCTGTGCACACAAGTGATTACATCATATCTATTTTTATTAAGAGAAAATATTTGTAGTAGATGAGCAAGCTTAAGATTATATTTTCATAAACAACATATGAGTTGTGATTAAAATAAAAGCTCCTTACCAAAAAAAATGCACTTAAAACTCAAAACTATGCCATAGCCTCTTAGAGTAACTAGTGCTACTAGTGGCCACTATGTTCGCACTAGTGCTACTAATGTCCTCTAAGCTTAGTGCCACTAGTGGCCTTTAAATTCCCACTAGTGCTACTAGTGGCCTCAACATGCCTACTAGTGCTACTAGTGGCCTCAACATGCCTACTAGTGCTACTAGTGGCCTCAACATGTCTACTAGTGATACTAGTGGCCTTTAACTGCCCACTAGTGCTACTAGTGGCCTTTAACTGCCCAATAGTGCTACTAGTGGCCTTTAAATGCCCACTAGTTCTACTAGTGGCCTCTAAGCTTAGTGCCACTAGTGCTACTAGTGCCCTTTAAATGCCCACTAGTGCTACTAGTGTCCTCTAAGCTTAGTGCCACTAGTGCTACTAGTGGCCTTTAAATGCCCACTAGTGCTACTAGTGGCCTCTAAGCTTGGTGCCACTAGTGGCCTTTAAATTCCTACTAGTGCTACTAGTGGCCTCAACATGCTTACTAGTGCTACTAGTGGCCTCAACATGCCTACTAGTGGCCTCAACATGCCTAATAGTGCTACTAGTGGCCACTATGTTCGCACTAGTGCTACTAGTGGCCTTTAACTGCCCACTAGTGCTACTAGTGGCCTCGATATGCCTACTAGTGCTACTGGTGGCCTTTATATGCACAATAGTGCTACTAGTGGCCTCAACATGCCTACTGGTGCTACTAGTGGCCTCAACATGTCTACTAGTGCTACTAGTGGCCTTTAAATGCCTACTAGTGCTACTAGTGGCCTCAACATACCCACTAGTGCTACTAGTGGCCTTTAAATGCACACTAGTGCTACTAGTGGGTACGGAAATCAAACAAGTTTCCAAAGGATTGTTTTAAGTCTTTAGGACAGTGAATAATTATGAAACATAGGTATGCACTTGAACCTGAATGTCAAATTAATTGTATAATCAACAAATAACCATTGTAGGTTATGTAAAAAGGTAAGACTGCCATTTGTAATTTCATTTTTCTCTTTCCCAAACAGCACTAGCGGATATTTGATGTAGCAACTTGAACTTCCCCATGATGAGACAGTGATGCCTGTGACATAAACATTAATTATATTCCACTCTGAGATATATTAGATTAACTTAATTATCCTTATAATATATGTATAATAGTTATTTTTAATGATATTATTAAATATCAATATTGTTATTGCTAACAACAACAACAGTGAAAGTCAATCAGGCTTTATGGGGTTAAATCTTGTCTGGGTGTGGATTCTTTCTGAAGAGCCAATTGGAAGAAGCTTCAGTGCATGTTTTCCACACCCCCTCATTAGCATTTTTTCAAATTAATTCCACTAGTGCTACTAGTGGACATTTTAGCCCTCACTAGTAGCACTCGTAAGATCCTAAATACGCTACTAGTGCTACTAGTGGTTTCTCTTGCCCTCACAAGTAGTACCAGTAGTATCGAAAAAGTACACTAGTAGTACTAGTGGGTTGTGTTTAAGCTTACAAGTACTAGTAGTAAGGCCCAAAATGTTCACTAGTACTACTTGTGTTCATTTTGGCTTTCACTAGTACTACTAGTGTGCATTCTCACTGTTACTAGTAGTACTAGTAAGGGAAACACACCCCACTAGTAGTACTAGTGGACATTTTGTATCTTACTAGTAGCACTAGTGAGGTCAAAAATGCCTTATTAGTGCTACTAGTGGGCATTTTGGCGATACTAGTTGGGTCCGGGAGGCTACTAGTGCGTGACACATGCCTACTAGTTAGGTCTAGTAGTGTCACCAGTGCTGCACATCAGTTTACTAGTAAGGGTTGATTGCACACTAGTAGGCCAAAAGTGGCACTAGTAGTGGAAAAAATGTTACAAGTAAGACACCGCCGTTATACTAGTGCACCCTAGTCGTTATACTAGTGTGCCAAATTGTCTTACTAGTGAGGACAAAGTGTGTACTAGTAGATGGACCTAAAGTTTGATATCAAAGATATGTAATAAATGCTCAAACGGCTTGTCCATTTTGAAGTGAACTAAAAGTGTAAATAGAGAATTTTTTTTTGATAAACGTCAACTTCTTTATGGAGAAAATAGTTGTGACACTTTGTTGTTGCTTGAAGCCGCCTGTTCCCCCCTGTGCTCCGATATAAAATAATTGTTTTAATAAACGACTGCATACTACAATTACCAATTTCACTCATCCCCTGTCACCTCCTCACCTCATCTGGTCTGTGTGATCACTTCTGAGTTTAAACTGGACTCTTAAGAAAAACAGAAAGGACTGGGAATGAAACACTGAATTAAAAGGCTTTTTGAAGCCGTTGAATAGCAAGAAGCCATCATTTTTTAAAGAACATTACGCCAATTTGGCCACTACCGGACATTGAATACAGAAAAGGACATGTTTTTTTTTTTTTTTAAAGGAAAGGACGGGGAGTGTTGTGCTCATTGTTATAGTCCACTTACCGTTATCAAGGTTAAATGCTCAATATACTGTGACATAAATTTTAGCTCATATCGCCCAGCCCTAGAGTGAATTGAGTTTTAGTTATGTTTAGGGTTAGGTATAGATCAGTAATGTTTAGGGTTAGGAAAAGTGTCTGGGTTAGGCATAAATCCAGTTACTAACATCAATGAAAGTCAATGGATGGTCCTAATATGGGAAGCAATCAGTGATGCCGATAACGCATTACTTGGTAGCGTGTTACTCCTAATATGACCATTTATTAAGTAACGACTAATCCAACACATTAGTATTTCCATACCAGTAATCAAATTAAAGTTACTTGTTCTATCCACTGTGCATTACTATTTTTGTAATTTTCTTAAGCAAAAATATGTTTGGTACATGGCGGCAAAAAATTAGGAAAACAAGCAACAATAGAAGTAAACATGGCTTTACACACCTTCAACAACACTGCTGCTGTATGTCATAATCCAAAACAGCTGATGGAAAGTTGCGTGTGTGTGTCTATGTGTGTCTGTGTGTGTGTGTGACTGGCTATGCATTGTTCAGCTTATTGCACACACATATTTCAAATCAAATCAATAAATCTGAGGCGGGGTGAATATGTTGGGTCATTTTTAGTCTGTAAAGCACTTTCAGTTGTATTGTTTGTATGAAAACGGCTTTATAAAAAAAATGTTTGATTTGATATTTTTGAGATGAACTGTCAACTGAGGTGTTTAAAAAGATTCATGACTTTATCGAAGAGGATCCTTAACCACGTATTGCTATATGAGTTTCTGCAATCAGTCTTAAATGAGAAATGTTATACTGTAAGATAAGCTTTCTCATCGGGTTTGATTTCAACATTTTTTTTTAATTTTTAAAAAATATCTACATGAAAACAGCTCTCTCTAAGACTTCCAAAATACTTAATGCAAGCAAAGAGAACAGGAGAAAGTTAGACGCCAAGTTGTAGACCTTTCTTAAGTGTCCTTCCCTTTTACACTGCAATATTGAAAGGGAACCATACAGCAGTACAGAGAAACACATTGAGGAGGGACAGTTTAAGACATGATGCTATAGTCACACAGAAAGCGGAGTATAAAAACTTTTAGATCACATATATGTCTTTATATATATTATGATATCTTTCTTTTTCTCACTGAAGAGCCTTTCTGCTTTGTTCTAAATGTTTAAATTGTTGCATTCATTTTTGATTTTATAAAAGGGACATATTCTGAATATTTATTTTTTTCCCAATAAGAAATTTAAGGTTAAATTGTGAAAAGTTAAACATTTAAGTTGATGTTTCAGCTGTATTTTTGAGATTCTCTTTGTTTTTGTTGCTTTTTATTGATTACCATGTTTATTACTTTTGGATTTTCTTTGTCTGTTGACTGGAAATGTTTATCCATATTAGTATTTTTTATACTCAGATATCCCATTTTCTTTTAAAAAATAAGTTACATTTTTAATATTTACATTTTAAACTGTGGAAGAACATAAATCAGGTGGTTTTCCACCAGTTTCTCCGACTTTAAATACAGTTGTATAAATGAAAAATATTCAACATTTTGACAAAATGTGCATGCTAAGGCATTCATTGCCACCTTAAAGCTTTTTTAAATTTAGAAAAGCTCACTGAGAACTAGGAATGAATAATTTTGCACAGGGAGATTTATTTTTATTCCACCTTTATAGCTGAATTATTGATATTGGTTTTTGAGAATTTCCTCTCAATGTGCAACATGAATTATCTGTTTATGTACCTAAAGACAAAAAGCAGTAATGTAGAAAACTGCCATCAGTGAATGCAAAGATGCAGTTTGAAAATGTACAGTCAGTTAATGACTTATCCATTCAGCAAGCTTGTCAAAAATAACAAAGCCCCCCATTTACCCTCTGCATCTGCTTAAGTCCCTTTTCTTCCTCCCTCTGCCCCAAGTGGCTCAGAAATCCTACTTTATAGCAGAGAGGTGTCAGAATTTTAAACAGGCCCTGCCTTTATCCCCTGCCTCCCTGAGCTCTTTCCCTTTAATTCCTGGAAGACGAGGCTGTGGTCGCCTTTTAACCCTCACCTGCTCCTCTGCTAGAATAATGTTGGCTTCTTTCTCTATTCTGTGGAAGAGGAAGGTAAGGGTTGATGATGAAGAGAGGAAAGAGAGGCATAAAAGGGAAGAGGACGGAAAAGGGTTCTTACAGACAGAAGAGAAAGATAGAGTTAAGATGGAATGAAAAGGATGTGTGCTCTATGTCTGTGTGTTAAAAAAAAAAGAAAAATGGAAAATCCTGGCAGAGGTACAGACAGGAAACATAGAAAAACAGCAAAGGCTCGGAGTTATATTATTGTCCAGTGGGACGCTGACTAGCCATTTATCACACCTCACTTTGAAAAGAAAATAGGCAGAGACGGTGGTGATTTTTTTCCCCATCTCTTGTCTGACGAACCTGATGACAAAGCACAATCCCTGCACCTAGTAATGTCCCTATTGTGATCCAGAAAAAACTTAACACAAAGCCAAAATAAGAGGGTGTAATTGGCCTATATTTTGGGTAAAACAGGCTGGTTCCTTTGTCCGGACAACAGTAGGCTCTTGGAAACAACATGAATTTGTGGTGCAAATTGTTCTCACTAACACAGAGACTTATTAAAAAGAATATCTGTTTTCGTTATTCTTATTTTGGTTCATTTTTGAATTTACTGTACTCACCACTATTAAAAAAAATCTCTCTAAATCAATTTCTTCACCTTGTAAATGTTGCCTATTACATTGGTAAATATTATTATACCTGGGACTTATTATAAGACTTTTTTTCCCCCTAGGAGCTCCATGCCACTAACTGGAATAAATTTCAAAATGAATTGCCTATAAATGATGTTCTGCTGTATGAATAATTGCCTTCAATTCACTCCCCTTTGAATCAATCTCATGTGTGAAGTCAACACTGTTAATTAGGCCTGTTTTTATGTTCAAGGAACCAGCTGAGCCTGGCTCCTATCTCGTTCTCTCCCTTTTTCTCTCTAGCATTTGTACTTAATTACTGAGGGACTGCTGTCTGCACCAGTGAGGCATAACAAAGAGATGTAATGGCAACAGCCAAACCCCCCAAAAAGAGGATAACTTAATGATTTCTCTCAGTTTGAAGTGTTAAGAGAGTATGGTGGTTAGGATGCAGTATTTAACAAGCACATATTATGTACTATTTGTAAAATATTTTGTATTACAGTTGTTTGGTATGTTCACAACTTCTTATCTGTTAGAAATACTCTGCTCATTAGTATTGCTGATGTTGCAATATTTTTTTGTCTTGCTAATTTATAAGAGATTGTAAAGAGTGTCTATGTTCATTTAACAACTTTTTCTCATCAATTGTGTTCAGGTTTTTAACTCCTGATAGCTAGTGGCAGTACTCGGACTAAAGACTTGTGCATTTTCCCAGAAATCTAAAAGAAAAAGTATGAATGAAAGAAAAAACAAGCACAAAGGAGCTAAAAACAGTTATTGAAGAGTTATAGTATTATAATTAGAAATGCCAAACTCGGGCACTAATGCATATAAAAGACATATGTGATAGCTAGTTCTCCAGCACATATTCAAGGTAACAACGTCAAGCTTTTTATTGCAATTTATCTAGTAAATAGGAGGGAGTCAGAATAATTGTAAAATAGGTGCAGTAGCTTGAATACCTAATATAATGGCATCCTATGTAGAGATTTAAAAAGTGCTTTGTCGCAAGCTAAGTGTGCTACAAATTCCTCAAAATAACTGTTACTGATCAAAACCTTACAATTCTCAAAGCAGAATAGACATGAAAACAAAGAATAAGTGGTGAATTTCAATTTTCTGGGACATCAGTCTTTCTGGATGGTGTGTCAAACTGTCTTTCTTTCTACCCAGGTAGTACCAAACTGTAAATATTTTGTGATTAGCAACCTTATGGTTAATTATCAATAATGTAACAGTGTTGGTAACAAATTAGGTTTCTTCTACCCAACCCTTTTAAGATTAATTAAAATGAAAAAGATTAGACAAATATAAAAATGTAAGTTGGCTATACTATTATTTATTATGAATCATGTGTATAATGGAAATTTTATTTGCATAAAATGAAAAAATAATAATAATATTTATTTATTTTTTATTTTGTTATTAAGTCATCTACATTGGTAGGACTTGAATGTTTTCTTCCTCTTTGACTGGATTATATATTGTTGTTCTTCTGCTTGAAACAAATAAATAAAATCTAATTAAATATGTTCAGAAAATAGCAATGAACAGAACTGTACAACCCCTACCTAACCCATACAGATTTTAAAGAACAGTTATAGATTATTATCATTTATTTGTTATTATTTTAACAGGTTACACCTACATCATGTGTTGTCTTTAGAACTGGTAAGTATTAAAAAAAAATGCTTTTTGACCTCCTCCTAATTCACACATAGGGAATGATGCGCCCTCTGCTGGTGGTGATTAAAACTATGGTACTATATCAAATATGGCATGCTACACATATGGCAGATGGAAATTAAGTTAAAATACTGATTAACAGCCACAATCCAGCACTCTGTTTTTCATTTTCATGCGGCAGAGAAATAACATGGGAGAGACCTTTAGATAATTATTGTGTTGTTGGTTATTGCTTCATTGCTTTGATGTGATATCAGAAGTCATTTTGTTTTGAGGATGCACAAAAAGTAAAATCTGTTCTAAAAGAAAAAAAATTCTAACCTGACAAACTATATGCGGGGGAAAAAAATTATATCGCCATGGCATCTGTAGTAGCTGTAGCATACACTGTGTTGTGTCCTCTTGGTCACGTTTGGGATGTTGTTTTTGTGAAATCTAACATTCAAATAGTATGGAATGTTGGAGATACTCAGTTTCCAATAATGAGAATGTATTTTATGGGTGTTTAAAAAAATCAGCCTCTTCATCTGGGTACTTCCAAAAAGCTCAGTCATGTCTCCTATACTCTGGGGAGAACAAGTATTTGATACACTGCTGATTTTTTAAAGTTTTTCCCCACTTACAAAGCATGTAGAGGTCTGTAATTTGTATCAAAGGTTCTCTTCAACTGTGAGGGACAGAATCTAAAACAAAATGTAGAAAATCACAGTGAATATTTTTTTATTATTATTTCCATTTTATTGCATACATATTTGATACATTAGACAAACAGAGCTCAATATTTGGTACAAAAACTTTTTTTTCAATTACAGAGAGAGATCAGATGTTTTCTGTAGTTCTTCACCAGTTTTTGCACACACTGCAGCAGGAATTTTGGCCCACTTCTACATACTTCTCTTCTCCCGAGCGTTCCGGTTTCAGAGCTGTTGCTGGGCAACATGGACTTTCAGCTCTCTCCAAAGATTTTCTATTGAATTCAGGTCTGAACACTGGCTCCACTCCAGGACCTTGTGATGCTTCCTACGGAGCCACTCCTTAGTTGCCCTGGCTGTGTATTTCAGGTCGTTGTCGTGCTTGAAGACCCAGCCACGACCCACCTTCAATGCTCTTACTGAGGGAAGGAGATTTTTGGCCAGATCTCACAATACATGGCCCCATCAATATGGTGCAGTCTTCCTGTCCCCTTTACAGAAAAGCATCCCCAAAGAATGATGTTTTCAATTCCATGCTTTACAGTTGGGGTGTTGTTCTTAGGGTTGTACTCATCCTCCTTCTTTCTCCAAACACAGTGAGTGGAGTTTATACCAAAAAGCTCCACTTTTGTCTCAGACCACATGACGTTCTCCCATTCCTCCTCTGGTTCATCCAGATGGTCATTGGCAAACTTTAGACAGGCCCTGACATGCGCTGGCCTGAGCAGGGGGACCTTGCGTGCACTGCAGGATTTTAATCCAGCGGCAAAGTGTGTTACTGATGGTATTCTTTGAGACTGTGGTACCAGGTCTCTTCAGGTCATTGTCCAGGTCCTGCTGTGTGGATCATTGATGCCCAACAAGGAGAGATATTGCATGGCACAGACCAAGGAAGATTGACTGTCATCTTGAACTTCTTCCGTTTTCTAATTATTGCACCAAGAGTTGTTTCCTTCTCAACAAGCTGCTTGCCTATGGTCCTGTAGCCCATCCCATCCTTGTGCAGGTCTAGAATTTTATCACTAACGTCCTTGCACAGTTCTCTGGTCTTGGCCATTGTGGAGAGCTTGGAGTTTGTTTGAGTGTGTGGACAGGTGTCTTTTATCCAGGTGAAGTTAATACAGTAGTGAGTGGCGAACAGGAGGGCTTCTTAAAGAAGAACTAACAGGTCTGTGGGAGCCTGAAATCTTACTCGTTGATTGTCGATTAAATACTTATGCCATGCAATAAAATGGAAATCAGTTGTTTTAAAATCATCCATTTTTTTAGATTCTGTCCCTCACAGTTGAAGAGTACCTTTGATACAAATTGCAGACCTCTACATACTTTGTAAGTGGGAATACTTCAAAAACAGCAGTGTATCAAATACTTGTTCTCCCCACTGTGTTTCTAGGAAAAGTAGTCGCTAAATGTTTGTTTTGTTTGACATGATAACATTTATTTATTTTCTTTTTAAGAATAACGGTTTGCTGTGAGAGATATTCAGATTGTGCCATTGAAAAAACATTATATTATCATCCATACGTAATAATTCCTACTGGTTTTAGGGAGGTTGATTTAAAAGTCTCTTTTTTAGAAAAATGTAGTTTGTAAACCTCTTTTAAATTAACATTTTTAGGTTTTCTGGCTTTAAAATATGATCAAAGATGCACTTTAGTGTTATAGATCGTATTTTGCAATGGTGGAAACTGACATTGGACACAAAGATTTGTTTTTTAACTAAATCCATTAACCGGTATTTTAAAGAGGAAATTTGGAGGATTATTTTAGATTTCATTCCACTGCTGTGCATCTTAAAGATTATAACATACTTTTAATTTTGACATCCTCATATTAAGAAGAATTCACAACAAATGCTTGGAAGTTTAAGAAATGTGATGGTTATTTGTACAGATGAAACATGCTGCTCTCTGATGAACATATCATTAGTTGAGGTGAGACAAATGCTTTAATTATAATGATGTAAAGTGAAGGTGTGAAGTGGAAATTTACATAAGGCACAAAATGACACCTACAGTGTGCTGAAAATTGGATTCACACTATATTAGTTGGTTCCATTTGTTGCTCAAAGAGCAGTGAGCGACAGTGTGGATATTGGGTGGCAAGAGAAAAAAAACACACACACACACACACCTCCAAACACCCATTCTCCCACAAACACAAAACGTGAGAAAAAGTTTTACAGGTTCTGACACTTTTGATTACAGTCAACACCCAAGAAATCCATAAGACATGTAACGTGGAAATTATCCATTGATCACAGACACTCTGTCTCAGGTTTTTATATGAGGTGAATTGAATAAGCTTCACCTTTGCTAAGCTTGGCAATACCTGAGGTTATGAAAGAGAGCTCATAATTTAATGGTGCTATTACAGTATAGCTTCAGCAGCAAAAGCAAAGGTAATCATGTAGCTGAATCTTGAGTTTGGCACACTCTGGTCCCAGAAGTCCAGTAGCAATTGCTTATATTTGTTCATCATAGTAATCACATTGATTTTTGAAAGATCACTTGCCTTGTCTTTATTAAATCTGCACTGATCAGTCACAACATTAAAACACTGACAGTTGAAGTAAATAATTGTTATTTTATCTCTCTGTACAGTGTAGTGCTCTATTCAGACATTTATTTACTGGCATTAATATTAATGTTATACACTCACCTAAAGGATTATTAGGAACACCTGTTCAATTTCTCCCTAATGCAATAATCTAATAAACCAATCACATGACAGTTGCTTCAATGCATTTAGGGGTGTGGTTCTGGTCAAGACAATATCCTGAACTCCAAACTGAATGACAGAATGGGAAAGAAAGGTGATTTAAACAATTTTGAGAATGGCATGGTTGTTGGTGCCAGATGGGCCAGTCCGAGTATTTCACAATCTGCTCAGTTACTGGGATTTTCATGCACAACCATTTCTAGGGTTTACAAAGAATGGTATGAAAAGGGAAAAACATCCAGAATGCAGCAGTCCTGTGGGCGAAAATGCCTTGTTAATGCTAGAGGTCAGAGGAGAATGGGCCGAATGATTCAAGCTCATAGAAGAGCAACTTTGACTGAAATAGCCATTCATTACAACTAAGGAATGCAGCAAAGCATTTGTGAAGCCACAACACTTACAACCTTGAGGCAGATGGGCTACAACAGCAGACGACTCCACCGGGCACCACTCATCTCCACTACAAATAGGAAAAAGAGGCTACAATTTGCACGAGCTCACCAAAATTGGACAGTTCAAGACTGGAAAAATGTTGCCTGGTGTGATGAGTCTCTATTTCTGTTGAGACATTCAAATGGTAGAGTCAGAATTTGGCGTAAACAGAATGAGAACATGGATCCATCTTGCTTTGTTACCACTGTGCAGGCTGCTGGTTTTCTTGACACACTTTAGCACCCTTAGTGCCAACTGGGCATAGTTTAAATGCCACGGGCTACCTGAACATTGTTTCTGACCATGTCCATCCCTTCATGACCAGCATATACCCATCCTCTGATGGCTACTTCTAGCAGGATAATGCACCATGTCATGAAGCTTGAATCATTTCAATTGGTTTCTTGAACATGACAATGAGTTCACTGTACCACAATAATCCCCACAGTCACCAGATCTCAACCCGATAGAGCATCTTTGGGATGTGGTGGAACTGGAGCTTCGTGTCCTGGATGTGCATCCCACAAATCTCCATCAACTGCAAGATGCTATCCTATCAATATGGGCCAATATTTCTAAAGAATGTTTTCAGCACCTTGTTGAATCAATGCCACGTAGAATTAAGGCAGTTCTGAAGGCGAAAGGGGGTCAAACACTGTATTAGTATGGTGTTCTTGATAATCTTTCAGGTGAGTGTATTGTTGCATTGTTTTAGACCATGCATACCTATTGACAACACAGTTTGACTGCATCTTTAAGTGGGATAAACATGTTTTGCTACACTGAAAAAGCTGCACAGAAACAACTCATGAGAGCAATAAAAATTGCTTTGGGAACTATTAAGCTCCCCAATCAACAGCACCCATTTCAGTTGACATACCATGGGATTGGTAAACCTAGAAGGCCTGTATCACCTGGTATTTAAAATGTATTTATTTATTTACATAGAAGGGGGTTGCATCTGTATTGCTTATGCTTGAATGATTCCTTCACTTTTCTGCAAACTCATGGTGATACAACTCTATTACAAGGAAGGGAACTGTCAATAACAATAATTTCATAAAACCTCACTCCAGAAATACATAGTATCAATTCAAATGTTAGTTAAATAAAAACAATAATGACATCTAAATCAGAATATTATAGCCTAACAAAGTAAAAGTAAAAAAAACAACAGAAAACCAAACATGAGTGAGATATTTTATTATTTTGGATGTACTGCCTTTGGTATGTCTAAAGTATTTTATCCATGGTTCAAACTACAATGTAACTCTACATCTTAAAGGCACGATACCACCTATATCAATAATAGGAATTCCATTGATTTAGCTCAAAAAGTGCTTTCATGTCATTATTGCTAGATGTCAATTGGCGAGAGGCAGGGTACGTTCTGGACAAGTGGTCAGTCTAGTCCATTGCAGGGTAACATTTAGACACCCGCGGGAAACAACCAGGCACACACACAAATGTTAGTTTAAATTTACATATCAACCAAGGATTCCTGTTGTTTTCAGTGTATACGGAAATCCAAGAAGTCAAAGAAAATCTATGTATATTAGGATAGGAAAATTCTATAGTAGGTAGTCCTGGAAAGGCTAATCAACAGTACTATCTAACCCTCCCACAACAACCAATACATTAAATGTTACAGAAATTATCATTTATTAAAATCACTCATTAAATATTCTTCCAGCAATAAAGTCTAGTGTGTATTTACATCTGTGATCATCAAGTAACTGCTCATGGTAGTTTAAAGCAGCAATGATAGAGCACAGTTAATTTAATTCTGACTTTGAAATATTTTTCCCTTTCATTCTTATTGGAAAGGGATTTCAGCTTCTCAGCAGTTAAAACATTCATGTGCCCAATTATTTTCTTTAAGAAGGAATGTTATTCCAAAGTGTTTTTTTTTTTTTCGTTTTCAATTTAGTTCTTCCTTTTGATACCTTTGTTGGGGAAAACTAGCTTATATGGTAGTTATGCTGAGACTGAATAACACAGAGGTGCAATGTATTCAGCAATTAGTTAACTTCTAATGGCAACTGGTTATACTTGATTTTCTTTAAGGAACATTAGTATAAACGGGCTTTAATACATGTACATGCCCCCAGCAATATTTTTGATTGAAAGGTTTTTCCCCACCAAACCTGTTTACTGACCTAACAGCCACTTTTGTTCCCAGCAAAGTTTCCGCATCAGGTTCTAAAAAGAAAATTATTTTCTTAACTCCATTCCAGTTTCTTATGCAGTCATGTTTCTTTCTGTTCAAATGCTACAGTAGAGCTGAAGATCTCGAACCCAACCGGGCTTAATTTCTGTCATTGTCCACGGTCTCTAATAAAGCGCTGCACTGGGCCACTAACATTATTCTGAATCTACCTGTCAAGATGTTACCGGCACACGTCATGATGTGAAAGACTCACTCCTCTCAGATCAAAACAGAAGATATGCTCCAACTGCTGTGCTGCGCTCTCACAGAAAATGCTGAAGTGTAAATGCACTATTATTCCAAGTTTCACGTTGCAGAAGTCTCCTGCATTTATATAGCAGCTCCCTGATGCCCACAAGTCAGATAAAATCTCCTGAAGTCTAGAGGAAGCGGTCAAGAGCGCACACAGAGACGCACCCAGGCGAGTCAGAGTTTTATTCCACAGAATTATTTAAAGCTTCATATAGTTGCAGACTAAACAAAAAGATTATAAATCAACATGCCTTGAAATCATTCTTATTCATTTATTATTTTAACCTTCAGATTACAGGACTACTTGACTGGAATTTCAAACATTTGTCCAGCAAATTTAAAACCTGCTGGTCACGTTGTACGGTGCCAGTTTTTTCTAAAGGAAAAAAGTTGGGCTATAATCGGGTTCTGGCTTTTATAAGTTGTCAATCAAGATATACTCTTCAGGCTCAGGCTGAACTCTCTTAGCCTATATGGTCGGGTCCGCCCGATTACAGCTCTAATGCTACAGCATTCTTTGCAGTAGATTTGTCACATTTTAAAAGCCTGTGAATATTCTCATTCATCCAGGTCATGGTTATCTCAAGATAATGGTTATGTTGGTATCAGGTCATGGTTATCTTGAGATAACCACATTTTAAAAGACTGGTATCCAGCTACAAGGTCCTGCAATGTCACTGGTACCCATTTGTTTGGTGGATTTTTATAGTAGCACAATTTAATTGCTTTCTTTACAGCGTACTAATGTGCATTTTGTTCCGGGTCCTAAATGATTGGAGGCAATTGTCAATCTCCTCCTGTCATGTATCCCGTGCTTGCCAAATTTATGTCTGGTTATAATAATTTTCTCATCCAGAAGGAAAAACAACACAAAAAACTGTCCGTAATTATGTTCCTCACTTGGAAACGACACCTGATCAGAGACCTTCAGTGGAGAAAGACGCACCGAGTGGCGCTACAGCGGAGAGACTGTACTGTACTGTACGCACACACAAAAAGTGTGTGGCGAGGAGTTTTACAGCCTTAAAACATAATGATTGTAAAAAATAAAGATGACTTTTTTGCAGATTTCACCTGTTTTGGGTTATTTTTAGAACCCCAAAAATAAATGGGACCATTGTAAGTGAAATTTAATGGGTATGGTTTCTTTGCTGTGGGTGGGTAGCAAGGAACAAAATATTCATGTCATATTTTTGCTTATTTAAGACTCCCAAAAATACTATGTTGACATACTGGATTTGCTATTCTTGGATTTGCTATCGATACTTGCTCTCCCAGCATCCAATAAAAAATCAAAAAGAAAAATAACTATATCCATTAGTGAAATTAAATAATAGTACAGTTAATTGTTAGTCTTTCATTATTTGAATACTGCAGAAGTTTCTCCACACAGAACGGTGTCGGGGTTGCAAAAGGAGCACATTTTATTGTTGCACATTCTTCTGGTGCTAATACATATTATATCCAACATTGTTCTTTGTGCTACGGTGTGGATTTTAATTGTTCTTCCCAACAGACAGCATATTGTTGGTGACGTTTAAAAAGGAAAACAGTTAAACTTATGGCTTTTAACTTGTATTGATTTAATAAAGATATGATTTTCACCACTTTATGCATATTGTAATGGAACGGATGAATACTTAGAGGCTATCCATCCATCCATTTTCCTAACCGCTTAATCCTTAATGGGTCACGGGGGGCTGGTGCCTATCTCCAGCAGTCAACGGGTGAGAGGTGGGATCGCCTGGACAGGTCGCCAGTCCATCACAGGGCAGGACCAACAGGACAAACAACCATGCACACACTCACTCCTAAGGACAATTTACAGTGATCAATTAACCTTATTCCCACTTTTGGAATGTGGGAGGAAGCCAGAGTACCCGGAGGGAACCCACACATGCACGGGGAGAACATGCATACTCCATGCAGAAAGACCCTGGGCTGGGATATGAACCCACAACCTTCTTGCTGCAAGGCAACAGTGCTAGCCACTGCGCCACCGTGCAGTCCACTACTTAGAGGCTAAATAAATATTTAATAACTGTACCCTCAAAACACATTCAAGTTTATAATTATGTCCCCAGCAATTTTGAAAAACAAACAGATGCCCGGGAACTAGCATCATTATCATTTTTATAACAAAACTATGTGCTAGTCACATATAATCCTAAATTGATGGTTGTGGTTGTCAAGTGATAACATGTAAAATAATTCAATAGATATGAAAATATTTGTAAGGCATTACATAGTTTCAGTCCAAACATTCATCTCTGGTTAATAACATAAAATTATATAAGATGTTTTGACTTGATATGGGAGAATTCCATAAAGATGAAGAGAAGGATAAGGATGATTCAGTCTCAGTTAGAGTTTTAATATATTCCCTTCAACAGTACAGAAAGACTTGTTAGGCCAGCGCTCTCTCCCGCTAACATAGTGTGTCTGCCTGCCTGTGACTCCTTGTCTGCCTGTGTGGGTGTTATATCAGAGCTACGCTAGCCATAACAAAATACACAGAGGAGCCCTTCAGTTACACTAGTGCAGATAACAAATCCATGACTCTCCATTGTGGAATATTCCCTGACTGCCTTTACTATTAATTCATAATCACTCAACAGAACTAATCTTGAAATAATTGTCCCACTACAGGTATCATAAATTTAGAAATGATTTATATATGTGTGTATATATATATATATATATATATATATATATATATATATATATCAAATATGTATCAGCAGTGTATCAAGTGCTTGTACTCGCCACTGTGTGTGTATATATATATATACACATTCTCTTTGGAGAGAGATTTCATATATACATATATATTGTCAAAGAAAGTGAGTGATGGTGGATTGAGCAAAGTCATATAGCTGTACAGAAGTGTACACACACCATGCATTCACTAGTTTCACTCATTTTATTCAAACACTTTTTTCATTATTATTACTTATTCTAACAGTGCTTTTATTGGGGAATTCCAAATATTAACATTCAAATAAATGATAGGCATTCTTTTTGTATCTTTTTTTTTTTATTCAAAGTTATAACAACAGAAATAGAGCACTAAGACGTATAGTATGTTGTAAGCTGTAAATCAAATTGAAATCACGATGTCAAATCTATATCAATGATAACGAAGGCCCTGCATATTTATGTTAAAAACAACCAAATTGAAACTTTAGGTTTAGTTGTATAAAGCACATTTTCTTGTGCATTTATCAAAAATTTAACTTTTCTTGCATCTTGAAACAGAAGACTCTGGTATTTCACTGTGATTCTGGATGTACCACAGAGTATCGGTAAAAGTCATCCTTAGGAGGGTATCTTAAGGTAATCATCATCCCTAATGGATCCATAAGCTGATAAATTCAGTAGGGCATTTGCCCTTCAAGCACACAATTTGCTAGCAGCCCTGCTTCTGTTAGGCCTCTCCTAATCTAATGCCAACTGTCTGCCTGTGAAGAAAAATGAAAATATTGTTTGTGAAAAATGAGCGTCAAACCTGTTCTTCCAAAGCCTCCCTGCCAAACCCCCTAGTTCCTCAGCAAAAGCATGGTCAGCAACAGATGCATTTATTAGGCCTGGGTGCGTTTCTTCTGCTTGGCCCACTAAGGAGAAGTAAATACAAGCAATTAAAGATGGAATGATTTAACATGCTCCCTCACAGGCTCATTGTAAAGTGCAGTTTGCGCATGCGGAGTATGCTAAGAACACAACAGGATTAATGACTGTTTTTAACTGAAAACATAATTCAAACTGACCCAGTGTTTTTTTAATTATTCTTATTTATATTCATCTACTTATTGCTAGCTTAGTATATATATAATAGACATAAGTTCCTCAGTTAGTGGTCAACATATTCCTTAAACATTCATAATAAAACTTAATTTTTTTCTGTTTTTTGTTGTTGTTGTTGTTTTACTTTCTATTTTCTAGGCAGAGTATAGCTAGCCTGGCAAGCCATCCTACAGTAGATATCGTATTGTGCGGCCATGACCAATAGACAGCGTGCAGTCCAAGAAGCAGAATGTATGGTTGTCTTTCAAACTGACTCTGCATGCAATTTGACAGCCCTATGACTAATCAGAGCAACAAACAACATGACATACTCATTAACAACGGCAATCGGTCAATGGGGCAGTCTCCAATACACACGTCGGCAAAGCACCAAATACATATTTTTCAGAACAACAGACTTAGGTTTCTATTTCTGCTCATCTCTCAACAAAAATTCAAAGTCTAAATCTTCTAAAGTTGATGCCAAAGCCATTTCAAATTAGTCTTTACTGAGCCTCGGCCATCTTTGTTGTTTTGCTCCATCACAGCTCTGACGTCACTGTAAAAAAAACAAAAAAAGAAAAACAAAAAACCTCTGGTGTAATGGGTCTAAGCACGCCAAACATGTCTCTACAAACATAGAGCACTTAGCTGAGCCAATGGTAGACCTGCTGAGGCCACAATAGAGCATGGCTAGGCCAACCTGCAGAGAAAAAACCTTTTGCTATTGATGTGGTTTGTCAAGATCTCTCGGCCAGAGCAGAGCAGAATTCTATAGGATGTCTAGTGTTGTAGGCTATTTTTTTTCAACCAGTCTTTAACACTGGGGCAAAATGACAAAGATGTTTTAAATGACTAAAACTACAATCTTTTCATTCTTTTTTTTCAGCCTGGCCTTTCATCTAGTTTTAGCTCAGGGTGATCTTACTGAGTTTTCTATTTCAGAATTCCTGAATCTATGTAGATATTACTATTGCATGTTAGATTTTTTTTGTCCTATGATCAACATTAAGTATTCAACCATGTTTTTTCTCTCATGTCAGTTTTGAATATACTTCAGAGAAGAGCATGCAGAAAAAAAAGCACAGATTAGCTACACAGCTATACAGTAGCAGCATATAATCTAACAAACCCACAAGCATCTATTTTGCATTGCATATGCCACAACTAACTGGATTAGTCAGCCACAATTGATTTGGCATGTTATCAAAACCAAACAGCTAATGTCCTCACCACCCAGCCCCACTAACAAATTCTTATTCAGCACCCTCTTTCACCCTGTCTCTCTGAACATCTTGCTTACTACATGTCCATTTTTTCTTCTTTATTTCCTCACTCCCTTATTGATTTTATTTTCACTTTTTCCCACTCCTTCCTTTTCGTAACCTTGTCTCTCATTTTCTTTCATCACAGAATAATTCAGACACATACTATTAAGCTATTTAGCCATGCAAGTTTCATGTTTTGAACCCTCTAATTACCTTCAGACCTCTCTTTGCTCCTTACATACTCCCATCTGCATTCTTTAATCTATTCTTTATGCAAAATTGTTTTGACTGTTAATTTTTGCTGCCTTCATTGACCACTCTCCTCTGTCTCTTTCACATTATCCCACCTTGCTTAACTTCCCTGGCCTACCTCAGTCTCCTCCCCTGACCTTCACCATGACTTTGCTTTCTGTTTTCATCTCTCCATGCCAGTGTGCCACACCATGGTTCTCCTTGCCGTCCATTCATCCATCCTTTATTTCACTCCTCCAGCCAAATCACTCTCCAACAGATGCCGCACTCATTCAGTGGCTTTCCCAAGTGTATAGAAGTGTGCCTCCATGACTGTCTATTGTGCCGGCATAAATATGCACATTTGTGTATGCATGGCTTTGTGTGTGTGAGAGAGCTAGTGTGGGCATTTGGACATGCATGTGTCTCAGTGGAACCAGCCTGGCCAAGGCTAATTGCTGCCTCCTACCTGGTGGTGACAGGCCTAATCAAGGATGATGAGCTCACTTTTGGTTTCTCTCTCTCTCTTCTTCTCACTCGCTTACTCTCGCCTTTTCTATCCCCCATTTTGGCAAAACAATAGACAGCCTCTAGTTACCCATTATGGGTTGTTTTTGGAGAGAGAAAGAGGATAGGAGGATGATGGTGGGGTGGCAAGAGGAAGAAAAAAGGGCAACACTTTTCATTTCAAACTCGATTCTCTTGAGGGGACAGCATGGGAGCAAAAATTGTCCAGAGTGCTTGAGGGGTTGAGGTACGCAGGTTGCAGCACAATGGGCCTATTCACCTCCCCTCAACCACTGAAGGGGCCAAAATGATTTGATGAAAGAATAAATGAATGAATACATTTTGTCAGGATGTTTTGAGGATTTGGTGGGGAGATGCAGTGAAGAAGGTTGTATACCCATTAGTGCACATACAGTATTGTATGTGTGTATGAAAAATTGTGAGAGTAAAGAGTATGACTATCAAACAACTACCTCTTGTTGTGGAAATTACCAAGAATGTAGTCTTTTGGCTATTAATAGTCAAAGGACTGCTTATTGCAGTCAATAAGATTAATAATTTATGGGAAATTATTATTATTCGGGGCACCACCTGGGTTTCCAAGAACGATTATAATAGCCAAAATCTATGTCAGTCTCATAATCTGAAGGAATTAATTATTAACCGTCTATTGCAATATGTGTGTGTTGAATCAAGAATGACAACAGCTACTTTCCAACAATACAATATTTATTTAAAAAAAAGGAAAACATTTTAATCACCAAGCTAGAAAAGAACACACTACTGATTAAAATAAAGAACAGTTAAAATAATAGAACACAAAAAGATGAATATATATAATAAGATGAGAAACCATTAATTCTGATATGATTCTGGAGGAATATGGGTCCTTTAGGAGCCAAGGCTTGATCTGCAGATGCTGGAATCAAACTGAATTAGTGTCATTAATTTTAATTAGTTTAACTAATTTAGCACCACTGATTTACCTCTAAACCAATAAGCAATGTAAGAAAATACAAAATATTTTTTGGATTAAGAAGTGTTATGTTTAAAAAGTAGCTTGATAACAGTAATTAACCTTTGGTGCATGACTTAATTAATGGATTGATTAGGACAGTAAAACAACCCAATTCTCATATTTTGATCGAATAAGAAGAGTTCAAACACGGCTAATGAGATTAGTTTCTGTCTTAAACAATCTATTTTTAAACCCAGTTCTGTTTGAACCATTAATAGCGATCTTTGCTTATGAAACGCCGGTCTAAACTGACACGTGGGCTTGGTTAGCTTTAGCTCTCTGCGACCCACGTGGGGCGTTTAGAGTGGCTCAAATACATTTATTAAAAACTTTTATTCTTTATTACTTTCGCAGGATAAACTCCTTCAATCAGGAACTGCTATCCGTATGCTTTAGAGGACCCGACGCTCCTCAGCGGAACCTTTTCAAAATAAGACTCAGGGACAGAGAGAAACAACACAACCACACAACAGAATTCTGTTTGAGGCAACACACCTGATCAGATGGAGCCAGAACAGAGGACTTTTCTGACTAAATTTCCAAACAGGGCATCCCCCTTTTATTACAGCACCACAACACAGAATCACAGTTGAATACACCCAGTATTTTTTCATAGTTTAGACTCAATGACCCGACCGTCAATAATTCTTGTATCTTCCCTAAAAAGTTTCCCTTATCGTCTTCTAGTCTCGCCCAGCAAAAAGGGAGGGATCCTGTACTGGTACAATAGTTCTCTGTAAAAACAAGTTGTCCTTCACTGTGAAACCAGCTTTGTTCCTTTTTGAAATAATAAGGCAGGTTATATGAAACTACATATAAAAATGTTTACCCAAATATATGTAAAGCAGGTTATACAAAAATGCATATAAAAGTGTTCACAAAGATATGGTATTCCTCAGTAGCTAAAATTATAGGATTTAAAATGACTCTTTGTCAGGAAAAGTCTTTAAAAAAACAAAACAGTTGCTGCACGTCAATGAGGAAAGGGGGAACCTCCAGGGAGTGTTAGCCAGCAGGCTAACAAAGGATCGCTAAATTCCATTCAGTTCAATTCAGTTTATTTATATAGCGCCGTTTCACAACAGATGTCATCTCAAGGCACTTTACAAGAAGAGTTATTACAATACAATGTTTAATTTAGAAATTAGAGAACCACAGAAGATTGCGTCGTGTAATTCTCAGCAATCCCTCACACTGAGCAAGCACGAAGCGACAGTGGAAAGGAAAAACTCCCTTTTAACAGGAAGAAACCTCCGGCAGAACCAGGCTCAGCACAAGCGGTCATCTGCCGAGACAGTCTGTGGTTTGGAGAATACAGAACAGAGACACAGAACAGAGACACAGAAAGAGCAACAGAACTGATGCAGAAGTTTGTTGCAGGACGTGGAGAACTTTCCGTCACTGCAATGCCATCTTAGTCAGTGTCGTCAAGCAGGGCGGGTCTGGAGCACCTACTATAAGAAGAGACTAAAAGAAAGCAGGTTAGCGCTTGAACTGACAGCACATCATGCAGTTGGGGAGAAGTAGGAGAGAAAGTAGGAACAGACTCTAATAATGTCCTCCAACAGCCTAGCCTAAAGCAGCATAGCTACTAACATTAACCTGTCTCCTAGCTACTACGAGACCTAGCTACTAACACTCTCTGCTTGGCTTACATTAATCTATCTCTACCTAGCTACTCTACCTCTTCATATCCCTTCCTAGCTTTTGACACTCTACCTGGCTACTAACATTAACCTATCTCTTCCTAGCTACCTGTCTAACCTGTCTCTAACTACCTATTAACATATCTCTAACTGTAAGCTTTGTCAAAGAGGAAAGTTTTAAGCCTAGTTTTAAAGATATACAAATTGTCTGCTTCACGAACCAACCCTGGGAGCCTGTTCCATAGGAGGGGAGCCTGATAGCTGAAAGATCTGCCACCCATTCTACTTTTAGAAATCCTAGGAACTACCAGTAAACCTGCAGTCTGAGAGCGAAGGGCCCTGTTAGGAACATATGGAACAATCAGGTCTCTTATGTATGATGGAGCTAGATTATTAAGGGCTTTATATGTCAGAAGGAGGATCTTGAATTCTATTCTAGATTTTACTGGGAGCCAGTGAAGAGAAGCTAAAACAGGGGAAATGTGATCTCTTCTTTTAATATTCATCAGAATCCTAGCAGCAGCATTTTGGAATAACTGAAGACTTTTAATTGTTTTCTGTCAACTACCTGATAATAAAGAGTTACAGTAATCCAGTCTTGAAGTAATAAAGGCATGGACTAGTTTTTCAGCATCATTCCTGGACAGGATGTTTCTAATTTTTGCAATATTCCTAAGGTGATAAAAGGAAATCCTAGAGACTTATTTAATGTGACATCTAAATGACCCAGCAGCGGTGGCTTTGGCTTCCTCCTGGCTGGCTGCGTGGCAATCGGCGTCCACCTTTTTAACAGTACCTTTTTGGAGCTCTCCAGTTCGGCATTCACCTCTCATCGGTTCTGTGGCTAACCGATTCTGTTGGCTTGGCTCTTGGCACACGTGGCTTACAGCTCCCAATTTCTCAGCAGTCGGCAGCCTGAAACTCAGAGGGGTCTCACCGGGCTCTGGGGGTAAACAATGTCTTTTTTTTTTAAATGTTCAAGATTCCCCTGGAGTGGTCTTTGGGTTCCTTTGGAGCAAGTTTTTGCCAGAAACTCGGGCCTCTCTCCGCCAGCGAAGGAAGATGGTTTGAGAAGATCTTCTGTTGCTCCCCGGATGGCAGAACGCAGAACAAGCAAAATGGGAGCGGGCTGTATTGATAGACTTCCTTGGTTTACACTTCCTGTGGGGCTAGAGCAGAGTAGTGCCTCCTGATGGCTGTGTGATGGCTGTGTGTGTGTGCCCCAACACTAATGTGGTTCAAAGCTGCTTGAGTTTGATATTATGGTGTATGGCTTGAACAACAACACAAACATCATGCTTGTAAGCATGTGAATATAAAACAGCATAATAAACACCACATGCTGTACAAGTAGGTGCTGTACAACAATACTGTACAATGTTGTACATCTACGTATAGTATGACACCACAAAAAATACCCAATATTAGAAACTTCCTAGTGTTGAACCACTTTTAGTTATTTTGCTTGCCCAAATAATCTTTGAACAAACATTCGCACATACAGAAGTCTAATTATTGCCAATTTTCAACAATCATTGAAAGGGTGCACCAGTTAAAATTTGACTTATCTGTCAGTTAACCCTAAACCCATTTCTATTGTATTGTTGTTGTTTTTTGTTTGTTTTTTTTGGGAGGGGGGTGGCACATACAGTTAAATGGTCTTGGCTTCCTCATATGTTTTGTAATTGTATTGGGTAATGAAGCGTTTTAAACTAAGTAAAATGAGCCCACCCATGTGTAATCCCATTATCTTGAACAGCCTGTGTGCTGCAAAATAGTGTGCGATTCGGTGGCCGAATTTCCCATGCTTACACATGGATGTATTGTCAATCTACAACTCTTGCGCGTTCTTGATTTAACAGGAAGAAGGAAGAGAAAGAATCCAGACTTCAGACGCAGTTAATTAAACGCTATTACTTACTTCGTCGCTAGACCTGTTGCTTGTTGTCATACAGCTGGGGATATGCGCAATGTGCGGTGGCTTGAAAGTACGCTACGTCACTGATTTATTTACTTTTTATGTATGCTCCCGCTGTGGCTAAAGTTACTCGCAGCGCCGGCCGTGACGGTCGCGAGTTTAATTTCTTCAATCTGGCTCCCAGCTCCTTTATATTCCTCCTCCTACTCGACATGTTGGCATGCAGTTGGTTATCAGCTAAACCAAACTGCCATACAATTAGCATCACAATTCTGAGATTGCATATAAATCGCACACACAACTGTAACTATATATTTATATGCAATATATAAAAGATGTGATGCACTGGTGACCTGACCAGGGTGTACTCCGCCTCTCACCTAATGACTGGTGTAGATAGGCACCAAACCCTTTTGTCTTAACTTAACAGATAAATTTTAACTAGTTTTTTAGCTAATAATCGTAGGTTGATTGTTTGGAACAATCATTTCATTTGAGCTGTTGCTTCAATATTTAAAAATAGTGTTTTTTCTTGATGATTGACTAGAACACGCCTTTATTGTCCCACAAAGGAAAATTCAATTGTAAAGCAGCAAAGTGGCAGGAAATAAAAACATGAATTAAGACTCAGAATTGGAAAAGTATAAAAAAACAGAACTTAAGAGCTAAGAATAATTTGTACATTATGGACAGAGTTGCATAAAGCAGTGAACTTTACTATTATTAAAAATAAAAATTAAAACAAAGTGGCATACCCCGATTGGAAAGTACAACAGAGCAGGATACTTTAAAAATATTCAAAGGTGGGGTGGCATGTTTTTCCCA
Source organism: Apricaphanius iberus (assembly GCA_028564705.1). NCBI lineage: Eukaryota > Metazoa > Chordata > Actinopteri > Cyprinodontiformes > Aphaniidae > Apricaphanius > Apricaphanius iberus. Next base: position 681,476 of record JAPXFQ010002641.1, on the reverse strand, counting down.
GGCAGACGGAGCAATTCTGTGGTACAATATAGCTATACTATTATCCATCCATTTTCTTAAACGCTTAATCCTTAATGGGTCGCGAGGGGGCTGGTGCCTATCTCCAGCTGTCAACGGGCGAGAGGCAGGGTGTACCCTGCCTCTCGCCAGTCGCCAGTCCATCACAGGGCCACATAGAGATAGACAGGACAAACAACCATGCACACACTCACACCTAAGGAGCAGAATTAAACAATAAGGACAATTTGGAGAAACCATTTAACCTGACAGTCATGTTTTTGGACTGTGGGAGGAAGACTCGGAGTGAACCCACGCATGCACAGGGAGAACATGCAAACTCCATGCAGAAAGACCCTGGGCCAGAATACGAACCCACAACCTTCTTGCTGCAAGGCAACAGTGCTAACCACTGTGCCACCGTGCAGCCTGCTATACTATTACTGTAAATCAATCTGTAAGTTCAATAAATTATATATAGTACCTATTTGAAATATTTCACGCATAACATGTCATGACTTAATGCCTTGAAATTAGCTGCATGTCCCTTTAAGAGCTTTGGACATTCCCCGAGGAAGCATTATCACAACATCTCGAACCCAACATGTGGAGCGCAGCTGATTGGTTGACTCTAGTCTTCGAGCTGACGGCATTACGTTTTCGGGCTAGCCTCAGGTGGAGCTGGGAACCCTACAGCAGGGAATCCATAAACACTGGCCCCTCGCTGCGTCAGCAGACCCACTTTGAGGAGCCAGTGTCCCGTGTTGGTCCAAGCATCACCCGCCGAGACACCAAGTACGATGCTGAGTGGCTATCCATCTGTCTGCGGTTAGTAAAAGTGTATAATATAATATGTGTGCAGTGCGGGACTTGCTGTATTGGATACAGGCCTGGGTCGGGTTTACTCCTCTAGAGAGGCTCTCCGTGTGAGGAAGCTGTTCATGGCTCACTTCTCGGTGGAGATAGTAGTGCATTTGCAGCGGGGATGCAGCAAAACACCCTCCCCCCAAAATGATGCTGCTATTGCTATCCCTCCCAACTGAAATGGTGATAAGACTTATAGTTAGAGTGGCTTAGGTTATCCAGAGCTGTCTCTGTGGTTATGCCTCTATAGGCTTAGACTGAGAACTTTTATTTAATTCTGCTACTTTTCTGTTCTACTGCTCTCCAGTTGTATTTTATGCTGCAATTTTAACTGTTAACTCTGTTTTTTGTCAGTGTTTTTCTCTCAACAGAAGGTATACTTCGTCTACTATCCTGCTTGGCTACAATGCCATGTTGAACTGGGGCATTGACTAGAAAGATGCTCCAAGTAGCTGCTCGTCCTCCATCTCCTGTAATCAACTTTTTACTTTCTCTATTGGCAACTGTGTCTCAGACAAAATCACCATGATCTGTGGAGTCCCCCAGGGGTTAATCTTGGGACCACTTTTATTCAACTTGTACATGTTTCCATTGGGGCAGATAATTAACAGCAATAATGTGTCTTACCACAACTACACAGATGACACTCAGATCTATGTGACACTAACAGCAGGTGAACATGGGCCTATAGATACACTCTGTCACTGTATTGAACAGATCAGTGTGTGGATGCAAAACAACTTTCTCAAGTTAAACTCAGACAAAACTGAGATCATTGTTTTTGGCCCACAGACACAAAGAGAAAGTGTTATCAGTCATCTTGAGTCTCTGCGTCTTCAACCAAAAAAATCAGGTTAGACATCTAGGTGTAATAATGGACTCTGACCAGAACTTAAACAGCCACATCAAACAACAACAGCGTTTTACCATCTGAAAAACATTGCTTAGATCAGAGAAATAGTGCCAAAACCAGACTTAGAGAGACTTATCCATGCATTTGTCTCCAGCAGGTTAGACTACTGTAACGGCCTGCTCACTGGCCTCTCTAAATGATCTGTTAGACAGCTGCAGTACATCCAGAATGCTGCTGCTCGAGTCCTGACAAAAACCAGGAAATATGACCATATTAGTCCAGTGCTTCGGCCACTGCACCGCTCAGAGAATAGAATTTAAAACAGCTCTGCTTGTGTACAAGTTTTTTCATGGTTTGGCACCAAAGTACATCTCTGACATATGAGAGACATATAAACTATCTTGGGCCCTGAGAACTTCAGGGAGGGGTTTCCTGCTGGTTCCCAGAGTCAACAATAAACACGGTGAGGCTGCATTTCAGTTTCAGGCAGCTAAAATCTGGAACAGTCTTCATGAGCATGTGAGACAAGCCTCAACTCTAACAATGTTTAAATCCAGGCTGAAAACAGTTGTTTTCACCCGTGCATATGACAATTGAAAGTATTTTATCTGCACTCTGGCTTTTTATTGCAATTAATTATTCTTAGGTTTATGTTTTTTCCTGTTTATCTGTTTTCTTAATTTATGCAACTGTGAAGCACTTTGAATTGCCTTGTGTAGGAATTGTGCTCTACAAATAAACTTGCCTTGCCTAATATAGAGAGTACTCTTATATCAGTTTGTTTTGTTATTTCTGTGTTTCTGTTACGTCTTCTCCAATCCCCACTCGGTCTTGGCTGATGGCTGCTCGTACTTAGCCAGGTTTTGCAGGAGGTTTCTGCCTGTTAAAGGGGATATTTCCCTATCCACTATCACTACATGCTTGCTCAGTATAAGGGATTGCTAAGGGATTACTGTGGTTGGAGTCTGTATCACCGGGGGAAAACTGCCAGTCTATGACTCAATGCAATCTGCTGGGATTCCTTAAAATAAAAAACATTTAAACTGATTGGACTGTACTGTACATATGATTGAATTGCAAAGTTATTGGAGATGACAACTGTTGTGATTCGTAGCAAATAATAAACTGAACTGAATTGAGAACTACAGTGCAATCTTTAATCTTCCATTCATCAATAAGAATATTGAAAAAGACATGTTTCAACTGTTAAATTGCTTGCTAACAATGACCAACTGTTTTGATGTTTTTCAGTCCAGTTTCAGTGCCCACCACAGAACTGAGACTATCTTCGTCAAAGTGGTGACTTACATCAGTATAAATACAGACTGTGGCAGGACCAGAGTGCTGGTAAGGTAGTTCTTATATTCTATTGAAATGACTGGGGAGCTGAGTTGGACTCTCGGCTATAGTATTTAGCTGATTTGAGTCTTACCTAAAGAAGAGGGACTTCTTTGCATCAATTCTTCATCAGGACAGGCAAACATCACATTTATGGTGCATCACGGCTCCATGCTTGGGCCCTTCCTATTTAATATCTACATGCACCTGTCACCATAAAGATTAGTTACCATAACGATGCAGATGACACTCAGCTTTACATTACATTGTCACCAGGTGATTTTGAACCCATCCAAATGCTAAGCAAATGCAGTTTTCTCAAGCTGAATAGAAACATGACTGAAGTTATTCTTTTAAGACCAAAAAAGAAAAAAACAAGAGTCAGCACAAAGAGTCAGTTAAAAACGCTGGAAACTGCTGATCAGTTCCGAAATGTAGTTGTAATGATGGACTCTGATCTCAATCTCAATTGTCAAAAAAAGGCAATCACAAGGTCAGCATTCTATCACCTAAATAACATTTGAGGTCCTGTTACGACTAATGTAGCAACAGCAACTTGAAAAACCTGTCCATGCATTTATCAGTAGTCAGTTTTATTACTGCAACAGTGTTCTCATATGTCTGCCAATAAAGCCAATCAGACAGCTATGGCTGACCCAGAATACTGTTACTTGCGTCCTTACTAGAACCAGGAAAGTAGAGCACATCATCTCTGTACTAAAATCATTTACTAGCTTCCAGTAGCTCAGAAAATTGACTTCAGATTACTAGTTTCTAATCATTGAATTAATTATCACCAAATATGCCAAATATCTGTTGTCACTATTCCAACCCCAAAGACCACTCAGATCCCCTACTCAGAATCCCAAGAATCAGAACCAAACATGGAAAGGCAGCTGTCAGTTTCTAAGCTCCTTCTATCTAGGACAAACTTCCAGAGGACTGTAAACATTCTGAAATACTAAGTTCTATTTAATCAAGGCTAAAAACCCATATATTTAAACCAGCCTGTCTCTACTTAACAGTAGTGTCAAGTCAAACTTAGATTTTAAAGGGTAGGAACCACCACAAACTACCTCTTTGCATTTCACAACATATGTCATCTCAAGGCACTTTTCAAGAAAAGTCATTTATATACAATTATACAAAAATTCCTATTAGTAAAAGTTTTCTATTTAAAGAATACAAGCAGATTGCGTTAAGTCAGTGGCGTGAGGTTCTACGGTGAACATGCAGAGTCCAACCACAGCCATTCATCATCAATCCTTCATACTGAGCTAGCATATAGCGACAGTGGAGAGGAAAATCTCCCCTTAAACAGGAAAAAACCTCCAGCAGAACATGGTTCAGAACAGGAAGTCATCTACCACTGTCAGGACAAGGCAGAAACTGTTTGTAGTTCTGATGTTTTTTATTTAAGCAGGATGGTAAGCTCTCAGCTGCAGAACCTGAAAAAGGTGGGAGTAGGAGGCAGATCAGACTTGGCAGGAGGAAAGTCAGACAAGACTTATCTGGAGGGACCTCGGCTGACGTGGAGACAATGATCAGGGAGGAGTTCAGGACTGGCAGACCAGATGAGTGAATGAAGATGTGGTGATAGCTTCTTAAATCTGGAACTTCAGCCAATGGTTTAAGAATAGCACAGGTGGATGTGAGTGAAGTGGATGACTTCCTGACAACCATGACCTTCTGGGTTTTGAGAAGACAGAGCAGAGACACAGAAAGAAAAAAAAAACAAAAAACAAAAAAAAAAAAACGTAATGATATAAGAGTACTTTCTATATAAAAGAAAATAAAACGTTTATAATTGGACATGGAAGGTGTTCAGTCACTGGGAGCATCAGCTGAATCAAAGTTTGCCATCCAAAAGGGTATTGTAGCTGAGCAGGATACCAGACCAGGTGTAGCTTCTATGGAGAGAAAAAGACTGAGAAAAACAAGGTTGACAGCCAAAATAACATCAAAAAACATACATATGGAGAGTAATAGAAGAGTAAAGTAGCAGAGTGAAGAAAAGTCAGACTGCCCTCCAACAGTCTAAGCCTATAGCAGCAAAACTACAGAGATAGCTCGGGATAATCTAAGCCTTTCTAACTATTATGTAAGCAGGAAGATCTTAAACTCTATTCTGGATTTAACAGTGAGCCAATGATGATAAGCTAAAACAGGAGAAATGTGATTTCTCTTTTTAATATACATCAGAGCTTTTTGGATCAACTGAAGGCTATTGATTGCATTTTGTTGACTTCCTGAAAATTAATAATTAGAGTAGTCAAGCTTTGAAGTATCAAATGCATGGACTAGTTCCTCAGCATCGCTCCTGTACAGCATGCTTCTAATTTAAGCAATATTCCAGTGAGTGTTTGCTTTCTGTGACTCAATCACTCGTGCATGCGCACAAAGATGCTCCTAATATTAGCACATGGAGTGACTGCTACATCTATTTGATTGATTGAAAACCCAAGAATAGCCCCTGCCATATGATCGATGCCTATAACCGATAGGCTTAAGTAGGCCTACAGTGGTGTGGCTTAGAATGAAAGCGCCTCTCAGATCTTGGGAATTTTCAGATCACGAAAAACATTTCTTTTTTCTCAAACACTTCAGTATGCTGGAAATCCTGCATAGTGCCGGAGCGCTATCAGGCCTGCAGTTACCATCACAGTTGCAGACATCCAAGAGTCTCAGGTATGAAAAACTGGACAGCACCGGACATGATCCATGCCTACTAGCTAAAGAAACTCACAGGAGTACAACTGAACCAGATCCTAAGAGATGGGAGTCACCCAGAATGGCTAACCGAAGGACGAACAATCCTGATCAGGAAGGATCCCACCAAAGGTGCAGTCCCATCCAACTATTGCCCAATAACCTGTCTCTCCACAACATGGAAGCTCATATAAGGCATCATCTAAGATAAGCAGGCACATGGATCAATAAAAGAGCAAAGCAAAGAAAGGAATTGGTAGAGATACCAGAGGTGCTAAACACCAGCTCCTGGTTGACAGAACGTTGCCCAAGACTGCAACTCCCGAAAGACCAACCTGTGCACTGCCTAGATTAATTACAAGAAAGCCTATGACTCGATGCCACACAAATTGATCAACGAATACTTGAAGCTGTACAATATCAACAGGACTGTTAGAGCATTCAATTTGAACTTGATGAGGTTGTGGAGAACAACCCTTGAGGCCAATGGTAAGCCACTAACACAAGTGTCCATCAAATGTGGCATATACCAAGGTGATGCCGTGTCACCACTGTTGTTCTGCATAGGTCTGAATCCTTTTAGCCAAATTATCAACAAGACTGGTTATGGATACCGCCTCAAGAACGGAGCTACAATCAGCCACATGCTCTACATGGATGACATCAAGCTGTATGCTAAGCGCGAACGGGATGTCATTCGGGCTTGACAAAAATGTAGTAGGATGGTCACAAGCTACCACACTGAAGGGGTCTCACTCACAGAGAGAACAATAGCAGATATTGAGGACAGTTACAAGTACCTGGGAATACTGCAGGCAAATTGCAACCTTGAACAGGCAACATGGGAAGCAGCAACAGCCAAATACCTCCGATGACTGAGGTAAGTCCTAAGAAGCCAGCTCAATGTAAAGAACAAGTCCAAGGCAATACACAGTTACGCCCTGCCAGTGATCAGATACCCTGCGGGAATAATACGTTGCCAAAGAATGAGATACAGACCACAGTATTAAGTCACGAAAGCTCCTCACCATGCATGGTGGGTTCCATCCCGAATCCAGCACCCTGAGACTGTATGCCGACGTAAGGAAGGAGGCAGAGGACTGATGAGCGTAAGAACCATTATCCAGGATGAAACATTGAAGCTCCATAAGTGTACCAAGGACAGGGCTTCAACGGATTACGTACTTAATGAATGCCTAAGACAATGGCAAGATGAGGAGGTCCTGAAGGAGGAACCATTGTGGGAGGACAAGCCCCTACATCGGATGTACCACTGGAACATAACTGAAGTTATGTTCCTGGCTGATCTCAAGAAATCTTACCAATGGCTATTGAGGGCTGGCCTACAGGACACCACAGATGCACTCATCCTGGCAGCACAGGAGCAGGCTCTAAGCATCAGATCGATAGAGGTCCAGATCTACCACACCAGACAAGTCCCAAGGTGTAGGTTGTGCAAAGAGTCCTCTGAGACAATCCAGCACATAACAGCAGGGTGTAAAATGCTGGCAGGGAAAGCATACATGGAACATCATAACCAAGTGGTTGGTATAGTATACAGAAACATCTGTGTGGAATATGGGCTGGAAACCCCAAGGTCAAAGTGGGAGACACCTCCACATGTGGTGGAGTATGACCAAGCAAAGATCCTGTGGGATTTCCTGATCCAGACAGACAGGATGGTAATGGCGAATCAACCGGACATTGTGGTGTCCGGTTGATTCATTGTGGTGTCCATTGTGGTGGTTGATAAAGAGCAGAGGAAAGCTGTTGTGGTGGATGTGGCAATACCAAGTGATGGGAATATCGAAAAGAAGGAACATGAGAAACTTGAGAAATACCAAGGGCTCAGAGTGGAGCTAGAGAAGGATTGGAAGGTGAAGGTGACAGTAGAACCCGAAGTAATCGGAGCACTCGGGGCAGTAACCCCCAAATTTAAGGAATGGCTCCAGCAGATCGCTGGAAGTACCTCAGACATCTCAGTCCAGAAATGTATAGTACTTGGAACGGCATAGATACTGCATAGGACCCTCAAGCTCCCAGGCGCCTGGTAGAGGAGCCAAGCTTAGAATGGGAAACACCGCCCATGGTGGGCGGGAGGGGATTTTTTTTTGTTAGCTCCTTGGTGGAGCTGAAGATGTGAAATTCAACCATCATCTACTGTATATATAGTTCAAGTCTTGTACAGTGCCATGATTCTTAACATAGTTATCTTGCAAGTATTTGAGAATGAATCCTAGTCTGGGGTCTTCTTGAAAGCAAATTACAATTAGGGGTAGAGCCAAGCCAGAATATGGTATTCTAAAAGTACAAATAACGTGTTCTGTACAAATATTTATTTCCAACAAATATTTTATAGAATATTTGAGTTCGGAAGCAAGAAACATTTCTAGAGTCACTGGACGGAAAAGTTTGCTTGCACTTCTCGTATTCTTACAGCACATGATAATAAGAGACAAGGCAGACATTTCACTCCTGTGCAGCACCATCTCTATGATGGTGCATGGGCAATTATCACCGAACACTGACAGCAGCATAACTCAAAGAATAACTATGGAGCACGGAGCACATTTTGAGAATTAAAATGTTTATTTTTAAACAGGAGTGAAGTTGGACGTCTCAGGAAACACCAGGAAGAGGAGTGCACAGGTAAGTGACCACTAGTACTACCGCTAGTCGCAAGATCATGGGAAGATAACCAGTGGGAATCAGACTTACTGAGCACATAAACTATTGTCTTTATATTGTAGGTGGATTGTTGTTGGAGGGCGGACAAATGACCAGCGAGACGATGTCGGAGGAGAAGGTGAGACTGGTTACGTTCACCAGAGGAGAGCGGTGCAGAGGCTGACCACTGAGATAACCTGAGCGAGGTGGAACACACCTATGGAAAATCCAACGGATCGTTGAGGTTCCTTCCGAGGAAATGTAGAGAACACAGAGAAGGTAAGTCGCAGGCAAAACTAGGAAGATAATAATTGCTAGAAAGGTAACTAGAGGTTGTTCAGCCATATACCACACTAGTAGATCCATCTGGCGTCCGCTCTTCTTTTAAGCTGGTGGTTGATTAAGTAAAACCAGCAGCACCTGATAATTGCCATCTGTCACGCATGGAAGAAAGTTGGAGAAGAAGCAGGGACACACCCACTCACCAGCACACAGTCACAGAAACACAGACACATTACCCATTAGTCGTTGCGGCATACAGCCGTGCCCCAACTGTTTTTTTGGGGTTTTTTTTAAAGGTTTTTTGGGCTTTATTTTGGTTCCTTTTCAATGGTGATCCCGTTACATGTTCACGGAAAAATCAACCAATATTACATATCCTTAATTATTAAAACGGATTATAATGTAAATTAGAAGTGTAATGTGAAAAACATTGACTTTTGTGCCTATTTTGAATTTTACTCAAGTACAAATACACATACTAATACTTCCCCCCCTCAACAAATACAGATACAAATGCCAGCTGCTTTGCACACCCCTAGTTACAATGTGTACACTATAACTTTATATGCATAGGTTCTCTTTATGCCTTTTGGTTTTGTCCTACAGTCAAGAAGCATGCATTTTAGGTTAACTAGTCTTTTTAAAGTAGATATGAATGTGTATGTGTGTGTGTGGCCGAGTGTGTTTCTGTTCCTGTTAGGACCAGTTTTGGGATATTCACTAACCTTCTTAGGACTGATGGACCGAAGTCCGGTCCTAATATGGCAGACTCCCCTTTTAAGGGGTTGGGGTTAAGTATAGAGATATGGTGTGAATAGAGTTTAGTTAGGGTTAGGCATAGATCATGGTTAGGGTTAGGAAAAGTGTCTGGGTTAGGCATAAATCCAGTTACTAAAATCGTTCGAAGTCAATGGACAGTCCTAATATGGGTGGCAATATGAAGTTGTGTGTGAGTGTGTGTCCTGTGTTTTATATTAATGGACTGGCAAACTGTGTGCCTCACCTCTCTCCCAATGAACATTACAAAAGGTTAGAGCCAATGTCTGTTTTCAGGGCAATTTAAATCAAAAGGTGGTTAGACAGTTTTTCATTGGTAAAGACTGAGTTTATTAGTAGCTACAGATGATAACGTGTAGGGTTACAGGTGGGTCACTTGGTTTTAAATATGAGACGTTATAGTCTCAAAAATGACAGGAAAAAGAACACCAGTGTTTTTTTTACTATTAATCTTGGAGTTATTTTCAGTCTGGTTCACTTTGGAAACTTCCATTGCATTGCCTGTTATGTGTTCTCAGAAAAAAAAGACTCAGGAATAAGCTTGAGTATTTAAAGACTAGTAAATAGCATGATTCATAACAGATCATATGCCATATACTATAGCACTAGCTGTTGTCCCTTTGTTGCTGTTCTGCAATATTTATTGCTGTTTTTTTATTACTGTGCTTACTGATCTCAGTGGAACTCAATCTTTGTGAGACCTAGAAACAGAAAGACCTAGGTTTATGACCTAATCAAATATACAACTGTGCTAGTAATATAACAAAATTATAATTTCCCCAGTGCACACTGTTGGGGGGGGGGGGCACTGGAATCTAGATCACGCAACTATATGAGAGTTTACTTGTACAGTCCAAGCACTAATACTGAAAGGAATGCTTAATTGATTAGATAGACAAATATGGTGAAAAAATGTAATCATTTAAAAATACCTTTACAAATAACACAATTGTCATTTGGTTGTGGGGGCTTATAAATAACATAACAAATATATAGGAAGGAATGTGCTTAATGAGCTGTGCAATATTTGTATGAAAAGTGCTTTATAAGTAAAGTTTGATTGGTACAGTGTCCGAAAAAAGTGTGATTCCCGCTTGATGATACTGATATTCTATAGAGGGGTTGTGAGGCCAGGAGCACCAGCAGTGAAGATAGGCCAATGCAATTGTCTTCTTCACTTCTTATTTTGTCCATTTTTGTACCATAACTGACAGCTCAACTGTAGAATATATAATATAATATACTATACATTTTTCACAGTTTTTATGTCATGTCTTTGAATCTTTTTTCTCAATCTACATGTGTTGGTTTGTGTTTTGATCATTTTGGACTTGTGTGAGGCTTCTCTAAAGTTAATCCATTCTTCTTTTTATTCCTCTTTATATCACTTGAGATCCTTGTGTGTTATCCTCTATTGATTAATAAACTTCCAGTTCTTAGTCTCTTTCACAGCATTTCTAAATTCCCGTAAAGAGCTTCATCTGATTTGAAATTTACTATGCTTCTCCCATGTTCTTGTCAGCAATTTACTTTTTCAGCCGCACAATCTATGACATCCAAGTCTTTGCTTTTACAGTTCTTTGCAAAATATTAAATATCTCCTTCACTAAAAATCATGAAAAACTTTTGTTCTATACAATCAATATTTCTGAGTTCTATAAGCATGCTGAATGTGATTATTTTCTCCAAACTCAACTCCCTGCATCACTTAGAAAAAGAAAATAGAGCAGAAAACATCTGAGTCTAAAAACGCCGTTCCGTCTTGTGTCATCTGGAATGGGACTGCCAGGTAGGTGTAGCTACGACAAGCTAACAATTAGTAACTATAGCAGAGCAGAACACCTTCCGTATTTGTGGAGATAACACATCAACGCTACATTTTTCTTACACACGGCAGAGGAGCCGAAGAAGTGGTTGGAATTTGTTTTTGGAACACCACCAGGAAAATACAACACTTGGCTAGTGATTTCTTCAGTCACTTTTAGCACAGTGACTTCATAGCTATGGGCCTTACAGTACTGGCTTTGCTGTATTTAAGACCGAATCTGTACCAAAAAGTTAAACACCAGCTCCCAGACTACTTTAACTAAAAAAAATTGTTTATCTAATGTTTCACCTTTAAAGTATCGTGTTAAAATGCTCCATGACATTTAAATATACTTCCTTGGCAAAAACGCTAATATCTGTTACATCCATCCAGAGATGCAACTTATTTAAGTGTCCTCCAACCTAACCTAAGCTTCAAACCATAAAGTGTAATATCAGTAGCTAAATCTCCCGGTAGCTAAATCACTCGGTAGCTAAATCTCCGGAGTTTGCTGTCAGCCTCCCCACTCGTCAGTGAGTGGGGGGGTAGCTCGATCCAGACGGACTATGACCGAAGAGTAGATGAGACAACCTGCTGAATTTAAGCATATTACTAATCGGAGGGGGAAAAAACGAATAATTTTTACCGCAGTAGCAAAGATGGAAGAGCACAGTGCCAAATCACTGTCCAACTGGCAGATATGTGTCATACAAAAGCTTACAGGGAGGAGCTCTGGAGGATCAAACAGCCTGATACGGGCTCAGTGTGAGGCCGGTAAGTAGGGATGTCCAAACAGGTTTTTTTTGCACTCAAGTCTGAGTCATTTTATTTTGAGTATCTGCTGATACCAAGTCCCAATCTGAAACTTAAGTAATACATAAAAAAAGAATAAAGAAGAGCAAAGAAACAGATCCAGGATGTTCCTTTTTTTGTTCACCTTATTTAAACATTTAACAATTCAGTTAACAAACAGAGCACTTCTGTGAAGAAGCTTAAACAATTTAGTAATAAATACCAATTATTCACTTTTGGACTTTAGTGCAACAGTAAATATAAAAAAAGTCTTATACAAAAACAAATAACACCTCAACTTAAATAAACTTAATAATGAGAATGTATATAGTGTGGTATTATTCTACATATGTTTTAAACTTCTATTATTCAGAAGGTAAAAGTTTGTTTGATATAGTTTGCATGGTTGTAAAAAATATATTGTCTGTCAGTATCTGTTATTGGGATAAGCTTTTAAGTCATAAAACTCTTGGGTAAGTTTTATTGCAGGCTGTAAAAACAGGATGTCTGTATAGATAAGGATGGAGGCCAGGAAGCTGGGAGTGTTGCCATAAAACCATAATTCTCAGAATGAACTTTTGACCAAGAACTCAGAATGCTATCTTATCTGTATAATTATCTGACAGCCAATAATGGTTAAGACACTGTATGGAAATGTTCTGATTGGAGGGAGAAGAAACGCCTACAGTCCTGGCGAGGCCTGTTGTCTATAAAGTTGTGAAATGAAGATCATTCAATTGTCAGATCTCTTTAAATCTGGACCAGAGAAACTAGGGCGTCTTTCTCTGTAAACTGCAATTTGTTAATCTGTTCAAAATAAATGTTAAGAACTGGAAATTGGCTCCATTTTGTCTCTGCTTGAACATGCACTGAATTAATTTTGATAAATATTTAATTCAACAAATGGTGACCTCGACTGTGTGCAGAGTTTTGGACCAGGATCCAGTTATATTTTTTTTAAGTTAATTAACGGACATGTATTTGCTCTATTGACAATTTGCGCAGAGTTGCGTAGTTTTTTAATTCTATTGATTGGTTAATCTAACATTGGGTAATGTTGTCATGCAAGTTAAATATGTTTTTTTGTTTTGAGCAGATTGACTGTTGCAAGCCCGTGGTTGAAGCGGCTCCATTGTCTGTGTCCCTGTTCTGAGCATGATTGCGACCTTCTTTACGCTCCGTAGAGACACACCGGTGCCTGCTGGGAGATGGTGTTTGTTACTCTGCGCGCCCAGGGGGACAATGGAGCAGACGGGACCGAGTGAAGGTCCCTTCAACGACTCAAAATCGGAACCAAAGTGCGGATCGGGGCTTGAGAAGTGGCGATCTCAATTACGAAAGGACGCTTTCGTAAGATTCTTCGAGGCTGGCAAACGACGAAAGATTACAGAAGAGCCTGGGAAGCCCTCTGTTAAATCTAAACGGATTACCTTGATGAACTGCCTGCGTTCCCCAAACGCGCGCGTGAGCACCGCAAATTGGGTTGTGAGAAATGGTCCGGCATTTTTGGTGAGGTCCGATGAGGTTAGTGTTTTGATTTCTGCTTGTAAAAAAAATTGTGTCTGTATGTGTGTGTGAGATGTTTTTTACGCAGGCGCCTTGCGAGACGTGCTGGTGATGTTGCGTTTTGTGTTAAAATGTTATAGTATAAATAATGAACTCGAGTATAATGAATAAATTAAAATAGATAAATGAATATATAACTGAATATGATGGATAACTGAAATTAGAAATCTATGAGAATTGGTTGTGAACATTTACGACAGGCCATCATGGTGGCCGCACCAAGCTAGGTGCTGACATGGCGGAGCTAATTCTGTGTGAGTTTTTGCTTGATAGCACGGCTAACATACGACAGCTTTGATTATATGTTTTGATAAATAAATTAGTGGTAATAGGCGGTTTTCTGCCATCTGTTCGAGTCTTTTGAGTGGTTTTCTGGAGGCCGGCGCCGGGAAATTTCTCAAAGCAGACTACGACAAATTGTAACAGATTGGCGTAAACCTCCGCGATAAAATAATGTACTAATGTCGAAAAATCACCGCTTATAATGTTTTGTTTTTTGTTAATGGTTCTGGGCTGTAACGGACATTGTAGGTTCGGTGTTTTCTGTGCGGGACGGCTGAAATTGGAAACATATGTTTCAGTCCGCGTGGGAAGAACAGGAGATTTTTTGTTCATGCCGAATTGAAGTTTGGTAAAGTGGTATAAATTGTGCGGATAACGTCCTGGCATGGCGGTATGTAATTTTCTAAAGTGTGTGTTGCGATTTTCTGGAGTGTTTTTCGCCGTACGTTTTGTGCTGTTTTACGTTTCGTTTCACAAAGAAAGCTAACGGTAGCACGTGGCTGTGGCTGCTGCTAAGCTAGCGGTGGTTGCTTTTGTGTGTCAATGTGTTTTGTGGTTGAAACTAACTGCATGTTCTGTGTTGCAAGCTAAAAGTTGATCTTGGATAGAAAGTGATTACAGACTCCTGCAGACGATTGCCTTGTTAAGACTTAAACTTATTTGGATTTTTGTTAACTTTTTCTGGTTGATTAGGATTTAAAACGGACTCAAGATAACTGTTCAGATAAATTTTGATTGCAACTCTTTTTCGGCAATGTTTTAGCACATTTTCTACGAAGGGCAATTTAAGGTGTTTCACATTTAACTGACCTGTTACGGTACGGAGATTAAAGATTAAGAAGTACATGCTGAATTTGGTTAACTGCTTTTGCCTGAGAAGGCTCAATTGATTACATGAGGAGAGCAATTATGCATGTTATAATTAAACGCAAATGGCTAAGAACAGTTACTCATGAGTCGATTCTGACTTGGTGAAGTTTTAATTTTTGATTTCATCTTTAAAATTAAAAAGAGGGGAGTTTATAGGCAAAATAAAAGATGCATTTTTTGAATCTTTAAGTAGGTGGATTTTTTGCTTTTTGATTGATCTAAGCAGGAGTTGATTAAGTTGGCCTAAATAAAGATAAAGCTATAAGTAGTAATTATAAGAATACAACGAAAAGCAAACGGTGTTAATTGGAAAGCAACAAACTGGTCTAAATTATTTTTTTAAGCACCGTGTTGAATGGTACAGAGAATGAATTCTTTCTGTGATTTAAATAAGTATCATTTATGCTAAAATTATGTTTGGCTTATTTCTGATGGCTCTATAGACTTTAGAAATATAGCTTAGTCTCTGAATAAATGATCTAAAGGAGACTGTGTTAAATTATTTAAACGATTAAACATTCTTAAGGATTTTTCTGGATACTAAATGCTTATTGGAGTTATCAAATTTCAACTCGGGCTCAAGGAGTAACCCAGCATATTTCAATTCTGTTAAAAATTGAATGTTTTTACCATGCAAAACAACACTTATCATAGTGATATTTTCTAAACTAGTGGGATTTGAATGTTTGAGTTTGAAGAAAAAAAAACCATTAAAACACAGAGTCATCTTTAAGTAATCAGTTTGTTTTTAAACAGGCTGGGGATAAATTTGAATTGGTCTAAGGATTGAAAGTAATGAATATCGCGGTGATCGAAATGATGGTTTAATTTGGAAGTAAGAAGTAAATTCTAAATTCATTTATTCTGATCGTGTAGAGGCAAAATGTGATTGGACCAGCTACATTGAAATAATTTTTACCATATATTTGAATGCACATTTTGTTTTGAAAAATAAGAATTGGTTTTAGTTTTAAAGTTTAAGATTAATCTTTCAGATGTTATTTATTGATTGTTAGCTAGTTTACTTGATGCTGAGAGTAAATTTACAGGTCCTAAAACATTTTGGAACAGTTCTGATCATAGAATAATGGCATAATATATCATTTGATTAGTGGGGACTCTGTAACTGACAATTTATTTAGATTGTTTTGATTTTATTTTTTCTTATTTTTATTTTATTTTTTTTATTTTTCTCTCTCAACCTTTATATATTTGGTTCGACTTGGATTCTGACCCAGATTTCTGAACTGCGGTCTGCTTATTAATTAGAACTTTGGAAAAATTTTAATTTGAGAAGCTGGATTAAAGAAAACATGATTCAGTGGTAATTTATTTGACATTTCTAGAAGCTTCAATTCAATTTGGTGTTTATCATTGAAAAAAAAAAAAAAGCCTGAGAGGATAATTGGGATACTGAAAAATGCTAGTTTTTGTTTTTATTTTAATGCTACTAGTTTCTGTTTAGAGAAATCTTATCTCTTGAACCTCCTGTATTGATTTTTTTGTTTTTTTTGTTCTACTGCTAAGGGGAATTAGACTACCATGTATCCTACAAAAATTTAAGAGGAGTTTTAGTTGCAAAAATCAGTTTGACTATGTTCGATTCACTTCACAGAATCTGACAAATGTTTTTGAAGTATGAAATGTTTTCATTATTTGCAATCAATATTTGGGGAGTTGGCTTTTTGTGTTTGTTTAAAGAGGAATCATATAAGCAAAAGTACTTTGAATCAATATTGGATTGTGTTAAGAAAAAAAAAAGTACTTTAGGTTTGGCAATTTCTAACAATAAGCAACCACCTGGTTACTTTCACATCAATTTGATCAGGGAATGAGACGTGCATGTTTTGCACTACGGTCTTAAAGTCCCACAGAAATATTTATAGGGAAGCTGTTTTGTCAGGGATTTAAATCTTGGATGTTTTTTTTTTTTAGAAATATGGATAGAA
The DNA here is from genome assembly GCA_028564705.1 of Apricaphanius iberus. Lineage (NCBI taxonomy): Eukaryota > Metazoa > Chordata > Actinopteri > Cyprinodontiformes > Aphaniidae > Apricaphanius > Apricaphanius iberus. Next base: position 664,723 of record JAPXFQ010002641.1, on the reverse strand, counting down.
TTTGAAGTATAGCAAACTGAAGACTGTTTTTGTAAACTATGTTGTGTTTATCAGTTAGTACTGTTCTCTGATTTTGTTTTAAACATTTGCTGTTTTTAATTTTGATATTTTTTTGTCTGAGCCAGCTTGATAGAGATCCAGTACACTTAAGTGATGGGGAGTTTGGAGACTGGATCGTTATGGGAAATTGCTCAGATGAGAGGAGTTTCACAGGTAACCTTGATAACACCAACAACAGTTATAATTGGAGGGGAACCTAGTTGGACATTTTTATCTCACTGTAAGTAGCATACTGATATTAGCAGAAATTATTAATTGATTGCAGGGACAGAGTCTGGGAAAAGTGGTGTGAAGTCTGAATTACAAAGGGGTTTAGTTCAATATGAACTATTCGTCTCAATTTCAGTGAAACGGAACCAGGAGAGCCACTTTTCCATAGAGACTGGTTTATAAGAGGGACAGAAAAAAAAAGGGGATAGAACCTTTGCAGATGGTTATTTGACTTTATTTTTGTTATTGTAATGTTTTAGTGGTGCTTTAGCAATATCTAACAGAAAAATCCAGCCTTTTTGTTTGTTTCTTTTTTAATTTAATTTAATTTATCTAAGAACTAAGTGTGTTGATAAAATATTGCGATGGTCAATCTTTATAAATATTTAATTTACACATGAGATGGAAGAGACATTTATCAAATTGACAAAATAGAGAAAGGCATTGCATTGATAAAGTATAGAATATAAATTGGATGAAAAAATGAAGGAAGCATTAATTAAAATAAGCAGGGGAAGAATTAGAACAACAGTTTAATTAGACATATAAGGATTAATTGTCATTCCTGTTGGAGAGAGCAAACCTATTAATTAGTATATTTTTACCAGAATTAATACTGAAGAAATTATTACTAGTATAACTGATTAAAGTAAAATTAAAATAGAGCCCACATAGGCAGTCTGAGTGTAGAAGATATTTAAATTCAGCATTCGAGAAAGGAGACTAATGAATATGAAAATAAAAAGTTTAAATAAAACTTGATTTGAATAGGCTGAGAGGATCGACTCTCTGTCTGTCTTTTTCTTCCTCTAATTATATATTTTTTCTCTTTTTCCCATCCCGCAACAGAGACCCCTCAGATAACATTCTTGAGATGTAATTTATGTTCCTGGGGAGATACGATGGGTGGGGGTGCGTGGGCTGATGACGGATAGTGTCAGGCGCCCGCCATAACTGCTAAAAGAAAGAAAGATCTATACACCAGCGCAGAAGTTCGTCTCTCTTGTGCTCTGCTCCCAAAGCAAGGGGGGCACCAGTGACTGTATATTTTCAGGGGTGAACTGGAGGACACCCTAGGGGGGAGCACGTTTCCTCATGCTGAGCTGAACTTTCAAGGACAATATGTGTGAATCCACTTGGCTGGCGTGAAATGGACAGTTTCTGCTGAAGAAGTGATGATCAAAGACTGCTGATTCACTGTCAATGTTGCTGAACTAACCACAAGAGTTTCTGTTTGTCTGATCGAAGGTGGCCGAGGTTCCTCGAACTCAGGATAAGCCCGTGCCTTCCCCAGGATTATCTCCAGGTAAAATACCACCATTTACCGGGAACAAAATTTGGAAGGAAAAACTGGGCCGATAGCAGGGGGTTGCTGGCTGGTGAGAGAGAAAATTTTTTTTTCTCTTATTTTTACGTTTCATCCACAGGGATGTACTAAATTTAAGAAAGGATATATTGTAATGGAACAGCTAAATCAAAAGTAAGTCAGAATTTTATTTGATTTTTAACAGAAAGAATGAATCAAAGTGCTTAACGGTTTAAGATAATTAAAAAGTTGAAATGGATAATAGAATAATTGATAACATTTAAAAGGAGGCATAGTAAAACAGACATAACTGTCTTAAACTTGATAAATAGAATAAGTCAATAAAATAATCAATTTGGGTGAACAAGCAAATGGATAGTAATCAGTTGAACTGTAGACAAAAAGTAAACTTTTGAGCCTGCTCTTGTTTTTAAAATCCATTAATGAGGGAGGTGTTTTTGTTTAGTTTTCAGGAATAGCAACGGTGTTGCACCAAAATAAGATGGATTTGCTCTTTCCCCAGGGATTACTTTTTAATTAGATGGGTGAAATAATTTCTCAGCACAATACAGTTGGATTAGATTGAAAAGGAGTGATCACAAGACCGGATCAAAAACTGTCATTTTTTAGATGTTTACAAGCTTATGCCCCCAGGATTCAGCAGCACGTGAGGAGCACACAGTCTCCTCTGGTCACAGCTGACTACAGCTGCTGAAGGGGTCCAAGGTACAGCTCCAGGTCGAAGGCGTGAGGAGTCAAGTGGTTCAGCCAGTTCCAGATGACAGCTGGGAACACACACAAAGTGCAGCTCCACGGCAACGACGAACCTGGTCGAGGATCAGCAGGAATCTACCTAAAGAGGGTCAAGAAGGTTTGGACCAAGCTGAATCGGAAGCTGAAGCCTGTGGAAGCTGAAGCCACAGGCGGCGGGGCCTAGCTCACCCAGAAGGTTGTTTGGGTGGTGATATTAATCATCCAGTGTGATCTATGTGCCAATGAATGAGATGGGCAAATTGAAATTGCCATCTCAAAGAGGGATCTACAGAAGAAGATCACAACTCATCAATCACCTTCACAGCAGGTTTTGACCACCCCACATCGGTGGGGTAAGCTATTGGAAGAGGGACCAGCTGTGCATTTGTGTATATTGGGGGAAATGCTCAATTAATGAAGTAATTGGCATTTCAGAGAGTGGTTATCTGCATATATGGGAGTAAAACTGGAACACTAAAAAATAGGAGCCCTCCACACTGATCAGCTCTGTACATCGCTCTCCAGCTGCCAGGTGCCATTGGGGGCTACAGCGAGAGTGAAGAAAGAAGAACAGAATACAAATATAAAGACTGAACATTTATTAATAATTTTTTGCATTTTACAGGTTGTTTAACTATTTGTTTAACTATTTTATTCACAAGTGCAGATTAACACTGCCTAAGAGGGTTTTTTAAAGAATTTATCAGTTAATTTTCAGGATTTCTTAATTTCCAGTTGTCTTTAAGGTTGTATTAAGGTTTGCATTAATAAAAAAAGAGGGTCTACTAGATAGAAAGATAGAATAGCTGAGCAAAATTAGGGAAAGGAAAGACTAAATAGACTCGAGGATTACATTTTTAAAGGGTTCTTAATACCTTCTATTTCAGAGGTTTCTTAACACTTTAAGTTTGATTTATTTCAGAATATAACATAGTAAGAATGTATATGTTCATGGATTTTCTAAGCTTCTTCTACAAGTATTAACATGTATCAAGTCAGATTTAATTATCTCTTCACATGTAAGACATTCTTATACATTTTTGGGTTTTGAATTTAGTTTGTGGGAATTGTTAAAATAAATTTTTTGGTTAATGCCAAAAGAGGGTGAATTTATAATTAACAGATTTACATTTTTTTAATGGGAGTTAAGGTTAAAGGTACTTTAACAGTTTGTGTTTTGAATTTTAATCTGGAAGTCTTGTTGTGGTATCATATGAAAGACTTCATGTTTTAAACTGATGAAATTTCTTGGATTTGATTTTTTGCATTCTCAAAATGCTTTACAGGTTTTGATCTTAAGTTCTAAACACTAACCCCGAAGGAGAGTACAGAGAAGATATCAATCTATTTAAAAAAAAGAGATTGAAAAGAGGGAGTTGTGGTATTATTCTACATATGTTTTAAACTTCTATTATTCAGAAGGTAAAAGTTTGTTTGATATAGTTTGCATGGTTGTAAAAAATATATTGTCTGTCAGTATTTGTTATTGGGATAAGCTTTTAAGTCATAAAACTCTTGGGTAAGTTTTATTGCAGGCTGTAAAAACAGGATGTCTGTATAGATAAGGATGGAGGCCATGAAGCTGGGAGTGTTGCCATAAAACCATAATTCTCAGAATGAACTTTTGACCAAGAACTCAGAATGCTCATCTTATGACTGTATAATTCTCTGACAGCCAATAATGGTTAAGACACTGTATGGAAATGTTCTGATTGGAGGGAGAAGAAACGCCTAGAGTCCTGGCGAGGCCTGTTGTCTATAAAGTTGTGAAATGAAGATCATTCAATTGTCAGATCTCTTTAAATCTGGACCAGAGAAACTAGGGCGTCTTTCTCTGTAAACTGCAATTTGTTAATCTGTTCAAAATAAATGTTAAGAACTGGAAATTGGCTCCATTTTGTCTCTGCTTGAACATGCACTGAATTAATTTTGATAAATATTTAATTCAACAATAGATATAAGGGGTCACCTTAACTGAATATTTTACATATTTGACCGGTTTAATAGAACGGTGATGGAAAAATCTAAAGGTTGTCTGCCATTTTTATAAATTAGTGTTCACACTGACTACTTGTTGCAAATACACAGATACCTTCAACTTTACCCATGGATTCAATTTAAATAAATGAATTAAAGAAAATACTCCCAGACACTTTGATCAAAGCATGTCACTGACCTGGAGCTGACTGCATGCTGAAAATTTTCGGAGACTTCAGAGTGCAACTTCCTTTGAGGCTGGTTGGATTCACTGTGTGAAGAAGTGGTGCCAGAAACGGTGCCTGCTGCTGCTTTTTTTCTGCTGACTTTTCTACCACTGACACGTTTTAGTTTACAGATCAGGAAACTGTTCGTTCAGAATCTCTTAAACAATATGGGAAATCATTCCTCATTTTAAAACTTTGGCTAAAGCAGCACTTAATTTCAGTCTCCAGTGTGGCAGCACGAGGAAACAGCATCCAGACCAGCATCTAAACCCCCATGAGAAGGCATCTGTCTGAGGCAAAAATCCTAAACCTCATGGCAACAATCTCTGAAGCAATCTCATTATTACACATGGACATGCATTATAGTTCCATGTGGAGCAGGGACTGCAGCAGGTGTATTCTAAATGAAACTGTTTACTCTCACTTTTATAAGTAGTTTTCTGTTCAGCTTGTTTGGATAGAATATTACTTAAAATTAATAAAATATAAATACTATTGAATAGATATTACCTCGTTGGACTACAGATAACACTAGCCCCTAACTATATAGAATTAAAATAATTGACAGGTATATATATATATATATATATATATATATATATATATATACACTACCGTTCAAAAGTTTGGGGTCACCCAAACAATTTTGTGTTTTCCATGAAAAGTCACACTTATTCACCACCATACGTTGTGAAATGAATAAAAAATAGAGTCAAGACATTGACAAGGTTAGAAATAATGATTTTTATTTGAAATAAGATTGTTTTTACATCAAACTTTGCTTTCATCAAAGAATCCTCCATTTGCAGCAATTACAGCATTGCAGACCTTTGGCATTCTAGCTGTTAATTTGTTGAGGTAATCTGGAGAAATTGCACCCCACGCTTCTAGAAGCAGCTCCCACAATTTGGATTGGTTGGATGGGCACTTCTTGCGTACCATACGGTCAAGCTGCTCCCACAACAGCTCAACGGGGTTCAAATCTGGTGACTGTGCTGGCCACTCCATTACCGATAGAATACCAGCTGCCTGCTTCTTCTCTAAATAGTTCTTGCACAATTTCGAGCTGTGTTTTGGGTCATTGTCCTGTTGTAGGATGAAATTGGCTCCAATCAAGCGCTGTCCACTGGGTATGGCATGGCGTTGCAAAATGGAGTGATAGCCTTCCTTATTCAGAATCCCTTTTACCCTGTACAAATCTCCCACCTTACCAGCACCAAAGCAACCCCAGACCATCACATTACCTCCACCATGCTTAACAGATGGCGTCAGGCATTCTTCCAGCATCTTTTCAGTTGTTCTGCGTCTCACAAACGTTCTTCTTTGTGATCCAAACACCTCAAACTTGGATTCATCCGTCCACAGCACTTTTTTCCAGTCTTCCTCTGTCCAATGTCTGTGTTCTTTTGCCCATCTTAATCTTTTTCTTTTATTGGCCAGTCTCAGATATGGCTTTTTCTTTGCCACTCTGCCCTGAAGCCCAGAATCCCGCAGCCGCCTCTTCACTGTAGATGTTGACACTGGTGTTTTGCGGGTACTATTTAATGAAGATGCCAGTTGGGGACCTGTGAGGCGTCTGTTTCTCAAACTAGAGACTCTAATGTACTTATCTTCTTGCTCAGTTGTGCAACGCGGCCTCCCACTTCTTTTTCTACTCTGGTTAGAGCCTGTTTGTGCTGTCCTCTGAAGGGAGTAGTACACACCGTTGTAGGAAATCTTCAATTTCTTAGCAATTTCTCGCATGGAATAGCCTTCATTTCTAAGAACAAGAATAGACTGTCGAGTTTCAGATGAAAGTTCTCTTTTTCTGGCCATTTTGAGCGTTTAATTGACCCCACAAATGTGATGCTCCAGAAACTCAATCTGCTCAAAGGAAGGTCAGTTTTGTAGCTTCTGTACCGAGCTAAACTGTTTTCAGATGTGTGAACATGATTGCACAAGGGTTTTCTAATCATCAATTAGCCTTCTGAGCCAATGAGCAAACACATTGTACCATTAGAACACTGGAGTGATAGTTGCTGGAAATGGGCCTCTATACACCTATGTAGATATTGCACCAAAAACCAGACATTTGCAGCTAGAATAGTCATTTACCACATTAGCAATGTATAGCGTGTGTTTCTTTAAAGTTAAGACTAGTTTAAAGTCATCTTCATTGAAAAGTACAGTGCTTTTCCTTCAAAAATAAGGACATTTCAATGTGACCCCAAACTTTTGAACGGTAGTGTATATTATATATATATATATATATATATATATATATATATATATATATATATATATATATATATATCCGAGCCCTGATAGGGAGGTAACATCTAATGCTGTTCAAGTCTGAAACCATGTGATCGGGCCCGATTTCCGATCACATAATCAGATTGGGACATCCCTACTGGTAATGGCCCATCATGCTAGGGGTCCGGTCTTGTTTGGGAATCCAGCCTAAACTGGGTGGTAAACTCTGTTTAAAGCTAAATACGGGCATGATTTTGGTTTCACATTACACTTTTCTGATTTTAGTAAATAGAGATAGAGTTGTGTTGCAATTAGCCAATCGAGGAAAGAAACTTGCATGTCATTAATCTTAATGAACAAGCCCCCAAATCCTGCTGATTCTCCCAACCCACTGACACACTAAACTACACTTTGCCACACAATTTTTTTGGGGGGTTAAAAAAACAGGTTTTTAAGTGGTGGGGACAAAACTATGATTTAAAAATAATGCCGGGGAAATGCCCCCGCTGTAAACAACGCTTTGGGTTCCTGTAGGAACCCGAAAAAAAATTGTGTGGCAAATGCAAAACAAAGCCACACAAGGATTCAAACCCACAGTATCTGATTAACAGTCCTGCTTCTTTACCACTCTGCTACAGCAGAAATTTGTACAACTACATCTGCCAAGTATATCAAGTTGACAGAGACCCCGACATGGTCACCAAGTTTGATAAACTGAGGGTATAAATTGCAAATCCGTGCGCACGGTTTAACAAACCGACGAAATTGATTAGTAATTAATGCTGGGGTCCGTACGTTCGGCCGCAATGAGGATAGAAACGGTTAGGCACCATATGATTGGCTGAAAGTGGACACAGCTGGGTAGTGATGAATTTGATTGAAAGATTGATTAGCCAATGGTGATTTTTTTGAGACTCTCCTAATGTCCTAGTGTTCGGGGAGTCTCAAAAGTCACCACACAGAATTCTCTCACAAATGCAGAGAGGTTCACAAATGAGAAGGGGTCCATAAATGGACATTCAGCGATCTGAATAATCTGTGTGAGTTTATATTTGTAGTTTCTCTCAAAATTATATTTGTGAAACAGCTTGTTTGCATTTTTAAAACATTGTGTCCATTTGTGAACCAGATCGTGTGCATTTATGAAACAGCTAGTGTGCATTTGTGAAACAGACTGTGTGCATTTCCGAATGAGCATGTGCATTTGTGAAAAAAACTGCGTCAGTTTATTTATTATGAGACTTTTCCGCCTCCATATTATAAAAGCTTAATTTCCCACTATCTTTTAAGCTTGGGCACTTGTCCAACTAGACCATAGCATTGAAACAATACTGATGACAAGGCATTGTCTGACTTTCCTGGAACGTTTCCTGGTAACTATCAGGTAAAAGTATTTTCAGAGCATACCTCATTATAGATTCCAACCATGCGATTTCATACTATCTTGCTGTAAGTATTACTTCAGCCATCCTCTCACTTCCCACCTCTGATACATTGCCTCTGGCTGTGCTTTGTATGAAAGGGACCATTAAAGCTTAAAGTACAGACAGCTGGTCTTTTTAAACTCAGCATTATGCCATAGGAATCCAGCACCTGCTTTCAAGTCCTCTTCCTCTGTCCTCTCTGGTGGGCTAAGCCTGTGTGTGCTGTGTCCGGCTGGGGGATGTGATAACTCAGCCTAAGTCCATTCAACCCAACTTAATTCCCTCTGTGTCAAACAGCAAAGCTTCCGATTCAGTCTTTTTAAAGTAAAAAAAAATAAAAACACCAGCAAACAAACAGATTGTTCATTTGGCCTCCAACAGAGAGGTGTCATCATCTAAGGACTGGGAATATCTTGGTTTTGCTTTTACTTTGCTTTTAATGTAACTGTGCTTTGCTACTGGTTGTCTCTTTTGCTACGGCATATTTCTTGCAACTTTCACATTTTTACTTTCAAACTTTACTCTTTTTTTCCCTTTTTTCTGGCCTTTTGCCTTGTAGTATCAGCTTGTAGACATTAAAATAGGGATTAAGCCTTAGCCACCAGCCTTGTGGATCCTGTCTGCCATTTAAATTATTGTAAAGTAAACGGCTCAGCATTAGATTCAGTCATGTCAAAAGGCCAATGAGATGAACCTCTTTGACATCAAATCCCTCTGTGCTGGAAAATTGGAACTAAATATATTCAGAAGCATCAGGAGCTTTTGTCACATCCCTACATAACCCAGTGCTCATTTTTGTTCACTTGGAAAGCGCTCTGCTTTTGAGAATAAAATTATGTGTTCCCTTTGTTGAAAAGGTCTGAATCCTACCCTTTTTATATTAAGTTAGAATCCACTGATCATGTTCTGGTATAAAGATATTAAGTTGTCCAGTGTAACCTCTATGAAGGTCATTTCTTCCTTACATCTCTTCATTAACTCGGACACATTATAAATTTAGATGGTAAACAGAGCTTAACATTCTTTATAACTAAACCTCAGTGATCAGTATTTAAAAAAATAGTTCTAAATTACATGATAAAATGTTATGAAAGTCTGAATATACACTCAACAAAAATATAAACGCAACACCTTTGTTTCTGCCCCCATTTTTCATGAGATGGACTAAAAGATCTAAAATTCATTCCAGATACACAATATTCTCTCAAACATTATTCACAAATCTGTCTAAATGTGTGATAGTGAACACTTCTGCTTTGCTGAGATAATCCATCCCACCTCACAGGTGTGCCACATCAAGATGCTGATCTGACATCATGATTAGTGCACAGGTGTACCTTATACTGCCCACAATAAAAGGCCACCCTGGAATGTGCAGTTTTGTCTCACAGCAAAATGCCACAGATGCCACAAGCATTAAAGGAGCGTGCAACAGGCATGCTGACAGCAGGAATGTCAACCAGATCTGTTGCTCGTGCATCGAATGTTCATTTCTCCACCATAAGCAGTCTCCAAAGGCGTTTCGGGAGAATATGGCAGTACATCCAACCGGCCTCACAACTGCAGACCACGTGTAACCACACCAGCCCAGGACCTCCTCATCCAGCAGGTTCACCTCCAAGATCAGGACAGGTGCTGAAACAATTGGTTTGCATAACCAAACAATTTCTGCACAAACTGTCAAAAAACGTCTCAGGGAAGCTCAACTGAATGCTCGTCGTCCTCAATGGAGTCTTGACCTGACTCCAGCTCGTCGCCGTAACAGACTTGAGTGGGCAAATGCTCACATTCGATGGCGTCTGGCACGTTGGAGAGGTGCTCTCTTCACGGTTGAATCTCAGTTTACATTGTTCAGGGCAGATGGCAGACAGCGTGTGTGGCATCGTGTGGGTGAGCGCTTTGCTGATGTCAATGTTGTGGATCAAGTGGCCCATGGTGGTGGTGGGGTTATGGTATGGGCAGGCATCTGTTATGGACAAAGAACACAGGTGCATTTTATTGATAGCATTTTGAATGCACAGAGATACCGTGATGAGATCCTGAGGCCTATTGTTGTGCCATACATCCATGAACATCACCTCATGTTTCAGCAAGATAATGCACGGCCCCATGTTGCAAGGATCTGTACACCATTCTTGGAAGCTGAAAATGTCCCAGTTCTTGCAGGGCCAGCATACTCACCAGACATGTCCACCATTGAGCATGTTTGGGATGTGCTTGACCGGCCTATACGACAGCGTGTACCAGTTCCCACTGAAGAGGATTCCACAGGCCACAATTGACAATCTGATAAACTCTATGCAAATAAGATGTGTTGCAGCGCATGAGGCAAATGGTGGTCATACCAGATACTGACCGGTTCTGAGTCCCCAGACCCCCAATAAAGCAAAAAACTGCACGTTCCAGGGTGGCCTTTTATTGTGGGCAGCATAAGGTACACCTGTGCACTAATCATGATGTCAGATCAGCATCTTGATGTGGCACACCTATGATGTGGGATGGATTATCTCAGCAAAGCAGAAGTGCTCACTATCACACATTTGTCACCAGCGTATTATGCAGTATATCGCTGCAAAGCTACACATCTCACCTCATGGCATCCATTGTAATTACGTTGATTGTGTAAACTCGCTTTCGAAGAATGTTTGTAGTTTTGTTATGCCAGAGAGAGATACAGTCTTAAAAGGGTTAAACTGAGTGTAGGTCTGGTTGCAGCCTCCACCGCAAGAGAGGATGCCGTTTTCACCAATCCTGCATTTTGACATTTATTCAAAGTGCACTCCTCTCTTAATCATTTGGTAGATTACCACTGACCCCTCACACCCTGGCCACAACCTGTTTAGGCTCCTCCCCTCAGGCCGGCGTTACAGAGCGCTGTATGCCAAAACCACCCGACATAAGAACAGTTTCTTTCCCCAGGCTGTTGCTCTGATGAACTCTGAATAGTCACAGAGTGTGAGTCTATTCACATGAACAATAAACTATAACTCTCACTGCTGTATATACTCACTGTACAATAACCCTGGTTTGGTGTATATATTATCCTTTATTGTTTATTTGTATTTATTTTTATTTCCTTTTTTATTTCACTTATTTAACTTTTGTACTGGAGAGAAAAGTTGCCAGAGTCAAATTCCTTGTATGTGTCATACTTGGCCATTAAAGCTGATTCTGATACTGAATATGTTCCTCGTAGTCTAAATTGCATTCCAACTTGTAAGAATTTAAATTAAAGATTTAAAGATTAAAATGTCATTCATGTTGAGCTAATTCATTAACTTATCAACTTCCATTCAAAAAAAGATATTGACTCTGAAAAACAAACATTTGAAAAAAACTTTCTGATAATGACTTGACTTACTTGATTCTCCTTAAAGATTACTGGGACTTGAGGGCTAAGACTTGCGACCTACTTGAGACTTCCATGTATGGGACTTACTCCCATCTCTAGAAATAATGTTTGACCTAATGCTGCTTCTCTTTAAATCAATAATAATCTCCTTTGTTTTGTTCACATTCAGGACAGAAAGAAAAAAAACTCACTTGAGGTAAAATTGCAACAATGCAAACAAAAGAAAATTAAATATTCATGTCAACTGTTTGGCATGTAAGCAATATAAAAATGTAAATACCATCAGCTTTTCTTGGAACCTTTGCTTATTAGTTTTTTGCAGTCATTGAATTAACTCAGCCCATATTGTTCAAAAATTATTAACATGGTAACGGTAGCACCAGACATCCGAGCTAATAGACCAGCAATTAACCACCAGCAGACAGACAGAGAGATTGAAGCCATGCAGTAATGGCAGTTTATGACAATACAGGTCAACTCATTTCCATTACAATCAATTAGTGTTGGGCCTAATTTGATCCAAAGGGAAATAAGTCATTATATACTCACACAGTGTGAATATTAAAGTAATTTATTTGAATTTGTTCAAACTATATTCATTGGTGGCTTTACGTCATTAGCTGAATTTCTAAATGATCACATTTTATAAATTAATAATGTACAGAAAAATAAGTACTTTGTAACCGTTTTTTTTTTTTTAAATCATAGAATTTTCTCTTTCAACAATGCACATATATTCTTCAACTAAAACATTGAAAGTACAGATTTCTCTTTTTGAAAGGACAGCGTTTTTTAGGACTATTTTACATTTTGTAGCAAGACTTTTTAATAAACGGCTGCACAGTGGCGCAGTCCGTAGCACTGTTGCCTTGCGGCAAGAAGGTCCTGGGTTTGAATCCCAGCCCAAGATCTTTCTGCATGGAGTTTGCATGTTCTCCTTGTGCATGTGTGGGTTTCCTCCAGGTACTGTGGCTTCCCCATAGTCCAAAGACATGACTCCTAGGTAATTGGTCTCTTTAAATTCTCCTTGAGTGTGTGTGTGCATGGTTGTCCTGTCTCTCTTCATGTTACCATGCGATGGATTGGCAACCTGTCCAGGGTGTACCTAACCTCTTCCCCATTGAGATAGACACCACCCTTCAAGACCCCTTGAGGATAAGCTGTATAGAAAATGAGATCTAAGGCCAACAATCACAAGCAATATAACGTGAACATACTTTTAATAGAAGTAGCGAGACTTTGAATAGTAATGTTTCAAAAAGCTGAATGTGGCAACTTGGAGTGCTTGTCACTAGCCGCACTCAGTTGGTGTGGGTTATTGAACAGAAAATAATAGAAAATGTATTGGTGCCACATGATTTACCATTATATTCTGCATGTCTGGGTACCCTCGTCCAATATGTGTTTAAAGCTAAATTTAGCAGGTCTAAAATTTATCTCTCTTTTGAAATTGCACGATCACCTAAGGTACCAAAAGTTTTCACAAATATACTTTTCCCTAACTTTTTTCCTTGAAACCCACAGCTAACTGACTTTTGATTATAGCATCTAAAAGTTTTTTTCATGTTAATGGTATACAAATTCTGTTTCTGGTATACTGTACACAAACCTACTCTCACAACACCAGGGCATTGATTGTAATGGTTTTATTTCAACCCTTAAACGCAGCTTAGCCGCTTAAGCGGACGATGGAGAGTAGCAGTTGATCAGGCAAACTGACAGGTCAACAGGAACACAGGCGAACCGATGGATGAGTTCTGAGCAGAAGAAACAGGTGTGTGTGTGTGTGGGGGGGTGCGGAATCTACACACAGGTGTATCTGCATAAATTTGATATTTAATGAAAAATGTATACATTTTAGTAAGAGTTTTAAAAGCTACATTTATGGAATATACTGTAGAGGATATAGATATTACCATATGTATTTCAACTTTCTTTCCATTTATTGTGTAATTTAGATCATGTTGATGATTTATAAGTTATGAATAATGAGGACTTAAAATTCAGTTTCTCAGAAAAATAACATTCTACACAAACTGTTTAAATGATCTTCCCTCACAGATTTCTCAAGGCTTTAGATATACCTTATGCATGTTCACCTTTTTCTATCACAGTTTCTCCTACTAAATATCTCATTGACTTACTGGACACGGCCGTTTGTGATAAATCAGGTTCTTAAGTAATGATTTTCTGTGTAACTGACTAGCTATTGGACAATTTTCTAGTCATGAATCTTCCCTGTTATTGCGTAGGTAAAATATATTACCATAGAACGGCCATAACATAACATTTTGCATGAAATTCAATCAATTCTTGAACTTGAGCAATAATGTAAATTACAAAGAAGCTGAACTTGTTTTTTAAGAATCTGCAATTATAAGCATTATGAATAAAAATTAAGTAGGTTTTTGTGCAAAGAGTTTATATTGTACTTGAGTTTCACTTTTTGGATTCAACTACTGAAATTAATTTCATGGTATTATTATTTGTTCATATACAGATGTAATTTCTTTGTTAGCATTTTTTTTTTTGCTTTTCCAATTTTTTTTAATCTATTCTTTCTCATCTCAGTTTTTAAGCAAGCAGACCAACAGACACTGTTACTGCTATTTGACAAAAAAAGTCAGAGATTGCAAAGTATCATAACAATAATAACACAGATTAAGCATTTGAATTGTGTACAACAGCTATAACCAACAAACCAAACACATTTGCACATTAATATGAACTATGCACCCATTCATACCTACTGAATGAATGCCTATGCATTCCTGACAGAGTCTCGGCTATATAGGGTGTTTCTACACTGGCATGTCACCAGTCCATCACAGGTACCCCACAAAAACATACAATACAACAATCATTCACCCACTCAGGCTGAAGGGAAATTTAGAATTTCTAATGCACAAGCTGACTTTGGAAAGCAATTTCAGTATCTGGAGAAACTCCTAATGCATTGAGAGAACATGCCATTCTCACACAGAAAGGTCCTGGTTCAGGCAGCAGCCAAAATAAAACAGTCCTACTATGAGGACTCATGAACATCCATCCATCTGTTTTCTGCACTTGCGTAATCCTTGGAGAAATATAATTTGGAGTCTGTTTGTCAAAATAATGTCGGTTGTATGCCATGTGGACAATGTTTTAAAGAAACAGTGAGCCTGATTTATCAACAGTTTGCATTTGTTAAAAAAAACAAGGGAAACCACACAGCGTCGCAAAAACAGGCTGAGGCTGATCTATGAACACGGCGCAGAGAGCATCGTGCCTTTTAAACTTGCAGCAAGACACACATAATCGATTTAGTGCTTTTGCCCTTGATGAATATGCAATCTAGGCGTTTCTGTAAGAAGACGCAAAATATTGGGAGGAAAATAGGCAAATAAGTAGGCGTTCCAGGCGCAGTGGGATTTACTAAGCATAAACATGTTTGCGCCGGCTATTTTAGTGTCTATTTTTAGCACTTCTGAAAAGCATGTCTTAATTTTGCACTACCACATTCAACATAAGTTTATTATTTACACACAAACATGTTAATCCCACACAGTATAACCTAAGAGTAATTAACACTGTAATGGCCGTAAACCTGCAGTTGTGTAAAAATTAACCAGTTTTTCCCCCAAAGACGCATCATAACTGTGCTCTCATCACATCTCCACCTGGTGAAGACGCTCTGAGTGCACACTGAGTTATCCTCGTGGATCCTCATTAGCATTCCCTGTAGTGGTTAACCTTCCTGGAGTCCAATTAATAAAATGTAGTAATCATATACAATACCATAATAGTAATTGGTATTGTATATGACATTTTAAAGTTGAATTCTGTAATAGCCAAAGAATTGATAAATATGTCGTCTCCCCTCGTTATTTTTCTGCCAAAGATGCATCATGAATCCATGCGCATATTCCTCCTCTCTCTAGCCAAGGTGCAGCTCATATTAGCAGCCACAAACTCCCCATTTGAATAGTGCTACTTGTACCTGATATGAATTGCTCACAATCTTAGTAAATCACCTGCAAATTAAGAACTACCCACCCGTGCAATTTTTTTGTGCCGCATGCAATTTTGCAGTCATTATCAGGAATCTTGATAAATCAAGCCCAGCGTGTAGTTTGGACCATTAATCTCTTTAAATATCCATTAAAATGCCCATTCCTTGAAAATTATTGGCTGCTTCATAGCATATAACTAGAAAACTCGGGTGCGGGTCCTATTGTATGGGGGCCAGCATATTGGACGCCGTGTTTCCTTCTATGTGAGCCGATGTGAACAAAACGCCTTTACTGATTTTTGAATACGCGGTTACATCCCTTTTCCACTCATCCTTATTAGAGGTTTTAAAATGATAATCTCTCTGAAGAGACTTAAAGATAAAATAAAAAGGAAAAAAAACAAATTTCAACCCTGACTGACCAACCAACCCAATCGGAGGCGGCCTCAGAGATGCCGGGTCTCCGCTCGGGGAGCAGTGCTCTTTCAGCTGTTGTGCCCTAGCCTTCGTGAGACACGGACCCAGCCGCACCTCCACGTAAGAGGCAGAACCCCACAGAGCCGATCAACACCGCCAGAAAACTAGAGTAAACATCAGCATTGCATTATTTTGGAAATAACCTAAAGAGCAACAAAATCTAAGGAAACACGCTGAGGTTGCATGCTTTTTGCTGGACAGGTAACAACTTTCACCGTAATGTTTTTTTGTTTTGTTTTCTAACTAGCGCCACTCACATTGAAACTACCCTGAAATTGGTATTTTTGTCGTTCTTTTTTTTTCATTAAAGTCATTCTGTCTAACATTACAGTTTATTCATTTACAAAAATATTTGAATAGTATCACTAACCTCCACAATACTGAAAACCTTTTCCTTTGACAAATGTTTTGCATATGTACCTCTTTACTTGCGGTCTGTGATGAAAAAGAGTCTGATATGCTTCTAATGTTGCTGCATATATTTCTCTGGAGGTTGAACAATCTGGCTTTTAGTAGACAATTCCGGAATTGTGATTTTTGGCATGTATGGCCATCCGTCCTCACTCAAACAGAAAAATACTGCTTACTTGCAATGGTTTAGGAATGTACTGTACCCTATCATCAGCAAACTACACACACTAACTTTAATATTAAAATATTAACATAATCAATCAACTTCCCATGGTGATTGCTGCCTCTTACCTTAAAAAGTCAAATTATCAATGAGATAACTACCATATCAATCTTAAACTAAAATTTCATCAAATGTCCAGCAAAAATAGGTAAAACCTCATCTATATTTATTTTTTTATCAATTTTTGCATTGAAATTATAATCTTCATCTTTTCTTCAATGAACAGCTTGCAGATATTCTTTATTTGATTTACTTTGAGGATACAAAGTGATTTCCCAACGTAAGACACAAGACAGCCTACCCCTAGAAAAAATCCTAAAAAAATAGATATGAGCTAAATATTGGCTTTAGGAAAATATTTTTAAAGACTTACTAAGTAGGTTAATACATAGAGATTTGCTAGAATTAAGTTATTTCTTTACAAATAAAGATTAAAAAAATTTAACCCTATTTGACTCCTATTGTTCTTTTTTCCCCTTACCATATTTTGTTTAAAAGTATTTTAGTTAAGTTTTAGTTAAATTTTGTGTACAAAAAGTACTACTACATTTGGCCCATGGCTCTGATCTTTACTCTTAGGGAAAACGTTTGGGCATCTCTACTCTAAAGTTTATGCCACAATTCAAGGCATAACACATGCTCACATTAGATCCTGCGTCCCTTTCTACTTTATTACCCCATATTAAATGCTAATATAATTCCTGGAAGTTTGCAATAATGCAACTCTCACTGGAGCCAAAAACAGTCCAGAGAAATTCCAGAGTGAGGAGAAATTAACTTAAACACAAATCCCTCTACAAATTCAAGGCTGATATTAAATAGCCTTTACAAACAAGGAGCGGGACAAAGAATATATAATTTACAAAAAAAGGCTTAAGACTTCCTTCACAAATTTGCATAATGTATCACTCCCTCCCTCTTAGCACACATAACTGTCCAGTATTTCTTTGAATCTCAAAGTTTTAGGCAGAGAAAAAACTATACATCTATTAGAACTCTGACATATAGTTCCATACATTTTTTACACCCAAAGCATATGTTTGCTTCACATAGAGAATTGTGGCTATTGACTGTGCCAATGTGTTTCCCTTTGTATCTGACCTTATTTGGAGTTGCATTATAGCACAAGAGAAACATGTGGTTCAAAATACCTAATTAAATAATGAAAAAAAAATAATACTGTGCCATTAATGCAATGAATGCTTTTCTTTAGCCAGAATTGCTACAAAATGCTTTACATTAAGAGTTGTCCATGATCTGCATTCAGTAACTGAAAAAAACATAATCAGAAATTGTAATTTCAGCAGATTTGTGTCATGAAATTGAACACTTTTTCAAGATGTTAAATTTTTTAAACATGCAGTCTTACTATGTCCACTTTTAAGCTCTTTTATAGTTTTACTTTAACACTAATTTTCTTCCAAGAAAATGTCTTAATATTACTCAAGATTGACTGTGTCATCAGAACAGACAAATAAAGACATTATCTTCTTTTCCTTCTCATGTCTTGTGATAGGCGGTGTGAGGGCATTGCTATGGGCTGACTTATTTGTGCAACAGCCTGAGGGGGGCAGACAAGATCTTCGAATATAGGCACTATAAATGGATTATTTCAGCAATTTTATGTTTGATGCAAAAAAAGGCCATTTATCCCAGTTTTTCATATTTCCATCTAAGAAATAAATATATAAATAAAAGCTGTGGAATCCACATTGTCTTTCCCATTACGTCATGTACTGTAACTTGTCACATATGCAGCTGTTTTTTCTAATCATGATTCATGTGTTTTAACACTATACACTTAAATGCATTGATAAAATAATGATTTTGTTATTAGTATTTTATTTCCTATTTACTTTTTTTTACAGTAATTCATTAATAACACATCACTTTATTAATCACACAGTAAGCATAAGCATGCACTGCATCAAAAGCATGTTTGATTTTCTTTGAGTGAAATCATCACTCTGGACTTCCAGCTGTTTGTTCACAATACAACATATAATCCACTTACTATTTCTACTCTGTGTAAAGATGCAGACAAGCAACTTGTTTTGTTTTTCCCCCTCAGTAATTACAGTACTGTCATCTCCATGCATTGGAATAAAAAAATAACGAAAAAGATATCAGAAAATGTGTAGTATTATAATTTAATATCTTTACATTAAAAAAAACCCTGCTCACCCTCCGCGGGCGGTTTCCCATCCATTCCAAGCTCTGGTCCTCTACCAGAGGCCTGGGAACTTGAGGGTCCTGCGCAGTATCTTTGCTGTTCCAAGTATTGTACGTTTCTAGACTGAGGTGCCTGAGGTTCTTCCAGGCATCTGCTGAAGCCATTCCTCCAGTTTGGGGCTCATTCCCCCGAGTGCTCTGATTACCACTGGCACTACTCCCACCTTCACCCCCCAAGCCTTCTCTGCTTCTCTCTTAGCCCTTGGTATTTCTGAAGTTTATCATGTTCATTTTTTTATATATATTCCCATCACTTGGTATTGCCACATCCACCACAACAGCTTTCCTCTGCTCTTTATCAACCACCACAATGTCCGGTTGGTTCGCCATTACCATCTTGCCTGTCGGTATCTGGAAGTCCCACTGGATCTTCACTCGGTCATTCTCCACCACCTTTGAAGGTGTTTCCCATTTTGACTTTGGGGTTTCTAACCCATATTCTGCACAGATGTTTCTGTATACTATGCCAGCCACTTAGTTATGACTTTCAATGTATACATTCCCTGACAGCATTTTACACCCTGCTGTTATGTGCTGGATTGTCTTGTCTGGTGTGGTAGATCTGAGCCTCTATCACTCTGGTGTTTATAGCTTGCTTCTATGCTGCCAGGATGAGGGCCTCTGTGGTGTCCTGTAGTTCAGGCCTCTCTAGACATTGGTAGGATTTCTTGAGATCAGCCACTTCAGTTAAGTTCCAGTGGTACATCCCATATAGGGGTTTGTCCTCCCATAATGCTACCTCCTCCAGCACCTCCTCATCTCACAATTTTCTCAGGCATTCACTAAGAATTTCATCCGTTGAAGCATTGTACTTGATGTATTCATGGAGCTTGGATGTTTCATCCTGTATTGTAGCTTTCAGATCAGGGAATCTATGCCCCCTTCATCTTAGCATACAGCTTGATGTCATCCATGTAGAGGAGGTGGCTGATTGTACCTCCATTCCTGAGGCGGTATCCATAGTCAGTCTTGTTGATTATTTGGCTTAGGGGGTTCAGACCTATGCAGAACAACAGTGGGGACACAGCATCACTTTGGTATATGCCACATTTGATGAACACTTGTGCTTGCCATTAGCCTAAATTGTGGTTCTCCACAACCTCATCAAGTTTGCGATGAATGCAAAGTCCTGTTGATGTTGTACAGCTCCAAGCATTCCGTGATTTTTCCACTTGTGGGGCATTGAGTCATAGGCTTTCTTATAATCAATCCAAGCAGTGTATAGGTTGGTCTATAAGGACTTTCAGTCTTGGGCAACTGTTCTGTCAACCAGGAGCTGGTGTTTAGATCCTCTGGTATCTCTGCTAATTCCCTTCTGTGCGTTGCTCATATATTGATGCATGTGCCTGGTTATCAGGCAATGATGTCTAGCATGTGTTTCCATGTTGTGGAAAGACAGGTTATTGGCCGATAGTTGGATGGGGCTGCACCTTTGGTGGGATCCTTCAGAATCAGAATTGTTTGCCCTTTGGTAAGCCATTCTGGGTGTGTCCCATTTCCTAGCAGCTGGTTCATTTGTGCTGCCAGGTGCTCATGGAGTGCTGTGAGTTTCTTTAGCCAGTAGGCATGGATCATGTCAGGACCTATTTTTTTACACCTGAGAATATGTCTTGTATTCTGCCACTGTGAAGGTATCTGGATTCTTTTCAGGGAGGTTGTTGGGCTCCTCAGAGACACCAGCCATGGAGCACTGCTGCTATGTGCTGCCTCCTTTTCCCATATGCTCTTCCAGTATTTTTTAGTTTCCAGCCTTGGTGGGCTTATTTTGCTGCTATTGCCCTGCCACTGAACATGCCCCTTTACAGGGTTAGTTGCGAACAGCCTGTTTATTTTTCTGGGTTCATTGTCTTTTGTGTACATTTAGGTGACTGGCCAAAGCTTGTAGCCTTTTTGGTAGTTTTGAGGGCTTCATGTATGTGCATCTGACTGTACCTTTGGGGATTGGTCTTGTCATTGCACCTCTCTGGGCCTCTTTCAATTGATTCACTTTTCTCCGAGCTGCCTTGATGTTAGCCTCCAACCGTCTTTTCCATGGTAGGTATTGTTTCTCATTGCTCACATGATTGCTCTTATAGCCAAGCATCTCTAGGATCACTGCTGATCAAGTTTTGTTTTTGTAAAGCACTTTGGTCTTAAAGAGATTAACATCGTCGACAACAATACCCTAACATGCTGTAAATTTTAAACAATACTCATTAGGTTTCACGGAGCCAAAACTGTACACCAAAATACTCCACATCATGAAACACAACCACCAGCATACTAAAACAATGTACCCATGTTTTAATTTTAATTTAACCTAAAATTCAGACCCTACCATTAGTTTAGATATGGTATTCTGCATACTTTGGTTGAAAAAAGGGATAATTTGAGCTACTGATGCCTGTACATCATATTGAACCAGTCTGTACCTTCTTATCTGACCTATAACATCAACAAGGCTTTTTTCCTCACAACAGTTCAGTGGATATGTTCTGTTTGTCATATCAAGTCATAGGAAAGAAAGTAGAAAGAGATCTTCTTTCAACAGAGTACATTTCCACGACTAAAACTAGAAAAGGACTATAAAGTTGACAGTCAAATGGTGGACAAACTCGGAGAGAAAGGTAGCTGCCCACATGTAGGATGCCAGAAGTAACAGCAAATGCATTAGGGCATTGATATCTGCAGATGAGTAATTTAAAAAAAATCACAATACCAACTATTTCTTACCACCTAAAAAGGTGTGAGTCAATGTGATGATAAAAAAAACAACCAAAACTGTGTTGTGCATTCTGTAGCAAAATTACTTTTGGAAAAAATACTTTCCATTTTTTCAATGTAGGGGAATTTAGGACAATTGGGTTCACACCTACCTAAACACAACATGTGTCTGTGAAGGTGTACTGGAGATAAAGACCTCCCCAAGCTCTTTTTTCCTGACAGGGAACAATGCCAATTACCATGACAATGCCAATTTGTAGGCATTCCTTGTAAAATATTCTGAGGTTGAAAATATTGTAGTTGACCTCATGTCATCAGTTGTAGAACTTTGATTTTGTTTGTCACATTCTTTATAACTTTAAAGTTAAGTTTTTTTCTAAGTTTTGTATTTCTTATGGATTCTGGTTTTGTGTTTTTGGTTACTTTACTTTTAGTCACTTTCTGGCTAGTTACAAGTTATCTATACTATTTGTTCTCTGTTTTCTCCACATGTTATTTTCCCAACCAGCTTTCTTGGTTCCCTTCACAGCTGCAACCGGTTAAGAAAAATGTCCTTGTTCTCTATCCAACAATCACTCCCTGCACTACATATAGCCACTGGATTTCTCAGTTCTTGGTTGGACTCGGTTTTACTCTCTGCTAGTTCTGTTTGTACCTGCCACCTATTGCCTTCCTGTATTTGGGTCTTCATGCCAAAACAATGTTTGGCATTATCACTTCATTCTAAGCTGAAAGGCTAGTGGTACTAGAATAGATTCTTATCTGAACGTCACATGTTAAGGCTTTCGCTGTACTAGTGTGCATCTGCACATCAATAGTTTGCAAATAGCATGCCACTAGTATGCAATTGCACTCTACCAGTGCGTGACAACACAACACTAGTAGGACATTTCTGTAAGATGAAAGGCATTTCTGCACACTAGTAGGACAACTTTGGCATGCCAGTTATGCTGTGTTCACACCGCCCCAAACGGAAGCATCAGTTGCAGCAAGATTACACGTAAATTCAATGGTCGAGTACGTCAGAGGTCCGTCAGGGGCTCCGTGGTGTGTTATGTACGTTGGCTCTGTCAACTTCATTAGCGTTTCATACAGCAACACAAGCAACGCAGAAGTTCAGCAAGCTGATCTTTTGACGGACCCAACGCAGTTAACGCAGTGCGGCAACCAATCAGAGCATTTCACTGTAGTGATGTCACTCTACACGTATCTTGAATGAAGTAGGTGACCAGTGAAAACATTTTCAACAAATGTAGATTTTAAACAATCAGAAATAACACTTACCGAAGACAGATGGACAGGTGCTCCTAAGGAGGAATAGAGAACCTGTAGTTGGTGTCCTGTTAGGAGATTTGAGGTCTGATGTGGCCTAAGAGGTCGTAGAATTAGGCGCAGGACAGACGGAAGTAGCACTGAAAGCGAACCTCATCGATAAACAGCTCCTGGAGCAAATGGTTAAACTCCCCAACTCAGAACACATCTGAAGAATGGGCACTGATGCACCAGATGTCGATGTTGTCTAGCTTTATCTAGCAAATAAAGCCAAGCCACTCTCTTGTTACGATCCGCCATAGTTCAGATCGTACGGCAACAGAAGAAGCCCTGCACACGTGCTCATACTGTATTTGCTGAGAAGCAAGCTTTGGAAACCAAAAAATACATACGTCAAACTTCATCCATTGAGTCCGTTGCCTGACGCAGACAAACTGTGCAGTGTGAACACAGCATAAGACAGTTAAATCTTAAAAGTGAGGCAAAAGTGTGCTAGTGAGAGTGGCCAAAGTAATGTTACTATGCTACAATGCTACTACGACGAGCAGGACATAAACAGAGCACGTAAGCCGGCAGTCGCGGTCATGTGAGGTAAGTCTGCTCCAAACCGTTTTCTTTGACCAAGGAAGGAGAGTGTGCTCGCAAGCAAGGCGCCACGCCTACCCAGGCATTGCCTTGACATTGAGAAACCCCTAAAGACTTGATCTGCAGATGCTGTAATGAAAGCTGAATTAGTTTCACTAATTTTAATTAGTTACAATTTGATCCAGTTACAATTTCATTTTTCCAACTTAAACTTCCCCTTAATGAGAAAGAGATGCATATAACATAATCATTAATCATCTTCCTCTCTGAGATATGTTAGATTGACTAAATTCATCATCTTTATAGTATATATATATATATATATATATATATATATATATATATATATATATATATATATACATAATATGTATATATATATATATATATATATATATATGTATATATATATATATATAAATAATTTATTTTTATTATTTATTTAATTAACAATATAAGTAAAAATATATTGTTAATTATTATTGTTATTGATAACAACAACAGTGAAAGTTCATCAGGCTTTATAGGGTTATATTTTGCAATTCTTTCTGAAGAGCCAATAGGAAGAAGCTTCAGTGCATGTAGCCCACACCCCTTCATTATCATCAAATTAAATCCACTAGTGCCAGTAGTGGACAATAAAAAAAAAAATTCTCCATCCACACATAACTGGAAAAATGTGTTTTTCAGCACATTCATAGACAATTCAAACTTGTAGGGGACAGTAGTTCTCCCAAATCCTATCTGCTCAGAGTAACTTTCTATCCTCTATCTTCAGCACACAGCAGTCATACAGCTGCTAAAAGCAAACAAACAAAACATGCTTTAACAATAGATTATACAAACACAGCTCTGAGGGCATAAATGCTGTTTATGAGAGTAGACACAGGTCGCATAAGGGATGTTTGAGCATTTTTTTGTCGTGGATAGTGACGTTACGGCTCTTAAACTCAGTTTTCGTCCGTCCACACACAGATACTGAAAACAGAGAAAACACCAACCTCCACTTTGGCCGGAGTTTTTAAAAAGATTTGTTTTTGATGCTGAAAATCTCCGTTTACATGTGGATGACAGGCCAAACATTAGAAAAATATCTCAGTTTTGTGAGATGTCCGGCTACGTGTGGACAGGGCCTCAGACCCTTACTTGTACTACTAGTGGACTTTGACCTCACTAGTAGCACTCGTAAGATCTAAAAACCCTACAAGTGCTACTAGTGGTTTCTATTGCCCTTACAAGTAGTACCAGTGGTATCAAAAAAAGTCCACTTGTAGTACTAGTGGGTGGTGTTTAAGCGTACATGTACTACTAGTGGTCATTTTGGCTTTCATTAGTACTACTAGTGTGCATTCTCACTGTTACTAGTAGTACTAGTAAGGGGAAAACACACTCCACTAGTACTACTAGTGGGTATTTTGTTTCTTATGAGTAGCCCTAGGGAGGTCAAAAAGGCCTTACTAGTGCTACTAGTGGGTATTTTAGCGATATAGTAGGATCCGGGAGGCTACTAGTGCATGACACTTGCCGATTGGTTGGGTCTAGTAGTGTCAGTAGTGTGGCACAGCAGTTTACTAGTAAGGGTTGATTGCATACTAGTAGGCCAGAAGTGGAACAAAATGTTACAAGTAAGACACAGTGGTTAGACTAGTGCACCCTAGTCGTTATACTAGTGTGCCAAATTGTCTTACTAGTGAGGACAAACTGTATACTAGTACATGGACCTAACGGCTTTCCATTTTTATGTTAAAAACAAGGAACATAACTTGTACTGTAGCTGTATGTGCAAAAAAAAAAAAACAACAACAACAAACAACAGGGAGGCAAAGTTGTGTAACAGAAGAGCAGTGACAACTAAATATATGCCATCAAGACAAAACCATTAAATACATCATGGGTGCAGTAATGTCCTCACCTACACTCAGAGGCATATACATAGTCTTATATGTCAGACCTGGGAAGCACACAGTATAATAAAATAATTATTTCAGAAATGAAAAATAGTTCTGCACAGCTTTCATGAATAATGTTTTTCACTTTAACAGATCTTCACTTGGGTGTAAAACCAGTACAAATTTAAGACAAACTATGACAGAGTGGACATGTGGAGTGCAAAAGAAATGTGCTATATAAAGGTACAACCTAAACAGAAGCATAAATGAAGGTTATACACTCTTATTTGCTCACTAGGTCTAAAGCTGAGATGCCCACACTGATTTGTGTTAATGTGACTTTTAATGTAACTCATTTTTAACAAAGAACAGCTTAGTCTTTCCTGTAGTGTAGTCAAAGAAATTCCATAGTTGTAAGGATATGTCCATGAAATACTATAGATATGCCAATTTCTCTGTTCTATTCAGAGGCAATTAAACTGCTGCTCACTGACAGCAAATCCTTTGGTAACCTAACACCCACTGCCACTTGCTTTTACGAGTTTAGTCAGGCTGGTTGAATTATGTGTGGTACATTTGTTTACTAGTTAGACACTAGCATCCCTGTAAAATCTCTTGAACAACAAACAGAAAAACCGGCATCCTGTTTGGTAAAAATTACAAACCAAAGAGGGTCAAAATTAATCAAATATGGAGATTTACCAAGAAAAGATTGTGATGGAAAATTGTATTATTAATGCTGGAACATTAAGAAAGGTTCAATTCTCTTACTCAGCTCTTAGATAGCTGTTCTGATTCTAAGGTACAAACAACAACCAATTGTATGTAAACATCTCATCTTGACTTATGACAACTCTTGTTATTATCTGGTGTTACACTTATGACAGATCATGTGAATGTCTTTCTCAGCATTTTACAAAGTGTCCCTTATTGTTATCTATATTCTGATTGTCCAGTGAAACTATCTCCTTATTGTATACTGCTGACTACTGAAGTGACACTTCCTCTTCTGTTTGATTATGTATGAAATCATCTGTATGATGTAATGATCGGTCAGAAGCTGATTCAATAGGGTGTGGCTGATTACTATATATACCCATGCATCTGTGCTGAAGCTTCAGGGTTCTCAGCGGGAGGCCCTCCGTGCACGTAAAATAAACTATGTGCGAATATGGCTGACACTTTGTTTTATTCTCTCATCCAAGGCCTCTCAGACACCCATTTCTGCCACAAGAGTTTTGAGGGGTTTTTTTAGAGTTAAAACAACCCTTACAAGACTTACTCAAATGTTCATTTTCATTGATTTCTTTTTGTAATCCTTTAGACATTTGATATCAGTGTTTGGCAAGTTAGAGTCAATTTTAATATATTTTATATTACTAGTTACAGCCATAATTTTTTGCATGACATTTTACTGTATTAAAAATTTAACTGAACTGCACTATACATTACCTTTGGCGAAATATCTTAAATATGTTACATTATTCTAAAATATCAGTTTACATTTTAAACAAGTGTGACACCTCAAATACTGTATTTTTAACTACATTTTATTAAACTACAGGTCTCAAGTGCTTTTGCTTGGTCGTCAACATGTTTTTACAGAAGCGCTTTATCAAAAAGAATCAAAGTAGGCTATTCAATATTTCCAAGAAAATTTGAATGTAAACATTAATTAGAAAACTGACAATGGGGGAAACGTGAAAAACATGCAAATCAATGCTTAACCATAGGCCCAAATGAAATTCTCAAAGTCAATCAGTCAACACATAACTGGAAAACAGTACTCTCATGGTCAATAACAACTTAACACAGGGACAATTGTCTAATAAATTTTTGTATGCCAAAATAAGCTAACCCTAACCCCTATGCCCTTAGAGTAGTCATATGTATATAAGAATATAACAAAATAAACATAAAATAATGACTAATTGTTTTCTTGCCCAATAAGTATATAAAGCAGAGTAGCCAAACAACACTGCTAGTAACAAAAGGTTAAATGTTTCTCTTTAGCTGCTACTTGGTGGTGTACAGGGTATACATCCACAGTCTATCTCACTGAAATACTTATCAAATCACATCAAAAAAAGGTGCTGAAAGCGCTCATCACCAGAACTGTTGCATTAAGGTGTTACAATGAGACTTCCGAGATTTAACCGTCTTTAAACAGGTGCTTAATGAAATAGTGCAAATAATGCCACCATGGAAATGTGCAGTGGATCTTTTCATAAACCATCCTGATTCGCTGATGTTTTAGACTTGAGCAACAAGACCAAAACATCATAGGGCATTTTTATTGTGCCTCCATCAATGTAAGCAATTTGAAATGCACTTGTAACTCAGGTTACTGAAATTTGAACCCGTGATATACTGCCATAAATTTATTAGGTAATGCTTTTTACTACTCAGTTACAGAAAAACTGTTACTCTGAAAACTGTTCAGATTTGCCAATGTAATTCTGAGCAGAATTCTCTGTTATGTGAATTCAAAACTACATAGGCTTCTCTGACCAAACAAAATAGAGTTCAGGACCCAGTAGTCTCACACACTGACCTTAAATTTGCTTTCACTTTCCCAAGCTAGTTGTCTGACAGTAGAGCGAATGAGCTACATTAAATAAAATAAACAAATAAAGATCATTAAAAACATGCAAGTGCAGTGGATGAAAATGAAGTGTGTGATGAAGGCAAAGTTTCTGTTTGCAAGGCAATATTTATCTAATCTTGTTTTAAGAATAGGATCTACCAGACTTGTTTTGATTCTTTTTATTAGAATTTGAAATATGCTTGAAATCTAGAAGCTTAACTAATGTTGAAAATTAATTGGAATTTATTAAAATGTAGCAATTTAAGAGATCTGCCCCTCGCAGAAAAAGCTAGGAAAATTTGTCTTTTATTAAAGTGTTTTGTTTTTTTGTTGTTGTTTTTTTCAAGTAGTGCATCATATATCTGGTCCATGAATACTGAATAAATTCTACTTTCCTTTTTCTGATGTTGTTATTCATGCATTTAGATATTCGAAAGCTGCCCAGATCAGTCAATTCAGCTTATCTAATATAACAGAAAATGTCAAGAACGGAGAGAAAAAGCAAAAGGATCAGTTACAGCTGAACAAACTCTTTCTGAAATATACACTTCTTATGTAACATTTCACTCTTGTTTGATAGACACAAATCCCTGTAAAGGATAAATTATTCGTATATACACCAGAACTCAAGAAAAGTTTCTTTTCTTTACCATTATCCCATATCTCTATCTGTCAGACAGAGATGAGTCTTTTCTTTAATTATAGATTAGATTTTTTTACTTAAGCAAAATTCATATCTAGCAGCAGGTAATATCCATAGCATATATAATCACTGTTTTTAGTATTATTTCAGATAGACTGGCCAGTATTGTGTTAACATTTTCAGTGTGCAACTGTTCTAAACTCTTCCACTTTTTCACATTAGCTAGATTTTCTATGACATAGGAGATCAGCTACTTCTGGCAGGAATAATTATAATATTGTTTTCTTGAGACAACAAAATAAATTCCTTATTATAATATATGATTATTATGTTTTTCTATTGAGCATGTAAAATGGTTTCTTTGGTCAAAAACCACTGGCTCCTGTCTTTGGCCTAAGTTAATCATACAATATCAACCTGGTTTATGATATAGGCTTATGCATCTGAAGACCTTTCAGTGTCTTCACACAAACAGGCCACTATGATGGTGGAGTTAAGAAAGTCAATTTTAATAGCTCCTAAATGTAACCACTTGTGCTTCCAGCATTGAAGGACTGAACTACAGGGAACAAAGAAACTATTAAACAGTTAATCTCAGAATGCAATGTCTTAACTAATTTTCTGTTTCCAGGAGGAAGAGGAGTGTCACAGCCTGATCATGTGACTTCAGGCTACTACTAGGGTACCCAGTGTCAGTATTCAGGCAGAAGAATAAGGTATGACCTGGCTTATTTATATTTCTGCAGAAGGAATATTTGAATAAAAAAAAAACAGAGACATTGTTTCTAATGCTGTGGCTAAACCTTTCTTCCAAGGGTAATTAGCCGCATCTTCATCCATGTGCCAGCAATATCTGTCCCAGGGCCGGAGCTGAGAGGAGTGGAATCCCATACTGAACTCTTGACAACACTGCATTATTTCATTGGTTATTTTTAAAAAGTAGTTTAATTGTAAATTAATATTGAGTTTTATAGTATCTTACTGGAAGGTTGAATTTTTTTTGTTAAACTCTAATAGTTTTTTATTTATTTTTTTTTATTCCACATGTCTAGTGCCTTGCTTTTCAAAAGCATCAGTTTCAACTGTTATTTTATTACCTAAGCCTTATTTGTCTGGTTTTGTAACCGAAACCTGGATATTTTTTATTGATAATCAGATGATGTCCCAAATTGGTAATTTGAATCTAATTTCCTTTTTTTTTATATAATTTCCCTCCATAAATGTTTGCAGGTATTATAACCAAAACGATACCTGTTGTTGCACAATACATTTGTGATGTGTTTTATCTTGTTTTAGTTCTGATGAATAAGTAAATATGAACCAATATAATCACAATTTCTGTTAAGTGTTTCTACAGTTAAAGCCGCATTCCGGATTATTTCGGGGAGTGAGTTTTTTTTTTTTTAAACCAAAATATGAAGGCCCCCTCCCAAAATACCCCCCCCCCCTCCTCCTGCGAGCTTTCCGCTCCCTCTACACCCCTCGCCCCCATACAAGTGGGCACACGCATCACCTATGTTTTCACAGCATGTAATTGTGTACTTTATCAATAAAATATAATATTAGTTAGGTTAGGTTTCTTTATTCATATCCGTAGGTAAATTTGTCTTGCAATTCTGAGAACTAGTCAACATTAAAACATATTATACAAAGATAAAACACAAAGTACATGTTTAAATATAAAACTTGTAAGTGCTCCAGATACTCATAGGATGTGCCTAAGATACAACAGAAATTTAAGCCACTGGACAATAACAAAGATAAGAAGCCGTGTCAGGGGCGACCAGATCCCTACTTGTTCATCAAGGAAATGGCAGGGGGGACAAAACTTTTACTAAAACGATTCGTATGGCTTATGGGCATTAAAAACCTACGCCCAGATGGAAGCAATCGAAACTCTGAATGCAAAGGATGTGCAGTGTCTTTTACGATGCTTCATGTCATCCTTTCTAACTATCTATCATACAGAAAGTCCAAACTGGTCTGAAGCTGGCCAACGACTTTACTTGACCACTTGACCAGCTGATTCAGGACGTTTTTGTTTCTAACACAGGAGCTCCCATACCAGGCGACCAAGCAGAAAGTTAGGGTCGTTTTGATGAATGCCCGATAAAAAAGTGTCATCACAGTTTTATCTACATGAAAGAAGGACAGTTTCCGAAGACAATACAGACGTTGGTGACCCATTTTACAAACAGCACAGTTTTCATTAAAATTCAGTTTACAATCTATAATTGTTCCAAGATATTTGTAGGACTCCACACACTCCACTGGTTGTCCCTTTATATATGTTAAAATATATATGAAGTCATATCCTTTGTTTTTGCAACATTTAAGAGAAGATATGACTCATGACACCATTCGACAAAGTCCCTTACAACTGGGCCATGCTGACTTTCATTTTTGTGAAGTAGACTTACAATAACCGAGTCATCTGCTTATTTTAAGATGATTCTGTTTTCATTGATTTGCTTTACATATGACTGTCTTACCTGTTCAGCTGAAATGTGTCCAAAGATGTGTCGGTTTGAAACCTTTTAAAATTCTTTGGTAGCCTATCTAATTGTTGAAAAGCATCTCTCATGTAAATCGAGGGAGGGGACACATATCGAAGTGACACCCTACTTGGGTCTCTAAGGCGTTTTTCGAGTTTGTCGTTGTATTTTCGATAGTTTTTTTTTTTGTTTTTGTTTTTCTGAAGTTGATTTAGCCCTGGAATGGATACAAATCTTGCAGAAGTTTGCTGTGACTTCTCCATGACCGCTCTCTGCCATTATGATGACTGTAAACAGGAAGACACGGAGTGGCAGCTTCATTTCCACAGGTTTGTGTGGTGCACATGAACGTTAATTGACAGGCGACATGGCAGAAACTTGAATTCTCTTGAATAAAAAAATTTGGCGCTCAGTCTGAATTGCATAGTGGTCTATGGGAGGAAGGAGGAGCTTAAGAAAAATAACAAATACTGTGGAGCACTAGCCTTTAATCATAGTCCTGAACCCCAGATAATTTTAAAGATATATAAAACTTTAATACATAAATAAATTATCCGAAATGCAGCTTAAAGCACAAAAACGTGTGTACAATAAACAGAACACAACAGGGGAAATGTAACAGAAGATAATTCTAAAACATAACCAAAACTTATTGTGTCACTACAATACTCACTTATTATTATACAACATAATTTTGTGAATAACTAAGATATCTGATATTGAGTAGTTTCAAGTAAGATCTGCCAAATCAAAACAAAAAAATCAAATGGAATGGAATTTCTTAATGACTTGGTACATTTTATCATGAATTTATTGGTAGGAAGCCTTTCAGGGACCCTTAGCAAAACTCAATAAAACTAGCCTCCCTGATGAGTCCCCAGAAAGCCAAGACATAACTGGAAAAGTGGAAAGGAAGGATCAAGATATTGAGAAAGAGAGAAGGGGTGTTGATAATAAAACAGGAAAGAGAGACCCATGAAAGACAAACAATGTAACTGCTGGGAGACAGAGAAAAAGTGAATGAGGTTGAGGGGAACTCAATGGTAAAAAAAACAACTTACCCAGTGCTGCAGGGAGAAGCTGTCTCGTTTTCTGCTCTTGGCCTCACAACCTGTAATGAGGCTGAGATTACAACCAGGCCCCGACCCTGACATGTGCAAAACGTATTAATGCCCTGGCTAGCAAAGCTGGAGAGTGCACTCGAAGAATCAGCTCATCATTAAAACATATTGCCCTCAGCCAGAATAATCAAAAATTGGAATATATGCTATAGTTCCCAATGAGTGTTTCTGAGAGACAGAAGGAAAGAGACAGACACAGACAAAGAGAGGCCAAGTTTAAGACTTTTGAGAGGCACAGATGCCTGTAGGATTGCACATCAGTCATAATAAATTATTACTATTTTTCAATGAGGGTAAAAGTAATTCAAGGAGTCACTGGGAATTATATTTCCTTGCCAGCTTTCTTAACACCATGTTGTCTGTAAAGTGCAGTTGTGAAATTAAATGAGCTTCATTTTGTGATGCTGTTGAACTTGTTTTGCAGTAAAATCCATTTTGATATGTTTATAAGTTAAATATTGTATAAAGGTTTTTCAAAGGTTACTGCAAAAGTGTGAAATTGGCTGCAAGAATTCTGTAAAAGTATTGCAAGTTCTGTGCTCCGGAGGTTTCTGAGAGAATATTAGCAAAAAAAAACATCACAAAGATCAAGAAACAGACTGGTTTTGTGTTATCAGCCATGATGGAACTGGACTACAGAGACAGACCTGCTGTATAAATTAATAATCCCACAATGCACTCCATTAAATCCACCTTCAGTTTCAAAAGGAAGAGGAGGAACTTCAATACATAAGTCTGTGACATTACCCCAGATTTAAACCATGTTCCTCCCTGAGCTCTTCCTCTTTACCTTGGCCCACCACACCGGAGAGACATCCAACAGCGCATAACCTGCTTCCTTCGCAGTTGAGGAATGGAGCAAGCTTCTGGAAGACACTTCTTGGATCCCAATATTTATACAGTTTGCTGATCAAAGAGTATGCACCAATGGAATGAGTTTTGATCCTGATTTGATCAAAACTCTGCAGAGGGAACTTTTGAATGACAGATTCCACCAACCATCCTCTATTGCTAAGACCATGTCACACTGCCATGAAAGCCACGCAGTTTGGAGTGGCTTAAATTAAAAACGTAAACAGTTATTAAAAAGTTAACAAAGAAAGGAAAACTCCTGTTTGACTGAGTAGCTGAAATTGCAGAATTTAAATGACTCTTTCTCTGAAAAAGTCTTTTGAAAACACTGATTAAAATTTCAGGCCAAGGCCTGGTTTACCCAAAGATAGCAGATGAAACTTAAGTTAACAATAAGTTTTCCTAACTAAATTGCCTCTGGCCAAACAGACCTTATGAACATTTAAGCATCCTCCGAGTTGCTCCGTGGTCGATGAGGAAAGGGAGTGAGTAGATGTTAGCCTAGCGGCTAACAATGGTTCCAATCTGGTTTGAGGCGTAGCAGCGTGGGGCTCCTGGCTCTGTGGCTCTGGCTGGCTGAATAGCAATCTGCTCCAGCACTCATTAGAATGGTACCTTGCTGGAGCTCTCTAGTCTGGCTTTCACCTCTTATCTGCTCTGTGCGGCGGCAGAATGCAGATTTTAGCTGGTTCAGGCTGTCAGCTCCCATTTCTTAGTGGTCAACAGTCTGAAACTCAGAGGGGGTTTCATCAGCTTTTAAGGATCACACAATGTTGCCATGCGTGAGGAAGCTGATGAGTGTCTCCCTGTAGCGAGCCCGACCGAAGGCTGCCTGAGATTAGCAAACGGCTGGTTGAGCACATCTATTTGTAGGCTCTGCTTGGCCGTTCTTCCTTCGGAAGACAGCAGGTTAGCGCCACCCGATGGCTGTGGGTGTGTCCCAACAATAATAATTACACCCATTTACCAGCACATCACAAAAATTTATTGTATACAATTTTAAAAAAGCAAAAAAAAATCACCAAATACATTGATTTGTGAAACCAGATTTTTGTCCCAAAGAAGCCAAATGAATAATGTTCATTATTCGCATAGAAGCATCAACAACACTATGGGTAGTTAATTTAAAGCCTATGAACATAGTAACAAAATGTCTTTTTTAATTTCTAAAGATAAATGACTTCACTGTTGATCAAGAAATATAACTTACCTTAGAAGAGACCAAGTATACTATGAAATAAACTATAAAAAGGATCAGAGCTTTCCCCAAACCATTTTCTGAACTTAGTAAGATAAGAATACATAATTTACATTAAAAAGTGAGGCAGGGAAGATGTGGACTGTCTGAATATCCCTCTGAACATTAGAAACACAGCTATTTGAGTTTCTCATTCACAATATTAATTTGCAAAAAATAACATTGCAAAAATGCAAGGAGAATATAAGTGCATGACAGTAATTGAAACAAAGTTTTAAAAGAGCTTATGTTGATCAATTTAGAATATATATTATCCAAGGCCACTGTCAGAACATGAGCTAAAAACAGCAGCCTACCTCAGAGCATGGCATCATCTCCTAACTTCTTTACTATCATCTGATGGAAAATATTCTTGCCATATAGTATATGTAAAATGATTTTGTGCAACATGTCATGCTTCATTTCAAAGAATGCATTCTGTTGACAACAGATTCACCCAAAAAAACAAACAGAGAACCACTACATTATTGGTATCTCTCTGCCTGTCATGCATTCCTCATATACCTGAAGGCTAAGATCACACATCAGTTTGTTGTTGATCTGTCATATACACTTCAAAGTGCATGAAAAAGACCAATACAGTTTGTGTTCATCAAGCGTTTGTCTCCCTCTCCTCAGGAAAGCAATTGTGTGGTATCCCTGCATGAACTGCAAGACTTCAAGAACAGCTTCTACCTCCATGCTGTGAAACAGATGAAAAGTGAAACTCACAGACCCTGGTATCCTCACATATGGTGTTGTATTGTATTGTAATGTGCATATGTTATTGTTACATCTGCTGATGCCTTTACAGTGCTAACATGCAGTTAGTTGCCATTACCTTATGTTGCAGATTACATGATAATCTGCCAAGGTTAGGAATACGGAGTATATCTTCATCTGTTCTGTAATGTCTCCTAAAGTAAGTAATATGTGGCAGTCCAATTCCACATGTTACAGTTTGTGGAATTATCTTACAGTAAACAATCCCTATTTGATTTTACCTTATTACGATTTCATAACTAAATCCAACATGCATGCTGCAAGAGACTGCATTCAGCAGCTCCTCAGTCCTTCCAAACTGGAACCTATGTATTTGGATGACCCAGCTACTTTCTCTGTGCTATGAAGCACCAATTCTATGCCATAGAACTACTCTCAAACGCGAGTAAGCATATGTATTGTTTTTATACACACATACACACACACCACTGTTGAAAAGCGAAATGTAAAACTCAGCTAATGCACATGGGAAATAAAACCCAGTTTCAACAAGCTGTAGCGAGACATTTGTTGAGTGACCAGAACACCACAAATGCAGTCCTTGGTTTCAGTGCATGTAGAAACTCATCCATGCAAGTCAAATGATATAGAGTAGTGTTTTCATTATTTTGTAAGGTGGTGGAAGTTTGCCAGGTAAATTAAGGGTGAATGCCTCCAGGATATCTGCTACCTTCTACTTTACCTCTACACCATTCTCCAACTATCCTCTGTACAAACACCCACACTTCCCCTCTATAATTTCATCCATCCACATTGTGTTGTGCCACTTCAGTAAACATCAGGGTGTGCTGACTTGTTTTGGCTATATTGCACTTGCAAATTTACTTTAGAAGAGAAAATTGAAAGTCAGGCTATAATCCTGTGGTGCAGTTTTCTTTATAAGTCAGATAAGATCAATGTTAGTCTGTGTTAGGAAACTGTATAAGGCTATATATTTGTTTTTGGTTTGATATGTATAAATAAATAAATAAATTAAGTTAATATTTAATGTTTAGAGCATATTTTTGCCATTCCTATGACTGCATTTTTCTGGACTGAGATTTCCAGTGTTTCTCCAGGTAATTGTTGAAACCCCTTCCTTAGGTTTCATGTCACTGACCTAAATACTCAATGATCACAGGGACTACTGTTGCCTTCACCTGGAAAGCTCTCAGAAGTTCTTCCCTGAGCCCCTGGTATTTTTCCACTTTCTCGTGTTCCTTTTTTTCTGAACTTTCCATTGTTGGGACTTGGCACATCAATCACAATGAGTGTCCTCTGCTTCTTATCAATGATCACAGTCTGCAGTGGCCCATATAAGGTTGGTGGTTTGTATCTGGAAATTCCACACAAACTTAGCTTGATTATTATCTAACACCTTGGGAGGTGATACCCACTTGGACCTAAGGGTCTCCAGTTCATATTCTAGACAAATGTTTGTGTACACTATACTGGCTACTTGGCTATGCTGATCCATGTGTTAAATTCATGATAGTATCTTATACCCTGCTGTGAGATGCTGGATTGTTTCTGAGGCCTCTCTGCACAGTCTGCACATTAGGTCATGCATGGTGTGGTAGATGTGGAGCTACATTAACTGGTTTTTAACAGTTTTTGATAAGGTTTCTGGGGTGGGGTCAGTCTTGTGCAGGGTACCATTTACGCATAGTGATACCATCTGTAAACAAATAAGGTAATTATTTTTGCAAAATAGAGGGAGAGGTTTTTCCACATCTCTGTGCTGCAGCTTTGGCAGTTTCCAACAAAACACTCATTCAACAGAAGATGGTGGTTGTGTCAGTTTTCCTTTGTAAAGGTGTTTTTGAATGAGACTGCAAGTGATGTTTACCACAATGGCCAAATGTCGGTGGTAAAGGGACTGAAGATTTGATATATGTGCAGAATGAATTAAGTTGAATGGCCAGTAAAAATTCTATTTATTAAAAACATAGAATGTTACCAATAAATATTACATTACATTTTACTACTATTACTGACAGATTTTCAGATCTGTATACAAAAATTAACTCAACTTATGCAGACCGGAAACAAGAAAAGTTGTTACACACCAAAACCTTTGCTTTAGAAAGAAAAACGGATAAAGGGAATAATGATTACAGAACACATTTTCAGAATCTTACTTGTTTTGAGTAAATGTGTATTTTATCAATAATGTAATGAACATGATTACTGGGATACAAATCAAGATGTGATACCCTATAGAGGTTAGCAATATTTAATATATGATCTGTGACTTTTTAAGCTCATCACTGCCAAAGTCAGAAAATCAACAGAAATATTGTGATTTGATGTCTTATAAATCTTAGATATAATATGTCCAGAGGCCAACTGTCTACAAACCCACACATTTCCTTTCTTGCAACCATACTTGAGCCCCCATCTATCCTGTTTTGTATTAGGGTGAGAGACCTTCAGTCATGCTTGGTGGTTTGCTTTTTTTCCAGCACACACATTCTTCCATAAACCACCCAACACAACAAACACAAGTAGAAGTGCTGGGATGTCAAAGCACCTGCGGATTGTAATAAGATAGTGAGTATTTTGTGACCTTGGATGCACGAAGTGAGCCTTGTAAAGCTTCAGGTAAGGCTTGCTAGCGAAACTAGGCTTCACGTATGTGTGTATCTATGTCCTGAAGTAATGTGGTAATCTTCTACCCTGTGTTATGCTGTGTGTGCATTTGTCAGAGTGAACATCTGCTGCTTTGGTATTTAGGATGATGGTGTGCACACAGGAGTTTCATAAATATATTTTAGAATCAGAGCTGTCTGTCTGTCAAGCCAAAGATTCGCTCAAAGTACAAAACAAATGTCCTCCACATAGAAACATAGATAAAAACTAAACTCTAGCCATTAGCTTTATTTTTTTTACTTCTGTGACCTTTAAGATGAATAACTCTTATCTTACTTTTGTTCATTTATCCACTAGGTCTCCATGTAACAAAATACATTATATAGAGGTCCAGAGCTTAATCATTCTGAGCTATACTTTAAAACTCACTTCAGTTTAAATCAGTTTATTTATAGAAACGCACAACAAATTTGGACTTAATAACCAAAAAAATACCCAATTTATATATACATAAATACAGTGGGGAGAACAAGTATTTAATACACTGCTGATTTTTGAAGTTTCCCCACTTACTAAGAATGTAGAAGTCTGTAATTTGTATCAAAGGTACTCTTCAACTGTGAGGGACAGAATACAAAACAAAAATGCAGAAAATCACAGTGGATTATTTTTAAATAATTAATCACCATTTTATTGCGTGAGATAAGTATTCGATCACCTATCAACCAGTAAGAATTCAGACTCCCACAGAGCTGTTAGTTCTTCTTTAAGAAGCCCTCCTGTTCTCCACTCATTACCGGAATTAACTGCACCTGTCTGAACTCATTACCAATATAAAAGATACCTGTCTACACACTCAAACAATCTCCAACCATAGTCAGTTCAATGCATTTATCCTGATAGATTCCAGGTCAATTACATACACCTAGTTGTTAAACAATCAGTACATTTACATGCAGTAAGAAAGAGTCAAATTATTACCTTAGTCCGACTGAAATCAGACTTATAAAATGTATTTATACACCTTAGTCCAACTTGGATCAAACCGAACTGGAGTTTCAGCAGCTCGACTAAGCTACTCAGATAATGTGCCTGGGAATTGGAGTTCTCTGAAACCAACCCCTCGTCCCCGCCCGAACTCGCACAACCCCTCAGGAAGTGAAGAGTCGTGGACATGCGGCTCAGCAACAAGACGGTAATATAACAAGAAGAATATGGCGACTAAGACAAACTTAAGCGGCCATTCAGTGCATGTTTGGACTGACAAAGAGACGGTGGACT
Source organism: Apricaphanius iberus (assembly GCA_028564705.1). Lineage (NCBI taxonomy): Eukaryota > Metazoa > Chordata > Actinopteri > Cyprinodontiformes > Aphaniidae > Apricaphanius > Apricaphanius iberus. Next base: position 625,826 of record JAPXFQ010002641.1, on the reverse strand, counting down.
GTGATTGTGAATATCTTGCTTCAACTCCGTCTGCAACACTCCCACCAGCCACTGTTTAGTGCCTGTGTGCAGCTCGAGGCTAACCGCTATAAGGTTAACACGTAGAGGGCATGTCACCATCTATCGTCAAACATACTTAATTTAATAATTCAATTTACAGTAGTGACATGAATCCTTGGACTCAGCTCTAAACAGGGGGTAAGGCATTAGTCTGATTACTCCAAAAAGCTCAATTTAGATGTGTTGTAAACGTACAGAGTGAAGTCAAGTTCAGTTTATCATTAAAACAAGGAAATTGTTTCCTGCCCAAGTAAAACAAGCACAAAGCATACATTCTCCAACTTGCAGCAATCACTCCTCATATCTTAGAGTGCTGGAATGAATTTGTGATGCATTACCTCATACCTAGAACAGTATATGGACTTACTAAGCTGACATATTTCTCACACATGGTGGGGATCCATCTTTCTTGACAGACAATGGAAGGAGTAAAAGACGTAAAATCCTATCAGACTCCACCATTCCTCTGTAATTAGAAAAATAATGACACATGGAAGTGTGTATAATATTGAGAGCAGGGAACATGAATGGGATTATAATTGATGCTAGATAACAAGGAAGGAGAAATGCTTTTCACATTTGGAGGTTTTTGATATTTCATTTCACATAAGACCATAAAAATACACTTAAGTTGAAAGAATAGGGTGCACTGTTGCCATTGAGTGTTTTTTGCAATGACATTTAACAAATTTTTTTACGCCTTTTCAGGTATCTTCTTTGAGCAACTTCTCTAAGGAATTTACCTATTGAAAGTTTTATCCAAGCCTTTTTATCTGCATATTCCCAGTGTGGTGAACAAACCCAGGGTTATAATAGTTTTAAAATTGTCATTATTTTTCGTTTTTATTTAGTTTTGACTAAAGATTTTAAATTATATTTTAGTTTTAATTAGTTTTAACCATTTCTAACGTAGTTAGTTTAGGTTTAGCTTTTTTGAAAATGCTTAGTTTCAGTATAGTTTTTTTTAAAATCAGTTTCAGTTTTAGTCTTTTCATTAAACAAGTTGTGTACTGGGGCGAGACAAAAAAAAGGAAGAAATATATAACAAGAGTCTCAGAAAATGATTATGCATTTTAAAAATGTATTGACATGGGCTAGATGAACAACCACACAAATCAGGCAAATAAAAGATATGGCAGAGTAATGTTCAAAGTTCTGTAAACACAAACAGCCCAACGAATAATGCACGTGCAAAACAACAAAACAAATGCCTAGCTACCAGGAGTACTATGATGCTTTAAACTGACTTCAGACTCCTCAACAGAGTAACCAAGAAGGACCCTTACTCCTTCCTTTCTATGCATTGATGAGACTTTAAATGCCAGAGCTTTTATCACCACAGAGGGGCTGTGTCAATTCAAGGTCATTTTGGCCTCTTTAACGCTCCTCCTGCATTTATGAGCTGATGAACAAGGTTCTAGAAACAGAGATTCTGGTGTACCTAAACGACATTATGGTCTACCTAAACGACATTCTGATCCATATTGAGTCTTATGAGGCCTCACTGCCACCACTGCAGAGGGTACTTGATTGGTTGACGGTAATGGGACACAAATTACACACACAAAAGCTGTTCAGTAGGTTCGGGGTCCCGAGATTATCAACACTGATCAGGCAAGGAATTGTTAGTCCCGAGATTTCACCTACAGGTGTGAGAGACTGGGGACATAATAGACGTATACTACCCCTTTTCAACTTCGATCTGGGATCGTGTCTCCAGTCTGCTACAGGCCCAGAAGCAGCAAATGACAGCGGTCTGATGAAGCTGTATGCACATGTAACTTCGGTGTCCCATGTTATGCTGAATCACATTGTTGGAAAGGTAATTCTCAGGTCTGAAGTACACACAAATAACGATCATTGTACAGCCTCCACAAACACAATAATTTACCATCTTTTAGAAAAATAAATGTTGTAAACATACCGACTCTCAATGACAAAAGCTAACAGCAACCACCAACGTTGCACAAAGTGGATAACCCGTTACCATAACAACGCATTGTTCTGTAACTCATGAAAGCTGACATGTTTCCAAATGGGGCTTTCAGAATAGAAGCAGGTATTCTAGCCCCTGCTTTCAATTAAAAGAGACACTGGTCATAACATCTGTCAACAGAAGGCTGGGCTGTTTGTAATGGAGCTGCATCTGTTGCTGGCTAAAGTGCAAAGCAGTTATGCTTCCGTGTGGAAACTCAAATACGAATATGTACAGGACCGAGTGGTCTGTACCGAGAAATTTGAATACAAAGAGTTGTACTGCCACACCCCTCGGTGAAAGAAGCTCTGCATTTATGAGATTGGAAATATGTCAAGAGCAACGCGGTGGCAAGTTTCAAAAAAGGTAACATCCTGATTTTGTGTTTACTATAATTTGAAAAACGGTTTATGTTTATTGCCATTACATAAAATAGCCTTTTAACATTATGGAATTGGAGACATCAAAATATTTTAGTTTAAAAGATTTCATGTGATTTATTGAGGATACATACAACAATTTAGAGCTCTTTGTAAATCATTCCTATTATTCACATGAATTTTTTTCACATTTTTATTTTTTCATGAAGAAATGAAAGCACATGCGAAAAAAAGCCCCTGTTGTCTAGAATAGTCAACTTCACAAAAAAACAGGGTAAAAGTTTTCTTTCTTTTTTTTAAACAGATCTACAGATATACAATGTCTTTACATGGTTTACTTTAGTATATGTCAGCAATTATCCTTACAAAGACTTAAAATATGTACATATACTGTATGTGTTTTTAAAAATGTATAAAATGGTTTATGTAACAAATACAACCTAACTGGTGTCAACCAAAAAAAAAAATCTTCAGATATGTGTTATGTTATGTTGCCCAGCATACTTAGTTTTTAGTAAACTTTCCCAAATTTCAAAAATCCTAAAAATGACTTATTTAGCTCTTTTTTCTGTTCAAGTTGACCACTCAAAGCGCTTTACACTGAAGGCACATTCATCTATTTAAACTCACAAACACACAGACATTTATACACTACACATTTATACAGCCTACTTAGTTTATGCCTCACATCAACATTGCACATCAACATCTGACAGGTGTAGGCAGGAATTGAACCTACAACCTTCCAATTAAAAGACACATTTCTTAAAATTGTGACACATGAACATCAGAACGAGAAATTTGTTCCTCTATTTGATGAAGTAATTTCTCTTTCAAAGACATAAATGAAGATCAAGCTCAAAAATTAATAAATTAACTAAAGAGGATTTTTCTGTCTTGATGGCATAGCCTCTAAATTATAAAAAGTTATACTTTGAACTTACAAAGTGACAAACGGTCTAAAGCTCCAACCTGTTGCCATAACTTTACTGGCAGTTTATTTATTTTTTTTATACAGTAAGACTTTTTTTCAGATTTTCCTTTTCTGAAAAAAAGACCTCTTGGCATTGGTTTAAAATTGAAGCTTGATCTGGAATGTGTGGTCAGTAATATGTGCTGCTTAAGGCTAAAAACATCTTCACCGAATCCTTACTGGATGTATTTTAAAAATATCGGTTTTAAGCCAAAAATGAAGGCTGATTAAATGAATATTTAAGTTTCAATTCACACAACTGCAGAGGTCAGGTATACATATTGCCACAAACAAAATTACAATGAAGCATATAAGATTGATATTCCTAATTCAGTTAAACCTTAACCGATAGGTAAAAGTAAAAAGGATGAAACATAAGATTAAAAATAATAAAACCAAGTGTTTCTCATTGTTCCAGATATCAACACATCTGCTGATCTCAATTTCCAATCTACACCACACACAACACATAAAAACATTTTCTTTTTACTTTACAGTTTGAGGACAAGTCAAAGTCAAACCTATAGTTCATTCCATGTGTGGGTGTCTCAATTCATTTTCTCCTGACTTCCAATTTAGGGAGGTAAAAAAGTAAGCCTTATGGCAGTGACCTCTGCTGTGGCACCATGAATAATGGGGACTATTAGTTGCAAGGTATTGCACTCTTAGAAAAGCAGTCATTTCTGACACAGGTGTTCTCATTGTAGACACTAGAAAGGATGAAAGACTATTTTACTGAATGCTTTGCATGCATGTTAAAATATCAATCTTCCTGCTTGTGGAGAATGCTTTAGGGCACACGTATGCTGTGCAAAGCAAATGCTTTGCCTGTTTGCTCTCTCCCACTGGTGTTAAAGGAATTTTGTAGACTTATATCATGTTGTCTTCCAAGTCCTTGCCTGCATAATGATGTAGAAGCATTCAAGAAGCATACAAATAAGATGTTTACTTTAATTTGAGGTGAGAGTGGTTAAAAGGTTTAACATTTTTAACTGAATGACATTCATTTTAAGACTCACTAAAATCACTAATATTTCAGTGCAAGTCATGTTAAAATACAATATGGAAAACAGTAATTTTATTCATCAAAATAAATTTGGTCCAAGGATACAGATCTATTTAGACAGCGTGGGAGATTGGTCCCTCAAGGCAAGAGGAGGAAATTACTCACCCCTTAACAGTAAAGAAATGTTTGTTTCCGAGCCCTTTCTTCAAATTATTTCTATCGAAACACAAATTAGGTGCAATTAACATAGTGATAAACTGCTCCAAGCCAACTGATATTAAATCATTAGGAGACCCTTCAGCCACATATTCCTTCTGGATCTCTCTCTTTCCTTCGCCTTTTCTCATTTCTTTATTTATCAAAGTACCCTCACTCAGGGTAAACTTCACACTTAATTAATTAATTCATCACCTAAAAGCTGAGTATTGATTTTTTGTAATGGATTTACAAAACTGTGGGATACCTAGATACAGAGATAATTAAAAAGATTTAGTATTTGCCATAAATCATCTTTAAAAGGGTTAAAAGTATTTTAGGTCATCAGGGAGATAGCTTACAATATCAACAAATAGTATGTTATATCTACAAGTCATTAAGAACACCAAGGATACCCTTTCTGACTTTTCAGCAATGCAATGAAACCTGCTATTAATGAAAGCAGACATAACAGAGAGCTTAAAACAACAGTGTTGAAAAGTGCATCAAAGCAAATGATACAAAAGACTAATTATTTTAGTTTATTGTTAAGCATTGTTAAGCTGCCATAAGAGTAATAGCAAGCTTTACAAGCACATTTATTCATTTGTTAAATGTTTGCAGGTGTCAGTTTGTTAAACTTATTGCACGTTAACAGCTACTCCAGCCCAGGATGATTGCAATACATTTCAGTTTCTCTATAATTATTGGTTTTGTTCAAGGAGTAGTATTATTTTGCCATTGCATAATATTTCTATTGGATTAATGTCCATGGATTCATTTTTCTAATGCAGACCTTAGACCCCGAATTTAAAAAAAATATTTTAGTAACCCAACACATATTCCATCATTTCCTTTTAGTCCAGTGTGTTTATTTTTTTTTTGTGGAAATCACAATAATAAATAAATAAATGGCAAATAAATAATAATAAAAGTTTGGAATTATGACATTTTTTAACAACTAGAGATTTTTTTAACAACTAGAGTTTGCATTATATTATAGTTAAAGTCTTTGCCATTTTGGCAATTCTTTGATCCTTGCAATTGGTACTTTATTACTTCCTTCCTTTTTTATTGATGTAGTTACTTGTAATCTGTGCGTAAATGTGAAAATATCTGTGCACTTGCACCAAGTATTGAGGGGTGTGAATTGTAATCTGCCCAAATGAATGATGGCTTTCAGATTTTCAGTTCCATTTGTAATGTTAGTTTTTATATAAAACTTGTTATGATAAAAGCTATTTTCATGTATACCGGAGAATTGGAAATTAGTCATGAAACGTGCAGAAAGCAAAGAAATATGAGATTAAATAAGAAGACCAGAACAGGAAAAACAGCAGATAACAGGATCATATCCAAGAGAATAAAATGTTTTTTTGTTTGTTTTTTTTGTTCAACAGAATAACTATATGATCAAACTTAGTCGCGCTCTTGCTATATATTATCTGCTCCTAATGGATATAAGATATATTCCCTGTACCAGTAATCTGAGGTGACTTCAATCAGCTGCTGACTGTGATAGTTAATATACAGGGGCTGGTCATAAAATTAGTATATCATGAAAAAGTTTATTTATTTTGGTAAATCCATTCACAAAGTGATTAGATGTAAACATATAGAAACAATATTAGAATATCAATTAGGACCAATGCAAAACAAGGATTTTTAGAAATGTTGACCAATTTAAAAATATGAAAATGAAAGGTATGAGCATGTACAGCACTCAAGATTTAGGTGGGAACCCTTTTGAATGGATTACTGCAGCAATGCGGCATGGCATAGAGTTGTTCAGTCTGTGGCAAGTTTGCTGGTCAATCAAGGACAAGGCTGCCATGGTCCTTAAAGCAGCTACTGGTAGCTTTTGCAGTGTGTGCAGGTGCCAAGTTCTATTGGAAAATGACATCTGCATCTCCATAAAGTTGGTCAGCAGCTGGAAGCATGAAGTGCTTTAAAATATCCTGGTAGACGCTGCTTTTATCTTGGACCTCAGCATGCACACGTGATGTCACACTGCAGGGCTGGTATTCTGCTGCTGTTATCATCTGCTGCATGTTTTTGTACCCACTGTGAGGTTTGCGCAGGTTTGAGGTGATGATTGAAGACCCCAGTTTTTCAAAACAAGTTTACATGTTTTGTTGTTTGTTTTTTTTTCATATCAGAGTTCTTTAAATATAAACCAGTTATGCACAGAGAGCTGTTAAAATGTATTGAAAGCAATTATGGATCCGATCATGCCTATTTTTTATATTTTTTGGGGAACGGAGATCGGCTATATTAGCTGACGAGTCGTGATGATTTGTATAGAAATTACCTCCTAGTTACATTTGACGATGATTGCACAATAATCCAAACCTCCATAGCGATGCAAGCAATGACTCTTAATTACCTCAAATCCACATAGCAGATTAAACACAATTCGAATATGGGTAAACTTCAACAAACCTGCTCAACTTTACTTTGAATTATATATTTAAATGCATAACAACTCCCCTCCTGGCATTTATACACAACAATAAAACAAAATAGACAGAGAAATATCTACCTTTAGCTCCTGCATAGAGGAAGAGAAACATGTACTCAATAATATAGAGTGAATGAGATCCCATGTAGGTGTAAAGCAGCTTTAGGCACAACAGCTTATAGCCTGCTGGAAAAACATTTCTTTATAATACTGTACCAAGTATAAGTGTTTTGCATTTTATTTTTGTCTGAAAAATTTAACTGAAGCTGACTTTTAATTATTTAAAATTTTGATTTCATGGGATTTACAACAATAATATTAATGCTTATTAATGAAATTAGTATTATAAAAAGTTAAAGTTCATTGCTCAAAATATTTTTCAGTTTTATACATTTAAATACTAACGGCAAAATATCTGATCGGGACTTGAAATCTGATTGGATTTGAGTTTAAAAGATCAGATCAGGACCGGAGGCCTTAAATGCTGTTCGGAACATCCTTAAAAGCAATGCTATATATTGCTACACAGTAAAAATACTAAAACAATAAAAAAGTAATAATCCCACAGTGGGAGGGGCAGGTGCATGAAAATGTTCTTATAAACCAAAGAGAGAGCCCAGCAGAACCACTCAAGTAATTCAAGCGAGGCTATATCAAATAAGCCCCACACCATTGAACAGCCCTCAGGTGTGTGCTTTTTAAAGCCAGGTTCCTCAGCAAATTGGCCAATGAAAAACACAGCAACCAATGGCAAGCAGGTATAGGACCACACAGTTCTGTCTCAGGCAGCATGCACTAGAGAAGCATAACACAATCAGAAGAGAGAAAGAAAAAAGAAAACACCAGCCAGCATTGCTTGGCACATAATAGTTCTGTTAGAAAAAAATAAAAAACAACAAAAAAACATACATTTTATACTACTCCTACTTATTTTTTTTTCTGTTATACTTTGAAGAAATATTTATTATAAACTAAATGAAGACCCAAACAGATCTTTATTGGAGCAAAGAGCTATAATATTATTAACGAAAACATGTTCTGTTTTTTAGAGGAAATATGGGGAGATTTTAAATTTCATACATGTGAATTTGTCATAGAAAAGATAGTCAGTAAATGCATGTGGCCACAATCTTATATCACAATAATCCTGAGCTACTGCCGCTATGGCGCAACCTGTGATTTAAGACAGAAGACTGTTTTATAACGGTCTGTAAATTTATATTTCAGTCACTCGTTCTCCTACCCCTTCCTCCCACTACATTTTACTTCTTTCTCTGCTGTCTTCTTCCCTTTGTCTCTCATGCACACATACATGCACACATACACAATTTCATTGTGAAGGGAACATAAATCTGATGAGTGTCCCAGGGTAGGCCATGGGCACCATAATTACAGAACATCAAATGAAAGAATTAGTGTCCTTTCTCTCATTATCATGCAAGGCTTGCAAGTCCTCTACAGTTTCTCACGTTACCTTTTACAAATACACACATGAAATAGGCTCTCATGTTCTTTTATACAGTACTACCAACTACAACATATGCTGTGTTCTTAATGTAGTCTTTTCTTACTATAACTACAGGATTACTACAACACAGTACCTACATGTACAGTCATGAACGATGTTGTTCTATCTGGTTCAATCCCATCCATGGCCATGCTGAGCAGAATGTGTATGTTCCTGCCAGGGATGATATCAGAGATTTTTTTTAGGGGTGGGCATTGGGTGGCCAGAAAAAATAGCAATAGCCGAGGGTAATGAAGTCAGTGTTGCATAACTACAAATGTGCACACAGTCTGTGTGCAAAAACAGGAATTGGATCTGTTTGTACTGATTGTACAAAGAGCTCCTTATCAGAAGTGTCCCTAGAAAACAAACAGTATTAGATTGCCTGCGGAGATCTACAATAGGCTGTATCCATGATTACAACAAACTGTTTGAGTCAACTTTAGCTTGGGTTTTCTCCATTTCCATTTTTAACTTCTCATCTGCCTGATCTTACTTCAGGACTTCTGCAAATAGTAAAGTGAAGGTTCAGGTTCGTGGCTGTTAAATAGCTAAAGCTGCTAAAATCAGAATGCAATTCACCTTTTGCTATGTCATAAATTACATGACGGAACAATTCATTTCAAGTCAGAGTCACCTGTATACATCCAGAAAACGATGTGGGCTACATTGATAACTGGGGGGCCTTCTGGGGAAAACCTGGACTGTTAGGTAGAGACGGAATCCATCCCACCGCGGACGGAGCTTCGTTTCTTTCCAGGAACATTGATAGGGTTATCTCTAGTTCCCCATTGCCGTGACAACCCAGAGTCCAGCTCAGGGATCAGGGACTGCCACCCACCCACTACCCTATAGAGACAGTTTCCCGTCCACTTCCCAAAACCAATTAAACTAAAAGTTAATGCTACTAGAGCAAAGTATAAAAATCTCATAAAGATAAATACAACTCTGACTGAACAGAAAAATAAATCAATTAAATGTGGTTTACTGAACATAAGATCTCTCCCCTCAAAAACACTTGGTAAATGACTTAATTTGTGAAAATAATATTGATTTGTTTTGTCTTGCAGAGACATGGTTGCAGGAAGAGGACCATGTCACAATAAATGAGTCAACTCCCCCTAGCTACTTAAACTTTAGTGTCCCTCGAAGTACTGGTCGAGGAGGTGGTGTAGCCACCATCTTTCATTCAGATTTACTAATTAATCTCCAAAAAATAATAGTTACAGTTCCTTTGAGCATTTAATCTTTAGCCTTCCTCATACACATAACAAAGCAGTATTCGTGGTCTTATATCGTCCACCAGGCCCTTATTCTCAATTTTTAGATCAGATAGCAGATTTTCTATCTGACTTAGTTTTAAACACTGATAAAGTCATTATAGTCGGAGACTTCAATATTCATGTTGATAGTGAAAGTGATAGTCTAAAAACAGCTTTTAACATTATCTTAGACTCAATAGGCTTTACTCAAAATGTGCAGGGACCAACCAATCGCGGTCACCACACCTTAGATCTTGTGCTGACTTATGGCATTGACTGTGAAGAAATAACAGTCTTTCCACATAACCCTATCCTGTCTGATCATTTCCTCATCACTTTTAAACTTACTCTAACAGATCATATCAAACCTGAAAGAAAACTTAATTATACCAGAATTTTATCAGACAATGCTGTAGCAAGTTTTAAAGAAGCTCTTCCAACTTTAATTTCCTCAGTACATAAAAGTACAATAGAAAACAGTGATTTAACTCGTAACGCCTCACAACTTGACGTTCTAGTTCATATAGCGTTAATTCCTCCCTGCGTCTGGCAATAGACAACGTTGCCCCACTGAAAAAGAAGGTGGCCAGCCTTAGAAGATTAGCTCCCTGGTTTAATTCAGAGCTACATACCCTGAAGAAGAACGTTAGAAAACTAGAGAGAAAATGGTGCTCCACGCATTTACAGGATTCCTATTTAGTGTGGAAAAATAGTATATTGCTATATAAAAAGAGCCTTCGAACAGCTAGAACAGCATATTATTCATCTTTAATCGAGGAGAATAAAAATAATCCTAGGTTTCTTTTTAATACAGTTGCTAAACTCACACAGGATCATAGCTCTATCGAGCAAACAATTCCCCAAGCTCTTAGTAGTGATGACTTCATGCAATTCTTTATAAATAAAATAGACTCTATAAAAAATAAAATAATTGGGAACCTTCCCAATATGCTTGCTTCCTCCCTAGTTAATGAGGCAACATCAAAAATGGTTGAACCTAATATACGCTTAAACTGCTTTAATGCAGCCGAACCTTCTGATGTACTAAAATTATTAGCTTCATCTAAACCTTCAACTTGCTTTTTAGACCCAATCCCAACTAAACTCTTAAAAGAAGTTTTCCCTCTGATCGCTGCTCCAATTTTAGATATAATGAATCTATCCTTAGTCAATGGATATGTACCACAGGAGTTTAAGATAGCTGTAATTAAACCTCTACTTAAGAAAACATCTCTTGATCAAAACGACTTAATTAACTATAGACCGATATCAAATCTTCCCTTCTTATCTAAAATACTTGAGAAAATAGTTGCACACCAGATATGTGAGCATTTAAACAATAATGAGCTGTTTGAGAAGTTTCAGTCAGGTTTTAGAGCTCATCATAGCACTGAAACAGCTCTGGTGAAGGTTACTAATGATATTCTCATAGCCTCAGACAATGGACTGGTGAGCATTCTGGTCCTGTTAGATCTCAGTGCTGCCTTTGACACTGTTGATCACAATATTCTCATAGAAAGGCTTCAAAGTGTCGGTATAATAGGAACAGCACTAGGTTGTTTTAAATCTTATTTGTCTAACAGATTTCAGTTTGTTCAGATAAATGATAAATCTTCCTCAACCTCAATAGTTACTTGCGGAGGACCACAGGGTTCAGTGCTTGGGCCGATTCTTTTTACTATATATATGCTTCCTATTGGTAAAATAATTAGGCAGCATGGGATAAAATTCCATAGTTACACTGATGATACACAGCTATATCTATCCATAAATCCTGATGAATCCAATCAGTTAGGTAGACTACAGGCATGTCTGGAAGACATAAAAACTTGGATAACTCTAAACGTCTTGCTTCTGAATTCTGATAAAACAGAAGTTGTCGTCTTTGGAACGGAATCTCTGAAAAAGAAACTACTTAGTCAATCCCTTCACCTAGACGGTATTAAATTAGCCTCCAGTAAGAAAGCAAAGAACCTCGGTGTTATTTTTGTCCAAGATATGTCATTTAGATCTCACATTAAAGAAGTCTCTAGGATTTCCTTTTTTCACTTTAGGAATATTGCAAAAATTAGAACCATCCTGTCCAGGAATGATGCTGAAAAACTAGTCCATGCCTTTATTACTTCAAGACTGGATTACTGTAACTCTTTATTATCAGGTAGTCGACAGAAAACAATTAAAAGTCTTCAGTTATTCCAAAATGCTGCTGCTAGGATTCTGACGAATATTAAAAGAAGAGATCAATATTTCCCCTGTTTTAGCTTCTCTTCACTGGCTCCCAGTAAAATCTAGAATAGAATTCAAGATCCTCCTTCTGACATATAAAGCTCTTAATAATCTAGCTCCATCATACATAAGAGACCTGATTGTTCCATATGTTCCTAACAGGGCCCTTCGCTCACAGACTACAGTTTTACTGGTAGTTCCTAGGATTTCTAAAAGTAGAATGGGTGGCAGATCTTTCAGCTATCAGGCTCCCCTCCTATGGAACAGGCTCCCAGGGTTGGTTCGTGAAGCAGACAATTTGTATATCTTTAAAACTAGGCTTAAAACTTTCCTCTTTGACAAAGCTTACAGTTAGAGATATGTTAATAGGTAGTTAGAGACAGGTTAGACAGGTAGCTAGGAAGAGATAGGTTAGACAGGTAGCTAGGAAGAGATAGGTTAATGTTAGTAGCTAGGTAGAGTATCAAAAGCTAGGAAGGGATATGAAGAGGTAGAGTAGCTACGTAGAGATATATTAATGTAAGCCAGGTAGAGAGTGTTAGTAGCTAGGTCTCCTAGTAGCTAGGAGACAGGTTAATGTTAGTAGTCAGGTAGAGTATCAAAAGCTAGGAAGAGATAGGAAGAGGTAGAGTAGCTAGGTAGAGATAGGTTAATGTAAGCCAGGTAGAAAGTGTTAGTAGCTAGGTCTCCTAGTAGCTAGGAGACAGGTTAATGCTAGTAGCTATGCTGCTTTTGGCTAGGCTGTTGGAGGACATTATTAGGGTCTGTTCCTACTTTCTCTCCTACTTCTCCCCAACTACATGATGTGCTGTCAATTCAAGCGCTAACCAGTTTTCTCTTAGTCTCCTCCTACAGTAGGTGCTCCTGACCCGCCCTGCTTGACGACCCTGACTAAGATGGCATTGCAGTGACGGAAAGTTCTCCACGTCCTGCAACAAACTTCTGCATCAGTTGTGTTGTTGTTTCTGTGTCTCTGTTCTGTGTCTCTGTTCTGTATTCTCCAAACCACAGACGGTCTCAGCAGATGACCGCTTGTGCTGAGCCTGGTTCTGCCGGAGGTTTCTTCCTGTTAAAAGGGAGTTTTTCCTTTCCACTGTCGCTTCGTGCTTGCTCAGTGTGAGGGATTGCTGAGAATTACACGACGCAATCTTCTGTGGTTCTCTAATTTCTAAATTAAACATTGTATTGTAATAACTCTTCTTGTAAAGTGCCTTGAGATGACATCTGTTGTGAAACGGCGCTATATAAATAAACTGAATTGAATTGAATTGAATTGTATCTGCTAATAGGCATGTTTAGAAGGCATAGGTTTGAATTATTCTACCAGCAAAATTAACTTTTTCTATCAGAAACTGAATATTGTTGAACCTTAAACACATAGTAATCCTTTTTGTGAGTGTGGTTGAGGCTTTTTTATCCGATGACTTACTGGAATTTGGAACCTATGCAAATACATTCTTGCCTTTTTTGCTATTGTCATCATGGCATTAACTCACCTGCTGCCTGTGTAAACTCAATAAGGAAACTGTCTGCTTTTGTCATAATAGATACTTGGCAAGCCTAATTCTACGAGTCAAAGGACCAGGATCATTTTAGCTCACTGAAGTGAATTAGATCCTGACAATTATTTTTTGTTTATGAATACCATCTGGGAACTGTGGGGTTCTTAACGTGTAAAAGAATGATGGTCTACACTGTCCACTTGTCATGTGTTGAGTACCTGAGGCACACTACCCTTACCAAAAAGTAATATATGCAAGTATGCGTTAGGTATACTAATCTTAAACTAAAAATAAGAGACTATACTTTCAGTTTACTCTGAATGTACTTATTTGAAGATATACTATAATATAAAGTTTATATTACTTATACTTGACTTTTACTAAAAATACACTAAAAGTTTAAGTATACTTAGCTCATACTAATATTAAATCTTTTGACTGATATACTTAAGTGGTAGTGTATTAGTAATCCATTTTATTTCAGGCAGTTTTACACTCAGTTCTACAGTATTTCAATGGACTGTTCTTTACAATCCAGTGACTAGATTACAGACTGAGGTCACATTTCACTGGAAATCTTTGGAGCAAAATAAAATACCCAAAACTATGTTTGTTACAGTTTTTGTTTTGTTTTTTTACTCAGCATTAGACATGTAGAGGGAGAATAACGTCTGGGGTGACTGTGGCTCAGGAGTTAGGAGGTAGCTTGTAGAATACAGGTAGCAGTTTGAGCCCAAGTCCTGACAAGGTTCACAGTGTACTTTTGGTAAACTAAAATGGGCACTAGACTTTCACTGGTAGTAAACTAATAGTATACCTAGAACATTATTTTCAGTGTACATTAAAGTGTACTTTCATGAACTAAAAGTATGCTTAAAGCTCATTACAAGTGAACTAAAAGCATACTTTGAAAAATGACTTTATGTTTACTTCAAAGTGTACTTTTATAAACTTAAAATGGGCCAATTTAGTACAAAGAAGTATACATCTTAGTTATCTGCTAATATATTAGTATCAGTATGCTTTGGATATACTTAATAAAATATACTTAAGGTATACTACTTTTTGGTAGGGTATGTGACTCGTGTATAACATTTTGAAACGTTCAGTGTGCCTACACACGTGTACTTATTCAGTGTCTTCACTAATCTTTGTTGGTACTCTGCCATCCTTTGAGTTATTGACAAACAGAGACAAATTTAAGTCACAGCCATGGTTTGTAGTAGTGTTCCCATCTCTTAGCCATTAGCTACAATACTCAAACAATTCGTGCTTTTTTCCACTGCTGCAACACTTTAAGTTTCTCACAATGTGAAAAAAACATCTATTTTTGATGATATTGTGGTCCTACCCCACCCCACTCCAAAAAAAAAGAAAAAGAAAAGAAAGAAAAAAACAAGACTGAAGCTTGTGATACAGAGTAAACAAATAATTACGTATGAGTGAGTTTTTTAGGACCAACCAGGTAGACAAAAACATTTTATAGTGCTGCTATCAGGGTTATTATCATTGATGAAATAACGAAAACTAGAATAAAAAAAAAACATGTTTGTTATTTGAAACAAAAAAAACGAGTATTTAAAAAAAAAAACGAACTGAAACTATAATGAGTGTTCTCAAAACGAACTGAAATGAACTGAATTTATTGATAAAATGTGCTTAGTTTTCATTTCATAAAGTTTCTCATGAAGTTTCTAACTATTGTTTCTGTGTCGGTCTTTGCCTACTGGGTGTTTTCACCAGAAACAGATGCGATCATCTGTGTTGGGATGGGAATGGGAAATTTGGATAAAATCCCATTGACTTGCCCCCTTTAAAGGCAAATAAAAGATTTATTTTGGATTAAGCGCTATCAGAAGAAGCAATTGAAATGATGATTAAACAGTCTGCAGCAAAAACTTTATAACAGGTGAGCTATGGCTAACAAACAAGCTAACATTGCTAACTAACACTCCTAATGCAAACAATAGCAATGGGAGCCGGTGTTCCACCGGAGCTGTGTAGCTGGTGAAGGTTGTGCACATATCTGTTGTGTTGATGGACAAATAATCCCTCTCTAGTTTCTGATTGTTTGTGGTTTTTACTGACTGTACTGCATTATCGCAACATGTCTGTCAAGTCATCTGTGTTGCAGCGGTCTGCCTAGCGTCAAATAAGCAAAGGTTGAGAGACAGTGCCAAAATCTAATTTGGGATTGCTTACTGCTAGAATATGTGCAAAATGATCAAAAGCATCATAGTACTCCTGGTAGCTTGGCCTTTGTTTTGTTGTGTTGCCAGTCAGTTTTTTTTATAGAACTGTAGAACCTGCATTAATTGTTTGGCTTTTTAATGCACAGGTGCTGTTATGTGATTACAGAACATTGAACGTTAAATGCTGTCAATAACTCGTTCAAAACCAGCATACTAGCAATACACATGTAAATACCGGCAAAAACCTTAATAATTTGACAAATGGCAAAATGTTGCTTCTCTTTAGTATACATGTGAGGCCTGCAATTCTAATATTCTCAGTTCCTTAACTCAGCAGGTTTGATGGTACACGGCCACTTGTAAATTATGTTACTCTAATTCCAAACATGATTTCTATTAACTTTTGTTTTATATGAAATAAAGTCAGTAGGATTTTTATTTTTTACAATTTTAGGTATGTAAAGCAAGTACAAATATGCAACCTGGCCATCTTTAGTAAATCTTCTGAGATCATTATTTATACAATTTATGCGACAAATATTTTATTTAAACTGCACTAAGAATACTATAGTTAGCTAGTCGATCACAGGAGTGTTTTTTGTTTTTGGACTGAGAGGAACCCAAGCATGCATCTTGCAAGCAATCAAGCATGGGAGAATAAAACAAAAAAGCATTTTATTGTATAAGTATAGTTTTTATATCGTAGAATGGTAATACAGGAATGTATCCATTCAGGACCAGTTCCTCTTCCTAATTTTCTCATTTTAAGGTAAATTTTACATTGCAAAAATTGATTATGAACACTATAGATGACTTGAAAATTTGGAGATCCATGAACCTTGCCAAACACACAGCCCTTCAACCTGAATCAAAACCTCACTATACACACACTCAGTGGCAGCAACAAATATCTAATTTCCTTTTACTTTTCTCAAACTGATTATTCCTGTCAATTACAGATTGATGGGAGACTGCCCATCTCACCATTTAGAGAACCAGCTAGGCTTGAGTATTTTCAAAGGTTTAGATGACAACAATATAGAAAAGCCTGAAGTTTTAGATCATAGTTCAGCATGTGATTATATGGCGTTGAAATAGCTGCCTTTCAGCCCTAACTGAGCAAAATGCCACTGGAGTTATGAAAAATAAAAATTTAGGAAAAATGTAGTTAGAAGTGGTGTAAAGAAGTAAGGCTTTGGTTTATGCTGACAGAACTGCAAGCCAGTAAATGGCACATAATGATTGTTGATATTGCTGTTTTAAATTAAGATCAGTGCCTGAATAAAACAGAAAGAGTGTTGTCCATTTAAAATAAAAAAAAATGATTTAAAAATTTGATTTTTATTTAAATAGAAAATAACTTGTTACTATGGTGAAGTGTTCACAGGAGATATAATGATTCAAGTCCCTTTGTATGTGTTGTATGTACGTACAGTAGTGTAAATTTCCATGCATGTATAAGTCTCATAAAATGTACTTGGATTCTGCAAGAACCATGATAACTTGAGGCAGAAACTGAATTCATTAACATATAAAATCTTAACAGATCATTTGTTGTCTCCATTTGTATTCTAGAACTAAACTGGTGTACTCAAATTTTATTGACATTGGTTAAATGTAGAGCGGTATGGAATTCTGCTCATAACACACTTGTTCTCTCCCCAATGAAAACTTAATTATAGCTTTATGAAGAGAAACTGTTAGCACCTACAAAGCTTCTTTAAACAGAGAAATTTGTGTGGAAAATAATTTGATTTACTGTCATTAGGTACAACAAGAGAAGTGTATGTTATCTAAAAATATGTGCCTTTAAAATAACTTTAATAAAATTATATGTATCATTCACGATCAGTTGGCCAAAATATTTTTTGTCCTTCTGGGGCTAAAAAAACCACAATGATGAAAATTTATATTTTCTTTTCACTCAACATTTCCATATATTTTCTGAGGGTCATTACACATTATTTCAGAAATAATTAAATATTGTCTGATATATGTTGGAGAAAATGGGTAAAAACATATCAGCCTTGTGTGAAAACATTAAAGGTTAAACCATGTCTGCTGCAAGGACACCAACCATAAACATATATTTTGTTTATGTTGTTTCATTTCCTCCTAAATCTAAAAAAAGTAGGAGTTTTGCATGATACTCTGTTTTCATGACCTTCAAGCTGCTGTCCAAAGTAATTCAGAGTCAGATAATT
Organism: Apricaphanius iberus; assembly: GCA_028564705.1. Taxonomy (NCBI): domain Eukaryota; kingdom Metazoa; phylum Chordata; class Actinopteri; order Cyprinodontiformes; family Aphaniidae; genus Apricaphanius; species Apricaphanius iberus. Next base: position 607,883 of record JAPXFQ010002641.1, on the reverse strand, counting down.
TTTTTTGAATCCCACTACCAAGCCCCCCTCCCCAAACTTCCCTCCCCCTTCAATTTCCGCTCTTTCTAGCCCCACCTCAACAACTGTGCATGTGCATCACCATGTTGTCACAGCGGGTCAAAGAGGAAAGCATCATCAAAGGTTGGCGCAATGCAAGAGCAAGTAAACTGACAGCAGAAACTTCTAATTCTATTCTATTGGCTAAAAAAAAATGATGGTCAGTGTGAAATGCATAGGGGCCTGTGGGAGAAAGGCAGGACTTAGGAAAAATAACAAATGTGGTGGAACACCATACATTTATTATAATATAGAACTGCACTATCATTTTGAAGATTTTTAAAACTTTGATACATAAATATATTCTTTAGACTGCAGCTTTAATGCTTCAATTCTTGGCCAGGTAAGTAAAATGGTCTCCTCAGGCAAGAAGGAGGCCTGAGCTTCAGTGCAGGGCCCTTCCACAGTTAGCAGAGGGAGAGCAATGGCCAGAACTAGAACTAGGTAGGAGCACTGGGTGATGAATAATGGGGGGGGGGGGGGGGGACCGTGGGATAAGAATATATATATATATATATATATATATAAAAAAAATGATAATGTAAATCCAGAAAATTTGCTATCAGATATATGAAAAAAAAAATTGTTTAAGAGTTTAAATGGAAAACAATTAAAGAAGATGAGTCATAAATCACCAATACTTTTAACTTTGTCCAGGTCAAACTAGTGTCCTCCATTTAAGGGTAACATTATTTTAGTGTATATGCACACCGTGGATCTGTTGAATGCTTTTAAATACTCAAGACATACACATTAAAACAGCAGCATATTACACATTTTTATTGTTGTGTTTTGCAATATTATAATTTTAGTGTATTGTTCTTTTAATAAATAATACACAAGCAAACAGTACAAACTACAGAATTACAGGCACATAAACCCTACAAATAGTAGTAGGAGGTTCAAATACCACCAGCAAAATTGAAAAACAGCATCTACTCATCTATTTTCTATACCTGCATAATCCCTTTGATGACAGCATAGACACAAGTATATTCAGTGGTAAAGAAGCAAGAGATAGGATGTGGCTGAAACATTCTCCAGTCAGTCATTTTTCAAACATAGAGGCGCATCAGCAAAATCACCATTCACTCACACACAAGAACAATTTAAAATTACTGATTAAAGTAACGGATGTTTTCAGAATGTAGAAGGAAACTTTAACACCCACACAGAAAACCAGGGTAAGGTGGATGTAACAACATACAGAAAGCCCCTGCACACGTTTATAATTAAATAAAGATATAGTGTTTAATACATAAGAGAAAGGAACCTAGCAAAAATTTTGGAAAAAAAAAAAAAAAAGTCAAGAAACCTTTACTGATAACATTTACCTGAAAGACCTATCACATATTGCAGGACATTCCATTTATTCAGAAATTGTTCAAATACAGCATCCTTCCCAGTAGATACATATTTAGCCTTTCAGGGCTCAAAGGTTCTATAAACCAGAGCAGGAGTGGACATCTTTAGACTCTTCTTACCAAGGGATAACTGATCACTCTCTTTCTGCCTGACTGCAACTTTAGACTTAAACAAGTGCCTTTATGATGCATGGGAATCCTTTGTTACTAATTAACCTTCATAGTAAACTAATTAATTAGATTCTTGCAAGGTCGATTCTTTTAAGTCGGGAACATGGCATATTTCACCCCCTCCAAATCTCCACACTGAAGCTAAACAAAGTGATAACTGTTCACATTTGGTGGGCTTCTCGCAAGCAAAAATGTTATTGTGCCTCTCACATTTCACTTACTAAGTGACGCACCATACATAGCGACTAAATCATTTTTATTATGTTTTACATGATATAATTAATGGATTCTTTAAATTTTTCATGCATTACAGCAAGAAAGTAAGCTGTAAAAAAGTATTGAGATTAAGTAATGTGGTCATCTGAGTACACTGTGGATCTGATGTTTTAGCGTGGCACATTAAAAATTCCACTACTGACTAGTGAAGATAAGAATCAACACGTTTTCATTTTATGTGAAAGGACAAACATGTTTTACAAAATAATAGGCGATAGGGAGAATAGGGAAATTAAGTCTGCATAAGTACACACATTTTCACTTCTACTCCAGAAGGTCTTTGCAGACTAATGTACAAGCAAGTGCATGGGACATAAAGTCCTATTTGTGATGAGTCTGAAAAAATATATGAACACAGACAAACACTGCAGGGGGGTAGGTATCATTTAAAAGACTATTTTCCCTGTGCGCTTAAGCCCATATCTATCTAACTGTGTGGAACCAGCTAAATGCAGCAGCCAACTGGTGCCCATCCTCAGGCTATCAGGACTTGGACTGAGTACAAGTAATGGCACCGTTGAGGTTTGTGCACATGTGTAGGGGCTTCTCCTCTATGTATTTTAGAGGAGCTAGAAAAAGGTAGATATCACCATAAGACAAAATAAAGGTATAAGAATGATATGTAATTAGAAAAATGGGACATCAGGTATTGCACATTTTTATAATTTGCAGGTAGTTTAGTCAGGACTATGAGTTAAAAGAATCTGAAAAATATAACTTACAAAAATTAAGTGCAAAATGTTCTGGGGGTTTTTCTGTTTGTTTAATATGCAGAGTCTGAGATCGTTTAACAGACGCATGTAACTGTTGACCTTATCTTCAGGATTATCAAGGGGCTGATTATGGATATTTTTATCATCCTCAACATGATTAAAACCACAGGGGATCATTTTACAGTTGAGAACATATTGTCGAACCTAGCCTGCTGCGAGGTGACAGAAAAAACAAAATCACAGAACAAAGAAAAGTAAAAGCTGAGGTCACTTCAAGAGCCAAGGTTTTCCAGATGGTGTTTAAATTGTTATCTATTCCTAGGGACTGATGTAGTTAGATTGCAAGGTTGATTAGAACATTTTTGGGCAGCACCCAGAGAGAGATAAACCACCTTGATGAAAACAAGGTTAAAGAGTCTATGGCATAGCCTGTTGGTGCTCTGTATATAAAAATAAGGCCCAACAAGGAGTCTTAGTTTAATATGAGACGGAAATTTACTGGCATGTGAAGCCAAAGCTGGGTTAGCTATTTTAGCTTTCATTCTGAATTGGTAAATTTATATCGGTGTGTTATTCAGAAATTATGGTGGAAAATGTGCCAACAATGGCTCAAAAATGTAACTGTATGTGCTATGGCTATGGCTAAAGAAAATTATATGGAAGAAGCTGAGTGAGCATTGGTACTGCATTTAAGCCATGGCTTCAGCTGAAGGAAAGGACCTGCAAATGGATGCCATGCGACTCTTAAAGTCTGTGATAGGTAAGATGACGTTTTGATTTTATGGCTATTTGATATGGAAGTGCTCAAAATGAAATAAATAGATAAAACCTTGAGAAATAAATGTCTACATGGAAATAAAATATACAAATATATAATGTAGACAAGGAAATTGTGAAAAACTGAATTCATTTGAAACTGTTAGTTCATTAGCAGGAAATATTTTTTTTATTTTTCTTTAAAATACAATTATTATTTAAAATAAATTTTTTTCTATATCATTTTCAGAGACTGTTTTGAGTGTTTTGGATTATATATTTCTTTTTCAATGATCCCAGGCTAAGCACACAAGACTAAAGTACTTTCTGACATAACCACCATAGTTATTACTGCTATGTTCTGTGTCATCCAGCACAACTAAGAGGAAACAATCAATTAAAGGGGTTTATTTTAACACGGCATGTTATTTATGAATCCTTTTGTTGATTGTTTGTACCCAACCTCCGGCCAGGGCTTCTTTCAACAGTCTCATCATGGGGATGTCGTCCCTAACACCTTTGTACCCAGAATACTGATGCAACACCAACTGGTTGGATTTAGACAGCCACATTAAACATGTGGGTAAATATGCTGCCAATATTATGATCACCAGGATAAAACCATACAGGAAATCTAATACGTATTAAATTCAATAAAAAGTGTTATACAACTTCTCCCCTTCCTGCCATTCTCCTCCTCCTCCAGGAAGATACATTTTTAAGCACTAGCCAATGAGCGTTCAGGTCCTGCCCACCGACACTGATTGGCTGATCAAGTTATTCAGTTGTTTTATGGCCTATTAAAAAAAATAAATAAAATAAGCCACTGGTTTAAAAAACGAATATGAAATAAAAGTTAACTTTGGGAAAAGACATGTTTGGAATACAAACTGATGGAATTAAATAAAAATGGCTAAAAAAAATAGGAAAGAAAATTACAATTAAAAATCTTTTTTTATATATATTAAATATATTTTATAGTTTTTTCACAATTTCATTGCCACATTATATATTTCTCCATTATTTATCTATATAGATATTAATTTTAGAAGGTTTATTTATTTATCTAATGTTGAACACTTTGGTGTTCTATAGTTCGACAGAAACCAGCATTATGTTTTCATCTTAACAAGTATCTAAGTAGTTGAGGCTAAAATTTATTTATATATGTATTTTGAATTTGCAAGATTTTTATTTGCAACTGTCGTGGGAATTTTTTTTCAAGATTTATTATTTTTGGTGATTAGTAATTAACAGTAAAGTTATCCGTGGAATATTCCATAATGCTGGAAAATCATGGACCTTGCCTCAACTGGTGTAAGTGAAGGACTCGTCTGTGTTTTGTTATGGCACACACAGGCAGACGAGAGACACGGGCAGGCAGAGGCACACTATCAGCGGGAGAGGGCAGTGGCCCAACAGGGCTTCTTGTACCGTCGCAATAAATATGTTGAAACTTCAACGGAGACTGGATCATCCTTATCTCCATCTCTATGGAATTCTCCCACATCACGGCCAAGAATAAGAAGAATTTAGTAGAGTGAATCTACTTGCAGTTCGATAAATATATTTGAACAGGTTTTTACAGTCTGATAAGATGAATCCATTTAAATTGATGTACAGTATAGGGGCATAAGTCTGAGCCATCAGAAAAATAATTACAATAATGTAATAATAATATGCATTGCTCAGCTTTAGTAAATACTTATAAAAAGTGAATCTCAATTAGTATGATTTGAAAGCCAGTTTTTTTGGTGTAAAAAATGATTTACACAAATTATAAAATTAATTTTAAAATGGAATATTTGAAACTGAATTGATTTACTTATGAAATTGTAGTTCAAGTTGTGAGCAATATAGACTAATATTAATCTAAATGCAAAATCAAAAAGCATTTTCGAAATCATTTTCAAGTAGCTGAAAAAGTAATCCTTAGATTAGTCTCTGTTAGACACAAATTTAAACTGTTGCTTGTTACAAAGCTTTTCTTTGTGCAAAAGTGTAATTATTAACCAGGGTGTACTCATCTCCTCTGCTAGGAATGGAAAGCTGTGCAATCCACAAGATTGATGCTATACACTGAGGTAGAAAAGAACTACAGCTTCATATCAGATGTACAAAGTGCCATTCCATGTCATATACTTTTTGCACAGAGCAGACCTTTAAGACCAGAGAAGAGTGGGAGTGTATTAGCTCTCCAAACCCAAGAGCTGTTTTGGAAGCAAATCAGGTGTGTGGTTGTGATTATGTCGTTTTCACATCACTGATTCCACAACACACAGACTAGGCTCTGCTGTGTTGTAGCCTTACATCCACATATGACCTCTATATGATAAGCTATTAGCTAATTTTTCACAGTTATGATCATAAGACCCAAAAGATCTTACAAAAGTGAAATATTTTGGTTGTCATTATTCAGAATGAGGCGGGATGGTAAGATAAATTACTAATGCAGATCAACACAATCAGTTTTTTTTTTTTTTAACTGAAGATATATTTTTTTCCTATGAATTACTGAACACATCCATTTTACATCTAGTGGGCACCTCCTGGCAGTTTGTTCAGACATCAGATAGGTTGGTTTTCGGCCTGGTGTCATGGGTCAAGACGATGATGACCGTAAATTCAGTGACTGAATCCTGGCCTGTAAAGCAACAGAAACACAAAAGAACAGCTCTACTCTACTTGAACTATCATGTATTTACAGTGCATGGAAAGAAGAGTGTCAACCACAAAGGATGCGTGTTGCCACATAGTATCACGGAGTCAAATGCGCTTCATTCAATAATTTGATTTTCTGTGTAACATCTAAACTGGAAATCAACCCTGAATTCGGTAAGAGTACTGCTAAAAGCTTGAGTTAGATGTGCATCTAAATGTACTGAATGTTGTGTGTAGGGATTCTGTATATAGCCCTGGGCTTAGGTGAAATCTCACAATGTTTTAACAGAGTTGTGCTTTTACTACTGTAAAATCCTATTTTAAAACTTATGTTCATCTTTTTCCTTCTGTATTGATTGATAGTTGTGAAAAACAACTATCAATCAACAACTACAATTTGGAGGTATGGATTCTTCTCTTTAAAAGAAAGTCATATCCATTGGGAGCTTAGGACATACTCTATATGCAAGCCAACAGATCATGGAACTGTATTCCTTAAAGACTGAGAATGTTTGACATGTTTTTGGTTGCAGATAGTGGAGTGATGTAAGTCTTCTGTAGCGTCAATGGTTGTTGTTAGGTACCACAGATGTTACTGAACTGAACATACCAATAGAGTATTAGCAGACTGGAAATCTGTGTATAATAATGTCTAGACAGATTAGTCAGTTTGCATTATTTTGCTGAGCAAAAGGAGTTTGATCAAATTTTTAATTAATGAGATGATCTGAAGCATTTAAGTGTAAGAGAAAAGCAAAACTAGAAGATTCTTTTTAAAGTGACAGTGTGTAGTTTCCCTGGTGATAGGGGGCAATACATACCTAAATCAATGCAATCAAGCAGTATTATTGTGTTCCGAGTGATGACCTTATCAATGAATGGCCATTAAGGCCACAATTCTCACAATTTTATACTACTACATTGCCAGATTGTTCAACCTCCAGCAAAATTATATAGGCTTATATACAGAAAAATGACTAGCACATCAGACTGTCTTTCATCACAGGGAACGAGCAAAGATGTAAATGTGTAAGACGACATTTATGAATAGCAAAAATTTACAGCATTTTGTAGGATAGTGATATTCAGATGTTTGTTTTTTTAAATTAATAAACTTTATTGTTAGACAGAATGACCTCAGTCACATACAGACTTCTCGAGGTCACAGTCTATAAATAATATCATAATAATAATATTATCATAATATTGCATTATTTGTTTTAAAACAAAACAAAGAAAATAATGTTTTTTTTTAAAGTTTTTAAACTTACATGTTTTTCCCCCTCTATTATGTTCTGGGTTATTTGTTAAGCTAAATGTTGCATTGATTTATTAGGACAGTTGTTGAACTTTTTATCTTGTAAAAAGGGGAAGGTGATATTAATATTCTATTAATATTTTGTTCAACTACTCTTTTGAAATAACAAAAAAAGTACCCATATTTATCATGGATTGTTCCAAATTTATTTCTGTTTTTTTATTATTTTTTGTTAAGCTAACCTTGGTGATTTCACATGAATAATATGATCAGCTAATAAAGTCTATTGAGAAAAAAAGAGTTTACAACAAAGACGAAAAGTAGATTAATATAATCTTCAGAAAGCTTTAAATTATCAGTCATTTTATTTTTTCCTAACCTACTGAAGTGCAATAAAGTCTCAGAACAAACTCAGGATCTAATAGTTGTATGTAACTGTTGTATTTTACACTTAGAAACCTTAGTTATCAAAACTATATTTTACAAATACTTAAAATATGCTTTCAAAATCATTTTACCGTGCAGAGAATTCCTTTAAACCCACCAAGAAGAGACTGCTTTTTTCTACATTACATGATTGATGGGGAGCTCAAACAATGTTCCAGCCTCCATGACAACCTGCTATCATTACAGTATCAAATGAGCCTTTAGGTTATATTGCAACCAGCCAGTGTCACCAATTACTAAACAAAGATAAGTTGTAATATCACAGACTTGGATTTATACTGCCTGTTGTCAAATGTTAATGTTGCATTGAAGTCATTTGGGTGCACTTTGAGTCTGTGTTGGGGCATTTGATGGACAGACACAGAGGGAATTGCACTCCAAATGGATGGTGTGGAAGTGCTGAGGCAAGACAAGTTGGGTTATTATTATTAGCAATAAAATGGTGAATAAGAAACTAAAATGTTTCTTTCCGGGAAAAGGAAAGATTTCTGAGTAAAGCCTAGCTACAAAATACATTTATCATTAATGTGTCCTCTGCACATAGATAGTTCTCTATATTCCCAGAATACTTGTGGTTTTTGAAACACATGATAACATGTATTAAATAAGAACAAGCTTTCAAGCCCTAGTAACAATTCCAAAAGTGACACCAAACACTTCTTCCAGAGAAAGGCTTTTAAATCTGATAAAATCTCAATATTGTTTTAAGATTGTGAATAGGGTTGTTTAATGTATAAAGATTTGTATCACAATATTAATAAATATAATAAAAGGAAAATGTAAAATTGAAGGTCACACAATCATACACATTGGACATTTTAAATATATGGGAACTACAGGAATGGTTATTATCATCACAAAGAGTACAAATAAAATCAAGATTTCTATTTGCTATATTCAAAATGTGTTTTCTTTCAGGGTTACAAATGTACCACAGTGGCTACCCCCCCCCCCAAAAAAAAAAAAAAGGTTTAAGCTTTATTTAGTTTTTGAGGGACTTAAAGAAGAATATGATGCAATAATATGACCCTGTCTGTGTCTCTCCCCGTTTCCCTGTGTTTGTCTGTTAATTATCGTCAGCTGTTTCTTGTCTTCTCTGATTAGCCTCCCAATGTTCCATCAGCCCTTTAAAGCTCTTTTGTTTTACTCGTCTTCCTGCGCCTTTTGGACCATAATTATAATTAAAATGAAAACTGTCTTCTCCAAAAACTTATCTGCATCTGGGTCCTCAATCTAAATTCTGACAAGTATACAGCATATATTTTATGAAGAAAACGATTAGGCTACACAAAAATAACATTAAGACACTTCATATTTACTCAGGTTTTCTGTGCAGCTTTTTCTTTATTTATAAATAAAACTAAGTATTTTTAGTTATATGTAGGAGTATTTAGTCATCCAAAAACCCAAGCATAGTATTTATTATCGTAAACCTAACCCTAAAATAACCCTAACCCTACACTATCTTCTTTTTTGTTCTACTCCCTGCAAATCTATATTCAAATCCCTCACATTCATTCTCACAGCCCAAATTTGAAGATGTTTTCAGGAAAAATAAATATTTCCCGTATTCTACAATTTAGTTTAATGTAAATTATCAAACTAACTTCTCCCATTTTATACCACTAGTACGGGGGAAAAAAGATAAATTAGGCTGCATGTTAATTGTGTTCAGAAGGAGAGCGATGTGGCCCGCATACTCATTGTTTCCATGACAACAAGCTCAGGGCCCCTAAAGATTTCAGAAGCAAACAGGGAGGGTTTGAATCGCCCCCAAAAGAGGATTAACATGATTACAGTGAGACAGACAGACTTAATGAAAAAAATGGGGTATGTAAATAAAATGACCCAAGTGGAAAAATACTGTAGTAAGTATGAAGTGCCAGCTTGTTTGGTTGTATTGAAGGTTGTGTTTCACAGCTACCACAATGTGTTATATTTAGCTTGATATAAATATAGCTCAAAATAAAAGTACCAGTTTGTACAGTTGTTAGATTTTTTTCTGTCTTCCTCTGTGTGAATGTGCAGATGAGCCTAATACTGGAAACTGGGGTGTAACAGTATGCCAACAGTCTCAAATTTTCTCAAATTTTCAGTACAGTCAAGGAACAAAGCAAAAAAAAAGTGTGTAATGATAGCAGGTTGCAAATAGGAAATATTAGGACTTTTGAGTGAGGGTGGAGAGATACCAGGGGGACAATTAATTGCCAAAAGCCTGGGTGGTGCAAGCTAGCTTTACGATGTCTTAACCGAAATGTCTCAGTGCTTCTCATCTTTGATATAATTCTTTCAACAAAGTTGGTAATTAGCAGATGTTTGACAACAAGACCTATAATGCCCATATCCTGTCTGCATAGAGCTAAGCTTCTGATCAATCTGTGATCATGTCTCCCACCTGCTGCAGACAAAGCCACTGACAGTGGCCCTGATAGAGCTGCATTCACCTTATTTTTGCTTCAGTATCCAATGTTGTGCTCCATTACATTGTTGGGATGGTAATCCTCAGGTCTGAAGTGAGCGCCACTTATGACCTTGTTTTTTTGTGGGAGAAGCACAAATGAAGTCCAGGCTTTTCAATTGCAGAAAACACACACAGACACAGAAGATAGAGCTGTTTTTTGAGTTTTTATATATTTATTTATAAGAAACGTGTCGAATTTTTGTCCTGACAGGCTGGTGATTGTACAACCTCCAAAAACCTCAAAAAAATTATTTTTTTCAAGAAAACTGAACATAATACAAAAGTACTGAACGGGACACAATCGTCCCATTAAGTGCAAATAAGGGTAAGCGGCTTCACAATGTATATTTCTTAAAAACATGTGTCCACATATACATTATTTTTTAGGCAAGACAAGGCAATTTTATTCATACAGCACACTTTCAACACAAGGGAATTCAAGGTGCTTTACATGATTACAAAAATATTGTAAAACAACATATATAAAATATCCATTTCAACAATATAAAAATCTATATTCTGAGCTGTTGACTCGTAGGGTCACACACACAGCCATCAGGTGGCACTAACCTTCTCTCTTCCACCAGAAGAACGCCCAAGAAGAAGGCATACATAGGCCTGCTCTGCCAGCTGCCCTTCCTTCCGCGTGCTGCCTCAGCCGGGCGGGGAACAGAAGACAATCTCCTGCAATCTCCCTCGCTGGCGACGGGAAGGCCGGAGTTCTGTGAGAAACACACTCCAAAGGAACCCAAAGACCACTCCAGGTGAATCTTAAACATTGATAAACAAAGAAGTTGTTTATCGCCAGAGTCCTTCGAAACTCCCTCAGAGTTTCAGAATGCCGACCGCTGAGAAACGGAGCTTTGAGCTGCGCACCTTGAGAGTCCAAACCAGGCAAGGCCACATTCAATCTACGCCACAGAGCCGGAAAAACGTGCTGCTCAGAGGTGAACGCCGGGGCCGATTGCTACGCAGCCAACCAGAGGGAGCCGGCGACCAAAGCCAAGAGTTCCCAGTGCTGCCCGGCCACTAATCAGATTAGCAATCCATTGTTAACTGCTAGGCTAACATTGCCCTCTGAGGACTTTAAACGTTCATAAGGTCTGTTTGGGCAGAGACAAATTAGTTAAGGATCACTAATTTAAACGTGTGTGATTTAGTGTTGTTAACTTGTATAAGTTTTCATCTGCTGTTTGGGTAATACAGGCCCCTCGGCCTAAAACTTTAATCAGTGTTTTTAAGAGACTTTCCTCGACAAAGTCATTTTAAATCCTGTAATTTGAGCTACTCAATCAGACAAAAGTTTTCTCCTTTTTGTTAAATGTTTACTAAATGTATTTAGCTCCAAATGCCCATGTGTGTTACAGGGAGCTAAGCTAAGATGAGCCCAGGCCGGCACTCAATGGATAAACAATCAGAGGTTCAAATGTTTCACCTTATAGATATCATAGAACGTAGCTGTGTTGCAGAAATAACGCCACAGTTACTTTGCTGAGTGACTTATTACTTTTAAAGTGTAGTAAATGTGTAACTAACTCACTTACTTATTGTAAAAAGTAATTTGTAACTATAACTAATTACTTTTTTTATTGTAAGAAGCCCCAACACTGTTCCTAACAGAGAATGTCTAAAAGCAGGATGGCAGACCTTTTAGTTACAGTGGGGCAAAAAAGTATTTAGTCAGCCACCGATTATGAAAGTTCTCCCACTTGAAATAATGATAGAGGTCAGTAATTTTCATCATAGGTACACTTCAACTGTGAGAGACAGAATTTGAAAAAAAAAATCCAGGAATTCACATTGTAGGATTTTTAAAGAATTTATTTGTAAATTATGGTGGAAAATAAGTATTTGGTCACTTCAAACAAGGAAGATCTCTGGCTCTCACAGACCTGTAACTTCTTCTTTAAGAAGCTCTTCTGTCCTCCACTCGTTACCTGTATTAATGGCACCTGTTTGAACTCGTTATCTGTATAAAAGACACCTGTCCACAGCCTCAAACAGTCAGACTCCAAACTCCACTATGGCCAAGACCAAAGAGCTTTCGAAGGACACCAGGAAAAGAATTGTAGACCTGCACCTGACTGGGAAGAGTGAATCTACAATAGGCAAGCAGCTTGGTGTGAAAAAATCAACTGTGGGAGCAATTATCAGAAAATGGAAGACATACAAGACCACTGATAATCTCCCTCGATCTGGGGCTCCACGCAAGATCTCATCCCATGGGGTCAAAATGATCATGAGAACGGTGAGCAAAAATCCCAGAACCACACAGGGGGACCTGGTGAATGACCTGCAGAGAGCTGGGACTAAAGTAACAAAGGTTACCATCAGTAACACACTACAACGACAGGGAATCAAATCCTGCAGTGCCAGACATCTCCCCCTGGTTAAGCAAGTGCATGTCCAGGCCCGTCTGAAGATTGCCAGAGAGCACATGGATGATACAGCAGAGGATTGGGAGAATGTCATGTGGTCAGATGAAACCAAAGTAGAACTTTTTAGTATAAACTCAACTCGTCGTGTTTGGAGGAAGAAGAATACTGAGTTGCATCCCAAGAACACCATACCTACTGTGAAGCATGGGGGTGGAAACATCATGCTTTGAGGCTGTTTTTCTGCTAAGGGGACAGGACGACTGATCCGTGTTAAGGAAAGAATGAATGGGGCCATGTATCGTGAGATTTTGAGCCAAAACCTCCTTCCATCAGTGAGAGCTTTGAAGATGAAACGTGGCTGGGTCTTCCAACATGACAATGATCCCAAACACACCGCCCGGGCAACGAAGGAGTGGCTCCGTAAGAAGCATTTGAAAGTCCTGGAGTGGCCTAGCCAGTCTCCAGACCTCATCCCCATAGAAAATCTGTGGAGGGAGTTGAAAGTCCGTGTTGCTCAGCGACAGCCCCAAAACATCACTGCTCTTGAGAAGATCTGCATGGAGGAATGGGCCAAAATACCAGCTACTGTGTGTGCAAACCTGGTAAAGACCTATAGTAATCGTTTGACCTCTGTTATTGCCAACAAAGGTTATATTACAAAGTATTGAGTTGAATTTTTGTTACTGACCAAATACTTATTTTCCACCATAATTTACAAATAAATTCTTTAAAAATAGTACAATGTGAATTCCTGTATTTTTTTTTCACATTCTGTCTCTCACAGTTGAAGTGTACCTATGATGAAAATTACTGACCTCTGTCATCATTTTAAGTGGGAGAACTTGCACAATCGGTGGCTGACTAAATACTTTTTTGCCCCACTGTACCAGGCTCCTGTCCTGTGAACCAGCTCTTAGTTTTAGCCCTTGAGGCAAACACTGTCTATTTTTAAGACTAGGCTTAAAAACCTTCCTTTTTGATAAAGCTTACAGTTAGAATAGTTTAGGTTTTCCTGAGCTTTGTTGTAGTTATGCTGCTATAGGCTTTGACTGTTGGGGGACAGACTGACCACTGTTGTTTACTTTTCTTCTTTTCTACTACCCGTCAGAGGATTTTTTTTGCTTTTATTTCAATTGTTAACCTTATTTTCTCTCAGTGTTTTTCTCTCCATAGAAGCTACGCCTGGTCTGGTATCCTGCTCAGCTGCAATGCCCTGTTGGACAGGGAGCATTGATTCAGATGATGCTCCCAGTGACTGAGCCTCCCCAATGTCCTGTTAACTTTTTTTTAATCTTCTTTATTATAGAAAGTACTCTTATATCTGTTCATTTGTTATTTTTGTGGCTCTTCCTTGTCTACTCAAACCCCCAGAATTTCATGGCAGATGACCGCTTGTACTGAGCCAGGTTCTGCTGGAGGTTTCTTCTTGCCAAAGGGGAGTTTTTCTCTCAACTGTCTGTATATGCTTGCTCAGTATGAGGGATTACTGAGGAATTGCTGTGGTTGGAGTCTGCATGTTCCGGGCACAACCTCATGTCAAAGACTCCTCTAAATCTGCTTGGATTTCTTACATAGAAACCTTTTAACTGATTGTAATGTTTTTATAATTATACTGAAATTACTTTCCTTGTAAAGCGCCTTGAGATGACAACTGGTGTGAATTGGTGCTATATAAATAAAATGAATTGAATTGAATTTTGCCCTGATAGATATGCAATGTGTGCATTTCTGTCAGAAGACGCAAAATATTTTTAGGAGAAGATGCAAATAAATAAGATTTATCAAACCTGAAACCTAATCTAATGTAAAATATACAAAACATTAAATAGAATAGATGAATCAATAGCCCTTCCTATTTTAAAATGGGAGATGGACTTGTCCATCTCATTTGACCGAAACTTCTGGTCTCAGATTTCCTTAAGAACATTTACATTTCTTAAAAACCCTAATCTACGATTAATACAATATAAAATCCATCATAGAGTGCATTATACAGGCCAACGGATGTACAAGATGGGTTTTATGCCGTCTAATACCTGTTTACAATGTACAAGCAATCTACCAGACAATTATATTCATGCTCTTTGGTTCTGCCCACCTGTCAAGAAATATTGTTACCAGATATGTGAAGACCTATCAAAGTGTCTGAAATGTAATACCACCTTCTCCCACAGTTTGCTTGCTGGGAAATTTAGATGAAGTTCCCATGGACACAAAGTCTATGCAATTAGTTCACATTGCCTTATACATCGCTAAGAAAAATATCCTTTTGAACTGGAAAATTAAAAATACTCTGAATATTAATCAATATAGAGATCTCCTTCTGGAATACATTGGTCTAGAAACGGCTTCTGCCTCCACATCTGATCAATCTTTCTGGTCTCCCTTGATCCCTGGTGGATCGGGCTGAACGGGGGTGCCTATTGGGGTCAGCAGGGGTGCTGGCTCCCTGGGGATGGCATCGTGTCACCCCAGTTATTTCCTCCCCATCCCCATTTGCCTCTGTCCACCTGCTCCTTCATTATACCATTCACAAGGCCTTGGGACGTGGGCACGTCACTGGGGTGCGGGATGGAGTTTCCGTCTTCGCTACCCGGTGGTGGCCTGGGTCCCAATTTTATTGAGCAACTTAGACACTTACACTTGCAACATTTACATGACACACGCATATGTAGGGACCTGGCGGTGGGTGCGCCTCGGCACTGGAGGCGGGGCCCCTTATAAGGGGACTCGCCTGTGGTGCCGGTACCCACTGTTTAAATGCATCTAGACACTGAGGGCCCGGGGAGGGAGATGGGGGTACCCGGCAGTATTCCCATGTCCCACCCCTCTGTTTTAAGTGCACATTAAAACAACACGCAACAACACCACAATTGAGCAGGGGGAGAGAGGCTGGGGGTCTTTCCACACCCCTGTTCGTTGGACCATCAGGGGTTGGAGCCCGGGTGGATTATCAGGCCGTCTGGTCGGGGACCTGGGCTGGTGGGCTATACTCTTGCCGGGGTGGGGGCCTTGGCGGTCTGCTTGTCCCTGTCCTGGTGGGCAAGGGGTCCGTCTCCCGGGTGCAGGGGCAGGGTGCTCTATCGGGGCGTCTGTCCCTGGGCCTGGTAGTATAGAGTATGTATTGGGTGTATGAATGAGTGAACAGCGTCCTTTTTTCGTGTGTCCTGTATATGTAAGAATGTGTATGCATGAGAGGGAGGGTACGTATGAGTGTCTCTGTCTGTCTATGTCTACTAGTCAGGTTGGGTGTTTGGGCACCCTCTGGCCTGGTGCATCTTCTTCCCCTCCGTCACTCCCCGTCGGTGATGGATGCTCCTGCCCGCTGGTCGATGATGGCTCTCGATGCCTGGGGCCGGGGGACCCGGTTGCGGCCCGGCTCGGTCCTGGTGCATGCCTGGCTGGTCCTGGGTGGGCCGGTGTGTCGGGCGGCCGCTGTTTCGGGCCGACGTCCTCCTTGGATTGACTGGGGCACCTCTTATGGGGGTGCGGGGGTTGTAAAGTAGGTTGGTGCCGTCCGGTGGATCGGTGGGGATCGTGCCTGGCTCCCAGGCCTCCTGCGGTTCCATGAGTTCTACTGCCTGGTCGGTTCATCTGGGGGGGCGGTCCGACATTGGCTGGACCCCACTGCGGCTGGTCGGTGTTCCCCTGGGGCTTCCATCTGTTCCTCTCTTGGTAGGTGATCGGCCCTGCGCTGGTCCGCCTGCGGCTCCTTCGCTCTGTTGGACTCTGGACGCATGCGTCTCCTGCCTCGTTCAAGTCTGTGGCGAATCCTGTAGGACGGATTGACGGTTCCTTACACCAGCTATCAATCAATTGCATGGGGAAACCTTATTCAGACCTGCATGATCGCACACACACATAGGTGTGGGGACATTTGTGTGGACGGACATATCTTGAGCTGAGGTTATCGTCATTAGTTACTTGTTACCAGGAGTTTACCAGAAACATTAGTATTGTGTTCATTAATCCATGCTTGTGTGTGGTGAATGTGTAATTCTTAGTTTATATTACTGGATATGAACTATTGGTGTGGTTCTGTTCAGTTTGTTGTTTTTGTTTGTTTGTTTGTTTTTTGCCGCTTCCCAGTTTTTTGCCGCTTCCCAGTCCTCCGTCCGGCAGAGGCGGAGGACTGGGATGTTTTCTTGTGTTCTTTGTTTGCCTCCCTGTCTTGTGTCGTCGGTTCGCGCCTCTGCTGGTCCTGTTTCTTTTCTTCACCTTCTTCCTTTGTTCCTTCTTGTTTCAGTTTCGTGTCCATGACTTCAGGAAATTGAACCCACAGTAATCACTAATAAAGATTTTTTTCATACATATACATCAAGTGGAAATTAAATCTGTTGGGCTTGTACTTGGTACTCAGACACCAATTCTGAGTAGCAAACTGCTAGACGGGACACGTAAAAAAAAAAAATAAAATACCTGAAACCTGATTTTGCGACCATATTTACCGTATCTGAAAACCATGTCTTAACTTTGCGTCGACACATTCAAGATACATTTATTAATGAATTTTAACCCTTAAAGAAATTATAGCTAAAATGTAGATATTTTTACTTTTTTAATTTTTTTGTTCAAAAGATGCATCATAAGTCAATGTGCGTTCAGCATGTCTGCACCTGCTGCAGAGTGCAAAGTGATTTGTGATCCTCATTAGTTTCTACCTGAGACGTTACTAATCTTCCTAGGGGACAAATAATAAAGTATAATAATCATGTACATTACAACAATGACAATTAGGCAGACTAGGCAGATGTCATGCAGTATATGTAGCCTAAATTACGCTACATATACAAAATATATAAATATAAATATACAAAATTCATAAATTTCAGATTACATATTTTTAAGATAGCATTATTTATTAATTAACAGCAACTTGACATTGAATAGAGGCAATGATAAAGGGTGGTGCATTTCAACAGTATCAGTAGAATATGGGCATCTTAGGACGAAGCTAGCAGCCTTACTATTGACAAGCTGCAGCTGTAATAACTTAAGTCTGATTCTTGAATATGGCGCCTGCATGGTGCAGAGAGCGGCATGTACACCACATGCATTAAGTTTATTACTGACAAATGAAAAATAATAATCTACAAACTCTATAGCCTAGTAATTAACTCTGTAACAGACATAGACTGACAGGTGTGTCACCCCTCTTCCCCCCCCTTTTTTTTTTCTTTTTGCCAAAGACTCCTCATGAATCCCTTAGCCTATTTCATCTCTCTCTGGCTGTTGGGCAGCGGAGGAGTTTGGTTTACCTGAAATTTTATTATGAATGATATAACTTGAAGAAAATAAAAAAAAAAACAGAGGAAGATTAGTTTTCAACACAGGATATCAGTTAAAGATTATTTGGTCATAGATTGCCAAATTTGTGTTTAGTTCAGGGTCAGAAGGGAACAGTTTCAAGTCCTCTTCCTTAAGACAGTATTTACTATTGTTGTATAAATTCTTTGCCTATCCCATCTGATACAAACAAATTATAGTTAACACACAAAGCAACAAAAAGTTTTTTTTAATGTAAGATTTCAACATAAGTATGCATTTTATTGCTTGGACTGTATTAAAAAAATCAGGCCTTAAATTTGGAGGCGTTGCTTAGGAATGAATTGTATCTGCAGACAATTGGATGGACAAATATACAAATTGGCAGAGAAAATTGTGGCTAAACATGGATAGGCATTTTTACAAATGGCTGTCTGGCCATATTTGTGTCATTTCCAAGGAAAATTTTTCACCTTGCTCTCTAGGTCTGTTTGTGTTTGTTGTGTGTATATATACTATTTACTGTATATATATATATATATATATATATATATATATATATATATATATGTGATGGTGATATTTACTCAGTGGACCAGATTTGAATTCTGCTTGGACTGCATGCGGTTGTATGCCCCATTCTGTTTATACCTAAAGATTCAGCAAATGTGAGATATGTCTCTGGTGATTGTCACAGACAGACTTGATGTTTGTACAACACCTTAAGCATAGAAGGCACAAATCAGGAAAAGGGAAAAGCAAAACTGCTATTGCTTTTTTAAGGAAGCACCAAGATCAGTTTTATAACACATGTTTATAAATATATAGTGGGGCAAAGAAGTATTAATTCAGCCACCAATTGTGCAATTTCTCCCACCTAAAAAGATGAGAGAGGCCTGTAATTTTCATCAAAGGTGTATCTCAACTATGAGAGAAAAATTAATAAAAAAAATTTAAAAAATCAGAAAATCACACAGATTTGGAGACTGGCTAGGCTACTCCAGGGCCTTGAAATGCTTCTTACGAAGCATTTCCTTTGTTACACAGGTAGTGTGTTTTGGATCTTTGTCAAGCTGAAAGATCCAGCCACGTTTCATATTCAATGCCCTTGCTGATGGAAGGAGGTTTGCACTCAAACTGTCACGATACTTGGTCCCATTCATTCATTCCTGTACATGGATCAGTTGTCCTGGTCCCTTTGCAAAAAAACAGCCCCAAAGCATAATGTCACCGCATGCTTCACAGTAGGTATGGTGTTCTTTGGATGCAACTCAGCCACATTTCTCCACCAAACATGACAAGTAGAATTCCTACCCCAAACGTATACTTTGATTGCATCTGACGTATGACATGTTCCAAATCCTCTTCTGGGTCATCCAGATGCTCTCTACAAAACTTCAGATGGGCCCGGACATGTATTGGCTTAAGCAGGGGAAAACATCTGGCAGTGGAGGACTTGAGTTCCTGGCGGCATAGTGTGTCACTGATGGCAGCCTTTGTTACTTTGGTCCCAGCCCTCCTCAGGTCATTCATTAGCTCTCCATGTGTGGTTCCTGGTTTTTTGCTTACCATACTTGTGATCATCTTGCATGAACTCAGTTGAGGAAGATTATCAGTTGATCTATTCAACACCAAACTGGTTACCTATTGCAGATTCAGTCTTCCCAGACTGGTGCAGGTCTATAATTTTGTTTCTGGTGTCCTTTGACAGCTCTTTGGTCTTGCCCATAGTAGAGTTTGGAGTGTAATTGAGGTTGTGGACAAATGTATTTAATGCTGATTATGAGTTCAAATATGTGCCATTAATACAGGTAATGAGTGGAGAATGGAGGAGCCCCTTACAGAAGAAGTTACAGGTCTGTGAAAGCCAGAAATCTTGCTTGTTTGAAGGTGACAAAAAACTTTTTTCCACCGTAATTGCAAATAAATTATTTCAAAAAAATCAGGCCATACTATTTTCTGGATTTTTTTGCAGCTCTCTCTCGTCTTTTTAAGTGGAAAAACTTGCGTAATAGATGGCTGACTAAATACTTTTTTTGCCCCACTGTGCATATACTGTACATAATAACATTTGGGTTTTGTAGCTATACACATTAAAAAAAACAAACATACTATGAGCTCATACAATGAGATAAACAACAAATTTCCAAGGCCATTAAAAGCCATTGTTGATGTGTTAATTCCTAAAATATACGAATAACAAGCAGTTAAGACATACTGGGGCCGCTCTAATGGGTAAATGTCAAATAGCGATCTAAGCTTCCCCTTGGGCTTTAAACCACAAAAACTACAGATGGTGTAACTGCATTCGCTTAGATGGATAATTTAACAAATAGTTGATTTATTTGTGTTGTCTATCTGTTGTAAATCTCTTGTGTTTATTACTATGAGTTGTGTGCAAATGGATTACAACAAACAAAATTAAAACGAAATAAATATCTATTGAAAGCTGATGAATTAATGGAATTTCATTAATATTTGAAATATGTAACTTTTACAACTTCCAATTTAAATAATCTTTGGGTTCATATTTGTTTATTTTCTCTGAGTTTGAAGCTTTAACCAGCAGTAATGTAACTGGAGGGGGGAAATGGCAAAGAGTCATTAATTATGGCACAATGGTTTTGCAAGGGGCCATTGAGTGCAATCTATGAACTCAGAGCTGGCCAGCTTTCCATTTGCATAATACCAGGGAACTAAATTGCTATTCTAACAATCTATTGAGAAACACTTGTGGGCCAAAGCTAATGCATCCAAGTCAAAAGAACCATAGCACACATTCATAATAAATTATCCTTCATCTATGCAATCACTTAAAGAAGTGACTGCTCTCTTCTATCTCATTACTGCTTTCTCTCTTTTGTCTTCAGACTTTCTGTCTGTTTTTCCTCTTTCTTACTTTATCCCCTCTCTGTCCTTATTTACATCTATGTTCAACTCAAAAGGATAAATTCCTACCATTATCCAAGTGCACTCCATTGACTAGGTTCACAGTGACTGCCTCTGGACCTGCATATTAAGAGAACTGACATGTGATGCGTGATAATGACATGAATCACTACAACCTTTCTCTTAGAGCATTCAATGGATTTAAAACCAGCTGGTCCAAGTTGATGTGAATGTGAATGAACTGAAGGCAATCCTGGAAGAAGCTGCAAAAGATTAGGGCGAGTGTTCTTTTAGCAAAATTCAAAAAATGGTCACAAACTTCAATAACTAAACCTATTAAATGCAACAAAATATTGTTTTACAAAGTGGTGACTCAGTAGGGTAGAATTCAAAACTACTCCTGACTTTTCAGATTTGTATTTGTATTAAAAATGGAAAAACTTTAATAATTCTACTTTCATTTCACAATTATTTGCTAAGTGGTTGGTGTATCATGTGACATTCCAATATTGTATCTGACAGAGCACATAACATTTGTGAGGTCTGTGATTGTAACTTGACAAGATGTAAAAAAGAGAATAGATAATAGAAATATCATTTAGGAGGGCACTGAAAGATCTTGTGGTTAACATGATATTGTTAACCAGACATTAGATAGGGGTAATATTTTAGGTGTTAGTTTTAGATTTTATATTGGAGCCCAACTCTTTAGAGTGCAACACTAGTCCGTGAAAAAAATAAAAACCTTGAACTATGGTCGATGTCCGTGCAAAATTTTCAGATTACCATTGGACAAAAAGAAACATTTTAAAAATTGTATAAAAAACTGTAAAGAATATTTTGTGTGAAAATTGTATTGCAAGATTAAAAATAATATTTTACAACATTTGGTATTTAACTTTAGTCAATAAGATTGAAGCTGTATGCAGAAAAATAAAGAAATATATAATAAAATATTGGAAATACATAATCACACAATTTTCATTAAAGTGCAAAACTAAGACAGACAGCTGTGGGTAAAAAGAAATGAAGGAAAATCTGTCCATTAAGTTGTGCAAATATATATATCAATGAACAGTAAACAGAGCACTTTCAAACTCGTTCTAGTAAGACATTTTAAGATTAATTTCGTATCACTTGGTTACATGACCTGGAAGTTTTTGAAGGAAAACCTAAAATATTAGAGTAAAATTATTAATATAAAATATTCTATGCAATAAAATGTCAAATAAATAGTTGTGTCTGATTCTTCATTCAAGATTGTTTTGGTGTCACCTGTGGTCACATAAACTGGAAGGTATAATGAAGAAAAATATCACATATTTTAAAGTAACATATAAATAAGAAATGTCGGTGTCATGTTCTTTGGGTGTCGAGCAACAATTTATTAATATTTTGGGGTTACGTTGTTGGTAGATCTCACAGGTATTTTCTGTGATATATGGAGATTAATCGAAAACCAAACCCACCAACATTTGGCAAGCGGCATAGCAGCCACTTTTCACACAGTTCTGGGTGAGACATTGGAGGGAGTTTCCACTTTAATGAAACGAATGTCCGCCCTAATATCCAATTTAAAACGAAATTTCTTACAACATGCAGACAGCAAGAGCACTCAGAGTACCTGCCCACTCACCAAATCATCATTATATTTGCAGCAGCGTCATCATCACAGACAAATGCGCTCTCTCTGCAGCTGCAGTATGACAGACAGAAAGCCTGAAGCCGCTGCACTTCATTCAACTGCAGTGTAGTAACGTGCCACAGTACATTCCCAGTAACGGTAACGCCGTTGTAACGATAGGAAAAGTAATTAATTAGATTACTCCATTACCTGAAAATTAATGGCGTTAGTAACACCGTTATACTTAAACGCTGTTATACTTACACACCTTTTCTCCCAACACTGTTTGTCAGCAAGAGACCTTCACTCACTGCACAGTTCTTTAAAACAACTTTATAAAACAATCCCATCTTGGAGAGACAACTGCAGAGGTATAGTTGTCTACAGCCGTTGAACTTACTGGATGTCTCAGCTGAGACAACACTAAAAGAGAAAAACCCACTAACATGTGATGCTAAACACAACAGTAACTTTCAATTACTTCCCTTTTTAAAGTAGTATAAACCCAGTTTAGTGCCACCTTCATATTAAAACTACCAGACTAAGGACCTATTAAGGGAAAACTGGAGTTTATTTTAACCTGGACCTTATTTTTAGCATTTTTTTACGTTAATTTAATTACACAGACAAGTTTGGAGCTACTTAGAGTCCTTTGAGAGAAGTTTATATCAAGTCGTGATTAGTGTTTATCCATGTAATGGGAGATGCTGGGGGCAGGAGATTTGCCTCCTGTAATAAGGCATTATCTGCCCCAACCCATTCCACCAATGTTTTGTTATTAACAGTTAGCAATAATCCCTGTCAGTTTGGAGTACTGAAGTCCATGAAGAAAAACAAAGTAGTCCACTCTGAGTTTCTCACCCTCTCCCCTCCGTGAATATAATGGAGGTTTGCCAGTTACTGATTTGGCAGAGCTTACACAATGATGAGCAAAGACAAGCTATACGCAGTATGTTAATGAGTAGATAAAAACATGTCACTGCAATATCGAGTTGATGGCAATTGAAAAACTAGCTTGACATATCTTTAGAGCCAACTATTTTACTGCTAGCATTGTTAGCTCAATGTTTAACTTTTGCCCAGTCATTGTCTGTTTAAAAATAGCAGTGCACTGTTTACATTGAGGACATGGCAACCTTGCGGGCTCACGTGTGATTTGCTCTAGAAGCGAATATTGGAGTTTTCACAGGGTAAGGGGAAGGTCCCGCCTTGGTCATCTCCGATTGGCTAGCCTGGTTGATTTATGACTACTCCTGACATCAGAGAACCATTGTCTAACCCTGAGTCATTTCCTAATCCTAACATTCAGAAAGCGTTACCTAAACCTAACTTTACTATTTTCCTAATTCAAGTATTTGAGGATGTGGTGGAAAAATGTAGTGTTATGATTTATCTGTACTTTGTAATCAACTGTGACACATGTTTACTTAATGTTGTAGTATCAGTTTCAGTGGTGGTCTTATTGAGTGACACTTTTACCGAAGTCATGGTCAGAGTGTTTTGATAATGATAGTCCACATCCTGCAAAACCAAGGAGATGGCTCTTCAGACTGGGCCTCCTTAAAGGTCTATAAAGTTCACAGCTTTCTAATCAAAGATATAAAAGGTGTTGTCAAGTATGTTACTCTCACCCTGAGAGTCATACTTTATCAGTAGAATAGATAGATGCAAGTTTACTAGAAATAATATAAGCTTGTTGTTGTAAAATTGAGACAGGTCAATATTTGGCATTTCTGTAATGTGATGCTGATCAATCCGAATTGTAATAAAACCTCCAAACTTTAACGGTATTCTCTCTCATCCTTTGGTCAGTGTTTACTGCCACAACAGAGGACCAATGCCTAAACCTAATGTGATCCATCTATTTATTTTAAGATTTAGAACCAGTACCCAATCATAATTCGCTGAAGGTGGGACCTTGCCCCTAACCTGTGACAATTCCAATATTCACACTCTGGAACCAGGAAGTAAACAATGACTATGTCCCGTAGCAGTGTTTTTAGTGTGACAAAATCTTACCTATATCCAGTTAGTGGCAATTCTCTGGGCTGAAATGCCTTGAAGATGCCAAAATTATCGACTGATCAAAAAATCTATTAGAAATTACTTTAAAACATTAAGACCAACTTTTGGATTGACCCCCAAAGAAATTGTACTCAACAGTTTTTACTAGCTTAGTATTTTTGTAGTATAAAAGTACCGTAAGGCATAGCAACTTGACATAAACCTCTTTATCAAGGTCATTTTTAGATTGGTATATTACAAAGAAGACTAACACCCGCCCCCCATTATATCAAGCTTAATTCAAAGCAGTTACACCATTAGATATTTTCTTTCTTTCTTTTTTTTTATTCTTTTGACTCCCATTAGGGCCTTCTTTGATGGCTTGCCAAAATTTATAATCTTATGTGGATCTAAATGTAAAAAAGTGTATATTCAGAACATCCTGTCATATCTGTGATATATCCTTGTTGCTTTTTATATGGGTGTGTTTTATAGTGATGAAGCATGCAACATTTCCAGTGTTCCAAAGACAACAGAACATTAAATTTGCTGTGAGATGAAAACATATTTTTTTTTGCCTGATTTTTTTTTTCCATAGGTAATGATGTGGAGCTGATAGTTCCATTCTCTATTAAAAATGATCAAGAATAAAAAAAAGAATTCCTCTCTGGTGCAAGGTTGCCTTAACACATTGGCACATTGACATATTGACCTTTTTGTAGCAATTAGTCACAGTTTACGGTTAAAATATATACCAGACATAAAACATAACATACACATAGAAGGGGTAATATAAGGCCAAAACACATCAGAGAATTCACTACAACCAATAGCAGGCTAGATGGTCTAGTTCAGGTGTTAAAAATACATTAAACACATTACATATTCCATGTGCAGTCGGTAGTCAGTCAAGCCGATCCCTGTAGGAAGTGTAGTTAAAAAAATCTGTGACCTTGAGAAAGCAGTCCAAAGAAGATTCATTCCATGCCTCCTGCTGTTGTTTTGACAAGTGCAGCCCAATCAGACTTGTTGGGCTGGGCTTCTTTTTCCAACTCTCTGGTGACCAGTGGGGGTGGGGGTCATGGGTTTGGTTGAGGGAAGAGAGATGCAGAGCCTGAAATAAAAAAGAGAGCAGGCGGGTAGGGGGCTGCATGTATCGAGCCACCTCCTTATTCTTGTGGTACATGTTCCTTTTCAGTTCTTTCTATGGGCTTGTACTTCAAAAAGTAACTCCGTCTTCAGGAAATCAGTTCAGAAATAGTGATGGTGGCATGATTAAACAGCCAGGGCTCTTAGAGACCCGGGTTTAGCGGGACCTCTGACACATCTGCCCTCAGGTAATTGTCTATGGTTATACCTGTGTGTTGGTTAGTGTCAGAGAAAATCTGATGTATGTCTCTCTAGCTTTCTTTTTATTTCACATGTAGGTGAATATACTGTCAGCAGTCTGTAACAGTTACTACCACCAGAGGAATACATTAGGCAAGTTTTTTTGACAGACTTTTTCTTCACTTTCTTGACCTTGGGATAGAAAAATATCAGAAGTATAAGGTCTGATGCAGGTAAAAGAAGAAGGAAAGGGGAGGGGGGATAAGGATAGAAGGGTGGAAAAAACAGCGCAAAAAGATTTATTGAGAATGGGGAGAACTAAGGACAGGCTAGTTGTGCTGACAGATCACTTGGAGCGGGGCAGTTGTCCTCTGTGTATGGTTGGCTGGGGGGTAGGTGATGTCAAGCTCTGATGGGTAATTTGGTCTGAGCAGTGCTACTTTGGGCCAAAAATCAAAATACACATACTATTTCAGCATGGGCAGATTTACACACATACTGTTACATGCTGTTGCATATCTCTGCACTCAAACTTGGCCCCATTTCCAGAGACATTACTGTTTAGGAATATATGAAGTTGAAATATATCATAAACAACACTGGGACTAGATGTAGTCTGCTATCTTGTATGACTAGCAGAGAACATAATATCTATTGGTTTTGTGTTACTTTGATACTTAAAGGTATATGTATCTAAATAGGTATTTCTGCGGTCTCAATTGGGTGTGCTTGTATTTAGTGATAACTCCAGCTACAAAAGAGGAACGGGTCCTGCAAGTTGACGCCAGACTGTTCTTGCTGCAAGCGTGGTTAACACGGTTAACTCAGATTCAGAAAACCTTCCTGCAGATTTAACTTGAAGTAGTTATTACTTACCCTGCCTCCCTCGCAGATCCAGAATCTTCCTCGTCCTCCTAGGTTTCCTATGCTAACCTCTGCTCCTCCAGGAGGAACCTGGAACCAACTTACCTGCTTACTCTGGATGTCCTCTTGATCAGCCTCTGCTCCGCTGCCCCCGCTGGTCTGTCTGTCTGTCCTCCATTTGTCTGCCCGCTCCACCTGCAACACACACAGCCAGTACCTCTGCCAACTTCCTGTATCACAGGTTACAGGATTCCACTTACCTCCTCCAAGATCCGATCCATCCACTTCCCAGTAAGTCACGTCTTCCAGCATCCGTTCCTCTCCCTCTCCTACTGTACAAACCTAACATCTCTGCTTTTAATCACAGTTCTCCACCCGCCTCCATGATTTCGTTCCTCGTGATCCTCCTGAGACAACCGACAATAATCGATCTGTTAAATAAACTTTTTTTTATCAAAAACTTACAGAACTGCCTGGTTTTCCAAGTCTTGTGCTGCATTAGAGTCCTAAAACCCTGCAAACATGACATCATCTGAATTTGTGCCTTGTAAAAGCCATGTCATCTGTATTATACTCACTGATTTTGTCCCTTCAGAATTGCCTTAAGAACAATAACATGCTGCGCTAAAACAGGTTAACGCCGTTTAGAAAGCTATTGTGAGATTATGATAGGTGACCAAAAAGTATCCATATTTATTTCTTAACATGCATTTGACTCAACACATTAAGGTATTTTAATAATCTTTTGTCTTTTAATAAACTAATCACTTGCTTTATTCAAGTCAGATTGCAACTGTTGTTATGCTGATGTTGACAGTTTGTGTTACTTTGGCTGATTGCTAATTCAGCTCCTAACATAATTCCGCTTGGCTCCAAAAATGTTTAATTAGTTCTTCTGTTTTAGAAAGGCAGCACTTTGTTATAAACATTTTATAATTTAATGATCTTTTAAGCTGTGCTAAGTGATTTATCCTCTACTGCATGAGCGCTCTATGTGTCTATCTGAGTGAGCGGGTAGATCAAGTGTCAGACAAATCTGGAGCCACTGCAGTCTCTTTATCTCTTACTATGAACTTAATTGAAAGGGATGAGGATAACTTTAGATTATAAAATGAAAATACAGACTCAATTAAAAAAATAATTTGCACAAACTGTAACACAGATGCCCTGTGACCCTGCAAAAGATAGACAGTATAGAAAATGGCTGGATGGATAGTACAGCTCTTTAAGCTGAGTACGGGAAAATACAGTGGTTTGTCTAAAAATTGGCCAACGGGTATACAGAGTCAAGTTTCCTTAGAGACTCCCGATATGAATCATATTAAAATGCTGGGATTGGGACCTCAGAGATTATAACTGGGGTTGGATCAGGGCATCCCTATTTTGCCCACAATCATGGTAAATTAAAATTTCAGCTATCCCAAAACAAAGTAATAATGTTTTGTTTGTGCACTACTTGGCTTACTAATCTTAACACAATAAATAAATGTAACACTGTTTAATTGCAATCTGTATTTGCTCAGGTTTGGGCAAAAAGGGGAGATTCCCTGACTGGATTTGCATAACATACAGTCAAGTTAAGAATATCATAAAGACATGCACTATAAAAAATGTATTTTTTAGTTCTTCACGAGCAAAATAAAATGGCTAACGACTACACTATGTTAAAATACAACATTTAATTGAGTCTCTGAAAGTTAACATAAGGTCAGTACCAATTTTGGGGCTGTTACCATGGTGGTCAATTAATCAAGAACTGATGTTATCACATTTCTCAATGGGTTGTGGTCAAGAAGGCATGGTTAGGGAATTTTATCCATCTGCCAGTCTGGCTCAGTCACTCGTTCCTTTGATGAAAACTCTGCCTTGATGTTGAGCTAAGCAACATTGTTAGTAAAATCAAACTTCTAATTGTTGTATACCATTTAAATGTTATTTGTTCTCTTTAAGTTATTATTTGGCAATAATATCATAACAAAGCAATATGGTTGATTTGTCAATCTCGAAGCATAAAGATTGAAAACATTTTTGTAACAAACCAAAGTCTACGATGACAATATTCTTTCATTTTTGATGCTGATGAAATTAACAGCAAATCTCTTACTATAAAACAATGTAACTTTAAAACTATTAAATGGAACACTGCAGCAATGAGCTTGTCCAGTCCTACTCACAGTATTTTTTTAATCATTATCTCATACCAGACCTTATAGGTTCTACTGTCTTTTGGATGTGAAAACATGTCAACATACTGGTTGACCCAGTCCGTGTTCCTTTGGCCTCAATGGACTTACTAACTGTCTACTTCTTATCTGACTGTTTGCTCGGTGGATAAATTTGGCCTGGCTCAACTCCAGCCTGTCTGTCTGTTGCCCAATTATTTTCCTCGAGCCAGGACCTTTGAACTCTCTATTCTTAGACAGACAAGTAGATCCCATGTGCACTGTAAAAGTGTCACTGAAGGTCACCTCGGTCAGTAGCCCTCCAGTGAGGCTACTGAGCTTGCATCTGAGTGTTAAGTTCAACAGCTGTATGAAAAGAGTTATAAACACATAGACACATAGCTGTTTTCTTTAGGATTTTTTAGTATAATTGATTATTGGCACCATGGGTTGCGTTATCTGAACATTTTCCGTATTTGACCGGGTTTAGTGACTTAGCAAAAGCTGCTCCCAAAGAAAGCGTATGAAAAAGGGAGGGCCATCTGGTATAATAATTTGATCTGATTGGAGGATTTGTTCAAAGTAGGGGTGGGACTTGATAAAAAAAATCTAATTAATTAGAGGCTTTGCAATTAATTAATTTTCATTAATCATATTTTAAAAGTACAAAAATGTTTGCCCATGAGAGCACAATTATTTAAATACGAATGGCTTTTGGAGGACGACAATCAAATAAACGCCACAGGCATAAATACTGTTACTTTAATTTTTGAAAAAGGAAGTTAAATGCAAGTCAATTCAGAAGAGTAGTAAAATAAAAAATAAATATATATTATTGGCAAAAACTGAACATACCTAGAACTAAAGTGATACTGTAAGTATAAAAAACAGAAAATATTCTCAATTTAGGGCGACCATATTTTGATTTTTAAAGGACACTTGGCTTTTTCAGTGGACACCTTACCTAGCCTAAAACTTTGATTTGATCATTTTAAGTGTGCATTCTCTGTGGTTAGAAAGAATTATTAAATAACAAACTTCTAAAAGGCTTTCATGAGTACAAAACTTTAAAGACTTTAAAATATTGATAAAAAGTATTATTCTCCTTAATTAGATATTGTATCTGTACTAATGATAATTTACTTTTTAATTTTACAAAAATGAAACAAAAATATTAAATAATATTCTGATAATGTTTTTATATTCAGTGTAGTAAAAGTAAAAAGCAACAGTCTCAAAAAGAAAAGAAAAACTGTGTAAACTCGGTGTTCCATTTTCAAATTCATTCCCCTCAGTCAATTTAGAAATTAACTCTCACTTTGCGCAGCATTATTAAAGTTTTTGTGTCCATGTACGCTGCGGGATCTTTGTAACTTTTTGTCAGAAACTGAAAGATACATGCTAGTTATGGGAATGACAGCCTCCGCCACACGTTTGTTGCAACCAGAGGGTTTAACTAATTGTTTTTGATTGTTTTTGGCGTTCTCCTAAAGTCGTCGGATCTCACGCAGTCTTTTTTAGCAGATTCTGAAGAGTGTAGTCAGAGCAGAGGGTCATTTTGTAATCCTTGTTTTTTTATGATGTTTTCCAAAAAGAGAGGGGGAGATCGCTCCCAGGGACGGCCATCTGGCATCCGTATAAAATTGAATAATGTGGCTAAAGTCACTATAATTAAAAAAGTAGAAAAATAAAAGTGAAGCAGGAGCAAGCAGGGAAGGGGAGTGAGGGAGCAGGAGGAAAAAACGTCCTTCCTCTCCGCCAGCCAAGCGAGGTCTAACACAATGCTAACAAATAACCACTAGACCACCACAGAAGTTGTTTCACTCCACCTGTGGTGCAATTTAAACCAAATGAAAGGACGCAAACGGTGATTGACTTCAAAGTTATATCAAAATGAACATTACAGAAGCTATAGCAGTGGATTTTGTTGTAATATGTGGACATTTTTCGAGTTAAATATATATATAAAAACTACAAGTGACCTTTAATGGGTATAAAATGGCCTGACTCACTGATAGCTGATAGCAAGCACCTGCTGCTCTTAAAATCCCCCCCCCCCCCCCCCCCGCGCATGTGCATGACATGAAATGAGTATTAGCAGAATGAAACTGAAAAGCAGCAGAAGTGAAAAAAGATTCGCATTGAAAAAAAAATGAAAGTGTAAATATTTGATTTTAAGTGAGTTAATTGTTTTAATGCATATATTTTGAATTTCATTTCCGTTTTTTCACATTCAATTTTTATTTCACTTTTAATACAGAAATTTTCTCTACATTTATTTCAGATTTAAAATTAAGATTTTCAGTTACAATGATATTTTTAGAGCCAATATTTCTTTTCAGTTTCATCTAAAGCTGGTATTGTAACCCTATAAGCATCAATCATGGAAAAGTTGCTCACCTCTAAAATGTCCATAACAAAATAAAACCAGGTGATGCTCGATAATGCTCACTGCCTACCTCTTTGACCCGCTGTGAGGTAATATGTGTGCAGAATTGTGTTAACGAGTAATCTAATCTTTTCTTTTGACACTTATAATGTGCCTTTAATAATTTGTTGCTACTATGGGGGTTATTGCTACAGCAATGCAGGAGAAGTGTGTCAGCTGGGGATGAATAGGACTTCTCACAGACAGAGCAGCCATGGCTATATATTTGTCAGGATTTTGATTATGTGTGTGTTGTTTAGTGACAGTAGTTCCTATTTTTATTACAGGCTGCGTAGTGGTGAAGTTGTTCTCCAGATACTCGTCATTTATCCCTCCTTCCAAAATCCCTGTTTTGAAAAGGACCAATAGTTCAGTCAATGGTCTTATGCAGATTGGTGGGATTCCTTAAATACAAAACCTTTAAACATGTTGGAATGAATGTATGATTGAATTCAAATTACTTATCTTATAAAGTGCCATGAGATAACATTTGTTGTTAGTGGCTGCTATATAAATTGAATTAGATTGAACAGTAATTGTTTTTACTTAATATTTGCTTTGAGATCATTTTCCAGAATAGTAAATTTGTCTACTAACCTTGTCAGTTTGGCCGGCGGAAGTACAATGTTTAAAGGAGAGGCAACAATAAAATTAGGTTGAGGTGGCTTTATTAAACAGTGTAGATCACCAACACACCAACAACTCTACACTAGAAGAGCTGCTTTCCTTTTATACCTAGGTGAATAAACAGAAGAAACCAAGAGTAGGGGTAATCACAAAACAACACAATATTTACAAATAAACCAAACCACCAAGAGAAAGAATAATTTGTTCAAATAAATATTTACATAAACAGAAAATTATAATTAAACAAATCTAAGTTCAATTAATGGAATAAGCTAAGTTTAACATTATGCCATCAAGCATAATCCCTCTTCAATCACATGGTATGCTCCAACAGCTTTAAAAGAGCTCATGGAGCATGTGTCTCCCTCTTTCTGCCCCACCCTGCTCAGGAGACAACAGAAGGAAAAGGTGAGTGATGAGATGTTAACATTTAAATGGTTAAACTTTGGTGTTTAACCAACTTAAACTAATTACATATAACTGAACATTTTACCTACATTCTTTCCACAGGTAGGGTGGCCAGTCCCTCTGCTTCTTATGAATGCATTTTCCAATGATCAAACAAAACTAAAATAAAGAACTGAAAATCATTGTCTGTAACTCAATCATCACTAACAGAAACTTAACCAGAATGAATGGAACCCCTGGTCTCCATTACATTTCCTCCCCCCTTTACCCAAGACAACAGTAATTAAATCCTCATACATACGGGACAATGAGTCAGCAACAAGATTAGACTTTCCCGACTGATATTTTACTGTAAAATTAAAAGGTTGCAATGACAAATACCATCTTGCAATACGCATATTAGAGTCTTTCATTTTGTGTAACCACTGTAGTGCCCGATGATCTGTTTCAAGGGTAAAATGTCGCCCTAACAGATAGTACCTCAGTGATTCCACTGCCCATTTAACTGCCAGACATTCCTTCTCAACTGTGGAATACCTGGTTTCTCTGTCCTGAAGTTTTCTGCTGAGAAACACAATGGGATGCCTCTCACCATCAGTGTACTGGAGCAACACCGCACCAAGACCTACCCCCGAGGCATCGGTTTGCAGAATAAAAGGTTCCTTAAAGTCTGGACTGTAGAGAACAGAGTCACTGGAGATCGCTGACTTCAGGTCTTTGAAAGCTCTGTTACATTCATCTGTCCACTTGACTTTATTTGGAGCAGAGACTTTAGTTAAATCGGTAAGAACAGCAGCCCTCTCTGCAAAACGAGGAATGAATTTACTATACCACCCTACTAAACCAACAAAAGCACGGACCTTTTTCTTTGTTGTAGGCACTGGGTATGCATGAATAGCTTGAACTTTCCCCACCTGAGGTTTAACTTTCCCATGTCCAACCACATAGCCCAGGTACTCCACCTGACTCTGTGCTAACTTGCATTTGTGAGGATTAATTGTGAGCCCAGCTGATTTAATGAGACGTAAAACATGACTAAGATGGTGAACATGCTCCTCCCATGTCTGGCTGAAAATCACTACATCGTCCAAATATGCTGCAGCAAAGTCTGCGGCCTCCATCAGCACTTGGTCCATGAGGCGCTGAAATGTTGCTGGTGCCCCCTGTAAACCAAAAGGCATCACCTTAAACTGGAAAACCCCAGAAGGTGTCTTGAAGGCAGTCAATTCCCTTGTTTCTGGTGCCAAGGGCAGTTGCCAGTAGCCCTTGCTAAGGTCCAGGGTTGTGATGAAGTTGCACCTCCCAACTCTCTCCAGCAGTTCATCAATGCGAGGCATAGGATAAGGGTCAAATTTGGAGACAGAGTTAAGGTACCGAAAATCAATACAAAATCTCAAAGAACCATCTTTTTTTGGCACCAACACCACTGGACTGCACCATTCACTCATTGAGGGCTCAATGATCCCAAGCTCCAACATGAACTGGATCTCCTTTTTAAGCTGTGGGACCAGACGCTCTGGGATTCTGTAGGACTTTCTGCAGGGTGCAGGGTCTTCTCTAAGGTGAACCTTGTGTTGAATCAGACTTGTGAATCCAGGCTTTTCTTGAAACAATTCTGGATCCAAAAGAGGCTTTAAATCATGCCGTTGGGATGGCTGGAGATGAGAGAGAGAAAGTGAAGCTGATTCTGAACTACTGGCAGGAAAAAATAGCTCACCTTCCTCTTCATCCCCAACAACACGCACTAAGAGTTGAGGCAAAACAGTCTCTGCAAGCTCCTCCTGGTGAACTGACTCCTGTTGAGAAGGCTGTGAAGCAGATGACATAGCAGGCTGCGGTGATGAACTGTAATACTGTTTCAAAAGATTAAAATGGAAGATTTGATGTTTCTTCTTCCTTTCAGGCATATACAGTTCATAATTAAGCTTCCCAATACATCGTGTGATCTTATAAGGCCCCTGCCATTTAGACAGAAGCTTATTGTCATCAGTGGGAAGTAGTAACAGCACTTGCTGTCCAGGATGGAAACTCCTCTCCCTGGCATGCTTATCATACCATGTTTTCTGCTTCATTTGAGCCATTTTCATGTTTTGCTGTGCCAATGTTGCCATTTCTTCAAGTTTTTCCCTCATTTTTATCACATAGGAGACCACATTCTCACCAGATGGGCTTGGGCTCTCCCATTGTTCTTTTAGAAGGTCCAAAGGTCCCCTCACCTGTCTTCCATATAGCAGCTCAAATGGCGAGAATCCAGTAGAGCCTTGTGGAACCTCTCGATATGCAAAGAGAATATAGGGCAACCATCTGTCCCAATCTGCACCAGTCTCTGAAACAAACCTCCGCAGCATGTTCTTCAGTGTTTGGTTAAAACGTTCAACTAGTCCGTCTGTCTGGGGGTGGTATGGGGTGGTTTTTATACCCTTAATACCTAACAGCTGATAAGTCTGTTTCAAAAGTTTTGATAAAAAGTTTGTCCCGCAGTCAGTAAGGACCTCTTTAGGAATACCTACTCGTGAAAAGAGATGCAATAAACAATTGGCTACTTGTTTAGCCTTCACTGATTTCAATGGGAAAGCTTCAGGGTATCTGGTAGCATAATCACAAATTACTAAAATGTAACGGTTGCCAGAGGAACTCTTCTCCAGGGGGCCTACAATATCCATCCCTACTCTGTCAAAGGGTGTTTCTATGATAGGTAAGGGCTGTAGCTGGGCTCGAGTAACACCCTTCCTTGAAGTCACCTGGCATGTGTGACATGAAGAGCAGAACTGTCGTACCTGGGTGTACATGCCTGGCCACACAAATCGACTAGCTATTCTATGGAGAGTTTTCTGAAAGCCTAGGTGCCCAGCCCAAGGGACAGAATGACCAATTTCCATCACCTTTTGCCTCAGCTGTTGTGGTAAAGCAATAGCTTCCATTTTACCTTTAATCTGATACAAGACACCTTTCCTCAGAGCATAAGTAGAATCTCCCAAAACATTTACTTTGCCATGCTTCTTTCCTTCCACTTCTGCCACCTTGTCAAACCATGGTTGTAATGTTGGGTCTGACCTCTGACATGCAGATATGTTTGAAGGAATATCAAAGTCAAATAAAGAACAGGGTTTCAGCTTCCCTTCTACCTCAGCTCTAGATGAAACTAAAAACTTTTCCTTTCTCCTTTGAGCTCTGGATTTGGTTTGTTTTACTGGACCTGCTTCCAGTTCCACATCATAGAATGGTAATTCCTCAAGTGGGTTCTGGGCTTTCTTAGATCTGGTAGTAACCAGACTGTAGAGGGAAGAAGGAAGTTCTAGTTCTGTTGTCATGGGAACTACTTTTTGCAACTGTGCAGCTTCCTGGGTTCCAAACTGTGATTTGGTATGACCACTTATGAGAGTCAGATTATCAGCCTCTGAACCAGACATTAAATCTGTTAATGTGGGAACATCAAGGCCCAAAATGACCGCATAGGGTAATCTTGGCGCTAACGCGACTGGTAACAAAAATGTTTGACCTCCTATAGTCAAATAAATGTCAGCTACAGGATACTCCCTTTCGTCCCCATGAATGCAACTTATTTTTGTTTTCACCTCACTCCAATGCTCTCGTGGCACCAAACTAGAAAGGACCACAGACTTGAAGCTCCCTGTGTCTAATAAAGCGGTTTCACGCTGACCGTTTACTAACACTGGTACTGTGCGAGCAGGTTCATGAACAGGGCATGGGGATATTGGTCTGGGAACTGAACACAACAGTGAGGGTTTACCCTGTGTAGTGGCAGGACATGTATACTGGGTATGACCTATCCTGTTACACTGAAAACACCTAACATCTTGCTTCGAAGATGAAAATACCCATTTGGTAGAATTGGGTTTAACCACGGGGAATGATTTCTTGGCTAAAAAATTACTAGTCTGAGCTGTACCACCACCCCTTTCACCCCCAACAGACTTACTTCTTCCTGCAGACAAGTTGTCACGTCCAAAGTTGGTTCGTCTAGCACCCGTTCTTGCTGATAGAAAGACCTCAGCCAAACTTGCAGCCTCTTCTGCAGACTTTGGGGCTCGTTCTCGGATCCACACCTCCAGGTCCGGGTTCAGCATTCTCAGGAACTGCTCCATGATCATCAGTTCTGAAATGTTCTTCACTGTAGACTGTTCTGGTTTGACCCACTTATAAAATAGGTCCTTGAGTCGAACGTAAAGTTCTTTTGGGGTTTCCCCTAGCTGAATGTCCAGGGATCGAAACCTTCTCCTGTAGGTGTCGGCAGTTATTTCATACTTAGTTAGAATGGCATCTTTAACTTTCTCATATCTGTGAGAATCAGCAATGTCCATCAAAACATAAGCACTCCGTGCCTTGCCAGTAAGTAGAGGAACCAGTCGGAACGCCAATTCCTCCTGAGGCCAATGGCAAACCTGAGCCATTCTTTCAAAAGTTGTTAAAAAATGCTCAATGTCGTCATCAGAGCTCAATGGTAGCAGTTT
This sequence comes from Apricaphanius iberus, assembly GCA_028564705.1. Taxonomy (NCBI): domain Eukaryota; kingdom Metazoa; phylum Chordata; class Actinopteri; order Cyprinodontiformes; family Aphaniidae; genus Apricaphanius; species Apricaphanius iberus. Next base: position 571,269 of record JAPXFQ010002641.1, on the reverse strand, counting down.
TGGTTCTCTCTGCATTGGTGGTGGCTGGTGCGTCCCATGGCTTGGTCCCTCATCCGGGCGGCCTCCTTCCTCGTCATGAATGTGAGGATTACCCTCCATGTCGTCACCATCCTGCTGTTGTCCCTCTTTCAAATTCTGTACTTGAGCCTGGAGTTGTTGAAACTGATGGTGCAAATTTTTCCATCTTAGCTCTTGGCGTGCTGATTCTTTCTCCATCTGTTGGTCCCTTGACATTTGAGACTGCATCAATGTTTTGACAAGGTTTGCCAGTTCGTCCAGTTTATCATCAGAGTTAGCTCCAGCTTTATCTCCCTGCATTGCTGCTGTACTCTCCTCACTTTCAGCTTCATTCTCCTTCCTTTTTCCACCTTTCTTCATCATTGCCTCATTGTTTCCTCCAAAGCAGTACTTCTGACACCACTTGTCAGTTTGGCCGGCGGAAGTACAATGTTTAAAGGAGAGGCAACAATAAAATTAGGTTGAGGTGGCTTTATTAAACAGTGTAGATCACCAACACACCAACCACTCTACACTAGAAGAGCTGCTTTCCTTTTATACCTAGGTGAATAAACAGAAGAAACCAAGAGTAGGGGTAATCACAAAACAACACAATATTTACAAATAAACCAAACCACCAAGAGAAAGAATAATTTGTTCAAATAAATATTTACATAAACAGAAAATTATAATTAAACAAATCTAAGTTCAATTAATGGAATAAGCTAAGTTTAACATTATGCCATCAAGCATAATCCCTCCTCAATCACATGGTATGCTCCAACAGCTTTAAAAGAGCTCATGGAGCATGTGTCTCCCTCTTTCTGCCCCACCCTGCTCAGGAGACAACAGAAGGAAGAGGTGAGTGATGAGATGTTAACATTTAAATGGTTAAACTTTGGTGTTTAACCAACTTAAACTAATTACATATAACTGAACATTTTACCTACATTCTTTCCACAGGTAGGGTGGCCAGTCCCTCTGCTTCTTATGAATGCATTTTCCAATGATCAAACAAAACTAAAATAAAGAACTGAAAATCATTGTCTGTAACTCAATCATCACTAACAGAAACTTAACCAGAATGAATGGAACCCCTGGTCTCCATTACAAACCTTAAAAACTTGGCGTGTTGATATTAGAAGTAGAAAGAAACTGACAATTATTATGTTTTTCCACATGGAACTCAAAATATTGGCACAAAACAATTTTCAATACTGTTACCATTGTAGTAGTGTAGTTTTGTACTCAGTTATCTTTGTCCTCGGAAGTATGTCATTATTTTTGTGGGTTGAGAAGAGAGGTGTTTCTACAAGCCTTTTGGTTTTACTTCCGACTTAGACATGAGTTAGGATCAAATCTTTTCTTGGCAAATATCTGATACAGCGTAAATTCAACAGGAAGCTAAAGGATGTCAGAATGTAGTCTATTCAAGAAAATGTATTCTATCTTATCGAGGGAGAAAAAAAAAGAAGTAGTGCCTCAAACTAGAGGGCCAACGCCCTGTCATTCATCTGTGGAAATCAAGTCTGTTAAAAATATTTAAATTGCGTTTCATGTTGGTTTTTACAGGCATTATAACTGCTGATCAGTTTATATGCTTAAATCAGAAATTAATTTGCATTCGAGCCATGAAGTTGCAGTTGCTTCTGCCGTTGAGGGATATGTAATTGTCTTATCTTTGAATTTTTAAAAGCTGTAAAAGATTTTGAAGAAATTCTGAAAAAAATGCATATATACTGTATATATATAAAAATATACACACACATTTTTTTAGTAGGGAAAAATCCTTCAGCGAAAAGAAAATATGTTTATTTGTAATATAATTGTTATTTGTTGGTCAGCATTTTCATGATCTTTTACTTTCTGATCCCTGATTTTTTGTTTGGTTAGAAATATGGCTTAACACACAGGTCCAGCTCTTTTATCCACTGGACACTTGGCAACGCGTACTTTACCACAATTGTTAGCAGAATGGTAAGGGAGGTAGAAAAAAAATGTCACAAGCTCATGGTAAGATAAATGTGAAAGAGTGGCATCCCCCGGGTCACCAAGTGTCCATCAGAACCATCAGTTGTTGTTTTTTGTTTTTTTCCTGCACACGTCAATTGGCTTTTTGGGAAGCATCTAAAATAACATATTTTCTTTCCTTTCCTTACAGACATAGCTAGAGTTTGCAAAACTGTATTCTGTCTTTTAATGCAATTGTATTCTTTTACCAAATATCACAACAAAATATTTTTTTCAGTCTTAAACTCTCCAAGTCCACGCTAAACAAAGAGAAGAGTGTTACATTACGGAGGCCTTGAAAAACCAAAATATTTATATTTATGGTAAAAAAAATCTGAAACAAATCCAAAACAAATGGCCAAATCGACGTAGAAATAGTTCACTAAATGCAAAGTCAACTCTCTTCCATAAAAATTTTAATTCTCTGTATGCTCCAACATTGTGACATTTTACAGAAAGCAAGTAATCCGAGAATTTGATAAATGCAAATCCTCTTGATGACTTCCTATTCCGCCGAAGCCACTGTTTCGTGTAAAAGCTTACAGCACATAATCATCACCCCTCAGGGCTGGACTGGGACAAAGAAAGGGCCCTGGCATTTTTGCTCAGACTGGCCCACCACAATCGACCTGACACAACTAACCAGTACATCATCCTTGCGGGCCCTGTAGATATTCATATCTACTGTTCCATTACCAAAAGCCCATACAAAACTGAGAACTAAGTGCCATGGGTCAGTGTACTTACTCTGTCTTGACCGACTCCCTGGTGATCAAAGGTGGCAGTGGAGTAGGACCTACACAAAGTGAGGGCATCCTGAGAGATCAATGTGCTATGTTCACCTGTTTTTGGAAAATGTCGTCAGGTACTGTAGGCTTGGAAACTGAAGCTAAAGCACTAAACATGTCGGTTATTTTTGCACATGTTGAAGCATTAGCCTCTAGAATATATATATTTTTTTTTTTGCCCCGCAACTTCTCTGCACCTCCCTTGCATTTGCGCTTTTGTTTCTCTATCCTAAATTCACAGATTTCTGGCTCTGAGCCACTGACTGCATCTGACACAAGAAACAGAGGGGGAGGGATGGAGCCTGTTTTATATATATATATCGAAATTAATCGCATTTTAATCGCACAAATATTTGACCTGAGAAAAGTGAGAATTTTCTCCACATGGATTTTTAGTATGAATAATGACTAAATACGTAAGTTTAAATTATTAAAAAAAAAGAAAAAAACATAATTCTGTCAGAACACCAATAAGAGAATGAATCATGGACAAAGCGGAAATGTCTCTCAGATAGAAATGGATCAATTAACACAGTGATGACCAGGAAGCTGCAGCACACCAACATCATCCCTCCTTGCAGAGCTGTGGAGGATGAAATCCCTCTTGTGGAATGAGTTCTGAGATTCTCTGGAGGATCGTAATACAAGAAGCACCGCAGTGCAGCCATGTGCACCACGTAACACGAAAGCGCACGCACGGGACAGAGTAGATAAGACCCTTCTGTCACCAAAACCTTGATGACAGGAAGAAATAGCTGCAGCATAAGTTTTAACTGTAGTAAAAGCTAAATATCAGTCCATCAGCTGCTGAGGGAACGACAGCACGCGGCTTAGCGGACATGAAACGGGATCTGCGCCTTTCTCTGCGCACAAGTGCTGGAAGGCTGCGGTGCAGAAAAAGGTGCGATTAAAATGCGTTAAAAAAAATTAACGCGTTATTTTTGTGTAATTAATTAATCTTAATTAACACGTTAAAGTCCCGGCCCTAATATATACATATATATATATATATACATATATATACATTATATGTATATATATATATATATACATACATATATATATATATATATATATATATATATATATATATATATATATATATATATATATCGACCGGCCCTCAAGTGCATTGGCCCGGTGGGCCAATGCCAGATTACCAGTCCAGCACTGTCACCCCTCAAATTGTAAATTGTAAGTACAAATTGTAATGTTCAAAAACATTCAGGCATATGCAATGTGAATTGGCATATCCAGAATAATATATGTGGGGGTTCAAATTTAAATAATGCAGCAACTTAAAAATGTTAGATTGTCAGAGTTAAACCTGAGATAGGATAAAATCTTAAGCATAAAAAAATAATGTTTCCTTTGAAAAGGACAGTTAACCTGCAGGTTCCCTCTGCCATTAGTGCACATAAACATAATTGTACAAACCTCTTATATAATTTGAATAAACATTACATGTATTCCACTACAGCCATGAGCCTTTAACAAGTATTAGCCGAAAAACAAACTATCCATAATCTCACACTCATTTATTGTTTATACAGTAACAGTTACAAGTAACTTTCCCTATAAATTCTAAATTATCAATATCAACACATTCTCTGTTTAGTAAATATGAAGTAAACAGCTTTCTTTACAAATTCTATATTATCAATACAAACATTCATTGTGGTTTGTTGCTTTTTTATGCATGGAGGCCAGTGACTGTAGTGTGACTGTGGACCCAGTTAATCTCTCAAGAAAACACAAAAAGTGTTATTCATGACAGCAACAGCTCCAGCTCCTTTTTTTATAGCATTATTTGATGCATAAGCATAGGGTCTCTGACAGTTTGAGGTTTTCTATTAGGATATTTCAACACTTGAACTATTTTGAGTGATAAGAAGAAGTGCTTAAAGTCTCTGAGCAAACTTTACTGCTGTTGCCATGCGGAGACTGATCTGTTTAAAAACGTTTTAAGTGGGTGTCAGATGTCAAATCAGAATGAATATTGAATGTTAACATATGTCATGAATTGGGGATTGGAGAATGCAAACATGACTACAGCAGGCAGAGCAAAGAGGTGACAAACTAGCAAGAAATCTAAAACCTCCAAAGAATCTGGCAACAAACAACCACATAAAATGTAGCTTTAACACACTAAACACAACAGGCAAATACTTGCAGAAGTGGTTGACGAAAGAAAATGCAGATAGTGAATAGTGGGTGGTAATAAGGTAAGCAGGAGATATAGGTAACTGAGGATATACAGCGGGATATTTAGTCAGCCACCGATTGTGCAAGTTCTCCCACTTAAAATAATGATAGAGGTCAGTAATTTTCATCATAGGTACACTTCAACTGTGAGAGATAGAATTTGGAAAAAAAATCCAGGAATTTACATTGTAGGATTTTTTAAGAATTTATTGTAAATTATGGTGGAAAATAAGTATTTGGTCACTTCAAACAAGGAAGATCTCTGGCTCTCACAGACCTGTAACTTCTTCTTTAAGAAACTCTTCTGTCCTCCACTCGTTACCTGTATTAATGGCACCTCTTTGAACTTGTTATCTGTATAAAAGACACCTGTCCACAGCCTCAAACAGTCAGACTCCAAACTCCACTATGGCCAAGACCAAAGAGCTTTCGAAGGACACCCGGAAAAGTATTGTAGACCTGCACCTGACTGGGAAAAGTGAATCTACAAAAGGCAAGCTGCTTGGTGTGAAAAAATCAACTGTGGGAGCAATTATCAGAAAATGGAAGACATACAAGACCACTGATAATCTCCCTCGATCTGGGGCTCCACGCAAGATCTCATCCCGTGGGGGTCAAAATGATCATGAGAACGGTGAGCAAAAATCCCAGAACCACACGGGGGGACCTGGTGAATGACCTGCAGAGAGCTGGGACCAAAGTAACAAAGGTTACCATCAGTAACACACTACAACGACAGGGAATCAAATCCTGCAGTGCCAGACGTGTCCCCCTGCTTAAGCCAGTGCATGTCCAGGCCCGTCTGAAGTCTGCCAGAGAGCACAGCAGAGGATTGAGAGAATGTCATGTGGTCAGATGAAACCAAAGTAGAACTTTTTGGTATAAACTCAACTCGTCGTGTTTGGAGGAAGAAGAATACTGAGTTGCATCCTACTACCTATATACCAGCATACTTACTGTGAAGCATGGGGGTGGAAACATCATGCTTTGGGGCTGTTTTTCTGCTAAGGGTCCAGGACGACTGATCCGTGTTAAGGACGAATGAATGGGGCCATGTATCGTGAGATTTTGAGCCAAAACCTCCTTCCATCAGTGAGAGCTTTGAAGATGAAACGTGGCTGGGTCTTCCAACATGACAATGATCCCAAACACACCGCCCGGGCAACGAAGGAGTGGCTCCGTAAGAAGCATTTGAAAGTCCTGGAGTGGCCTAGCCAGTCTCCAGACCTCAACCCCATAGAAAATCTGTGGAGGGAGTTGAAAGTCCGTGTTGCTCGGCGACAGCCCCAAAACATCACTGCTCTCGAGAAGATCTGCATGGAGGAATGGGCCAAAATACCAGCTACTGTGTGTGCAAACCTGGTAAAGACCTATAGTAATCGTTTGACCTCTGTTATTGCCAACAAAGGTTATATTACAAAGTATTGAGTTGAATTTTTGTTATTGACCAAATACTTATTTTCCACCATAATTTACAAATAAATTATTTAAAAATAGTACAATGTGAATTCCTGTATTTTTTTTTCACATTCTGTCTCTCACAGTTGAAGTGTACCTATGATGAAAATTACTGATCTCTGTCATCATTTTAAGTGGGAGAACTTGCACATTCGGTGGCTGACTAAATACGTTTTTGCCCCACTGTATAGGGGAAATCACAGCCATCAAATATACCAATCTTAGACTAGAGACAAAATGTTGAAGACACACAGGATAAACCATATACATTAAATCATAAATTCAAATATAACAGAAGTACAGCAACACCAATGGTACCCATAAAGGTGGGAAAATTTTTTGAATATCATGCAAAAAGTTAATTTATTTCAGTCATTCAATTTAAAAGATCAAATTAATATATGAGCTAAACATATGCAAAAAACGGTATTTTAAGCCTTTATTTGTGATCATTATTTTAATTATTGTTTACAGCTTATGAAAAGTCCAAATTCAATATCTCAGAAAATTAGAATATTACATTAAATCAATAAAAGAAGGACTTTAAATAGAGAATCTCAGACCTTTCAAAAGTATGATCACCCATATGTACTCAGTACTTGGTATGGGCCTTTTTTGGATCAATTACAGCATAATTGCATCGTGGCATGGATGTTATCAGCCTGCTTCACTGCTGAGGTGTTAAAGAAGACCAGAATGCTTTAATAGAGGCCTTAAAGGGACTATATCATGCCATAGCATGCTTTCCACTTCTGGGATAAACATATATATGATAAAATTTTACTGTTGGTGTTATATAGTATTAATTTGCCCTGAAATTTAACTTGTATCCTGCAGTTAATGTTGGATCACGAAGTAAGATGGCTTGTTTCTCTGTAATCCAGGCTCCTAACGTTACCACTCTATCTTTTTTTCAGGAAAGGGAGGGGCAGCTGCTCAGAGTGCAGGATTCAGGAGGATTACTCAGACATGCGTGAGTTAAGCCAAAAAAACACTCTGGTGGGTTTTTTTAAGTAGGAAATTGCATTACCAGATGGCTGAAAACTCCAAAAACTTGATTTTACATGATATAGGCCCTTTAACCTCTTGTACATTGTTCTACATACATATTATACATAGACTATCAATGAGGTTTAGGTCAGGTGATCTTACTGGCATATCAAGTACAGTAATCCCATGATCTCATTATTATGATATTTCAGCACTTGAAATATTTTGAGTGATAAGAAGACGTGCTTAAAGTCTCTGAGCAAATTTTACTGCTGTTGCCATGCGGGGGACTGATCTGCTTAAAAACGTTTTAAGTGGGTGTCAGATGTCAAATCAGAATGAATATTGAATACTAACATATATCATGAATTGGGGGTTGGAGAATGCTAATTTATGACTACAGCAGGCAGAGCAAAGAGGTTACAAACTAGCAAGAAATCTATAACTCCAAAGAAACTGGCAACAAACAACCACATAAAATGCAGTTTTAACACACTAAACCCAACAGGCAAATACTTGCAGGAGTGGTTGACCAATAAAATGCAGGTGATGAATAGTTGGTGGTAACAAGGTCTTCTGCATTGTTCTACATACATATTATACTATTCTATGAGGTTTAGGTCAGGTGATCTTACTGGCATATCAAGTACAATAATCCCATGATCAATGAACCAGGTTTTGGCACTTTTGGTCCTGATGGAAAATAAATCTGGCCTCTCCATGAAGCCAATCTGAAGAAGGAATCATGAACCACTCCAAAATTTTCTGGTTGATGGCTGCACTGACTCTTCACTTTATAAAGCACACGGGACCAACACCAGCAGATAACATTGCTCCTGAAATCAACACAGACTGTGGAAACTTCACACTGAATTTCAGATATCTTGGATTGTGTGCCTCTCCATTCTTTTTCCAGACTCGTTTTACGATTGCTTTGAACTGTGAGTGTGCATGGGAGTTGGTTTGGGGGGGATATAGCTGGGATCATGCCTTTAAATCCGCGGGGGAGGGATGGGAATATGGTGATGCGGTGCCATTTTAATCTGTAAAGCACTTTGAGGTGCATTTCTTGTATGAAAAGCACTTTATAAATTAAGTTTGAGGCAACTCTACAAATGATCACTTAATACACATAAAAGGCAAGTGAAAAAGAGGAGCAATACCTTTAAGAATGGGAATGTGGAAAATAAATCATTACGTTTATATGTATAGCACATTTAAACAATCCAAATCAAAGTGCTTTTACATGATGAATAAAACAGACAAACCAAAGCTTTAGACATTTGCCCAGACAAAGAATTGGCCTTGCACTATCTGCTAAAACTAAATTTGGGCCTCTAGCAGTTTTTTTTCTTTTTTTAATAGTTAACTAACGTTATTATTCTTCAGCTGCCATAAAGTACCGGGTTAATAAGGAGCAATGCCTAATAAACCCGCTTTTACCATTCAGGTTTTTGTATAACACTTAGGCTGTCAAGAGAAAATTTTGATATTTTTATATGAGGAAGATTTGCATATTTTAGTTACTATTATTACATTACCTCATTATTCTGCCCACCTATGACTCCTTCTGTCTGTATTTTTTTCTTTCTCTCTACAACACTCCCTGCACTCCTCTACACAGATCCACTATTCCCCAATTCCCCTGGTGGCAGCCAAGGCTCTGCCTAAAAAGCTTCAAGACAAAGAGAGAACGAAGTAGAGAGAGAAAAACAGTGATGTAAAAAATATATATGTGAAACACTGGCACCAGAGTACATTGTTTTCACTTTATGCCATGTTTCCTATTTTCAATTTCCCTGTTCCCCTCATCCCCCTCCCCGACACTCCTTCCGTCTGCCTTGCTTTTTAGTGTGAAGCGCTCCAGGCAGATCAAAATTAACCTCACTGATGTGTGACTAATGTCAGGACACACAATACGCAGCCACAAACTCTGTGATGATAATTCCATTTTACAGTGAAAATACACGCAGCAAATAAAGAATGAAGAAGAAAATGAAAGGGGGTAGGTACAGAAATTATGGGGCTTGTTATTGTGTCACACCCCATCAACCCCCATGGTCACTAAATGCCAAGAAAATGAAAAGAGTCATAGTTACACAACTGAAAATATGACCATTGAAAGCTGTAATATTATTGTAAAATGTTGATTTTAAAAACCATTTATGGTGAATAAATAACAGAGTCATGTTTCCTCAGCTGATTGCTTGTGTATGTAGGAAAAACAAATGAGATACTACAGCATGGCAATTCTCATTTGAAGTTTTCATTGGTTCTAGTGCAAAAGTTCATTCATTTGCTCTTACAGTTACTCTTTTATAAAGGCTGAAATAACATTTTGAACAAACAGTATCTTCAATAATTTAAGTATATTTATTTGTTATTAATTTACTTCTATGGATTGTTTTGGAATAGTACTCCTACTATAAATATTATGAATGAAAGAGAATAAGTATAACAGTACACTTATAAGTATACAATATAAGTATAACATATTGGATAAAACCTGTTGTTTCCGATTTGCTTACAAAATGTATTGTTCAGTGGTAGTTCTGCAGGACTAGGTACAGTTAAAAATCAATGACTAAAAAATCATTAGCTGATCAGTAATATACCATTAGTTAAACCTTTTTCTGCCCCCTGAAATAACGTAAAAACTCATAATGACCAATGAATCATTACTTCCTCAGTTACTAACCATTAGTTAAGTTCCTGACAGCGAGATCTCCTTCAAATAACAGGTGAAGGTGGAGATGTTTTAGACAGTGAGGGGCTGAGGCCCATATTTAGCAAGAGAAGGCTATCCCTCCTGGTCAGGGCCGGAGTGGGACTCATTTTCAGCCCTGGATTTTTGTGCCTCAGACCGGCCCAATTTATATCATAACCTATTTTTGTTAAAATTAGGGATTCATCAATACAGGTACTGGTATCAGGGCTAATACCGTTCTATTGTACTCGTTTAGTTTAACGTCAACTTATGTTAACCTATTGGCTACCATGATCAGATACTTAAAATGTGGAAACTCTACAATAATTTCACAGAAAGTATTTGTTTTTTTAATAGAAATTTTAGATTTGTGGTAATTTTGTTTTATTTTATTTTATTCCCCATCATTTGTTGTAACTTACAGTAAAAAAAAAAAAAAATTAAAAAAATTAACCTGTCTTCCTGCTCTTGCATTTTTTTGTGTGTTACTCGGTATCGGCAAGTACTAAGATCCAAGTATTGGTATCGTATCAATTTTAAAAAAGTGGTACCATTGCATGCCTAATTAAAATTATGTAATTATAACCTTACATTTAAATGCAAGAACAGCACATTGTTCTCTAAATGCTTGTAATTTAGAGTTGTTTTTTTTCTTTTAAAAAATTTCCAATTCAGTATAAATAAGGATTAACTGGTGTACTGGGTAGATTTATTTCAGCACGTGTTCACATCTATATTATTCTTTACAACACATCCACTAACAATATCAGAACCTATATTTTGAGCTGCTACCTCTGTAACCAGTCCTGTAACTACTATCTTCCTACTTTTTTCATTTGGACATAGAAAGTGTTTTTATTGGAGCGAATGGATGCTTGTAAACACACTGTTTTGATACTGACAAAAGAAATCCTCTCATCACTACTGACTCTGCTTCAGACACTAATTCACTTTAAAAATGGTTATAGTTCTCAGGACGTCTCCAAATTTTACAAAACGTTTGATGAGTTAACTTCAGTTTTATTTTTGTAGTGCTGAATCAACTAGTATTGCAGGGAACTTTTCATAGCAGGTCTACACCATGCTATTCATTATATTAGTACTAATTTATAATATTAACTCAATAAATGATCCTGCCCAATCTGGACTTGTGAGCTCATTTTGCTTCATGCTGGATTTTCCTTCTAATTCTTAAGAGCTATGAGACAAAGTTTCCCCGTTAAGTGGTGTTGTGTCTGCTCATATTATTATTTAAAAAACATGTTAGCTGCTACAACATAACACAATTGACTTGTTAAATTAAGTTGAATGGTTTACAGTAAAAGTTCAACATGTTGTCTTACCTGTTTCATTGTCCTTATTAGCTGTCATTTTTTGCACAAGAGCAAAAATGGTATGGCTGTCTGAGTTTTCTTCAATCCACAAAATTGTAATTGTAGTCCTCTCCACACGACCCTATGTATTTCACCTTTCAAACACTGCTGACTGATTGCTCTGATGTGTAATGTCAATGTGAACACGGAGTGAAAAAAAAGAGAGCAGCCAGCTGGCGGATGTAGCAGTTTTGAAGGGCAAGCTATTTCAGTTAAAAACTCAATATTATATCCAATGTTTTCTTTGCCAAATACTATGCAACTACACGTTACTAGTTAAAGATTTTCCCTAAAAGTTTAACGTTTGCCAAACTAGTGCAAACATACTGTCACTAGCAACTCATTTTTGCTAGTTGCACATTTAAAACAATAGTACAAGTTCTTTGTTTTTGGTGTAACTTTGTTCATTCAGGTGAATATTAAAATTGATAATACACTATGGCTTATTCAAATGTATTTTTACTTCACTTCAGGGGCCACAAAAAGCTTAACTAATGGTAAGTTACCGACGAGTTAATGATTCAATAGTCATTATGAGTTTTTACTGAACTTCAGGAGGCACAAAAAACTTAACTAATGGTTGTTACCGATGAGGAGATGATTCGTTAGTCAGTATGAGTTTTTACATCACTTCAGGGGCTAAAAAAACCCGTAACTAATAGTAAGTTATTGAGGAGCTAATGACTCAGTAGTCCTTATAGTCATTCAGTGGTCATTCAGTAGTCATTCTGTAGAGTTTTAACTGTACTTTAGTCCTTCAGAACCACTGAACCAGTGAAGTTTTTAAGCGAATGGGAAACAGGAGGTTTTACTAGTATGTTATGTTAGTATGTATGTTCAGCTGGCTGATTTGACACTCTAACTGAAAAAGAGCTTATCATCATTGAGGAATAAATTATGATTTATCAGCAGGTCCATTCATGATGTTAATTAGATCCTGATTAGGTATTTATGACAGACAAACCATTAAGTAATCATTCAGGAATCATTAGCTAAGAAATCTGATGTGCGGTGGTTGTAAAGCTTAGGTAATCACTATTAAATTATTACTCCCTGATTCATTCCTTACTAGTTATTCAGTAGGTAAGCAAATGCTGATATCCATATTATACAATATTACTGGAACCTCTGTAGGCTTGTAGGTAGCAACTGTAAACGGTTATTAATACAAATACTTTGACAACCTTGTTTTTTTTTTAAAGCTAAGTAAGAGTCATTTTTTCATCCTTGCTCAAAACAGACTTATCCCCCTATAAACTCCAACTATGATCTCCAATTTTCTATGTATCTATTTATCTTCTGTGATATACACATGATCTATTACACACATTCCATAAAACGTTGGCACATTCCAACTTGGTAGATAAACTAAGTAATACTTTATTTTTGACTAATTTATCTTTCCATTCAAGAAGCACACATTAATACTGAGATGTAAGCCATTAAACACTTCTGAATACCTAAGAGGAGCAAAACAAGATCTGAAGAAAAAAAGAAATAGTCGGATGTAACTTAAATGCCTGAGATTTCACTTTTTGGAGTTAGTGATATCCCTACCTGTCCTGGATAAAACATTTACATAAATATTTCCTCTTGACAAGAAGGGTAGAGGTTACATCATAGATGTTTTAAGATGTTTTGTGTGAGCAGCAATGTTTGCGTGGTTGTGTTGCAGGAGCTGTCAGCCACTCTCTCTGTAGGTGGTCTCCAGCACATATGAATACCCAAAAAGCGGATGCTTTCTGTGAGTGATCATAAACAAAAAGGTGAGAAGAGCAAAAAAAGCAAAGAATTCTTCACTGGAGCTGTACTCCACTACTGCAAGTGCAGTTTGAGAAGCACAGAGTTTCTGTAAACAATGAATTATTGAGGTGATATGTTCTCAGTAATAAACACAGTTAGCCCTCCTGCTGCGTGCTTATATATGATTGTATAAACTATGGCAGGTTGAGCTGCTGCTCCATATAGCATGCCTCTGGATGGAGAATAGATGAGGGGGATTAATAGATTAAAGCAAAGTAACTGGATAAAGTGAGGCTGGATAATGAGACAGGCGCTGCACACAGAAACAAAATAATGTTTTTCTTCAATTAAAGAACAGCAAGCAGCTATGGTTCTTTATCGGATCTGAAACAGTTTTAACACCTCTGCTCTAAGTTATCATGGACTGAGTTTGTACAGTTTCCCAAGGTTTTCTCTAAAATAAATGCACTGTATACTTTAAGAATTATACTCATTACAGTAATTTTGGAGCTTCAAACATGAGTAACTGGCTACATGAGCTCAATTGGATATATAGATCTATATATATCTATATATAGATCTATTGGATATATAGCTCTATATATATAGAGCTTTTTATCACAAGAACATGCTTTGGTAAGAGGCACCCCTTTAATGTCATTGTGCTACTAATTGCCTCCCAACTCTCAAGTCTTTCACAACCTTTAAAGGGTGTTTCATTTTTGGAACTCCATCATCAACTTTTACTTTTACTAGCTTCCCACTCCGTCTAAAGAAAAGCATCCTACAGCACACGCACACCAGTATGTTTTTTCCAACATGTTTCACTTAGGGGATTCTGTGTTAGCTCTGTGTTAGCATTCCGTACATAAAAAGTAATATTTTTCCACCCGAGCAGACTACCATTTTCAAAATGCGTGGTTTGTCCCCTACATGGCTTGTGGCAAACTTTAGGGTTTGCTACAATTCTTTCTCATTTATTTACCTGTGAGGCCTTCAATGTTGACCTGTATTTTTGCTGATGTTCAATGAAATACAGGAGGAACCTTTTTATGATTTGAGTGTGTTCTAAAGGCTATTGGTTTTACCAGGGAAACTGAGGTAACAAGGTTCATTTATAAATGCCTGCCACACTTTGCCACACAAACCCCCAATAAACAGAGTGATGTTTGTGACAAAACACAAATATGATTATTTGTATTTTATTTGTTGATTAAAGGCATCTCTCAAAGACATAACTTGGATGACTAAGCATTCTGCTTTTAAATTCAAACAAGACAGAAGTTGCTGTCTTTGGACAAGAAAGCTTTAAAAAGAAGCCGCTAAGTCAATCCCCAGATAGCAACCGGACATTGAAAATATATTAATTTTTCATCTGAATCATCAGAATGGTTGCATTGAAATCTTGATGCTATATAGATGTTGAATCACCTTTGCCAAACTGATGACTCCCGACATTGACAGCAGTGATATTGAAACAATGTTGAAATATAGTTTTCCCCGTGATTGATGGCGTGTTTTTATTTAGTTTACTGGGTGATGATTGAAAAGTCATTGATTTTGAGTTGACCGGGATATTTAAAGTTGACTGGGAAAAATGATCACAAATTCATGGATTTTTAGTTGACCGGGAGATTGCATCTCATTCGGAATACATTTCTGGTATGCACTCCATTTTAATCTTCTAATGCTCAAATGCACTACACAGTGGAATATATATTTTGTGTGGACGTTACATAGACTTAGGACTGTCGTAGCTTAATTCCAGCACTATATTGACTCATATAATAATGCTACAAACACAGACAGACAGAGAGTAATCAGTTAGCTAGCAATGCTTTGTTCACGGCTTAATTCATACCGTCAATGCTTTTGTCAAACCACATTAATAAAATAAAATGTCCAACTGATCTTTAAGTGATCTTGTACATAAACAATCTTTTCACATTAAAAGGTCCTATTAATTTAATACAGTAAAATAGTCCATAACAAGCTATGTGTCCACAATCCTCCATAATGTACAGCTGAAAACCTCTGAAAACACTTTTAGAGTATCCATTTCTTAAACTTTTCGTAACACCCACATAATGAAGAAAAATATACAGGCTTGGTTAAAAGAGTCTAATAATTAGCCACATCACTACAGTTGCGAAAAGTAGCCTATGTGATTTCTCATAACATAAAGTGTATGTTTTTTGTTACATGTTTCAGATCCTCACGGAGCAGCCAGGCACGGCCATGAGTGACTTTGCCTTATTTGGTCAGCAAGACAAAATTGGCTCCATTATGCACCAGACCTGGCAGGAGGAGTTGGACTTGGTGAAATCATGAATAAAAGATAAATTAAATTAAATTCCTTGTTTGCTGCGATGGACTGGCGACCTGTCCAGGGTGTACCCCGCCTCTCGCCCGTTGACAGCTGGAGACAGCCCCCCCCGCGACCCCTTAAGGATTAAGCGGTTCAAAAAATGGATAGATGGATGGATGGATGGAACTTGTTTGTTTATTTATATGCTTCTTAAGCATGTTTACTAGTTTTACTAAATAAAAAATGACTTCATTTTTTCCAGCACATCCTGCTATGGATAATACAGGATTGTGTAATTGCTCTGCTATTATTAAAATATAAGTGAAAACACATTGATCTATAGATATGATACAGTTTCAACATTGTTTCAATATTCAAGTTAATTGAAATACAATTTCAATTCAGTTGTTCTATAGTTAATAAATCAACATTGTTTTAATATTAATTTTGGGTGCAAACTGATTTTGAATCAACATTGAACTCTGAAGTTGATTCAATTATTTAACGTTGAAAATCCAATGTGGATTCAACATTGTATCAATGCATGTCTTCTATCTGGATCACTGCATCTGTATGTCATTAAATTGGCCTCCATTAGTAATGTAAAGAACCTCTGTGTAATTTCTGATGAAAACATGAAATTAAATCCCATATTAAACAGGTGTCCAAGATTTTTTTCTTTCACCTCCGGACTATTTCTAAAATTTGAACCATCCTGTACAGGAGTTATGCCGAGAATTTAGCCCATGCATTTATTATTTCAAGGCTGAACTACTGAAATTCTTTATTATCAGGAAGTCCACAAAATTATATTAAAAGCCTTCAGTTGATCCAAAATGCTGCAGCAAGAGTTATGATCTCCTCTTTTAGCTTCTCTCCACTGGTTGACTGTTAAATCAAGAATAGAGTTTAAGATCATCCTCTTTATGTATAATTCTCCTAATAATCAAACTCCCTTATATATTAGAGATGTGATTGTTCCATATGTTCCTTAAGCCTAGTTTATACTTCACCTTCTCTGTTGAAACGGATTGATGCAGCGCCATTATCCATCGATCCAAGGACTCTCCATCATCTACACAAGGACAGACGGAGTAGAGCCCAACTTTTTTAACTATCCGTCTCCATCAACAGAAAGTGTATGCCAGAGATTATTTCACCAGAACGGTGCTCTATAGTCACTGTAATCAGTAGTCAATGAAGCATTTCGGCACTACACGCTTTATATTGAAAGGACAGTTGTAAAGTGTAGTAGGTGTAGTAGAGAAACAACAAAACGGAACCCTGTGTTTGCTTACATGCGTTTTTAGAGTATTCTATGAGCTGCACTTCTAGTAAAAAGCTCTATAGCTTAAATAAAACTTTATTTCTGTCATTCACTGCTCCTTAAAGGGGGAATGTGTTCACAAGATAAAGGAAAAAAAAAAACCTCTACTTAAACAGAAATGAGCAAGTCCTCCTTCCTGCAGTTACAATGGCCGACAAGGGCGCTGCCATATACCCATCCATACCTAAAGTCACAAAAGGAAGTTGGTTAAACACAGCTAATCACTAAGTTGTAATGCTAACTTTTTATAAATATAACTGGTCCTAAATGTTGAAATAAATAGATGGGTCACATTAGGTTTAGGCGCCGGTGTTCAAATATTAAGATTAGGAAATTAGTAACGTTAGGATTGGGTAATGTTTGAATTTTAGGATTAGTAATAAATCAACCAGGCTAGCCAATCAAAGACAAGAAAGGAGGGACTCTACCTTTTAACAGTTATATCAGGCTCCTCTCCTGTGCAACCAGGTCACAGTTTTTATCTGTGAGGCAGATACCCTGTCTACTTTTAAGACTAGGCTTAAAGCCTTTCTTTTTGATAAAGCTTGCAGTTAAAATGGCTTAGGTTATTCTGAGCTATCTTTGTAGGTATATTGTTATGAGCTACAAAATAACAGACCACTTTTCGTCAATCTACTACTTTTCTCTTCTACTACTCTTCATTTTAATTTTTTGCTGTTATTTTGGCTGTTAACCTTGTGTTTTTTTCTCAGTGTTTTTCTCTACATAGAAGCTACACCTGGTTTGGTATCCTACTCAGATACATTTCGCTGTTGGATGGGGAGCATTGCTTCAGATGATGCTCCCAGCGAGTGAACATCTCCCATGTCCTGTTATCTACTTTTTACTGTCTTTAATATAGAAAGTACTCTGACACCAGTTAAATTTGTTGTTTCTGTGTCTCTTCTCTGTCTTCTCAAACCACCATACGGTGGTGGCAGATAACCACTTGTACTGAGCCAGGTTCTGCTGGAGGTTTCTTCTTGTTAAAGGGGAGTTTTTCCTCTTCACTGTCGCTATATGCTTGCTCATTATGAGGGATTGCTGAGAGACTGCTGTGATTGGAGTGCATGTTAAGGGCACAACCTCATATCAACGACTCACCACAATCTGCCTAGATTCCTTAAATAGAAAAATTCTTACTGATTGGAATGTTTGTATAATTGTATTGAAATGACTTTCTTTGTAAAGTGCCTTGAGATGAAATCTGTTTTGAAATGGCACTATATAAAAAAACCTGAATTTATTTGAATTAACTGTAAAAAATTAATTCATGTGTAAATAATCAATACTTTTCAAAGAGAATGTAGCTGCAGTCTTTCGTTTTCCAAAAATATAAGCAGGTTAAAAATTCATGGTAAATGACTTTTTTTCAGTTTCAGAAACATTACAAACACATCATTAAGCTTGAAGTAGCATACAACGTTAGTGGAATGTAATGCATATAAATTCTGCATGCCCGGATTGCTAAAGTGACGTCTCATTTGGCTGATTTAAGTGGGACAGCTCTTTATCTGAATGTCAGCTTGTTAGTCAGACAATATCAAGTGTTGTAGATGAGACAAAGAGGTGGAATCAGAGTTGGCTCCTTTATGTATCATAACTGAGCTGAATCTCTGTTAAATAAGATGGAGCAGAATGGAAAACTGACATCACACTATTCAAGTTGAAATCACAAAGTGTTTACATGTTCATGACACTTTTGAAATGAGATCTTGCCTGCATGTTACTAAGACAGTGATCAGCAAGAACTAGCAGCAGAGATGTATATATCAAACTTCTATTTACATGGAAATACAAGCAGGTAGACAAAGGTTTCAGATCATTTTATCTCATCAATTTGAATCCCTATTTTGTATGTACACATTGCCATGTTGTTATTTAAACATTGTGTTCAGTTTGTTGAAATCTTGCACATTATTTCAATTATTTTAATACGATTTTCTCAATATTTTACCTTGTACTCTTTTGTATTAATTTTGTTTTTGATCTTTGTTTGGATGAGCTATGACATCTGGCTGAATATGACCTCTGATCAAACCATGGAAATATATGTGCTCTCCTGCGTGTAGATATTGTTTACAGGAGTTATATATCTACATTTTTCCATTAAAAATACTTTAAGAAGACTATATAAAAACACTTCACTGGCTAAATCAAGCAGAGACAGACTTTAACAGCTACAAATTTTATTTTTATATAATATTGTAATTATCTCCTAATCAGGTGTTTATGTGGCCTAAAGTAGGATTTGAAATTACTGTAAGTAGCTTTTAAGTACGTTTCCAAGTTGCTGTTTTTTAAGGAAGTTCTAGGTATGCAGTTGCGGGGTTAAAACAATTCCTCGACCTTATCTGTACGACAAGACTCCCCTTTGTTTGCTGTAATTGCATCTTTCATTGTTGCAAACTGTGCGGTTCGCCTGTGCCTTTTTTATATACTGAACTCTACTAGCTTAATAAAATTACACTGGCTCATCATTGTACATATTTATAACGTTTATAAAAGCTTATTTTGAACCTAGACCTGGGTATGTTATATGGCCGATGACATATGCTACTTCCTGAAGCACAAATAAGTGACACGTGTGACAAATTAAATCCCAAATGACCATGCATATGCAGAGTAGGGACATACTTAGGCCTGTATAGCTACAGGATGTTGAATTTCAATTCTTAATTTAGTGTTCTATCCCCAGGAGAATGTATGGCCGTAGCTGTAAAACTGTTCTGTCAATTGGAATTGAAGGGAACAAATTTCCACAAATAGAGATCTAAGTAACAACTTTCAGTTATGGTGATTAAAACTGTTTTCGGTTTAATATTTTTGGTTAAAAATCAATTACTTTGAAACTAATTTAAGAATACATAAAACACTTCTCACATTTTGAATGTGAAATATTACTAAAGAACATCTGCAATGCTGTGATGATGATGGAAATACTAAGGCAGCATGCAGTACGTTAAAGACAAATAAAGTCAATCTAAATGATGATGTGCAATCCTGTTTAAAATGCCAATTTTTTTATATAAAAAATTATTTTAATATATATATATTTTTTTTAAGTGGCACCTTCCCTGTAAGAGTTATCCTACATAAATGGAGAAAAGAAAATTTAAGATTATTTTTAGGAGAAAAAAAATTACATAACCTTGTGTGCACCCTTAAATGAATAATTGCTTAAAGAACATTTTGATTGAGTTTTAGTATTTACTATTCTTGATGTGCTTCTTCTATCTAACACCAGTGACTCTCATTAACCTTAAACTAAGTTCAACTGTGAAAAAAAAATAATAATTTTGCATACTGAAGCTACAGCATGGTTTGCAGAAAGGGTCAATTTATTGTCATTCACAGTGCTAGCAGTCAGTAGAAGGATGCAAAAAGCTGCATTATTTATAATTTGTTACATACCGTAGAAAAGAAAAGTACAACAGGGAGAGTAGAAAAATCAAAAATTTATCTGAAACTTAGGACAATACAAACTAAGTAATAAATTAGTAAGTAAAAACAAAGCAATTCTCTAACTATATTTTAATTAATTCTCGAAAAAAACAAAAAAACAATCCAAACCCACTTTTAAAACTCATCTGTCCTTCATTTTATTTGCTTAATTGACCACATTGACCACATTTTTAAAAGCTCTGTTTAATTTAAATAAGCTACACAGGTCTATTTACTCCTAGACTTGGAAAACAAAGATATCCCTTTAGTGGAACCTGCGTCACAACATGAAACAAGGGAAAAGATCTTCACAAACAGCACAGAAAACAAATTACAAACAAAAATCATTTAGATTTCTCAGTATGGAAAGGGTTCCAAATGCTCAATCTAGACTGGGTAAAAATAGCTGGGACTGCTCATTGTCAAAAACCACTTCTAATCAAAACACAAAAAGAGGTCCATCTCATTTTTGCCAAAGACTAATATAATGATTTCCAAGACGTTTTTGGAAAATGTCATGTGGGCAAAACGTGAAGTTATTGTGAATCCTGTTTCATCTATTCTAGGCAGTGTCTGGGAATGCTTTGAGTGATTTAGAACCAGGATGATTTGCAATTTTTCATTGATAGAATCTTGAATTCAGCTCTACCAGAAAATCTTGATCAGAATTTCCAGCCATGAGTCTGTGGCCTTGAGCTTAACTGCCCTGGGGTTCTGCAGCAGGACACTGATCCAAAGCACACTAGGGCTGTCACAAATGATCATTTTGATAATCGACTAATTGTCTTTTATTTTGCCAATTGTCTGACTAATTGGGTAAATTGTATCTTGTCGCAGCAACTGCTCAGATATATACATCATTAGCTTCCAGCTGGAAGAGTTTTCGCTAAGAATTATGGGCTATCTAAATTACTGACAGTTAAAATGATCACTTATTCAACATTTATAAACTAATTATAAAACAAAACAGTAACGTTACAGCAGACATATGACGTGCTAAAAGAAATAAATCACAATCGCTACTGTTAATATTACAGATATCAATACAAGTAGTTAATTAAATTTTCTATTTAATAGATAAACTCACTTTGTTTAGGCTTTTCATAGTTTTTGTGTCCATGAAACCAACGTGGTATTGGGCTCCTCCCATAAACAGAAATAAATGAGTCAGCAATGCTTTGAAGTCTTGTAGACAGCAGCGCTACACTGTCTGCTTCGTCTACGAACGGGTCACAACCAGCCACCATCCAGGCGCTGGTGACAGGAGAGAAAAGCTGCGATAAATATCAAAACCCGAACATTTATATCGATCTATGAATGTCCCAGACAGAACACATAGAATTGACATGTCTGGGTAAAAGAGGATGTCTAGTCAGCCTACTGTCGGTGTTAACATTAGCAGCTAATGCGCTTATTAGCTTAGAGAGTCAACTGTCCCTCTTAGTAGTCAGCCATACCAGACTTCCTGTTAAGATGTTGGAGCATCAACATTGTCCTGCCATGGTAAGCAGGTTCTACCTTGAGGATTTTGGATTACACATGCTTTTGTACAATTTCTTTATAAAACGCTCCTAAACATTAGAGACCGGTTGTTGGCTTGCCATGACAGCTAGGGTTTTTCTGGTGTTATGCCATGGCTCATCCCGATTCCCACTGCATGTGCATTAGGGACAGAGAGGCAGACAGAGCCATAAACATACATAAGAACAGTGAGAGGTATTGCAGCAGTTTTAAGAAAAAAAACAACGATTTAAAAAACCAAAATGATGACGTACACAAATACATTTATTGTCGACAATTTTGGTTGTCGACATTGTCGTGACGATTCGACTAATCATGGCAGCCTGAAAGCACACTAGCAAAGCAGTCTTTTTTTTTTTATTGTCCCGTCTTGCAGTGTGGTACTGAGAATTGGTATCTGAGTACAGAGTATAAGCCCAAAATATTTACCTTCTCAAACAAAGCATTACAGCTTTTGCTATAGTAATCCACCTGATAAATATATATGAAAATTCTTTATTAGTGATTGCTTTGGGTTTAATTTCTTGAGGTTATGGACATAGAGAGGTTAATAACAAGTGAGAAGATAGAAAGAAAAAGAAGAATGAACAACCGGTAAGAAGGAGCAACATAAAACTAATCAGATGAACTAACCAGTCTCTGAATGGCTTTAAAAAGTAACGTTTTGGAGTAGCCTAGCAAAAGTCAAGAATTAAATCCTGTTGAGATAAATGACATGATATTAAACAGTGCATTTGTTGAAAATCATTCCAATGTAGTTAAATTAAAACAATTCAGCAAAACAGAGTGGGACAAAAGCAGTAATTGGAAAAGTTTCATGCTAGTTGTTACCACGGAGTGTGGCAAAAACCAGTAAGTTTAGGGGCAATTTGGGAAAACTAAATTTTATTTTTCATTTTTGAAATAATATGATTTGAAAGCGGCATTCTGTTTTGGTCATTACACTTTCTTTGATGCATGTGAAAACAAAAGTACATGTACACAACAAAATTATACAGTTAATAGTTTGCTTATTAACACCTTTGTGCTTGGTGAATGCTTTTAGTCCATATATAGCCTTATCTTTAAGTCTTCAGTTAATCAGAAATAACTTTAAAACTTGCTAATGAGAAAATTCTATAATCAAGATACCGAAGTGCTCTTTGGCAGCTGTGATCAGCCGCTGGATATTGTTCCTTACTTATACTTTGATAATTACAAGGATGAAATTAGATTAACACTTATGGTGTGTTGCTTTCATATTTAATATACAGATTTTAAAGTTTTATCATTAGTTTTATATTTAATTTATTCAGAATGACCCAAGATTCTATGACTTTGTCCACAAAGAGGATTTGAACACACAAACTAAATTTTATTGAGTTGCATGCAATTTTCTGTGTTCTTTTCAGCTTTTGAACATTTTTAATGTTCCCTGTCAAAAATAACCAGTCATTAGAAGTGAATGGTGAAAACAACAACAAAGTCAGGTACATCCCCATTTGTCAGATGTTCTCATACCATGTCACGGTTATGTTGCAGGGACGACGAAGGACCCAGACACAGAAGCAGAGTTCAGAGGTGAGGTTCTGTTTAATCATGAGCAGCAATACAAGGTGCGGCAATACACACAGTGCAATGATCCAGCGAGGACTGAAGCAGTTGCAGGATCTTAAATAAGAGGGGACAAGGAGGAACAGGTGAAGACAATCAGGGAACACAGGTGCAAACAATAGGTAATCAGGGGCAGAGCCCTGGAGGTTCTGACACACCACACACACAAACAATATCACCAAACCTTTCCTGTTGCTTAGGTACATAAAACTATATATTAAACTTTTTGAAGCTTCGCTCCCAGCACCATTGCACGTCAACATACAGTGGGTGAGGTTCTTGATTACATATTTGATGGTCGCCACACTGATGAGAAGGAGAGAGGCCAGGAAAATGACAGTGAGGAAGGGTTTCAAAAACTAAAGATGACAGACCGAGAAATAACTGATAAACAGTAATCCATTCATGAAGCCATGCTGAGGTTTGCTGTCCTATTCAAGTCAATGAATGGGAACTAAAGGTCGATTTTCAGTTGAACTGAATTATTTAAAACTGATATTTTAACATTCATTAAACATAAAATTTCTTGTGAAATGTATAACATTTTAAACATGTTTTTAGATTTTGATGTAGAACTCCAGAAGTCTTCTGCTTTCCGTTGTCTTTTGCTTTACACTTACACAGTTAGCCTAGACCAGGGGTCTGCAACCTGTGGCTCTTTAGACCTTCCACAATGGCTCTCGCACCAAACATACCAAATAATGTTTTTTCTGTTCTTTTAATAATAAAATCAGGTTTTAGCAGGAGTTTTGTTATATAAAAATATTCTGAATTTCTGTTATAGAATGACATTAAAATAACAATACTGCATCTGCTATTTAGGTTTAAAACTATATGCATTTTTACATAATTTTGCCACAAATGTCAAAAACTCAGAAGAAAAATAATCTGTCCTTTTTACACTAACATTTCATGATTTTTTCTTTCTTTTACCTCAACAAAAAACAGAAATAAAATAGTAACTAGGACCTACCTAAAATAGTACCTATTTATGAATTAACACGTTACTCCAGTAGATTATTATAAAAAAATCCAAAATTAAGTTTTTCTAAAGGTCATGTTACATTTGCGGCTCTGAATGAGTTTTATTTATCTGGATTAAGCGCAAAACGGGTCTTTTGATGGTACAGGTTGCAGACCCCTGGCCTAGACATCAATCAAAATGACATGCCCCTAATTATTCATAATTTCAAGATTAAATTATATCTAAACGGAGGATTTAAAAAAAAATCCCTCTCCTTTTTAACATGGGAGTCAATGGGAATTTGCTCTCTTTTGGAGCCAGCCCTCAGCGGGTGAGGGAGGAACTGCTTTTACCACTTCCTGGTTGGATTCACTTTCTACGGGCGGAGCTTGGCTGGACCATCACTTTGTGGTATGTTTCTCAGATGAAAGTCAGGGTAAGGTTTGAATCAGAAGCTCTCTCTGCAGCCAAACCATTTGTGTTTTCATGGAGGGGGCACTTCGCAAAAAAGTAGTATAGTTGAAATTCATCTGATCAACTATACTACTTCGTACTAAATTGGAACCGTTTTAAGTTTAATAATCTATACTTTAAGCAGGGTGAGATTTGCAGGGGGGATTTCCCCCCTCTGCTTGTGATGTCCGCCCCTCTGGTCACTAATTTCTTAAATCTGGGGGTGATAAGTTGTGGGGTTTTCTTTGTTTTTTTGTATTTTTTTTTTCTCTCTAATTTTGAGATATAATAATTTGACAAGTTTAATAAAACAAGTAAAGTTTTATTAAACTGCACGTGGATTTGGGCATCGTACTGGACCATTTCCAGATTTTTAAATTGAAAAAAAGACGTTATTCCTTTAACTTGTAAAGAGGATGACAAGCTGTAGCCTGCTTAAACACGGTAATGACTGGGTTTGTTTCAACTCTGTTCGCAACAAGTGCAATCATTATTTCAATGCGGCTTTAAGACAAACCGATCCAATCTGAGGTGGTCCAAAAATCCACATATGTTTTTTAGCCTACTTGGTGGGGACAAATCAGTAATTTATAAAAAAAAAATGCCTGGGACATGTCCCCAGCTAATGGCTCACATGTCGATACTTTCCTGCAGGACCCCAAATCTGTGCACACGGTGGAAAAAACACGTGGAAAAACAATCTCACCTGCTATGACTGGATAAGTCAAGTGAATTCTTATCTTTACTTTTAATCATCTTAATATATTTTTATGTCAATAATAATTTTGTTTTTCACATTTTTTGTAAGTTTTGAAAGGGTAAACACATGCGCAAGATGCCCTGCATCCAGCATACACAAACCTGATTTTTATGAATAGAAATAAATACCCCCCCCTCTGCTTTTTCACAAATTGCACCGTGACTTTAAGTATACTTTTAGTATAATTACATAAACAAATGTGGGCTACAAGTAACGTTTAAATACTAGTGCTAGTGTACAAGGTATGTACTTGTACATTTAATTTATTGAAGTATACTTTAAGTATTCCTAAAATATACTCTAATGAACTTAAAAATGCTCCAATGTAGTAGGAAGAAGTATAATTGATAAAATGAACATCAATTATACTGCTTTTTGCAAAAAGGGGTCAAGGGGGGTTGCAAGGACAGTTGGTAAGAAAAAAAAATATTTTATGTAACTTCAATATCAGAAAAAAAAATCTTACCTATAATTTGATAGTTGGAGAGTCAAAGCCTGAACCCCCCCCCCCCCCCCCCCCCCATGAAGGGCACAGGGCAATGTTAGCAGCCATGCTTGTACAGATAGTAAAAGGACAGGTAATGTTAGTGCAGTGCAGACACAGCTTGATTTTACTCAGTCACCACAAGACAACTTCACAAAGCATATGTGATAGCCTAAAACTGTGTCCTATAATGTACATCCGACTTTTTGGCAATCTCACTTGCAAAACAAAGCACCTAAGGATATGGAGGAGTCGCAACATCAAGAATGAACATTGGTTGGTCATGTAGGGACACAGGCTGGCATGCACACTTACACACATTCACGGAAATGTCACAGGTAGGGATTTGTAAACGAGCCCCGGGCCACGCCAACACAGACACAGCGAGCAGTTGATTCTATAAAAAGGATTTTTATTGTCTCTCTAGTTGAAATAATAAAAAACAATCCAATCCAACCAGCAAGAGGGGGCGAGGCACCTGGTCCTTAAAAGTCCTATTTCTGCCCCTGTCCTGGGGGAGGGCTCAAGGTCACGCTGAGCCAATGTGCCACGCAGGTAGCGTGTTGTGCCAGCTGCTTCCAATGTCCTTCGGTCCCGCTGGTCCAATATCCTATTTCCTTTGATCTACGATCACAAGTCTCTTAATATCCTCACATCAGCTGCTCCTTGCGCCTCCGATCCACTGTCCTGGTGCGCTTTGCTTAACGTAATTTCAGGTGTTCTGTTACTCTGTTCCACTCTCCTGCCATGTTGCAGCCATCCTTGGTCCAATGTCGAGACGTCCAAGGAGCACTCCCTGCTGCTGATAGCTTTCACCTGTTTTTATAATTGTGGCTCTCAATTTTCCACCAATCTGGAAGCCAAATAAAGGAAGGGGTGAAACACAACAGGGCAGAACTGTGCACCTTTGTCCATAAGTCTGTGGCTATAAAAAAATCCATAATTATAATACACCACAAACACACAAGTAAAATCCACATAAAATACATGCAATATTGAGCCACAACAAAATACAAAATAAGTGCAGCTCCTATCACCCCATGGCAGAAACACAGACACAAGCGCACATACACACTAAATAAGGACAGCAGGGGCATCAAGGAGGAATGGGGAAGATGTTCAGCCCTCACCTCACCCCCGTGCGCGTGCTTGTTTCTCATGTACCCCTGGAAAAATAATTTTCAAGTTCAACTTGTGTGTGATAAACAAGGCTTGATGAGGACCCAATTTCATCTTCTCATTACTTGAAATATTTTGAAACTGTCCCACTTCATTCTAAGTGAGTGGAATAAAAGAAACCATTCAGATGAGTATAAGAGAGGAAATACGACAGTTGGAAAGCCCAACAGTATAATCCCGAATGCAATAGTACAGAGGAAAAGCTGTGTAGACAGAGCTTTTGGAAATCTTTTTCTGATGGCTGAAGGTTATCCAGACTGTCTGTGAAACACCAAAGGTTCATCAGCATGTGCATCCACACTTACAGTTCTGGTAAACAGAAAGGGGGGGAGGCCTACAGGTGTGTGCGTGCATAACTGCAGTTCCTGACTGCTGCTCTGTGGTGGGATAACTACCAGTCTGACTGTGACCCTGAAAAGGAACAAGTCAATGTGCAGAGTTACGAATGAATAAATGAATAATTAAAAAATGGATGAAACATATGTCCATACTAAAGTCAGATAGATCCACGCATCGATGAAAATCCACCACAAGCTCCATTAATAGGAATTTTGATTTTTTTTTTTTTTCTTTTGAGATGCTTCTATAAGAGAATGTTATAGTGCAGGTGGTAATAATCATGCTTCATATTGTGCTTTTTAAATAAAGCAAACCAAAGGAACTATGTATTTTTTTATAATTGCATGTGTGATGATTTGAGATTGTGAAAAATATTCTGCCTATGGGATAATCATTAGGAGGTTGCCAACAGCATTTCCTGATTTCCCCCAACATCCTCTATTGCCCCTTCTCTTTCTGAAGATCATCACTAATAATATTACACTACAATTGAAATATGAAAATGTTAAGAACAGTAAACAGAATATTCTAAATAAGGCAATAAGACAGTAGATGCAGTACATGTATTGTTAATTAAACTAAGACTTTGAATTTAACAACATTTAACAAAGCAAAAGAAAAGGAAAAACAAAGATTCTCCAGTATATGAGAAACATATATGTATAAGTGTGTATATGCTAAACTTCTTGACTAGGACATAGTTTTATAAAAGTAGCAAAATGTTATAAAGAGTTCTCTGGTCTCTTATAGGTCTAAAGAAATTGGATTTATAGTGAAGAACTCTTTGAAGGCTTAAGGGTTTGAAACAACTTTGATCTATCAGCATACAGAACCAGAACCAGCTTTCATTTCTGCTCAGGGGTGTTCTGTACCTCAATCTCTCTAGGCTCATGGACACTTGGCTCAAACTTTCTCCCACAGGTCAGTCTCAGGCAGACAGGATAAACACACATTCTGGATTTGGTGGAGGGTTAGACACGAATGACAATACTATTGAAGTAGGTTACCAGAGCAATCTTGAATACATATCTGAGGTGTAGAATAAGAGATGCAAACAAAACATCTGTCACAACTAGATCTCCAGTTTTATCAGGTTTATTTATTTAATAGTCAGCCAAAGATTATTGTAAAATGTGCTACTGAATCTCTACAGGGTCAGCTCCCTGCTTTGCAGTGTATACTTCTGACAGAAAAGTTGTCATTAGGGGCTGTTCAAATAATGAGACGCAGATGTGGAAGAAAATGATTATTATTACAGTATTATTACTCATTTTACATTTTTATATTTATTTTGATGAGCTTTTTTTAAGGGGATCATAGCCTAAGTAGCACCAATGATACATAAGGGCTACTTGCCATCAGACTTTTTTTTTTTTATTATTTTTGAGATGAGAGTGAACAGAAAGAAAGCTTCTCATTCAAAGTTTGATAACCAGCAAATAAGGTTATGACTAATTATGGAGAAATTCAAGGTTTAAAAATAAATAAATAAAATAAAATATTTGAGAAGAAATCATTAATGTGTACTGAGAAACATTAATACCAAATTCAACTGTCAAACGTATGAAGATATTTTGAAGATTCAATCTACATTAAAGAAGGGATCATTTTGGCTAGACCTAATAGGTCAGCAAGAAAATTTTGACATGACCTGGAGGAAATTCGTATGAGAAAGCTCAAATCTGGGGTATCTCTGTTCACTACAAGTAGTCTTTGTCATGAGATAAAAACTCATTTATTATATAGTTAATCAAACAACAAGCAGCCCCTAGGGCCTGATTCATCAAGATTCCTAATAATGAACGCAACATTGAGTACACCTCAAAAACAACAGTAGGTTGTCCTTCATTTCTGGGTGATCTACTAAGATTCTGTGAGCATTTCATAACAGGTGCAAGGAGCAGTATTAAAATTATATTTTTGCGACTGCTACTGTGCATGCCATGAGCTGCGCCACGGCTAGAGAGATGAGGAATATTCACATGGATTCATGTTGTGTCTTTCGCAATATAAAGGGGAAAAAATGACACATATAAGTTCACTTCAACTTTATGGCTGTTACAGAGTTAATTACTATTACGCTGAATGTTTTGAATTATATTTCTCGTTTGTCAGTAGTAAACTTAATGTGTGAAGTATACATGTGCTGCTCTCTTCTCCAAGCAGGCTGCATATTCCAGAGTCAGACCAATTAAAGCTTGAGTATGTCAAGAGCAAGGTCACTAAGATGTCCATATTCTATGCCATATACAGTATGTAGCCTAATTGTCATTGTGGTGTTGGACGTGATCACTTCATTTCATTGGTTGGAACCCAGATTATAACCACTCTGTCAGATACTAATGAGGATCCATGAGGATAGCAACTCACCATTGCCTCAGCGCACCTTCAGCAGGTGCAGAAGATTGAGTGCATAGTGAGTTATGAACATGTAAATAATTATATAACTGTCCGGTTTATGGCCATTGGAGTGTTAATTACTATTAGGTTATATTGTGTGTGACTGATATTTTCATTTGTCAGTAGTAGAATTACTGTATGTTGAGGGTGGTGGCACAAAGTTAAGACCTGCCTTTCAGAAGCAGTCAAAATAAAATACCCGGCGCATACTTTTTGATGTTTAGAAAAATCACACTGTGCCTGGAATGCCTACTTATTTGCCTGTTTTCCTGCCACTATTTTACGTCTTCTGACAGAAACGCCCATATTACATGTTCATGGGGAAAAGCACAAAAAGGATTGCGTGCATCTTGCTGGGCACAATACTCTCTGCATCATGTTGGTAAATCAGCTACAGCCTGTTTTTGCGACACTATGTGGTTTGCACAGGTTTTAACAAGCCCAAACCATTGATAAATCAGGCCTATGTTCTCTATGATTTTTATTTACCTATTCTTTATAAGAGTTTAATTGTAATTAATTTGATTGACTCATTATTCATTGTAAATCAATCCTATCTCATCTGTTCTATTCTCTCATTCTTTGTCTTTCATTCAGAGCCAGGTCCTGGTGGCTGGTGGTTCCCTAGCTCCAGATGGCCCGATCTGATCATTTATTGATGACAGGAGAACAGAGGAAGGGCTTCCCAGCTGCTGTTGCCTGGCATCCCTGCAGTGTAGGCATATACATGAACACACACAAATAAACATGGGCATACATATTTGAACAATGACTAACACACATTCAAGCAATCACTGGAATTGACTCAGATACGGACACATTTGACCCTTTGTCTTCTTTCTTTTTTTGCAATGTCACACATTTCATCTATCATTGCTCTGTTGTGCTGTCAGGCATGATGCTGTTCTGCACTTTGGCACCTTTTCCTCTCCCTCCACCTCCTCTCTTCCTGCCTCCAGCTTACTTTCTTTCACCTCCTGCTGTGGTGTTACTGACTCTGTCACACAGGAACAGACAGAAGGAGAGACAGGGTGAGAGAGGGAGAGAATGTGAGAGCATGGGAGCAGCATGTAAAACTGTAGAGTTTGCAAATGTTTTAACAATCAATGTTCTTTTTAGAAAATTGTCCTAGAGGAACAAAATGTCACACATTAAAAAACTTCCCCAATATAAATTAGGGCTTAATTCTTATTTTTTAAAGTGTTAAGAGGCACAGTACTTGTGTTTTCTTCTTCAATTTCTTGTGAGATTATTTTTTATTTTTTTTAATGAATCTTGAATAACATGAACATGGTTTTCTTTGCTCATCAGGATTAATATAATTTACATAACAATCTATGTAAAATAAACTAGAAAGAACATTTTGTTAACGAAGGAATTTTAAAAATGCTGCAGTTGGTTTTATAACTATTTCTGTCATAATAATTTGAACCATAATGCTAAAAAGCGCTAAATATATTTTAAATGCTGTATTTTGCTCTTCAGTTTAGATGTGGGTGTTCTTGTAGAATTTTGAAACGTCAATGCCAACGTAATTTTATAAAAAAGCAAAAGTTCCAATATGTTTGTGCGTTTCTTGTCACATGTCAGATGATAGCCTATATAGTGTCATCGGACTTCTCAAATAGGCAAAAAAAATATTGCATGAATCTTAACATCTGACCCAAAAACTTAATCCTTTAACTTTCTCCAAAATATAACCTTTTTGAATGTAGTTGAAATGAACAGCAACAATTCAGAATACCCATCCAAAATAAATGAAAAAACGAAAGGCATTAGGGCCAAAATAGAAGGTATTTTCATATATGTTCAGGATAACAACAGTTCTAAATGAAGGGGCACTGTGGCTAAGGTGGTAGGGCATCATCCTAGGTGGTAGGGCATAATCCCTGCTCAGTCTGTCTTGGTGTTGTATCCTTGGACAAGACACTTTATCTGATGTGATGGTTAGAGGGCCCGGTAGTGCCTGTGTCCGGCAGCCTCACTTCTGTCAGTGTGCCCCAGAGCATCTGAGACTAAAATGTAGTAGCTTGCCACCGTCAGCATGTGAATGTGTGCATGAATGGGTAAATGACTGAAAGTTGTGTAAAGCGCCTTTTAGTCCTCTGGCTGAAAAAGCACTATACAAATGCAAGCCATTTACCATAACCATTCTAAAAAGGTTATATGTAGCTGATTGAAATTAGGTACTGTTACGCTGTATCCACACTAAACGCAATAGGAGCGACTATAAAGCGCGACACACGCCTAGCTGTTCGCGTGTACTTTCGCACCCTGAAGCGTGTACAACGCGAACTGGTCGCGCTTCAAATATGGTATTTTCACGTGCGTACTGGCCTTCAGCGGAGCTGGGGATACAGTGCAGCTGGCGGTGGATTATGGGCCGAGCTGACGGAGGACTGCGTGTTCAGCCCAGGCTTTTTTTATTTTTTTTATTTCTGTCTCTTTATAGCAAACTGCTTGTGTCATGTAGCTCGGGGTGATTAGCCACGATGTTTATCAGTATTTTCTCCATATCCTGCTGAGGCTGTGACTCCATGACAGTCACAGAATCACTGAAACTCTGTCCCCTGATTTGTTGTCGCGGCGCGATTGGACGCTGGAGATCAGATTTTTCCAACTTGAGCGATAGACGCCATGAGCGCGAATGCACAAAATGCACCACATAAAATGCAGCGCAAATTTTCCATCGCATCTGTAGCGCGAATTGTTCGCGCAAATCAGGCAGAACAGCTTTTTCGTGACGCAAATCTGCTTCTGAAGTGTCGCGGGACACCAAGTCACGCTTCTTCGCGCTCCTCCATTGATTTTACATGCAAACCTGAAGCTCTAGTCGCTCCTATCGCGTTTGTTCTGGACACACAGTTAGTAATGAGAGTTGTCAATTTGGTATCCCAGATTAGCCCCCAGTTAATGTTATGGCCTATCTAGAAGAGGCCAAGACATATTTTAAAAACAAGCTTTTTTTTGTCAGGGCCCAAGTATAGGAAAGCTTCTTTACTCTTGCTGTTTTTTAACAATAACTGCAAATGACTGTAGTTTTAACTGAATGATGAACTTTACACCAAAATGTATATCCAGCTATGTATATATATATCAGTGTATATCCATCTGAAATTCGGTAATTTAATTTAATAAATGCCCTATTTATCCAATAATACAAGTGGCGAAATCATGTGAGAGAAACAAGGACGAATAAACACAAATGCATTATTTAGAGTTTTTTTGCAAAGTGCTTCACAAGTTTGTGTGACTGGTTGGAATGAGAGAAGGATATATGTGGGGCAACTTTCAGCTTATCCATTGTGAACGACACCTGCAGAGTGAATTAACATAGACTACAAGCAGCTTCTTACAAACGCAGTCATAAAAGTAGAGAGATGAAATCAAAATTCTTTGCAAATAAATTTTATGTTCCAAACACGTCCCATTTCCTGAAAAAATGTGTGTTGACATGTGGGTGCATGTTTTCTTTGAACTGTGAGGGCCTGATGTGTATCATCCTGCCCTTGGGGTTGTCCCTGTCATTGTGTAGCCTTGTGTGATCAATTTCGCTTCTAGAGGTCTAAAGTGCTTCTGACTAATTCATCTTTGTTTCTGAAGTCGTGAAAAATAAGCAGAAAAATAGGTCTAAACTTAGTACACACAAAGCAAACGATTCACCTATTAGATCAATAACAAACGGGATGTTCCAAAAGTAACATAATATACTTGAATGAAACAGCAACAATTTTCAATATATTCTATTGGAATTTCTTGTAACACAACATCACAAAAAAATTTCAATAATTTTGAAGTGAAAGGAAAGGGATAGATGTTTCTGAGGGGGATTTATTTATTTTTTCATCTTAGAAGTGGAGTGTCATTCACAAACAAGTGGTACAAAGGGGATATGTGAACATACAGTACTGTAAATTTTCAAGTCTTGCAACACATTCTCAATTGGACTTAGGGCTATGGATTTTCACTTTAAGTCTATAAAAGTACATTTTGAAGTACACTTAAAGTCATCTTCAAGGTATGCTTTTAGTTTATTTGTAATAAGCTTTAAATCTACTTTTAGTTAATAAAAGTACACTTTATTGTGTACTGAAAGTAATCCTCTATGTATACTGTTAGTTTACTACCAGTAAACTTCTAGTGCCCATTTTAGGTTACCAAAAGTAGACTGTGAGCTTCACCGAGCCAGTCAGGATTGGGGCTCAAACTGCCAACCCTCAAATTACAAGCCAAAGACCAAACTCCTTAGCCACGGTCACCCCAGAAGTTATACTTCTTCTACATGTTTAATGCTATTTTTTTTTTTTACAATGTGACAAACATAGACTTGGGTATTTTATTTTGCTCCAAAGATTTTCAGTAAATGTAACCTCAGTCTGTAACCGTATCACTGCATTGTAAAGAACAGTCCATTGAATTAGAGCTGAGTGTAAAACTGTCTGAATTAAAATGTATTATTAATACACTACCACTTCAGTATATCAGTCAAAAGTTTAAGTATTAATATGAGCTAAGTATACTTAGACTTCTTGTATATTTTTAGTAAAAACCAATTATAGGTAATATAAACTTTGCAAAGTATATCTTTACATAAGTACATTAAGAGTAAACTGAAAGTAAAGTCTCTTATTTTTAGTTTAAAATTAGTATAGCCTACTTAAAGCATACTTGCATATGCTACTTCTTGGTAAGGGTTGGCAGCTTCGTTGTCTTTATTGTATGAAAGCAGAACTGCAGCATGGCAATGCTGTCAAAGCACAGCCTGATGGCATTGAGATCATGGGGACCCTATGTTGAGGACACATTGTTTTAAAAAAAGTTATATTTTGTCTCAAGTACCATCTTAACCATGTTTGCTGTGTCACCTATATGGCTTTTGACAAAACTACAAAGGGCTCATAAAGTGTCAGCAGCAAGATCAGCCTACTTTAAAAAAGTTTGTTGAGACAATTTATTTTCATTCATACTTTCATGCAAGAAGAAAGACAGATCGGCATAATAACATTCTGCCCTGTGTCTGACACATTCAGAAGTACAGCAAAGTTTTATACACAATAAAGTCACACCCCATATTTCATAATAGATGCTTTTATTTTCCACTAACCCCCACCATACTGCGGGGCAACAGGTCTTGGAGGAATTTAATACCCCTGCACCCAAGCTGTACCCCACCTAAACCAGTATCCTTATCTGTCTCACTAACCTCGAGCTATAGCTGCACCTTTCTTATTTTGTTGCTTTGTTATCTTTGCTCACAAACTGTAAGGTTCTACACAAATAAGCATGCTAAATATAAAATGTCTATGGCAGCTATACATATGTCATTTTTCAACAAAGAACATATTTTTTGAGTGACCAACCAAGAGCTGTTTAAGCAAACCACACTTTTCATATTTTTGTTTGCAAAAGAAAAGAAAAAAAGAAAACCATGTATAGTTTTTTTCACCTTTTAAAAAAATCATAATACAATACATTGGTAAATGGCCTGCATTTGTATAGCTCTTTACTCAGTCCCTACAGACCCCAAAGCGCTTTACACTACATTCAGTGATCCACCTATTCACGCACACATTCACACACTGATGATGGCAAGGTACCTTCCGATTACAAAGCAAACACCCAACTCCTGAGCCACAGTCGCCCCAAATACATTGATACCAGAGTAAGCATAACCATTGTTGTAAAAATACTATGAAGAGATGCTTCTAGTTTGGCTTTTATTTGTTAATTATATTTTAAAATTGTATTGTTGTTCATCAAGTTTTCTTGGTACCCATTTTCCATGTTCTTCATTGCATGTAAACATGGGTATATACTTTGCAAAAAATAGCCCACAGCTCTTATTTCCAAACTTTGTTTGAGGATTCCTTTACTCAATCTCCAATAAAATACAAAGAGTTTGAACAGTTAGCGTTCGAATGTCAGATGTTGTTCTACAAAGAAAAGCATAAACATGTGTCCTTCTTGAGACTTTGTCATAAAAAGGTTGAACTGAGTATGCTATAACTCTGAAGTCACACATGCGAGACTTGACTGATATAAAGCTGACTTCAGCTGGGATACCCCAAGAGAAGCATACAACCAATACGTGCAATGCACACAAAATGAATATGTTCCATCATAATACACATACACACGCACAAACACACACAGGCTCAGTGTTACCCAGAGGAACTATTTAATGGGAACACACTAGAAGGAACAAGATATCACTAGAGCACAGAAGGCCAGTGAACAAACAAGATGAAGCATATGCTAGATGCATCAGGAAACAAAATACCTCTCAACCCAAATTATATATATATATATATATATATATATATATATATGTTGCAGAGGGCATCATGTGTTTACTGTTACTATTGCTAAAGCTTATCAGGCTGAGTCATTTTTGCCCATTTATGTCTAGTAAAGACTAAAAAATTTATATTATAATTATTTCATGAGAGAAGCTTTAATAATATTGGCATTCAATAATCACCTGTAAACCATATATTCTATTTGCATTTACGTATATCCAAATATTACATTTTGGGGTGTGATTACTTACGGGAAACATTGTATAGTAAGAAATATGCTGTCTTTTTAATGTGTTCATTCATCAATATATCATAGTAAATACTCCTCTAGGTGGCACTATTATCATGTGGGAAATTAATGAGCTGTGACTGAGAAATACAGCAATGTATATCAGCATGTATGCAGTCATAGAAAATACTACACAAACAGAGAGTGTATAAATGTGAGTTTTAGGATTCATTTTCTTTATGCCTCCTATGAAACCACAAAATGACAGAAACAGACAGAAATATGCTTTTCTTTCTGTATGTCTGTGAAAAGGTTGAAAAGGGGAGGGCTCTAATGCCCAGGTGGTCTTGAACACCAGCATATAGACTGATAAATCTGTCTAGAATGCATCAGTTTTATTTATGGGTCTTTTTGATTTTTGTAAGTAGTACATGTCCATCTCAATACATTGGGCTTCCATAAATAAAGAAATGTATCTCAAGAATTAATTTATTATATAGATTCATTCAAAAATGTATTTAAAAAATTTGCTTTGAAAATTTAAACATTACATAAAACTAGAAAAAAGTTATTTAACACAGAAATATTGTTTGACTGCTAACTTAATAGTTTTTCAGCATAAAGCCAGTTATGCCTGAACTTAAGATACAAAAATCTGACTAGTCACAGAGATATGCAAGCATTTTAAGGGACAGCCAAGTGGAGGAAAAATGTATGATGGAAAAATTTATGACACAAGGGCCTTTGTAGGGAGGACATTCACAAGTTGTCGACAAGGGTTGGAAACCATTCGTTTAGAGCCTGCACACATTAATCTATCCAGAGTTAGGGTTAGGTAGGAAAAAGATTGTTCTCTTCCTGAATAGTCTACATTTCTATTTAGCCAAAATTAAATTAGCATTTTCTTTGGATAGTAATAATCTATATGAAGATTGAACAAACACAAAATCCAACAAGAGTTCTTCTTAGTTATTAAGATGCAACCCTAATATTAAAATTTAAATTCTCTGTTTAGTTAGCTTAAATATAATTTGTCTTAATGGTCAACATGTGTCTGTTACTTTTTGAACAGATCCAGATGTTGGCAATCTGTTTTATGTTCTATCTCTACTAATAAAAGTAACACAGAGAAGAAAGGACTTGTATTAATCAGCCTGGACATTTTTGTAAGATCCGAACAGCTGCATGAGTTATGGCACCCAAATTATCGTTTCAGATTCTGCTATAGCTTTTGCAGACTTGCAAGTTTGGACCCGAATCATCTGTTGCAGCTTTTAAGATGTTTATTTTTTTTTTTTATGAATGGCTTTGATCTACTGTAGTCAAAATGACTGTTTGAAATATCTGACACCTGAAGTGCAGTTTTGTGAGAGTTCTTCTGTCATTCAGTCAAGGGTTAAACTGATATATAGGCTGTTATATAGTTATAACGTTTTAATATTTTTAATATCGATTATAAGGTTATTTTTAATGGTTTACAAGTGTCTTAATTGTCTTAGGCCTTCTTATCTTTCTGAAATGCTTTTTATCTTTACTTTTTAAATAAAGTTTGGTTGATTGCTTGATTAACAGAAAGCAGAAGTTGGAAAATGTTGTGAAAAAGCTGAGAGAAAGGCCTTTAATATTGTTTTAACTTTTCTCCAACTTAAGTCTTACTTTATGTAATTGACTTGACTACACCCTTTAGCTTCCACGTTCAATAAGAGATTTATTAAAAAATAGATTTGATAATTATATTATCTTAGACATGTTGTTTCATTATGAAGAATCTTTTGAAAATAATATTCTTTGTAGTAATTAAAACTACACTATTTGCAATTAGTAAGGTTGTACAAAGAAATTCAAACACAATACAATAATTAAAGGCTGGCATCCAATAAATTCTTCTTTCAACTTCTTCATGACTGACTGTTCCCTGATCAAGGCAACTCTGTATGATTTTATTTTGAGTATGGAACTATAAATCCTATCTATACCTGACAGGAGAAATCAGAAAGTCACTTAAGAAAATGTTTGTGACATCAGCTAGATTCAACCAACAACCCCAAAAAATGAACTTTTATAACATATTTTAAAAGGTTTTTAATCTTAAATGAAAAATTATAGAATCAGTGATACCGAAGTAAAGGTAAAGTTGACATTATGAGATGTAAAATTAAAGGCACTAATGTTTTCTGTAACTGTCCCATGCCAAACATGAAAATTAAAAAGATCTACAAATGTTAATCAATATTTGTTTTCTATGCAGATGAATGAAAACACGGAAATGAAGTTTATGAAGCCCAACAAGACAAAATACAAATTTACAAGTAAAATTGCAACAGAAGAAATGTGTTCATCTTAAATTTAAATTATCTTTTTATTTTATTTCAAGGAATCAGACTTTCTTACAATCTCTTAAAGTCAATGTCTCCTTTTTTTGTATTTAGCTGCTTTTACACACATTCTAATTCTAGTGCTGTACTGGTGGTCCATATTTGTCAATATTGACACAAATATAGGTGAGACTGAAGTGGACCCATATGTCTTCATTTATTTAATGTGTTAATTGATTTGTATGTAAATTGTATCAGCATATTGAGCACTGCATGCTTCAAATGAATAAAGCAGAATTGGATAAAAGAAAAAAAAACATCAACAACCAGAGCGCTACCCTTTGATGGTGTTATAATGATTATTCTTTTATTTTTAAAAGAGACAAAATATATCCTCATAGGTCACAATACCTAAATAATACATCTGCTACAACAGATTATTTTAGAGAAACATCAACTACAGATAGCAGCGATCAACAACAAGAAATATATTTTATATATGTGTCATATTTTCCATTAGAACAGTATTTACTTGATAATTTACTTACTAATCCTACATTCATCTTTTAAGGAAGCCTAGTTTTTGTGTCCAGCAAAGTGAGTCTCCACCCTTTAACATCGGAGATAACAAAATAAAATAAAAACACGATGTGAAGGAAAATGTGATGGAAATAGTAGGCGATGGTAGCTGATATCTTTCAGGTTTCTTTATTTCTCCTCCAACTGAATCATGAATTAAAGTGATCACAATGAATGCTTAAAAGTGTACGTATCTAAATATCACATTTCCAAAGTGTTTAATTTTCTATTCAACCCTGGCATGTGGTAGTTTGTATGATTGAAATCTTGCTGTAAACTACGGTTTAAGAAACAGCTTGTTGCATAACTGAGTTCTGTTTACAACGGTCACAATCTGGCTGTGAATCTCCGGTCCAGAAACCCCCTACCATGTAAATGTTTCTTGAATATGGGGAGACAACAGTGGACCACAGTTGTGGCATATTCAGTGGTGTTGAGGTCAAAGTACAGTCTAAGGACTTGTTTTAGTTATTTATTTAAACCATGGTTCCGGTAAGATTTTATTGTCTGGGAGACGTGTTAACTGGAAATGTAATGAGATGGTTTGGAATTATTTATTTATTGCAGTGCTAAAAGGGAACTTTTTTGTTGGGCAGGGCTTTTCTGCCCAGTTTTCAGTAGAAACAACTGACCTGGGGAAAAAAAGGGAAAAATCCCTAAGCCGTTTTCATAAACAACAGCTTGAAAACTATGGACTGCCATCTGACCTGGCAGTCAGATTATTTGTTTTCATTCTGTGTAAATAAAACTGCATTGACGAGACACGTAAATCCATTGCCACGGTTACGGGACGCTGTCCTCACATTCTCCGACTGACAGGAGTAGGTGGGCAGTGCAAAGACCATCTTTGGGCTGTGCGCGCTGTAGCTCATTAACATAGACTCAAAGCCCGCAATTTTGAGCAGAAACTCAAAATTGTCTTGTCTTGCTAAACCAGGATTGAAACCCAGGCCTCCTTGCTGCAAACCAACAGTGCTACAGACTTAGCTAATATGCAGACCATTTCTACAATTATAATAATAATAAAAAAAATAAAAAAAAAAAAAAATATATATATATATATATATATATATATATATATATATATATATATATATATATATATATATAACCTAAAAAATGCAGCCTTTAGAAAATTCTTTAAAAATTACTAGATCAAGATTTATTGCTTGTAAAAAGAAACACTTCGGGCCGGATATATCAGTGGTTTGCGCTTGTTAGTACCACCGCAAACAGTGTAGCAAAACAGGCTGCAGCTGACTTACTAGCATGGCACAGAGAGTATTGCACCTCTTGAACCTGCATATGCAATCCATGTTACCTGTTGCCCTTAATGAATATGAAACGTGGGCGTTTCTGTCAGGAGATGTAAAATATTGGTACGAGAACCGACAAATAAGTAGGTGTTCCAAGGCACAGTGTGATTTACTAAGCATCAAACATTTTACAGTGGGTATTTTAGCGTCTATTTTCACCACATCTGAAAGGCATGTCTTAACTGTGTGCCCCCACATTTAACATAAGTTTTTTGATGACAAATGAAAATTTCATTCACACACATTGTAATCTAATAGTAATTCATACTGCAATGGCCATAAGCCTGACAGTTATATAAATAACTTTCTCACAAAAACGCATCACAACTCACCATGCACTCAGAGCTCACCATGAGTTGCAATTCTCATGGATCCTCATTAGTTTCCACCGGAGTGGGTATTAATCTTCCTGGGTTCCAATTAATAAAGTGTAATAGTCATGTACAATACCATAATGACAATTATATTTCATTATATGACATTTTAAAAACTAACTTAATACATTTCAGATTACTTATTTTCAAGATAATTTTTTTTTTTTCTAATGCAGTTACTTGCTTTAGCTGTGGCGCAGTGCAGAGGGTAGAGCAGCTGGAACAGCAGCAGCCACAAACTCCTCATTTTCATACTTCTTATGTGTCTGTTATGAATAACACATAGTCTTAGTGGTTCACCCACATCTTTATGCAAGTAATAACTTCAGTTCAACATTTATTTTATAACTTGTAGTTAAAGTTTTTTTATTTTGTATGTAATTAAGTATATTGTCTAACAATCCACATTATTGTTTTCTGCTCAGGGATTCATTAAAAGTTAACATTTAGATTCCATCTAAAGTATTACAAAATATTTCTATACAAACAGCAATGCAAAGAATTTCCTTTCAATAAATAGATTTAATGAGTGTAAATACAAGTAAAAAAGCAGCTTAATGTTTGCAATTAGCTGAATGATGTTACAGTTAACCCGCAACCCTGCATAGGATAAGCGGCATCGATAATCGATGGATGGCCGGATAAAAGAAAAGAGTAAAAAAAAAATGTGTTTCTATTTAGATGCTAAATAAGAAAAGGTACGAGGTCATGGAAGATAATGGAAACTTTCAGAAAAGTTATAGTTTTAGCATTTACACCTGTGGTGCCTTTTTCTTTGTTTTCCATGTTAAAACCGGTTTAATCGACAGATACCAGTGCACTGTAAACGCATTGACACCTTAGCTCCAATGTGGGTCATAGCCCACATAGAGCAGAAACTCATTTTGCCATCTGTCAGCACAGGGATCTATAAGCCGACAGCAAATGTAAGATTAGTGGCCTCAAAACATATTAGAGAGCTGAACTATGGCTGCATTATACAGCCCCTTCAACTTATCATAAGCCACACAGCCATTAGTCAACAGGTGGAGCTGTTCCACATGAGATGGAGCTCAGACAGTCAGAAAGTAGGACCCACTGTGACCTCACTGTAATCTGACTTCTACTTGTATTTAGGTTGTAAGACAGATAATGTCATCATAAGTATTGCAATCCATATTGTTATGCATTTGCCTACAGCTGCAGTCAAAGAATATTGAAGAGTTTAAGTATGAGGCTTTGAAAAATGCAGCCAAAGCATTTTTAAAAGCACATATGATCAAATGACACCATTTGTTTTTGAAGAACTGAACTTGATTTACAAGTTTACAGGACAACCATGTGGAGGACTTTTTTCAAGACACATTGCTGACTAAATCATTCTCATTTTAGGTGGGAAAACAGAATTCTTCTTAAAATCAGACATGGGTTTTCATTGAGGCAAAGGAATTCAAGTGATTTAGAACTTAGCACCCTATCTGCTGTCAGAAAGGCTGGTATGAGTATTTCCAAAACTACTGGAACTTCCATACCCAACCATCTCTCAGGTTTACAGAGAAGAACCTGAAAAGAGAAAATACTGAGTTCTGTGGATAAATATGCCTTATTTATTTCAGACATCAGAGGAGGATGGGCAGACCAATTGTAGATGTCGATAGACAGGAGTTCGATAAACCAATAAGATATTCAGAATAGCAGTACTGAAGACACAATATGTTAAACCTTGAAGCTGATTGGCTCCAGCAGACGATCACATGCTTATGCCACTCCTGTCAGCTAGGAAGAGGAAACTGAATTGTCCATTGACCATTTCTACATGCTCACCTTAGTTGAAGAATTTGATTTAAACAAAAAAAAATGTATCCGTGTATCCATCTGTGTGGGGGTGTGTCTGTGTCTGTGTGAATCCTGTCTAGACTTCAGACTGTCAGTGAGGACATTTTGACTGGTCCTCACTTTAGGACACTGTCACTGAGCTTGACCGGTTGGTTTTAGAGGTATGGTGTGATTTAAGTTTTAGTAAGGCTTAGGGTGTGGAACAGATCTGTAATGGTTAGGGTTAGAGTCATTAATGCCCCATTTCCACTAGGGACAGTACAGTCTGTAATGGGTAGCTTCAGAACTGTTCTGGCATGTTTCCATTACCTGTGTCTGGTCCAAGCCGACCCCTTTTTTTTGGACTACCTTCGCCTTAGTCCGAAGTGTGCCAAAGCAACCCAACACGCCCACATATGGACTGAGTATTCCAATAATGTGATATTCCTCTCACTCCTACCTAGCAGTGGTAGCAGCAGATTGGCCTGGAGTTGTTTGTTTGAAGTAATGGCTCATGGTACGTTCAGACCGCCCTTTGCTGCCATGCGTCAAACAGCTCAAATGGACGAAAGTTGCTGCTTTTAATATTCAAACCAAGTTGCTTTGACATTTGTACTATGCGTCGGTGGCGACACGTCACTTAGTACATCAGCGAGCGGGCGGGAATTTCTCTTCCACCAGGAAACTAGTGTATATTTAGTAACCGTAGTTGCCCTAGTTGCCGTAGTTTGTTCTAGTGTTAGCTAGCATAACAAGAAAGTTAAAAGAACATATTTAACTACTTACCTGGGAGTCTAATATCTTCCACCAAATAAAGCCACTAGCTGCATGGCAGCTTGGCGCAGCTTGATGCTCACTTGCTGCATAGGTGTCATAGACTTTGTATGTAATCTAGCTGCCCTGCTGCCTGGCAGCAAAGGGCCTTCTGAACATGCCATCAGAATGTAATAACAGTAACAGCACCAAAAATCAGAAACGTTCTCCATAAAATTCGAATATTTAAAGTCTCAGAAAATATATTTAGTATCTTTTATTTGCTTTAAAGGCACAGTGTGTACATTTCAGCCAGTAGGGGCAGTGCATACCTAAATTATCACAAGCATGCGGTATCTGTGTCTTCGAGTAATAAACTCAACAACGGAGGTCCAACTAGTCTTGTGTTCAAACGCTCAATTCCCTGAGAATTATCTGTTTGCAGCAACATGACGAGCACATCAGTCTCTCATTCATCGCTTGGAACTAGCGAAGAGGTAAAAAGTATCAAAAATTTTTTGCATTTTGAGGGGAAATTAATGTTTTAATAGCAGGCGTGTTCCCTGCGCTTTGTCCGTCCGGCTCTTGTAGAAGTAAAAACATCATCTAATACGGCTTTCCCCTGAAAAGAGGACCCGCGCCTATGTATCTTAAAACTTATTTTTAAAGTTATATTTTACAACACCGCCAATATTTTGCAATTAATGTGCTTTACGTAATTATTATTACATAATATTTTAATGGCTATTTTCATAGATGTACTGCAAAAACTACACACTGTCACTTTAAGTAGCTCCAAATAAATTAAATAAAATAAAAAAGTCAAACTGATGGGCTTGGGCTTGATACTGGCCACAGCTTTGGCATCTGGGATATCAGAAAAACTTTATGTGATGGTAGATTTTTGTTGGGTGCCAAGAGGAATGGAGTTGCGATCTGGGCTGTTATTGTCTTTCACATGCAGGTTGGAGCAGGCTTCTGTCCCGAAGCGGTGTAGCAGGCAAAGTTGCTATGTAACA
The DNA here is from genome assembly GCA_028564705.1 of Apricaphanius iberus. Lineage (NCBI taxonomy): Eukaryota > Metazoa > Chordata > Actinopteri > Cyprinodontiformes > Aphaniidae > Apricaphanius > Apricaphanius iberus. Next base: position 526,548 of record JAPXFQ010002641.1, on the reverse strand, counting down.
GGATGGAGAAGTGGTGGTGTCAGGGAGGAATTGGTAAGCGGTGGTAGCAGTCAAAAGTCTTTTAACTTTTGAGAGGATTTTGAGAGGATGTTGTCATGATTTCTTTGTGACTGCATTTTGCTGGAGTTTTTGTGAAGCTAAGCCCACCCATGTTCTCATCATCTACTGTTTTTCTGAGATGGTAATGGAAACACAATCATCCCATTCTAGGCCATACTGACCGCACCTGTTCGGGTCTAAAGCCACCCTAGAGGAAAAGGGGCATGAAAGGTCCTCACTAGTACTAGCAAAACACGAAGGTGTGTGTGTGTGCATGTGTGCGCGAACGTGTTAGTGTGTTAATTTGCGCATGTTGCCTGGGCTTGATTTTATGTCTAATTGTCTATTCTAGTAATGTCGTACAGGATATGTATGTGCACATGTGTGTGTGAATGCCTACCTTCTAATCTTGTAAACAGCACATCATCCTTCATGTGTATGTATAATATTTTCACTTCTTGTCTGTCAGTAAACACTTTTTTATTATTCTTTGAAGCGCATTCCCTGTAGTTATATTGTCGTTCCAAGACTTTTTTTTCCTCATCTGTTTCTGTGTACCTCTGTCTCTTTCATGCTTAAATTGCAAGTGTATTACTGGAGAATACAACTTCATAGCTCACATGATTTAAGACCAATTCTCACAGGGAGTTTGTGTGTGTGTGTGTTTATGTATTCAAGTTTCCACACTGGCCACAACAAGCTTGAGTTTACACCAAAATCCTACAAAGAAGTTTGAAATCTTGCTTGGCTCCCCCTGTTAAGCTGTGGCTGGTGCTATCTCACACGACTAAGAGTTGGTGGTGGGAACGCTATCAAAGAGAGAAATGCCTGGAAGGCATAGCAGCCCCAAGTCCAACATTGATTTACACATTGAAAGAGAAAAAAAGAAGCAGAAGGGAGAAAAAAAGAACACGTTAGATTTCTGGTGCAGGAAACAGAGAGATACTGAGCTGGAGCAGATGTACCACAGGATAAAGGCCAGTTTGCCTAGCCAAACTGAAAGCTTGTTAAAATAATATGGCCCTTGTTAAATCATATTTTTCCTTCTTGAGGTTTTTAAGGATTTAGGGATTAACAAGTCTTGCTGCTTCATCCCTTGGATGCTTCAGTTGTGCTAATTTCAACCTTGAATTCCAAAAACTTAACTCCACAGCAGGGCAGTGGTGCTTACAACATTATCAGTTCATATCTGTATTGATTCAGGGTAAGTCAGTTCAGCATCAGCATGCAGATTAGATAGTTGTAAACTTTGTAGCTGAATGCTTAGTTCCGGATTCTGAATCCCAACTTTTTTTTCTCTCTTGTTTTAAGCTTAGACCTGAGTTCCAGGTTGACAGAACACTGTGCCCATTATGCAGTGAAGAGGCTCATCAAGCCTTACTTACAACTTTAATAAAAAACATTTACAGACTCTTCTCAATACTTTGTTGCCCAAATTTAGCAACAACCTAAACTTTACTCCTTCGAAGCTCTTTATCTTTCTAATAGAAGAGCATTATAGGTTCATCATGCACTCAAAAAGCTTGGATTATTGGTGTCCATCATAGTTCTGCAAAAATATTACCATGGCACTTGACAAAGACTTCTTAAACCTTTCTTTTAATTTTTCTATATCTGGGAGTGAACATGAATTTGTGAAAGCTATCTTAAGTGGATGTTTGAACAATAGCAAGTTACACAATTAATCCGCTGATATTTTGATAAATTTATGTTGATTAAGTTAGCTACTCACATATAATTGGGGAGAAAAACTTTCCTCATCTGAATTTTATATTAATGTCTTGTATACTTGTTGAAATTCTTTTCCTGGCAATCATTTTCATAATCAACAATATGGTCAAACATGGGGCTTTTCACCAGTGTACTTGTTGCCTTTTGTGATTGTACTGTCTGACCTGTAGTTCAATATATTGTACACTCAATTAGATGTGTTTCAGATCCTATGGCAGGAGAGACTATCTGAGACTATGTCAATCCAAGCAACAAGTGAGGATATGAGAAAATTTCAGTTTGTGACCTATTTTTTTGTGAAATATATAAAATATGCAAAATATATAAGAAGGCCTTATGCTTTATATTAAGGAGCTGTGGTTGGAAAATTGTTACAATCAAATGTAGCAACTGGAGAATCTATTGAAGCTTCTAGCAATAAGTGTTTTCTATAAACTTTTGATATAAGCTTGTTCTATTAAGACTGGAGGTGTTTGGGGCTTGGATGTCTTTGAAGAATTCTGCACTGGGTAATCAGCTACCCATTGCCCAGAATAACTGAGGGTTTTGTGATTGTGGAAGTACAAACTGGAGCATTTCAGGAGTTATATTGGGTCTGAAAGAAGCTCTGACCAGAGCAGCTAATAGCTTGGAAAAGTAGTGTGTCCATCCAAATGCAGTGGTTTAATTGACACTGAAAGTCAAAACCTTGAGATAACATAGTTGTGTTTGCTGCCAAGTGCTAGTGTAGTGATGAGCATCAGATCCTCTGTGTCTTTAAAAATCTTTCTCAGTCAGTTAAAAGTTGGGATTGCTCCTTCTTGTTTGAGGGTCAGTTTGTTTCTCAAGCAGAGTTAAAGTATTGTGTCCAGGCTGTTGAAGTTCAGGGTTGAGTATAAACCATGAGACAGACGTAGTAAACAGAGAAAATAGTTGAACAGAACTTGTTTTCATCCTGACCCCTCCTCAAGTCTTTTTGCAAGCCACTCCTTAAGGTGGCTGTCCTTTACAGTCCTTATGAACTGTCTTGCGATCTGCTCTTAAACTTTTTAGGCCAGAAGCTTTTGAACCTCTGCATAACTCCAGCTTGTAATTTCAATTGATACAGTTTACAAATGCTAACTTAACTCTCCATGTTCACTTGCATTTTACATACGGATGCCGGTCAGGCCTCAACACAAGTCCATATCATCTTTTCATCACAAACTGTTGCAGCAAGGCATAATCTTTATTCATAAGACCAGCTTTGCGTCGATATTACAGTAATTATACTACCAAGCATGCCGGCACAAATACCAAATATATTCCCGCATTGGCAATATTACTCTAATATGCTGGCACGATGTGTCTTATGAAAACACCTCTAGACGCCTTGCTTTTATGTTTTTGAGCTACATCCCACTGAAAGAAAACGCCTCTGCGTACCCTTCACTAATATGAGGATCTCTTTACCCTTTCTGCTCTGACAACACCAGGGCATCCTCTAGAACAAGTGGGAGATTAAATGGTAGGACAAGTGTTTGAGTGTACCTTCTTCTTCTATGACCTCTGTGAAAAGTGAAAGGAAATAGATGTTTTCTTATAACTATGAAATATTTTTGTTGTGAACAAGGCTCACCCCATAATGCAGACCAAAAAAAAGGTCCTACCGTACATCAAACATTTATATTTGTGCATGAGTTACAGTCATAATATGGGGTTGCTTTTGCACATATGTACTACATGTATTAGTAAACCCCAAATAACTACAGCTAAAGCTGATAGCAAAAGTTAACAGATTTACAGTAACTCCCAATCAGGAAGTCAGTGAAGAGCCCTTGTTGAAAACTTGGTAGGATATAATAATTATTAGCTATTAGATGTGATATCGTCTAGGACCATCGAAATGGTTTCAATTTCAAAAGCCTGGCATGCTTATGACCCCAGGCTCCCAGGTCCTCATGAAGAGATAAACTACATTGCATCTTCAAACTGACACCTAGAGAAAATATAAAATGACTTTTTAAACTAATGTTCATGTTTGTAAAGAAACAAGTGGAATGAGAGAAAACTAACAACAGAAGAATAGTATAACTCAAACTGTACAGGAAGGCCTTAGCTGATCTGCAGTTTTTGAATATATACTGGCTTTTGTTGCAATCTGATAAGTTTATTTACTCATGATCCTGTTTGGTTTTTTAAAACTAGTGTTGCATCGTTTTTCCTGGAGTTTATTAGATTTAAATTATGTTTTTATTCAACAGAAGTGAAAAGTGTGAGCAGTGAACTGTAAGGCAGAAGTGAACAGACAGAAGTGAACAGTGAATAAAATAACTCTCTAAATGTTACTGTATGAGTGAAATTATGTGTTCCAAAATGTATCTTGTTTCCACTCAGAAATGCTAATTGCACAAGAAAATTGTTACTTTTAAGTTTCACCATTTATTTTAAGAAAGAAATTTGCTCAATATTAAAATTAAAACAAACTCTCTGAAGAATAAGTTATGATTTCATTTTAAGGGTATTTTTCATTCGTTTTAAGCTTTCTGTTCCATGTTGTGTGTAGTAGCTCTTGAAAAAACAATCTAGCTTTAAAGTGCCTCTAAAATAGCCTGATGTGGCGGGCTAATGACATCAAAATGCAGATTGGAAGCTTTGGCTCAAAAACACCTCTCATTTCAGACACAACTGCATGCTGTATATAACACAGACACTCACATGGGGTAAGCCCACATATTCAGACACACAAGCACAACTCTAGAGGCAGCCACTCCTCCACTCACACAGTTTGCACAGTTAAATCAAACTGATTTGCTACCATTGTGAGAGAAAATTAGCATAACAAGGATGGGATCAAATGAGGTAGTTACAGCTTGAATCATAAATTGCAGACTGAGCAAACGTGCGGGTGCAGATGAATTGTAGTTCACATCAGTATTCATGAAAAGAGAGAAAAGTATGCTTCAAAATGGGTTGTTTTTTACATTCAGCAAGTTGGATTAGAAAATCGTGTATTTCAATTTATGCCATTTCTTGAAATGACAATTTCCAACTTCTAATTAAGTTTAGCAACAATGAAAGAATTAACAGAATAATTCAAAAGCATTTTTCAAAATGTTTCAATAGTAATGGATTAGAGTTTACTAATTCTATCTACACACATACAAAGTTCTACACGGCATTGTTGCTTTACAGATATATACAGCATTACTTGTATTCATGTATTGTGTATGTGCTTTATGTAGATGTACTGATGGTCACAAAAAGAAAAGAGTTTAAGAAGGATTTTTGAGGGGGCACATTTATTAATATACATACTTATCAGTAATAAAAAAACTTATGAGATCATGATCCTCATTGGTTATTAAGTTCAGAAATAGTGCATATGTAAGGGATAATGCCCGGCGAGGTGTACATTATCAGAAAATAATGCACGACTCTGTTGCTTCCGCGAAGTCCATTAATTCCTGAAATGTACACCTCGAAGGGCATTATCCCGCTTTTACCATGGTCACTTACGAAAGAAGGACATAATAATCAATTAATAATACTTTCATGTGTTTTAGAGTTAAAATCGCGAGGTTTTTTATATAAGTCGAGCGCACTATTTAATATCTCCCTTATACAGGTGTTGCCAAACAACGTGGCCAGAGCGAGTCGACCGCAGCGATTTATCAGTGATGGGAAGTGAGATGATGGCTTTACCTTACGTGATACAAAATATAATTTCCGAAGGCCAGTACACTACGTACTGCTTGTGTGTGTCCAGAGGATGATGCAAATAACGTTGAGACTCCGTTGCCATCTGATCCAGCGCAATAATTTAGAACTGTCATCAGGCAATTTGACGGGACGCCTGTCCTAGGTCTACATTATCACTTTTTAATGTACACCCTCCAGCCAATCAGAAACGAGTATTCACCCATACCATGGTATAATTAAAAAAGAATTACTGATGCCCATCCCAAATGGACTTCATCAATCACTACATAAATTCACAATGCCTTAAAAAATAATGAAGCCCATTCAAATTGTTAATTTTTTGACATAACACCTGGCAGTTACGTTCTATGGGGTCCTCTTGATGCTCTAAATATTTGACCTGGTGTGTTAAAAGAAAGATACTGTATGTCTAAATGTTGCAGGATACCGGCCCTCAAGAACTGGAGTTTGACACCTATGACACATGCGGATCATTGTAAAGTGCAAGGAAAATCAACAATAGTTTAGAAATCTTAACAAATAAAACTTTGAAATGTATTCTATGCATTTGTAATCCACACTTTTTATTCTCATGTCCCCTTTTTAACCTTCAAAAGTCATGCCTTTAGTAAATAATCTAACAGTGTTATTTAAACATTTGAAGGACTGGTGTTCTGTTCTTCATCTACAAATGGAAACAGTATGGTTCAACTGAAAACTTATTCATACATGGCCACCTATGAGGCAAAAAGCTAGCTTTTATGGAAGGGTGGCAATGGACACACTGAAACATGACGTCACGCACCCAAGCGCCCGCCCCCCAGCTACAGTCTGGAGGGCAGAAAGACTTTTTGCCCTCACTGCCTATCATTGTTATTACATGACCATTGTCAATAGATCGGCGCTACATGGCGGTTAGGGAAAAATCTATCAGCATGGTTAACATGTGCAGCGCTGTAGGCTGCAGAAACAGAAGAAAAAGAAGACAGTAATAATATTAAATAGGTTTCCAGCTGATGAAATACACCACCGTCTATGGCTGAGTTAGAGTGGGTGATCCATCCATCCAGGGATCCAGTCTGATGAACGAATCTGCTCATCTCCCCCACTGGAGGTATGTTGATCTTAATATATATGTATGTCTTCTTTACTTCAGCTGTGTAAAGTTGAGGCATGATGATCAGATAATGTAGATATCTGTAAACTGAACTGGCGGTGGTCATTTCTGAGGAGTTTCTGCCCGTAGCTTGTCAGCTGTTTGAAACGGTCTGGAAGCTAACTCTGTTTTCTTACATGTTACTTGTTGTACAAACGGCTGCCTGATTACATGTAGGTTGTACGCTTATTATTTTATTTCTTTATGGCCGCCTGTTTATAGTTAAAGCTGTGGTACTGCGCTCAGCCTGGCTGTGATGTAATTAGCTAGCTGTTCTCTACACAGAGTGCTAACGCAGCCTGCGCAGTGTAAGTTGTCGGTTCGCTGTGAAATTGCTTCGTAATTCCGTAACGTGTTGTTGTCTCTGGGTTGTGAATATGTCTGTGACATGTCAGTAATCTGGTGAAATTATCAATAGCAGCCTGTCGGGGTTTAAAATGGCTGAATGGTAACTCGGTTGTTGTGACTCATCAAACGACTGTGTTGATGATTGATCGGTACAAAAATGTATTAGAAGAATCGAGCACTGTTTTTTTTTTCTTAATGATTGTATGCCTTCTTGGTTCTGCTGTGTAAAGTCCAGACATATTGTTCATTTAATTGTAGATATGTCCATACTGAACTGGTGGTGGTAATATCTGAGGTGTTTCCTCCCGTAACTTCTGAATAAACGGTCATAAACGGTCTGGAAGCTTTGAGCTACATATAGTTAGCTTTGTGATGTGACATTTTCGATTATCTGCCCAAAGATGGTTTAGGTTTTATTTTGTTTGTCTTACTGTTTGACTGCGACCGCACGGCTTTGCATAGCTGTGTGGAAGTTTTTTGCCCTCCATTATTGTACGCATGCGCGAATATACCCGGATGAAAACAATAACATTCAACGTGTCTATAGGGAAGTCATTGTTGACAGAAACTTTGGTTTACTGTTTGCAATAGCACATTTAGGGAGCATATCTAAACCCATCCATGATGAAAATTAAAGCACTTGGCCAAAAAGCAAAAAATTATATTTGATGAAAAATTAACATGGTGGGGTTTGCTGTTTTTTGCATGATAGTAAATGCAGTACCTAACCACCCTCCAACACATTTGTGACACAAGCATACGTCATTTGATCACCTGTTAAGAAGACCTTCCACCTAGTTTTTGAGGTTTTGGTTTGTATGGTTGTTCTTTTCTGCAGGTTATCCACTGGAGGGCGCTGCAGAGACACCTGTTTCCTGCTCTCAGCTCTGGTCGGAGGACACAGGTGTGGTCACCCACACCTGTTTCTCATTAGGGCTCAGCAGGAGGATAAAGGGAGCTGGAAGCCAGTCATTTCACAGCTGAGTGTTTGCCTCTGTGGAAACTCCCACTGTGTCCTTTAATGATCTCCTGGTACTCTACACTCAAACTTACCTGTCCGTGTATTCCTTTCAAATTCCTTGCCTCAAAAACATCTTCTCTGAGTTCCAGCATCAGTAATCTCTAGGGATGGGCACCGATATTCAGTGGCATAATAGCACCAGTTCTGACATAAACGGTAGTGAACAGATCAAAAACCAATGCACATTGCAGTGCTTTATGTTGGTTCTTTTTTGTCCAGAGATGTCAAACACTATGGATTCCTGGTGCATCATTAGCCAAGAGTGATGCTCTATTTCACCAGAAAATATAAATATGCCTGTGTTTTTTTTTATTTTTTATTTTTTAACGTGTCCTGTCTAGCAGTATGCTACTCAGAATTGGTGTCTGAGTACCAAGTACAAGCCCAACAGTTTTACTTTCCCAAGCAGAGTATTACAGCTTCGCTGTAGTACGCCACTTGATGTGTATGTATGAAAAATCTTTATTAGTGATTACTGTGGGTTCAATTTCCTGACGTCATGGACATTAAACTGAGACAAGAAGGGAGAAAGGAAGAAGGTGAAGAAAAGAAACCGGACCAACAGAGGGGCGAACCGACGACACAAGACAGGGAGGCAAACAAAGAACACAAGAAAACATCCCAGTCCTCCACCTCTGCCGGACGGCAGAGAAACAGTAATACAAAACAAAAACAACAAACTGTACAGAACCAAACCAATATATACATTCACTACACACAAGCATTGATTAATGAACATAATACAAATGTTTCTGGTAAGCTCCTGTGAACAACTAACTAATGATGATAACCTCAGCTTAAGATATGTCCGTCCTCACCTATGTCCCCACACCTATGTGTGTGCGAGCATGCAGGTCTGAATAAGGTTTCCCCATGCAAGTGATTGATAGCTGGTGTAAGGAACCGTCAATCCGTCCTACAGGAATCGGCACAGACATGGAGGAGGCAAGAGATGTATGCATCCAGGGTCCCACAGAGTACAGAGTCCTGTGTTTTTTTTTAAACTGCCAAAAGTTAGGGCCGTCAAAATTAAGTCATTAACGTGCATCAATTAATTCCTAACTCTTAAATCTATTTTTTTTACGCAATTAATGTGTGTGTGTGTATGTGTAAATGACATGTAGGTATATTATTATTGGCATATTGGGTTGATATGATTATAAGTTCATAAGTTGTCTGTAAGTTTTCTTTACCGTCCGCTTGGGATGTCACGTTGCAGAGTATAAGTATGCAGTATTTATATTGATTTATGCGTGTTGATTTCACAGTGAGTTACCACTGTGCAAAATTGCCAAATAATTTTTTTAAAGTGATGTTTTTGGTGTTGAATTAGTGCTTATTCATTAGCAGAATTAACCGTGTACAACTTCACGTAAAGAGCAGAGACATAGTGTTTACTTATGGGAAAATGGTAAATTGTGGCATTTGATTATTTAGTCTATATTACAGTTGATGAATGTGATGTTTAATACAGACTGGTGATATCCAAATGTTAAGTTTATTCATATATTTTGGTTGGTTCTGCTACCTCAGTTGCATTTGTAATTTATTTTCAAATGAGACCACACATACATTGTGGATTTTAAAACAAAAATTCCATTGTTTTCTCCTATATGTAATTTTAAAAACAGAGCAATGGCATCTGGATTAGTACTTCATTTTCATTTACAATGAATTTTTTTTTTTTTGAATGTGATTAATTCACAGCTACCCTCTGATAAGTTAGATTAAAATTTTCAATAGTTTGACAGCTGTGGAGGGAGCATGGTGGTGCAGCTGGTAGCGCAGCTCACCTCACAGCTAGAAGGTCCTGGGTTCAATTCCTGCCGGGGACGCTGTGGGTGCTGAGGGTGTGTTTCCTCCATATCATCAGCACCCACCCTGGGTGGGGTTGGGGAAAGGGCCTTTCTGTGTGGAGTTTGCATGTTCTCCCCATGCTTGCTTGAGTAGCTAATGTGAGCTACATCAGTTCTCCTGGCTGACTGGGGTGCCTGAAGGGTTGGGGAGGAGCTGGCTGGAATAACGTGATCCTTCCACGATCTATGTCCAGCTGGGGAAACCCTTCCCCCTTCAGGTGAAAAGAAGGGCAAGACAGAGGCTTGAGCTTCAGTGCAGGGCCCTCCCACAGTTAGCAGAGGGAGAGCAATGCCCAGAACTGGAACTAGGTAGGAGCAAATGAGAAAAAAAATGTGGGATAAAAATATATATATAAAAAAAAAAAAATAGTTTGACAGCCGTACTGAAAATAAAAAAATTAAAGGGTTTTTGGATGAAGTGTATGCTTTCCAATTTTTAAGGACCATCTCGAGCACCATTTAAGCACTGTTTAGAAAAATACTGGTTTGGCAATGGACTGGTGACCAGGGTGTGCCCCGCCACTCACCATCTGAAGGCTGGAGATATGCACCAGACCCCCTGCGAACCTTCAATTAGATCATGGATGGAATTTATTTACCTGGACTCCGTGCGCAGACTTGAAAAGATCTGCACATTTGCTTCAAGTGCTCAGAGGTGTAAATACTAATCGATCAAAATGTCAGATTAAAGGGTCAAATACAGAATATATTTAGTTCACTCCTGGGTGAAACCGACTTATTTTCCTACACTGAACAAACATATAAATGCAACACTTTTGTTTTGCACACCCGTCCAATAATCATCCTGTCTAATCAGCATCTTTATAGGGCACACCTGTGAGGTAGGATGGATTATCTCAGCAAAGGACAAGTGCTCACTATCACAGATTTAGACGGATTTGTGAAAAATATTTAAGAGAAATTGTTAATTTGTGTATGTAGAAAATGTTTCAGAGTTCATCTGATAAAAAGTGGGAGCAAAAACAAAAGTGTTGCATTTATATTTTTGTTCAGTATATATACATGTTGACCATATTTTGATTTCCAAAAAGGAGGAAACTTGGTGACCTGGTGACAATTGATATTGACAAAAAAAGACAATATAGGGAAGAGGGAAGACTTTTTTATTTTTATTATTATTACTTCTGCAAGCTGGTAATATTTTTCTGCCCATCTGTCTGTCTGTTTGTGAGCAACATAACTCAAAAACATTATGGACGGATTTTGAAGAAATTTTCAGGAAAAGTCCACAATAGGACCAGGAACAACTGATTCAGTTTTTGGGTTGATCCAACATGAAGTGTGTATCCAACCACCAGTGGGCGAGTGGCCTTGTTGGAGGTCTGTGTTCTCTAAGTGCTTTTCTAGTTTTTTTTTTTTTAGTTTTTTTCAAACTCTGTCTAAAATGAAAATGACAGTTACATGCCTTGTTAGACAAAAAAAAAATAATTCAGGTTACCAGGAAAGTCTTAGTCCCTATCTTCATCTTCCGCTTCTTCAGTAAAGCTAATATTTCACCACCAATTTATTGATTTCAAGTAGCTGTATTTCCTATATGATGGCCAGCTCGACTGTTTATAGCTGCATCACATACATTTACTTGTGTGTTATACATAATGATGGTGTGTGCATCATGCACAAAATAACATTTCAAAATCAAAACTAGTGTCTTCTTCATTCATAATCCTGTCTCACTTTTGCTTCCCATGATAGTACCCCCTGGAGGATGTTAGCCAGCAAAAATCAATTTATTAGCCACATCATTGTATAGGACGCAGGGTCAAAAGCATATGTAAAAAGTAGCGGGTTATAGTCCGAACATTTCTGTAATAATAAAAGTAAAAAGCAGCAGTCTCAAAAAGACGATAAAAAGCGGTTATTAAAGTCTTTAGATTTCATCCTCCTCAGTCAATTTACAGATCCACTCTCACTTTGCACAGCATTATTAAACCCATAATTAAAGTTTTTGTATTTATGTGGACCTATGGGATCTTTTACACTTTTGTCACACACAGAAACACATATGCCATCTATGCCAGCTCTGTTCGTCTGTAAAGCTACAGTTGCGTTTTGACATCTTGTAAACAGTTGCAACACAATGCAAACCTTCAAAAACCTGAATATTTTGATCTATTTATGAAATCCCCCCCAAATGCCCCAGAAAGCAAGTGAAAAGAGGATGGTTGTTCATTCAAATACTCTATAGGCCCATACACACATGTGACACTGAGGAAAAAAGAAGTAAATGTTGATAACTTGCATAACACTTAATTAGATAATATTAATAATATTTCTGTCTGACATTTTACTCACTAAATATTCACCATACCTGCTTTGGGGAGCTTAACCTTATATATGAATATGAGTTATTGAAAAATAAAATCCAGCTTCCATCCTTGACTTTCACAATGAATCTAGATATTAACTAATAAAAACTGGAACCCAAAACAGAAACTTCGGTCTTAATCAGAAAAGCCTTGGTTTCTTATTCTGCTCCATGGCTGGTAGTGACGTTTGCCTGAAAGTAATTAAAATTGAGCCTGTAAGGATAAAATGTAAGCTTGTTAATAAGTTCTGAGTGCAGTGGTAGGGAAAAAATACATCAAATAATGACAAAGAATAAAATACACACAAGTACTGAATCCCATTTATTGCTCTGGAAATTATATTGGATCTAATAACCCTGAGCTGTGAGACCACATTGCAGAATATCATTAAAAAGAAAAAAAACACCTGGCTAGAGAATGAAAACAGACAGGAGTGGAGAACAGCAGGGATGGAGAGGTAGGGGAGAAAGTTTTTGATATGGGGTTAATATGGCTTTCAGCCCAGGGCAGCATTACTCAGAGATAGCAACATGCAAAATAAAATTTTAAAATAAGTAAAACATAAATACATAAATAAGACTTATTTCTGAGTTGTACTACAATTTATTTTTATTGAAAGGGAAGTAGAAATGAAACCAGTGGCAACAAAACAATTAACAAATATTAATTTCTCCGTACTACCTCTAAACATTAGATGCCTTTGTATTGACATGTTGTCATCTTTTCAATCAAATTTTCACATTGTTGAGACATTTCCCAATTAGTTATGTGCATAAAGTGCGGCTCAAGTACTCTTCTTCTTTTTTCCCTTTCGCCTTTTCCCTTCAGGGGTCTCCACAGTGAATCATCTCTCTCCATTCAGTTTTATCCTCTGCCCTCACACTAATGGTACGTACACACCAAGAGCAAATTAAGCAAGCAGAGAGTCAGGTTTACATGTTATGTCAATGGAGGAGCGAGATGAAGGGTGGCAGGGGGTCCCGCTTCAACTCAGAAGCAGATCTGCATGGCGAAAACGCTTTTCTGCCTGATCTGCACGGAGGGTTTGTGCGAATGAGGCGTTTCCGGCACGTGAAGAAGTCTGCTCAAGTTGAAAAAGTTCACACTGGGCAGGTCCAGCCGAAGCCATTCATTCTTCATTCAACATGGAGGTATGTTTACAATGATTTAACATAGGTTGTTATATAGGCACATATGTTATTGTTTAGTAATAAATACAGTGGTCTGTTATAACGTGGTTCACCCTTTATGGTCTCGCTTTTTCGCAGATTCTTTTATTGCACAGTACAATTTTAACGTGCATCACATTGTTGATTGGAGGCAATTGCAAATCTCCACCATGCCGTGTATCCGACTTCGGGCGCGTTAAAATGGCATAGTTTAAAGCCCGGCAACTTTGCTGTGGACACTCTTTGAATATTCAAGCATCCAACTGAGGGGGGCGTGTGGCGTGTTTTGATGCTTTTGGTGTGGACGTACCGTAACTAACGTCATGTCTTCCTTCACCACATCCAAGTGCAACTCAAACCCAAATTAACTTTTTTTTCCTGATTAACACGCTACAGTTTGTGAGGAAAAGGTGTATTAATTAGTGTATATTATTTAAAATAGAAATGTTCTGCCTAAAATTGTTAGTGTGGTGCACCCTTCTGGTTAAAAGTCTTCACCAAAATTTGAATCAGCCATCCGCAGCTCTGAACTATGATGTCAGCTGCACTACCTGCTGTGGGGTATAAAGTCAGACGAATGTTGGCCACACCTCTGTAGTGAGCTGGAGTTGTAGTGGCAAATCAGTTTTGATGCCGCACAGTCTTCTCCGAGTGCCATCCCTTGCTCCACCAGGCTACACCTCCTTTTGCGCATTTTTCAAACAAGAAATGTTGGCAGAGCTAGACTCTGGTAGGGTGGAGAGTTTCTCTTTAACAACCTGGAATCAGTTCTTACAGATTTCCTGTTTTTACAGTTTCACTGCTGCAAAGAACCTATTGGCATCATCTAATGACGTCATTTAACTTTTTTTCTCTACAATACTGTTTGTACTAATTCGACTGACTTTAATTGAAATAGAACCAATTTGTAATTCATATAACTGGACAGTTGGAATTGTTTGTCCTGTAAAATACCTTGAGCTGCTCTCCGTAGTTTACTGAGAGCGACACCACCATGTGGCCCTTATAGTAAATGCAGTCAACAGAATGCACACTCTTGTGATGTTCAAGTGTGTGGTCCTTCAGTTGGAGCTGGGTGCAGCAGCAAAATATTCATCACTGCTCTCTGTCTACAAACGAGACAATTATTGTATATATTTCCAGCTGCTAGCTAGCTTATCACAGCTAACTGACGGAGAACACCGCTTCTTTCATTAACGCACCTACGTACTGTAGGTACATACATGCATTGTTACATCATGGTGGGCTTTTTAATAATCCCCCCTTGATGTTCTGTTTGGGCCCATGTTACCTCAAAATAAATTGAATTTCAACCCCTACATGCCACTGCAGCAAAAAATATTAGTCAATCGTATCGTCAGGAATTGAAAAAATTAACTACAGATTACAAAAACACCATTAATCCCACTAATATGGTACATATTGCAGTTTTGCGATTTTGTGTGCAAAAGTACCTGTGCAAACTGAAATGGAATTCATTTTAATCAAAGCTGATTTGAATGAGGAACTTAAATTGACTTCCCAAACTTCCCCTGTTTTGATTTTGAACTCCCTGTATTTTTTTATTTTTTTTATTTATCAGGCTATTTAGTTTTCTTACAGATGATCTTTCTTGAACTGCCACATATGAAGTCTGAGTGCATTCCGTTCATTCAAGTAGCTATGAAGAGCAAAACATTGTTTAAATGAGTTATGTGGCAGAAAATGCCTTATTTAGAGGCATGACTTTGTCTGCCCTCTGGACTCCCATTATTAGGATATACATTGATTACAACTGGATATAAACGCCTTCTGAAGGATTCAAAGTGGTTCCAAACCATAGACTGTAAAAAAGAATAGACAGCACCTCCTCACTCCTCCCCGTTTACCAGAATGACACACTTTCATGGGGGAATTCATGGCGGATTTACAGACTCCTCCTCCCCAGCTCTGAAGAAGCATGTTCCTAAAAAGGGCATATGTGCGGGATCTTCACTGTAGACTCTGCCCTCGCGGGAGGTGTATGGGCGTGTAGTTCGGTCATAATCGCGCCAATTCTGCTCCCGCGTCTTTAGCTCCGATGCTAAACTTGGCTAACTAAGCTAAAGGCTAATAGCGCTAATAGCCCCATGCCTGACTGCTGCTGTATCTGCGCTCCTCCGACGGTTCTCGTATTTCTCAAACCTCAAAAGGTAAGAACTTGTAACTTGAAATAATTATTAAAATGTAGTGTTACTATAATTAAAGTCTAACGAAACAGCCTGTCAATCAAAGTCCGGCCCCCTCATTTTTTTTTTATTTATTTTTTTTTTTTCAGCTGTATAAAAATGGTTTTATATAACAATATTCATTAATACAGTAATGCCAAAGACAAGTGTGCTGTGTGTGTCGTGTCTTCTATTCTACAGCTCTTAAGTTACTGATTCGATAAGGAATCTGGGGGGAAATATATGAGAACATATGCAGGATATATTAATGAATTTTACTTGAAGCTTACACAGGTTAAAAGTGGCTGATAATAGGACTATTAGAGAATGTAAATACTGTTTAGTTTTTAAAATGGAGACTATATCTTTTCCTATTGTTAATTGCATTTGATTAATTTTTTTTTTTATTTAATTTTTTTTTTAACGTGTCCTGTCTAGCAGTATGCTACTCAGAATTGGTGTCTGAGTACCAAGTACAAGCCCAACAGTTTTACTTTCCCAAGCAGAGTATTACAGCTTCGCTGTAGTACGCCACTTGATGTATATGTATGAAAAATCTTTATTAGTGATTACTGTGGGTTCAATTTCCTGACGTCATGGACATTAAACTGAGACAAGAAGGGAGAAAGGAAGAAGGTGAAGAAAAGAAACCGGACCAACAGAGGGGCGAACCGACGACACAAGACAGGGAGGCAAATAAAGAACACAAGAAAACATCCCAGTCCTCCACCTCTGCCGGACGGCAGAGAAACAGTAATACAAAACAAAAACAACAAACTGTACAGAACCAAACCAATAGTTCGGATCTAGTAGAATAAACAAAGAATTATACATTCACTACACACAAGCATTGATTAATGAACATAATACAAATGTTTCTGGTAAGCTCCTGTGAACAACTAACTAATGATGATAACCTCAGCTTAAGATATGTCCGTCCTCACCTATGTCCCCACACCTATGTGTGTGCGAGCATGCAGGTCTGAATAAGGTTTCCCCATGCAAGTGATTGATAGCTGGTGTAAGGAACCGTCAATCCGTCCTACAGGAATCGGCACAGACATGGAGGAGGCAAGAGATGTATGCATCCAGGGTCCCACAGAGTACAGAGTCCACAGGCGGATCAGCGCAGGGTCGATCACCCACCAAGAGAGGAACAGATGGAAGTCCCAGGGGAGCACCCACCAGCCGCGATGCTGGGGCCCGAGAGATCGCAGTGACGAGCCCACGGGCTCCGCCGGTAACCGGCTACGCCAGGGCGGGCCCGGACCAGGAACCGGAGGCCACGGGGACCAGGGGCACCCCACCCCCCAGCGGGGCCCCAACCAGGGACCAGCCGACAAGGGCCCCCCGCCGCCGCCGCAGGCAAGGAGGACCCGCAGCCCACCGACGGACAACACACGCCGCCGCCACTCCGGACCAATACCCACCGCCAACAACCCGGCCCGCCCCCACACATCCACACGCCAGGGAGCCACAGCAAGAGCCACAGCGGATGTACGCCCTCCCCAGGCCGCGCCCAGCCGGCACCTGGACATCCAGATCTTCCAGCTCCAGGGTCCAGATCCCGCCCCACTTGGGGCGCCAAGATCAGGGGCCCAGCCAATGCCGGACAGCCCCACCAGGTGAACAGACCAGCCAGCAGAAGTCCTGGAACTGGCAGGAGGACTGGGCGCCAGGCACGGTCCCCACCGATCCACCGGACGGCACCAACCTATTCTACAGTCAATCCAAGGAGGACATCGGCCCGAAACAGCGGCCGCCCGACACACCGGACCACCCAGGCCTCGCCCGACATGCACCAGGACCGAGCCAGGCCGCACCCGGGACCCCCAGCCTCATGCATCGAGAGTCATCATCAACCAGCGGGCAGGAGCAACCATCACCGACGGGGAGTGACGGGGAGGGAAGAAGATGCATCAGGCCAGAGAGCAGCCAAACACCCAACCTGACAGGTAGACATAGACAGACACAGACACTCATACGTACCCTCCCTCTCATGCGTACACATCTTTACAAATACAGGACATACGAAAAAAGGGCGCTATACACTCATTCATACCCCCCATACGTACACTATACTCCATACTCCCAGGCCCAGGGACAGACGCCCCAATAGAGAACCCTGCCCCTGCACCCAGGAGACAGACCCCTTTGCCCACCAGGACGGGGAAAAGTAGACCGCCAAGGCCCCCACACCGGCAAGAGCAGCCCACCAGCCCAGGACCCCGACCAGACGGCGTGATGTTCTATCCGGGCTCCGACCCCTGATGGTCCAACGAACAGGGGTGTGGAAAGACCCCCCAGCCTCTCTCCCCCAGCTCAATGTGGTGTTGTTGCGTGTTGTTCTAATGTGCACTTAAAACAGAGGGGGGGGACATGGGAATACTGCCGGGTACCCCCATCTCCCCCCCCGGGCCCTCAGTGTCTAGATGCGTTTAACCAGTGGGTGCCGGCACCACAGGCGAGGCCCCCACAACGGGGGGGCCCCCCCTGTGGCGCCACACCGCCAGGTCCCTACATGTGCGTTGACTGTAGCCCCCCCTCACCCTCAACGCCCTCCCCCCTCCCGTCCCAAGCGCACCCCGTTAAAAAGAGCGCCTGTGCTAGATGGTAAAAAGCCTCCCCGCCAATAAGAGACGCCCCAGGCACCGCCAGCGTCCGAGGACCCCCGGGCCGAGGCCGGAACCCGGCGCACCACCGACTCGGGTACCCCGGACATGCCGCGCCAGGCCCGTGAGCAGACCGAAGTCCCGGGCGGCCAATCCCCAGGCCGACATCCTCCAGCCTTGCTACTACCGCCCGATGGCCGGGTGGCAACAGAACCCGGCACGTCCACCCACCAGCCCACACCCCACCAACTGGTCAGTCACCGTGGAGGCCGACCAACACTGGCCAGAGCCCCCCACCCCAGCACCCCCGCGAGGGCTAAGACCAAGACCCAGGAGCCATGTCGAGTGTCAATATAGCCGATCGGGCCCGGAGACGCCGGCCACCCGCCACAGCCTCTCGCCGACGCCCGGACGCGGCAAGCGGCCACCGGGGAGCAAGCGACAGGAACCACCCCGGGGAGATGGAAAGGGCAGCAGCGCCCGCCAACCACCGGCCGACCACAGCCCCCCCCCCAGCCGGCACCGACGGCAGCATGCAGCCACTAGGAGTCACCACACAAAGCCCCCAAAGTCCCACCCCAGGCAAGGGTCTCGGCACCTATCGCCGAACCGCAAGCGGACCCACCCCCAAGGACCTCCCCGCAGTCACCACCAACCCTTAAGCTCCACATCGGCAACCGTGTCCCACAGAACGGAATCAAGGGCCCGACCCCACTAGGTGATGGAACTGATCAAGGGTGACCAGAAAGATTGATCAGATGTGGAGGCAGATGCCGTTTCTAGACCAATGTAATCCAGAAGGAGATCTCTATATTGATTAATATTCAGAGTATTTTTATTTTTCCAGTTCAAGAGGATATTTTTCTTAGCGATGCATAAGGCGATGTAAAATAATTGCATAGACTTTGTATCCATGGTAACTTCATCTACATTTCCCAGCAAGCAAACTGTGGGAGCAGGTGTGATATTACATTTCAGACACTTTGATAGATCTTCACATATCTGGTACCAATATTTCTTAACAGGTGGGCAGAACCAAAGAGCATGAATATAATTGTCTGGTAGATTGCTTGTACATTGTAAACAGGTATCAGACGGCGTATAACCCATCTTGAACATCTGTTGCCCTGTATAATGCACTCTATGAAGGATTTTATATTGTATTAATCGTAGATTAGGATTCTTAAGAAATTTGAAGGTTCTTAATGAAATTTGAGACCAGAGGTTTTGGTCTATTGAGATGGACAAGTCCATCTCCCATTTTGAAATAGGAAGGGCTATTGATTCATCTATTCTATTTAATGTTTTGTATATTTTAGATAGCAGTTTGGGAGGGTTAAGATTAAGGAAGTCTAAAACTTTTCCTGGAATTTGTAAATCAACTGTATTGAGCCTAAATTTATTTTTTATAATTGATTTAATTTGTTGGTATTCTAAGAATTTATTCTTGTTAATTCCGAATTGTGTAACCAATGTATTAAAGGGGATAAAGTCTGTTCCATCAAATATATGCTCCAGGTATTCAATTCCTTTACAACTCCAGCCTGGAAAGTTAATCATGCATTTTTTTTGTAAGATATCCGGGTTATTCCAGATGGGTGTACGCCTGCATGGGACTAGTGAGGTCTTTGTCATTTTAAGAAATTCCCACCAAGCTGTCAGAGAGGAGCTGATATTTATACTTTTGAAACATTCATTTTGTTTTATATTTGAGCTAACAAAAGGTAGATCTGAAAGTTTTATCTTATTGCATAGTGTCTGTTCTACATCTACCCAGCACTCATCGATATAACTGTGTTTTACCCATCTTGATGTGTATTGGAGTCTGTTGGCTAAGAAATAATGACGAAAGTTTGGTAGGTCTAGACCTCCTTTATCTTTGGACTTCTGTAGTGTTTTTAAGCTGATACGTGGGGGTTTATCTTTCCAAAGGAATTTAGAAACAGAAGAGTCCAGAGATCTAAACCAATCAGGTGATGGTTTGCTTGGGATCATTGAGAATAAATAATTGATTCTAGGCAAAACCATCATTTTTATTGTAGCTACCCTTCCAATAAGTGATATTGGAAGGTATTTCCATCTTGCCAGATCATCTTCCACTTTTTTTAAAAGTGGGACGTAGTTTAGCTTAGATAAGTCTGCCAGTCTTGGTGAAATATGGATACCTAGATATCGGCACCCTCATTAATTATGCAAGATTTCAAAAAAAAAATTCTTACGAAAACCAGTCTGGTGCCTATTTTTTTGACTAGCCCAGCGTTATCTCAGATAGAATATTTAGCCATAGAAAGTTTAAAAAAAATGGGCACCAGGCATTAAAGTTGTTTTTAACGTGTCTAAAGTCCAATGCTTTTCAAAGGGGGCCTAGCGGCCAAATGGAGGTACTACAGCAATGGAGAAGCAATGGCGGCCTCCACGGTATGTGGTCACAAAGCAGAGCAGCCAGCGGCCATTGTTCCAAACTTGTCTGGGTTAGTAGGTAAGCCTAACGCATCTTTTATTAGCTTTACCCACTCTCATAGTCTTAACTTTCATATTTATAAAACAGATGCATCAAATGACATCACCACAGAGAAACATACAATGACGCAAATACGTAAGTACTCCAATAAATCTACATGTTAGTGATACGTAAAATAAGATTTCACCATACGGGCATGTATGCTGCTTAGCAAGCATCCTCAAGTAAAGTACATGCTTTTACTATAGAGTTCTCTTAAAGCCACACACATATTAACAGCAACACAAAGCAAAAAACGAGAAGTGTCTGTGTGGGGGAGCTCTTCAGCAGCCCAGAGTCTTTTCAACAAGTCAAAGTGAAGTTGGCTGGAGAGAGCTGGAGTAACCTACTGAGCATGGATCAAGGTAATTGCCTCTATGTCTGTGTATGTGACTAAAAGGAAAGGAAAAAAATTACATATGAGCATATGAGTTTGTGGGTGTTGTCCACATCACCTCTAGGCTGAACTGATAAGCTCATTATTTTTGCTCCCAGAACCCCCTCCAGCGTCTGCAAACAGTAACACGCAGCAGAGTTCCCTGAGGGTCTGTGTGCCGTCTGTGAGTGTGTAAGCTTATGGCCTTTTCCGCGTAGCAATGAACTATTTGTAAAAGTGAAAGAGATAAAGAGAGACTGGAGACATAGATACACAAAAAAAGGGTGGAAGTAAGCAGGAGTAAAAGAGAGGAGTACGGATAAACCAATAGATGCCCAATGTTTATGGACCGTGATCCTGTTTTTGGCCGTGAGGGAGTTAGCTGACTGGGCATCCAAGATTGATAAAATAATAACACAGAATCACTTGATATTCAGAACCCCTATATTTTAACATATACCACAGCTGTAATAGATGATAAAGGCAAGGCAAGTTTGTTTGTATAGCAAATATCAGAAACAAAACCATTCAAAGGGATTTTTGGTGATGAAAACAAAAAATAAAGAGTAATGTCAAACAGTATAAGATATTCAAGAAGATAATCATGAGATTTAAAGATGGAAGTATAAAAATTTATTTTATTTTTTGTTTTACAATGGAGCTTCAGTTTCAAATAGACCTTCACTACCGTCTGCTTCACTGCTGCAAACATTTTTAAAAGATAATTTATCTTTCTACACTGGGAAATTAATTCCAAAACAGTGTACAAAGATAAATTACATTTTTTAAATATTTGGATTTATATAATGTTTGGACCCCACGACTGTATAAGACTACAGAAAGACTAAAAACAAAACCATTTCCATTTCCGCCCACGGAGTAATACTGTTCCAAACAGGACTTCTAATACAAGTCATGGAGTTAGACAAAAACTACAACAAAACCTGTTGGAAAACATATTTTGTGGCGACTTTTGTGTGAGCATATTGTGAGGGTGGAGGGGTGTTAGCAAAGAAACTGAAATTTATCGGGACAGCAGCATTTGTCCGAATTTCTATCAAAACCGTTTCATCATAAAATTTCTAAAAACAGGGCTTTAAGTGTAAAATACCAAACTTTTCTTTAACATTGCTGATTTAGTTTTATTTTTTTAATTTTTTTTTTGTTAAAGCATACTAAGTTTATTACAATGCTTTCTGTCTGCTTAAAAGTGATCAGAATTTAAAAGTTGAGAGGCCATATTATTTAAAACATCAGTGTTTTGTACATCAGACAACTGGCAATCCTAAATCCGCCCCAGAATTTCACCAAAATTAAATATGATGAAAAGCAATATGGCTCTCAATAGGAGAACCAAAATTATCTGGTCCCATAAAAACGATTATAGAGTGTTTGTCATAAACTTCAAGCGTAACTTTTCTCAAGAATGGCAGAGGCAGCCTTTATGCTTTTTGAATTATTTTGTCTTTATAGTGGCTGGACAACCAGTCTCCATAAAAGTTCAACTTTGAGCAACAAAGTTTAGATATATTCTTTAAGAAATACACTTCAAATGACATATTGTGACAAAATGCATTTGGATAATTATTATAATTATAATTATGATGGTGTCATAAATTGTATATAGCTCTTTTCAGAGTTATTGTTCTGTCAAGTCTGAGTTATTGCATAAAATAAAATGGGTATTCCTAGGAAACAAGAAAAACATTTCTTAAATCTTTTTACAGTGTCTTTTACTTCAGTCTTATAAAGTAAAATCTTAAACTGGCATGCAAGTTCTGCATGTATGCATATACATGTTTGTGTGAGCCTGTGTAATAAAGAGGACAAAGATAAGGCATGGAGAATAAAAAAGTGCCGGAAATAATTTTCTCTCACTCAGCTGTAAAAAACACAGAATTACAGACTCTTGTTTGTAAACAGTGCAGCCCAGTAACAATCACAAGTCTCAAAGTGTATTTCAGATAAAGGCCTAACAGATCCTTGAGCTATGACAACGATAAGTACACTGCAGGTAGATATCATACAAAGTAAGCAAACTGATCTATAGAAGGGTATCCAAATGATGACAGAGTCATTGTATAGTTAACATTTTTGCCCTCTTACTAAGATTGAGAGGCGCAAGCACACAAATACACACAGGGGAAAAGATCCCTATCATTTTCATAATTAATGCCAGTGTAATAAGAGGCAGGATGCTGAAATTTAAGACTCTGGTCAGGACAGACATCTCATGGCAAACTTAAGCTCCATGATACAAAACAGACACACACGCCCAGCTGCTATTTCATGTGGCTGAGTTTGAAAAAAGATGCGTGTGTGTGTGTGTGTGTGCGTGTGTGTTTGTGTGAGAGTGTTCATTCAGTTATGTTGAAAACAAATATAATTATTCTGAAATGTTTGACATTTGATGATGTAGCTTTTTTTCTTGTATTACTTATAACTTTCTAATTTTAGCTTTAATTTAGGGGGCCCAAGCTAGCACATCTGAATTGTGTAATTTGATATGCATTTTTCAACTGTCTAAATGTGGAAAAATTCCCTAAACTTCTGTATAGCTCAAAGTCCGAGAACACTTACTATGTAATCAACAGCAATTAAATGTAGTTTATTAATATAGCCCTAATTCACACCACGTCATCTAAAGGCACTTTACAAGAAAAGTCATTTCAATTCAACTCTATATACATAGCAATTATTCATTCAGTTCATACGTCTAATCAGTTTAAAAGATGTCTGTCTACCACACCCTTGTCTCTCAGAGATGGGACTGTGTTGTCATCATTGTTTCAGTTTACCTTTCATCATGACTGTATAGAGATTTTCTTATTTACATGAGGTACATCAGTTCTCTGCACAAACAAGCCTATGTTGTTCTAACTTTTGATATTTGTTATCATGAATATCAAATCAAATTAAACTTTATTTATAAAGCGCTTTTCAAAGTACAAAGCTTATCAAAGTGCTTTACAGATAACCCCCCCCTTCCCAAAATTAACAACCTCACTGCGACTATACAACCCCCCCCCCCCCCCCTCCTCCTCCTCCTGTCTCCCATGCATTTACGTACTTAAAAGCAATAAAAAGCAAAAACGGGCTAAATACAGATGAGCCAGGAAACGTCATCATGGGAGCCATCCGCATCGGCAGCAGCAGATCAACAGCAGCAACTAGGCACCGAAACAGGGCGCCCAGAGGAGGGAAGGCTGGTACCCCCACCTCCACCCTAACATTACTCGGAGAGCACCCAGGCAGCCATAGCCGACCCCCGCTCCAGATGCCTAATGGCTCCCATAGAGGAAAAACTGGGAGGACGATTAAAAAAAGAAGTTAAAATATTAAAATAAAATGTAGATAATGAGGTTAAATAGTAAAATACTGATAAAAATGTTAAGACTCAGTGTTTTAAATTATAAAGTGTAAAACAATGATAAGATATGATCCAAAGAAAAAGTGCGAAGCAAAAAACAATAATTAATTGAAATCAGCTGAAAGCTAAACGAAAAATTCAATCAAATAAAACATACAGGGCAATTAAATAGAAATTATTTTTTTTAAATGAGTTAAAACTATGTTAAAAAGGTACGGAGGCCGGCAAGGGTCAGGGGTAAAAAAGGCCGTTGGAAATCCGTGCGCACGGATTGTTAAACTGTGAGCACGGATTGTTAAACTGTACGCACGGATTATTAAACTGTGAGCACGGATTGTTTAACTGTGCGCACGGATTGTTTAACTGTGCGCACGGATTGTTTAACTGTGAGCACGGATTGTTAAACTAGCCTTTTACCGCTAGAAATCAATGACGGCACTGGGATGTTTGGAACTATTCAGGGCTCCATGAACCACGTGACCGCGTGTCGGCGAATTCAAAGTGTGTCGTAACTCTCTCTACTCAATAGGCTCTGGATTCAACTATGTATCGTTGTCATGGTAACTGGTGACGTATTCCTTTAGGAAGTGTCATGGGAATAAATCTAAGCACATGAATCGTATATCAGCAAATTAGCCACTTTACTGGACATCAGTGACTCATCCAATACACTGCCACTCACTGAAAAGTATATGAATATAGTATAACATCTAATACACTGTTATTATGAAGTTTGCCTCAGTGATAAAACTTGACAAGAAAATGATACAGCTAGATTTTTTATAGAATTTATAATATATAACTATGAAAACATATTTTCTTTTGAACAGATAAAGATAGATAAATAAAATAAAAAGTCCAATAATATAAAAAATAATGAATAGCATCACTGTACATGTCTGTAGAAGTAAAATATTGACTTTAGCAATGTGTGGGCGCACGTGTGGGCATGGTTTAACAATCCGTGCTCACAGTTTAACAATCCGTGCTCATAGTTTAACAATCCGTGCGCACGGATTTCCAACTGCATTTTTTTTTTACCCCTGACCTTTGCCGGGCTCCGTAAAAAGGGGAGTCTTGAAGAAGCTGTTAAAAATATGAACATTTTCTGCAGCCCTGAGGTCCACCGGCATGATATGACCTTTGTTGAATCGGATGTAAAACCAAAAAACATAAATACATATTGAGATATTCAATCTGTAGAAAGTGTAGTAGGGGTATTTGGATGTAGCCATTGTTTCTGTCATTATAGGTTTAGACAGACATTAACCACAGCATTAGAATATCTCTCAACTTACCCATATAGCTAGAACAAAGTCGACTAGTACATCCAGTTGCACTCAGACATGTTGCATTGGAGACATTCCTAAAAAAATATGTAACAGTCTTTTACTTTGGCAACAGGTTTACATAATTTGTTAGTTTCTTGCAACTGTAAATAAGACATCCTTTAATTCAGAGGACAAATGTTAGCTGAAGAAAGCAGAAGTGTATAGTTTTTTTCTGCGGGTGCCTAAGCACTGCAAAGGGCCAAACAGCGTTATTCAACTTTGAGCCATCCATCAAAAATTAGACAAAGCCCTCCAAAGTAGTTAGTGGAACCAAAAATAAATGTGTTACTGAAGCTACAGAAGCAGCTGCAGGCAAGTACTCAGTCATTCTCAAACCGACATAAATGTAAGATCTTGCTTTATCTCAAAAAACAACATAGACATGCTCTTTGTCAATTTCCCATCGGTTAAGAAACTCCTTGATTAATTGCTCATATATTCTGGAGTAGGGATGGGTATCGTTAAGGATTTATCGATACTACTACTCTTAACGATACTCCTTATCGATCCGGTACTTTATCGGTATCCTTATCTGTACCTTTTTTTCTTGAAAGACTAAAACTATAGGGGAAAAAAACAAATAGTGAACTATAATTGTTTTATTTTTTTTACAATTGGAACACCAAAGCAAAGAAAATAAATAACTACAAAATAAAAAGTACAGAATGAATAACTTAATAAAAACACTGTATAAACAACTTTTTATATATATAAAAAAGTTTTAGGTATTCAAATAAAAAATCAAACATAACTTCCCTATAAAACAATGCAATTACGAACAGGGCCGGAGTGGGACTCATTTTCAGCCCTGGAGTTTAATGCTTCAATCCAGCCCACTTTATATAACAACCTATTTTTGTTCAAATTAGGGATGCACCAATACCAGTACTGGTATCGGGGCTGATGCTGTTCTATTGTACTCATAGTTTTTAAAGTTAACCTATAGGTTACCATGAACACATACTTAAAATGCGGAAACTCTTTAACAATGTCACAGAAAGTATTTATTTTTCACTTGAAATTTTAGTTTTGTGGTCAATTTTTATTATTCTAATTTCTATTGAATTTCCCATCACTTTGTGTAACAAGTAGTAAAGAAAATAAAAACCTGTCTTCTAATTTATTGCATTTTTTGTGTGGTAAAAGTATCGGCAAGTACTCAGATCCAAGGATTGCTGTATCGTTTTGAGAAAAGTGGTAGTATTGCATCCTTAATTAGACTAATGTAATTATAACCTTACATTGTAAAGCTATAGCAGCACACTGTTCTGTAAAGCGTTGTAATTTAGAGTATTATTTCCTATAAAATGTCAGTAAAAATAAGGGTTAACTGCTTCACTAGGTGGAGTTATTTAACCATGTGTTCGCATCTATATTATTCTTTACACCACATACACTAACAATATCAGAATCTATATTTTGAGCTGCTACAACAGTAATCAGTCCCCAAGTAGACTGTTTTCATGTTCACACTTCTTCACCTACAGTACTTTCCCTAATCTCATTTGCTGCACCTGCCACAATAAAAGATAATATTCCATAAAGCTTTAGTGTATTTAATACACTAAAGCACGTATCTTAACCAATTTAGATATTTTAATTGGCAAAACATCCATGCTTAATTTATGTTACTTTCATTCTATTCTCTTTCAAGTATGGACCTTGTGTTTTTATTGTCATACTTTTAAAGAAAAATATAACCGGTCAAACTATCATTTGGGCATAGAAAGTTTTTTATTGGAACTAATGGATGCATGTCAACACATATTTCTTTTATACTGACAAAAGACATCCTCTCATCACTTCTGACTCCTGATTGGTTTAGACACTGATTATATTTTTAAAAATTTATAATTCTCAGCACAAGTCTCCAACTTTTACAAAGCCTTTGATTAGTCCACTTCAGTTTTATTATTGTAATGCTGGATCATCTAGCATTGCAGTGTGCTTTTTTTGTTTTAGAGCAGGACTACACCATACTCTTCATAATATTAGTACTCATTTATCATATTAACCCAAAAAAATAGGCCTGCCCACTTTGGACTTTTGACCTCATTTTGCTTCATCCTGGAATTTCCTTCTAACTCTTAGGAGCTACGAGACAAAGTTTCCCTGATATGTGGTGTTGTGTCATCATTTCTATTAAAATGACATATGTTTGCTGCCACAACATCACAACATTGACTAGATAAATTAACTGGAATGGTGATTTGCAGGGAAAGTTCAACATGTCTTACCTGTTCCATTGTCCTCGATAGCTGTTTTGGTCCTAATTTTTTCCACAAAAGCAAAAATGGTATGGCCGTCTGTTTGAGCTTTCCTCTGTATAATAGTAGCCCTTTCTGCGCAAACCTATGTTACCTTTTAAACACAGCTGACTGATTACTCTGACCGTTTAATGTTGCGGTGCACGAAGAAGAAAAAGTGAAAGCAGCCAGCTGGCCGCTGTGAAGCGGCCCTTTATGGCATGCTGCTTCGGTAAAAACTCTATATGCTTATATCCATTGTTTTCTATGCTAAATAGTATGCAACTACATGGGACTAGTTAAACTACAAGTTTAAACTTTTGGCAAACTAGTGCATAAATAGTGTTAATAGCAACTCCTTCTTGACTAGTTGCACATTTTGCGCACTCATACAACTCTGCTTGCCATACAATCGTCCCTTGTGGCCCAGATATCAGACCGGCCCACCGGGAAATGTCCCGGTGCTCCCGATTAGCCACTCCGGGCCTGATTACGAACCAAAATGAAAGATTTTGAATGCTAAAGTCTATAGTGCAAAATAAGCCCTGAGAACATTGAGAACAACAATATAACATCCACCTATCCATTTTCTGTACCCTTGCATCATGCTGCAGCACTCAGGCAGTCAAAAACTGTGCATCTCTCTGTTTGTATTTGGTGCATTTCAAATTACTCATGTTCTGGCCTTTGCAAGCAAAGCTTTTATTGCATTTGTGACTGCGTGCATTGGTGGCTTCTATTTTTGTAAAACAAAGCCGAATTTTGGATTGTTTAGTTCGCTCTGCCATTGTTTCTATGTAACTACTGCTGAGAGGAGCTTCTAGTGAGAGCGCAGAAGTCGCTCCTCCCACCATCAGTCCTCCCGGCGTGTGTGCTTGTTAGGGAAAAGTTAGCTGCCAGTTCAGTGTTTGGTATGTATTTATATCTCCCGCAAAATTGTATCTTCATTTAATACTAGGTTTCGTTACCCATCCCTACTCTGGAGTATGTGTTAACTCCAAGACTGCATCTGTGTTTGTTGTTAATCAATAAGAAATCTATCTGGTGAAAGGTAAGGAATGACATTTGTTTAAAAAAAACAACCTCCAAATATGTATTCTAAGGTCAATAGTAGTCATTTAAAAAAGAAAACAACTTCTGCCGGTTGAGATAATTTCTTTTTCCAACTCAGCCAGCTTTGTTGGGTTTTTTAAAGAGAAGGGCATACTGAGGCAACGAGCGAAAAGCAAACAGATGGCAAAAATCTGTCCACCATACTGGTCCATAATAGTTACTTCAGTAACATTTTATTTGCAATCCATGTTTGATTATTGCTGTTTGTTCTAGAAAATCATGTCACCACTTCAAAATAGAGATCGGTTTAAACTAGATTGTTTAAACACTGGAGCCGAATCTTCTTAGCCGTATTTAAAATTGCCGTAAGGCATCAAAATACTAGAATTGGATTATGTACTGCCATGATCAGTCTATAAATAGAATTAATTTTCCAAAGGTTAATGACCTCTGATCCAGATCATTTTTAAGCAAAACATTAATCCAAAGAATGTTTTATTTTTCCTCATATTTATTGGTTTTATTATTGGTATAATTTCCTGCTAATTAGTTGAACTAATCAAAATAAGTAATCTCATTTAGCTTGCATTCCAGCTTTGTAATATAAGCCTTGGTCTTTAAACACCCAGATTCCCACAGGACTCTGACATCCGACTTTATGGTTCTTATTTTATTGCATTTTTATCCCTTCATTGTTACCTTTATTTTTGGTAGTTATTCATTTATTTTCATCAGTTGTGTGTGTGTTACAAGCTTGGGTGATTAAAACGTTTGTCTTATTTTTCTTTTGTAAATAAATTCTTGTATTTTGGAAAGTTGTTGTCTGGCCATTTTATTCTGCATAGATAAATGGTAAGGTGCTGTTTAAACAACGTCTAGAGCTAACTCCTTCATCTTATTCACCTCAGCCTGAACCAGGTGCTAAGGTGTTAAGCTATCAATGAGACTGAAATATTTGACTATTAATATAGTTCCTGACTTATCAGGTGGTGCCCCATAAGATTAATAATTTTCCATAACGTATTAATCTTATTGATTCCCATAAGCAATCCTTAATAAATATTCAAAGACAAATGGTTGCATCCTTCTTCTAATCAACAAGATTAACCTGCTTTAAGAATTAGCTGGGTGAACTTAATTCTGTTTAGTCATATAGCTCCTTCACTACAGCAATGACAAACACCTGAACTGCTCACTTCGAAAGTGGCAACTAAACTTGTTTTTCAAAAAACATATAAATTAGCAACTGTATTTCACACATTCCATCACAATGTTGTCTGACAGTAGGGTTGCCAACCGTCCCTTAAAATACGGAATCGTCCCATATTTGACTATTAAATGTGGTGTCCCGTTTTGAACTAATAAGGAACGCCATTTGTTCCGTATTTTCATAAATGTCTATTGTGTGTGTTGGGCATAGGCTTCATACTGCTTTATTCTAACTACATAGCCTGTATAAAAATAAAATAAAAATCACCCTACATCTTGACGGCGGGATCAAACGGGACCACAAATTGTTTGTGTTTGCGGCCGCGAGTATTGCGTGCTCAGGATTGACACACAACACACTGGGGCTTCCCACACAGCGCCTTTAAAAAATGTCCCAAAAACGCTACAGAGATATTGGCTAGACAAGTGGGAAAAGGCCCATCCTTGGCTGGACAGGGTCAGTAAAGACGAACTCAAGGCAAACTGTAAACAATGCACACAGAACACTGGCTGCACAGCAGGCACACAAGAACGTAGAAAACACACGTCTGTGATGCTTATGCGACATATCGGCTAAAATATTCAGAATAGATTACACGTATTATGCATTTTCAAAAATGTCTCGTCCATGTGCAATTTTATTTTTGTTGGATTAATTGTTGAGGATTTTGTTGTTGTTTTTTAAAGTCAGTAGGCTTAGACATACTATATTATCTAATCAATATAAATGACAACCTAAAGAACAAATCATGGTAACTGATTAATTGTTATGCTAATAAATAGATTAAAATGAACAATGTTTGGATAGGTTTCTGGCTGTTGAAATTTTATATTTTAGAGCCAATAAGTTGTAAGTGAACGTTGCATTACTGTAAATCTCTTAGTGTGGTTTGATTGTTGTTCAGAAAAAAATGTGTAAGCCAATTTAATTAACTATTTGTCATTCCACTCCTAAATTTTTATTTAAGTGAGCAGATAAAAAAGTGTAAAGGTGTTTGGGGTTAATCTGCAATTTCCCCATACAGTCACTTTAGAAAAAAAAATTGTAAATACATTGTTGGAAGTTTAACAAACAGACTTGTTGTTCTCAGCATTGTCATGTGTTAGATCACACTGCATCGTGTTAAGGCAAGGTCATTTTATTTGTATAGCACACAGAAAGAGCATAAATCACTTTGAAGATTAAAATACAAAAAAGCATTTACAATTAAACAATAATCAAGACAATAATTTGCATGAAAATTAAAAACAAGCAAGTAAAAAGTAATAATGGGATCAGTTACACAAGTTAACATAAGTTGTATACACTTTAGTTCCTTTTTTATGTGGATGCATTACATTGCAGCTTTTTGTAGCCTAATTTACAGAAATGATGCATTAAAGTGTTTATTGTGAATAAAGCATTTTAAGATTAATGTATGACCATTCTGGATGATCCTCTCTCTAAAACAACCATACCTCCCCGCAAGTCGGATGGCTCAGTCCATGGTAAATAATGCCCTGTGTCCTATCTGACAGCCAACGGTTTTTGTGACTTTTATGTGCAGTTCAGTGACAACAGGTATCAGGCTTTGAGTCTAGTTGAATAATATTGCTGGTCATTTAGAAATTCCTTAATCTGGAATGTGCTCATGTTTGGGATTGAATTGGGAAATCCATGGATTAAATATTAAAATTTCTGTTTTTGTTGCAAAACAAATAGGACAAAAAAGGATGATGTTACGTCAACTTTTTTTTTTCATGTACTGGATTTACACAAGAGAAATAAAATCAAACTAAGAAAATCAGAAATAAATGACTCACCCATTTTAAATAAACCTATTTTAAAACAAGATTAGTCATACCATGTCAGTTTCCAAAAGAAAAGCTGAGCTGAATGACAGCAGAGGTGGGTAGAGTAGCCACACATTGTACTCGGGTAAAGGTAGTACTACTTCAAATTTTTGATTCAAGTAAAAGTACAATGTAGGAAACTAACAAATTGATTTAATATGTAAAAATTAATGTGAAATTTTATGTGAAAAAATCTCTCTCTATATATATATATATATATCAAATCAAATCAAACTTTATTTATAAAGCGCTTTTCAAACAAAGAAAGTTACTCAAAGTGCTTTACAGATTTAAAATAACCCCACAACCCCCCCCCCCCTTCAAAAAATAAAATCATCAGTGCAAATACAACCCCCTCCCAACCCAACCCATCAGCCATACTCACTCACACACACACTTAGAAGCTACAAAAAGCGGGCTGAGTACAGATGAGCCAGGAAATGCCATCATGGGAGCCATCTGCATCAGCAGCAGCAGATCAACAGCAGCAGCCAAGGCTCCGACCCAGGGCGCCCAGAGGAGGGAGGGCTGGTACCCCCACCTCCACCCAAGCGCTACCTGGGGGGCACCCAGGCAGCCACAGCCGACCACCGCCCCCGATGCAGGGGGCCCCCAGAGAGGAAACACTGGCAAGAAAGATTAAAATACATTAAAATATAAAGTTAATAAAATATAAAGTATATAAAGTATAAAACAATAAGTGTAAAACAAATAATAAAAATGCAAAGCAGATT
Organism: Apricaphanius iberus; assembly: GCA_028564705.1. Classification (NCBI taxonomy): domain Eukaryota; kingdom Metazoa; phylum Chordata; class Actinopteri; order Cyprinodontiformes; family Aphaniidae; genus Apricaphanius; species Apricaphanius iberus. Next base: position 493,791 of record JAPXFQ010002641.1, on the reverse strand, counting down.
AATAAATAAACAGTTAAAAGCTAAACTAAAAATTAAATCAGGTAAAACATGCTGAGCGATTAAAAATATATTAATAAATAATAATTAGTTAAAGGCTAAGCTAAAAAGGTGAGTCTTGAGTCTGCTCTTAAAAACATTAACGTTCTCTGCGGCCCTGAGGTCCTCTGGCAGCCTGTTCCAGAGGTGAGGGCCATAATAATGGAAAGACGCCTCACCATGAGTCTGTGTCCTGACTTTGGGGATGACAAGGAGACGGCTGCCAGAGGAGCGCAGAGACCGCGAGGGTTCATACGGTAAAAGCATTTCTGACAGATAAGAAGGCCCAAGACCATTAAGACACTTAAAAACCATTAAAAGAACCTTAAAATCGATCCTAAAACATACGGGGAGCCAATGCAGTGAAGACCGGTGTAATGTGCTCCCGCCTCCTAGTCTTCATCAGGACACGAGCTGCTGAATTCTGTAAAAGCTGTAAACCTGAGGTAGTCTTTTTGGGAAGACCAGAAAGCAGGGCATTACAATAATCAATTCTACTGGTGATAAAAGCATGCATTAGCGTGCTTAACGCTTTTTCATATATATATATATATATATATATATATATATATATATATATATATATATATATATATATATATATATATAGTGTCTCATGTCGTCTGAGTTCCCATACTCTTGAACCCCAGCTGTATCCTGACCATTATCTTTCATTAACAGTCTTTTCACCATCTTTGCCTGTCTGCAGCTGAGTCCCCTTCCATAAATAGTTTCATTCTGTAAAGTTATTCACTCTGAATAGAGTAGCCAGAAACTTAATTCAAGTAAGAGTAGTTATATTTCATAAAAATATTACTCAAATAAAAGTAAAATGTATGGCCTAGTAAAACTACTCCATTTTTTTATCAAAAGTTACTCAAGAAAATATAACTGTGTAAATGTAGTAAACTAGTTAATACCTACCTCTGAAAGGCAGTGCCTGTTAGGCTGTGGGTTGCATGACGATAATTGAGATGAATGATTAACTATTTTAAATAATTATGTTTCCAACTGTCCAATCCTTTTTTTCCTGAGGCTCCAGCACCAGACTTCTTAACTTGTCTGACCTCGTCAGCAGCTGGAGTTACAAGCCTCATTTACCAGATTCACATCAGTTATGTTGCACCACAGTTTAGCTGCTGTGAGGTACAGGAAAATAAAGACAGATAGCATCTGAACTAAAAACAAACCCTTAAGAATTTCCTCTGAGTATTGCCATTATAGTGTTGTATAAGGTTTTGAAAAAAAGCCAAAGGTAGGTAGAATTAGGTATTGTTGCCAGCTCAGAAGTTGCTTATAAGGCAATTTTCAGAGATTAGAGAGGCCTGTTTTCTTTCAATTCCATATGAAGTACGAATAGATAGGAAGGAAATGAGGTAACGTATGGAAGGAGATCAGAACAGATTTCAAGGACTCTGTCAGGGCAAAAAAATTATGCATTAGCAGCATTTAAACAACCCCAGATGGATGGAACTCTTTTCAGCTTAAAGGAATACGTTGAAAATGAACAGCTGTGAAACTGAGTAGATATAGAGTTTAATGTTAAAAATGTTTTTTTTGTTTTTATGTTACACAACAGGATTGTAACCAATGTCCTTCAACTAGACAGGGGGAGGGAAAGAGAAAGCATTCAGTTCCCAGGTCTGCTGCAGCTGCAGAGAATGACACTGCATTGTGAGAAAGTTGAGGTAAGCTGGCTGTGTGTCCAGCCGTTTCTAAACTGACATGCATGGGGGCAGTAAATAAAGATCTGCTTCCCATGACAGAGGAGATTGGCTCTGCTCCTTACTTATCAGGCTGCCTATTGGCTTGTAAAGCAGGTTTATAAGCCAAAACAGCAAGTTTTCAGCATTCAGAGTTTCTTGTCTTATATAGCATTTTACATCACAGTAACCTCTACATATAATTAATAAACAGATACTATAAATACAAAAGTATTATAAAATACCTAGTAAGATATGTTAATCATTCATACTTTTTTAGTTCTTTTGGTTTTATAACTGTTTTAATTATAACACAATGTAAAATTAATGCATATGTTAATATCTTCAAATCTTTGTTAATTTTTTTCAAAAAAGTTATATGATGTGAATCTAGCCTTATATCAGTCTTAATTATTTGACCCGGCTTGACCAAACGTTAACAGATACAAACAAAAAACATGAGAAGGTGCAAACTGTTGTATTCTACTTTTTTGGGGCTATTTTATATACAGTCTCGTAGTACATATGTTTTATATCTTTAGTAAGCATTCAGAAGGTAAAAGTCTGTTTTATATGATTCATGGTTGTAAAACACATTCTTACCAGTATTTTAATTGGGGTAAGCTTTTAAGCAATAAAACTCTTGGGTAATTTACTGCATGCTGTAAAACCAGGATGTCTGTAGATTAGATGTAGGGGAGGAACCGGACCATAAAACCATAAAACTCAGAATGAACTTTTGACTTGGATCCAGGAGGAATTCTTGACGGACCAGTCGGGGTCAAGACACTTTTTAAAAACGTTCTGATTGAAGCAGATTCCGAGGGAGAAGAGACGCCCAGATTCTGGGAAGTTTTGGACGTCTATAAAGTTATGGCATGAAAAACCATTCGTTGTCAGATGTCTTATCTGGCCCAGAGAAAATGGGCATGTTTCTCTGTAAACTGCATATCTGTTAATCTGTTTAAAATAAAACTGAGAACTGGAAATTGGCTCCATTTGTCTCTGCTTGAACGTGCACTGAATTATTTTTTTACAAAAATTTAATTCTACAAATGGTGACCTCAAACGTGTGCAGAGTTTGGACCAAGATCCAGTTATTTTTTAAATTAATTAATGGACACGTATTTGCTCTATTGACAATTTGCGCAGAGTTGCGTAGTTTTTAATTCTGTTGATTGGTTAATCTAACATTGGGTAAATGTCATGCAAGTTAAATATGTTTTTTTGTTTTGAGCAGATTAACTGTTGCGGGCCCCGTAGTTGAAGCTGCTGTTTTTGTCTGTCTCTCTGTTCTGCGCATGATTGCGACCTTCTTTGCGCTCCGCAGAGAAACACCGGTGCCTGCTGGGAGATGGAGTTTGTTACTCTGCAGGACAATGGCGCGGATGGACTGGATGGAGCGGTCCCTTCAACGACTCAAAATCGGGGCCGACCAAAGTGCGGATCAGGGCTTGAGAATTGGCCTCTCGACTTTGACAGGACGCTGTCGTAGATTCTTCAAGGCTGGCAAACGCAGTGGATTGCGGTAGAGCCGGGGAGCCCTACCGTAATATGTACGGATTACCTTGTTGAAGCCGGCGTATCTTCCAAACGCATGATTGAGCCACGTGAATTGGATTGTGATTGATGGTCCGGCTTTTGGTGTGTACGATTGAGGTTAGTTTTTAATAATATTGTAAAAGTACTGTATTTGATGTTTTGAGGTGACGAGCTGGTGTGTGATGCGCATGTGCGTATGTGTGTGTGTGAGATGGTTTTTTACGCAGGCGCTTTGCGAGACGTGCTGGAGATGTTGCGTTTGTGTTAAAATGTTATAGTATAAATAATGAACTCGAGTATAATAAATAAATTAAAATAGATAAATAAATATATAACTAAATATGATGGATAACTGAAATTAAAAAATCTATAAGAATTAGCTGTGAACATTTACAACAGGCCATCAGAGCGGACGCCCAAGCTAGGTGGTGAGATGGCGGAGCGAATTCTGCGTGATTTTCTGCTTAATAGCACGGCTAACATACAACAGCTTTGACTATATGTTTTGATAAATAAATTAGTGGTAATAGGCGGTTTTCTGCCATCTGTTCGAGTCTTTTGAGTGGTTTTCTGGAGGCCGGCGCCGGGAAATTTCTCAAAACAGACTACGAAAGTTGTGACAGATTGGTGTAAACCTCCGCGATAAAATAATTTAATAATTGGTGTAAACCTCCGCGATAAAATGATTTTGGAAGGTCTAAAAGTCACCGCTTCTAATGTTGTGTTTTTTGTTAATGGTTTTGGGCTGTAACGGACCTTGTAGATTCGGTGTTTTTTGTGCGGGACGGCTGTTTGGAAACATGTGTTTCAGTCCGTGTTGGGAGAATAGGAGATTGTTTTGTTTGGGCCGAATTAAAGTTTGGTAAAGTGGTATAAATTGTGCGGATTGAGACCTGGCATTGCGGTATGTAATTTTCTAAAGTGTGTGTTGCGATTTTCTTGAGTGTTTTCGCCGTACGTTTTGTACTGTTTTAGGTTTCGTTGGACAAAGAGGGTAAACGGTGGCACGTTGCTGTAGGCTGCTGTGCTATGCTAGCGTTTTTGCTTTTGTGTGTCAATGTCTTTTGTGGTTAAACATAACTGCATGTTACGTGTTGTAAGCTAGAAGTTGATTTTGGATAGAAAGTGATTACAGACTCCTGCAGACGATTGCCTTGTTAAGACTTAAACGGATTTGGATTTTGTTAAATTTTTCTGGTTAATTAGGATGTAATTATTTATGACATGACTGGACGTTTGTTAGAAAACGGCCTCGGATAACTGCTCAGATAATTTTTGTTTGCTACTCATTTGGACTCCCTTCGGCAATGTTTTAGCGCATTTTCTACGAAGGGCAATTTAAGGTGTTTCACATTTAACTGAACTGTTATAATATGGAGATTAAAAGATTAAGAAGTACATGCTGAATTTAGTTAACTGGTTTTGCCAGAGAAGGCTCAATTTATCACATGAGGAGAGCATGTACATTTATTGGGATAATGATTCATGTTACAATTAAACGCAAATGACTAAGAACAGTTACTCATGAGTCGATTCTGACTTGGTGAAGTTTTAATTTTTGATTTCATCTTTAAAATTAAAAAGAGGGGAGTTTATAGTCAAAATAAAAGTTGCATTTTTTTGAATCTTTAATTAGGTGGATTTGTTGCTTTTTGATTGATCTAAGCAGGATTTGATTAAGTTGGCCTAAATAAAGATAAAGCTATAAGCAGTAATTATAAGAATAGAACGAAAAGCAAACGGTGTTAATTGGAAAGCAACAAACTGGTTTAAATTATTTTAATAAGCACCGTGTTGAATGGTACAGAGAGTAAAACTTCTCAGAACTGCATATATTCTTATCTGAGACCACGAACAGTTTATGAATTCTTTCTGTGATTTAAATAAGTATCATTTATGCTAAAATTATGTTTGGCCTATTTCTGATGGCTCTATAGACTTTAGAAATATAGCTTAGTCTCTGAATGAATGACCTAAAGGAGACTGGTGTTAAATTATTTACACAATTGAACATTCTTAAGGATTTTGTGGACACTAAATGCTTATTGGATTTATCAAATTTCAACTGGGGTTCAAGGAGTAACCCAGCATATTTCAATTCCGTTACAAATTGAATGTTTTTACCGTGCAAAACAATACTTATCATAGTGATATTTTCTAAACTAGTGGGATTTGAATGTTTGAGCTTGAAAAAAAAAAGGAAAACATTAAAACACAGAGTCATCTTTAAGACATCAGTTTGTTTTTAAACAGGCTGGAGATAAATTTGGAATTGGTCTAAGGATTGAAAGTAACAACTAAAATTCTTTGGTAGATTTGTTGAAGAACAAGTAATGAATATCAGCGGTGATCGAAATGATGGTTGAATTTAGAAGTAAGAAGTAAATTCTAATTCATTTATTCTGATCGTGTAGAAGCAAAATGTGATTAGAGCAGCTACATTGAAATAATTTTTTACCATATATTTGAATGCACATTTTGTTTTGACAAATAAGAATTGGTTTTAGTTTTAAAGTTTAAGATTAATCTTTCAGATGTTATTCATTAATTGTTAGCTAGTCTACTTGATGCTGAGAGTAAATTTACATGTCCTAAAACATTTTAGAACAGTTCTGATCATAGAATAATGGCATAATATATCATTTGATTAGTGGGGACTCTGTAACTGACAATTTATTTAGATTTTTTTGATTTTATTTTCTTTATTTTTTCTTATTTTTTATTTTTTTCTCTTTCTCTCTCAACCTTTATATATTTCTTTCGACTTGGATTCTGACCCAGATTTCTGAACTGCGGTCTGCTTATTAATGAGAACTTTGGAAAATGTTAATTTGAGAAGCTGGATTAAAGAAAACATGATTCAGTGGTAATTTCTTTTACATTTGTTTAGAAGCTTCAATTAAATTTAGTGTTTGTACTTTGAGACATAGAAGGAGATAATTGTGGGAATTAGACTACTATGTATCCTACAAAAATTTAAGAGGAGTTTTAGTTGCACAAATCAGTTTGACTATGTTTGATTCACTTCACCGAATCTGACAGATGTTCTTGAAGTATGAAGTGTTTCGTTATTTACAACCAGAATATCTTGCCCAGTTGGCTTTTTGTGTTTGTTTAAATAGGAATCATATAAGCAAAAGTTAATTTGAATTTAGATTGGATTGTGTTAATAAATAAGTACTTTAGGTTTGATAGTCTGCGATTACATTAATTGGAGCAAGGAGTGAGACAGGCTTTGTATGCACAACAAGCCTGCAAGTCTCATAGAATTCTTTAAGAAAGTTGTTCCGTCATTTTGTTTCATGTTTTTGGTTTTCATAATTTTTTTATGCTTTGGGTTATTTTTTTCTCTGCATTTGTTTTACTAACTTTTTTTTTTTGTCTGAGCCAGCTTGATAGAGATCCAGTACACTTAAGTGATGGGGAGTTTGGAGACTGAGTGTGTGCTTATCATTGCTGGGAGGAGCATCACAGGAAAGAAGTTATGGGGGTGATGAAAGAATTTGCAGAGTGGGTAAGACTGACTGATAGAGGTTAACCTGCGTTTTTCTATACTTTTGATTGTATTTGTGATCAGACCATAGATCTACTTGTTTGGACATGTTTAGTAAAACTAAATAAGATTATATTAATTACCATCATTTGTATATCCTTACAAATGATGGTAATTAACACAGGAACAGTATTCATCATGTAAAGTTATATTAAAAAACGTGCAATATTTTCTTTTTGTTGGATTACTCATTTTATTTCATATTGAATCTATTAGTTTTTATACTATTTATTGACAATTAAGCTGCAAAAAAGGTGTCCCTGTCAATCACCATAGCATTATCTTTAAACACAGGTACCTGAACTGCATAACAATCATTATCTGTACTTCCTGGATGTTGTGAGGTAAACAGAACCATGCATGAAGCCAGGCTTTCCTTTTTATGGTGTATTCATTAAATTTCTTCATTGTTTTATTACTGTAAAGTGCATCTTTTCTAACATTCAATGTTTCTTGAGACCTACTTTTCTCAGTATCAGTAAATAATATTTCTAAATACTAAGTTGTTGAGTGTATATCAGAAGCAGCAAAGAAGCTGAGCACAGACATTTGGTGGACTGCTTTGAAGCATGAAATAGAAACAACCTTGTCTTGTATGTGAAGAAAACAAAGGAGATTATTGTAGATTTAAAGACAAACAGGGTTAGGTCCAACATATTTCCATCAAGAGAGAGGAAGTGGAGGAGTATAAATACCCTGATGTTCACCTGGACAACAGACTGGTCAGGACATGCAGCAGTGAGCTGTCTACAACATGGACCTGAGTAGACATTACTACTTGAGAAATCTTAGGTTTTGCAGTGCAGCAAGGTGCTTCATATCAATAAATCTGGTGTGCAGAGTGCAATCTCCTCTGACATTTTCTGCTGTATATACATACATGACTGGGAAAATCTTAAAATGGAAGCACTCAGGAGGCATTTTGAACAGAACTCTGAACCACTTCAGTTGACTTATTTTAATGCATAGTAGTAGTCACTCAACACTGACCTCTTTAGGGATAAGGAAGCCTTTCTTCTTCTCGCTTAAGTTGTTTACAGGCATCCCACAGAGTATGCTAATCTGAGCCTGTTGGATTTGGGATCTTGTTTTTTTTTATTCACAATATATAATGTCAGAAAAAAGAAAAATATCTACTTTTAGAGCTATAAATATTTTGTTTCTTGCTTTCTCACTTCCCTTTACCCCCTCATACCACTACAAAGGCAAGGCAAAGTAAAGCAAAATTACTTTTATAGCACACCTTCAGCAACAAGACAATTGAAAGTGCTTTACATTAATTGGGGATAAAATAAATGCAGCAATAAAACAACAATGAAGACAGAAACCATAACACAAGAAATAAAAAAGAACACTCAAACATGTCATTCAGCAGATTTGCATACAGCAAGAGAAAATCAATTTATCACCTTAGTCCGACTGAAATCAGATTTGACATGCATTTCAACACCTTAGTCCGACATGAATCCAACTGAACTTCTTAAATCGGACTATTCTCCCTGATATAGTGCAATTGGGAATCACACTTCTCTTCAACCAAGCCCCCACCCCACTCCACCTATACTCACACACCCCCTTGCGACGTGATGGAAGTACAAATCTCAGTTCAATTCAGTTTATTTATATTGTGCCAACTCACAACATATGCCATCTCTAAGCACTTTACAAGAAAAGTACTTTCAATACAGTTGTACAGACATTCTATTCAGTTCAAAGTTTTCTATTTAAAGAATTCCAGCAGATTTTGTTGAGTAATTGACGTGAGGACAACAACACAGTAGTAGAATAAGAATAGGGAGGCTAAGACAGACGTAAGCAGCCAATCAGTGCATTTTCGGAATGACGAGGAGATAACTCTACAGCGAACATATATATATATTTTTAATACAATTTGATAGCCATTAAACATTTTTTCTATGTCAGAAAATACAATGTTTTAAGGAAATATGAACACCTTAGAGTTTTTTAGGATTAAACTTGTAAGATATTTAAGATACACAGGTCACTCCTAGAAGTAGATATTCTACAGTGTCTACCATTTCACCGACACCCATGTAGACGAATTATCTTCTCACATGAATCAGGCATCTGTGATGGACTGGCGACCTGTCCAGGGTGCACCCAGCCTCTCGCCCGTTGACAGATGGAGATAGGCACCAGCCCCCCCACCCGCGACCCCTGGAGGACTAAGCGGTTCAGAAAATGGATGGATGGATGAATGGATGGATGGATGAATCAGACACATCATACACCCTAAATGTTCAAATCATCTATTCATCTTTTATTAACATGGCTGGTGTAAAATATAATCAAAAATTTGTGACCTCAGGGGAAAAAAAAAAAATTTTGCAAATAAAGTATTTGAAGCAGTATATGAAAAGAGGAAAAACCCTGGACAGGGATAGAGGAAACTCCAAAAACAAAATAATGTTATGGGAAACAGAGGCTTGAATAACCTGACAATGAAATGGCAAAAATAAAAAAGGAGAGCTGGTCCCTGAAAACACGAACAATATCTTATATATTCCTTTGTTAACAGTTTTATTCTTTACAGATTTTACTGTCTTAAGTAATTTCACACCATATGCTTCCTCCGTTCACTTACGTATTTTAAATGCAAGCAGAGCAGTGGCTAGAATTTAAGAATGATTTTTTTTTCCTGCCGTTTCATACTGCATTTTATTGCCAACCATATGGCCAAGCACCATGGTATTCAGTTTACATTTAGTACGCTTCTTCCTGCAACATCTCCATCAGATAACATTTTTCGCAATCATTCTTGATATTGGACTGGCTATTCTCTATGCAAAGTTTTTTTTTTCCTGTTTCCCATAAGAGGCAATATGAGGCACCCCAATTCACTTGCAAATGCTGCATGTATAAGACCGCGTTATGCTTTTATTGGCGAGTGAAAACATTTCTAATATAAGGAAAGACATGGAAGCGAGGAAAAAGAAGGCAACGTGCTGGTTGCAGCCTTTAATAATACAATTTCATGTTCACCAGCAACACAAGGCTCCCCCCTGTGCCACATATATATACAGTACTGCACAGGCCTGTCAAACAGGCTTTTATTATGAGAGACAGACAGGGGAGAATGGCATGTGAGAGAGCAGGAACAATTACAGTATAATTTTTTTTGCCACCCGTATATCTATGAAATGAAAACATATATGTGATGGTGTTTATCTCATGTATTTGGTAATATTTTCCTTCTTGCTTAGTTAGATCATAATGCAACATAATAACATTATGCAAATGTTAAGCCAAAGTCAAAAGTCTCTGTGGCTTAATATTTACCACAGCCACTTTTACACAGACTGTAAATAGCTGAAGACATCAGCAATAATATTTTAAGCTGTGAGTTAAAGCTGTGTTTTTCTTGACTGGACAATTACATGGTAATGAATAAACAGCAGTAATGTTTAGAGATGATCATCTCTACAGTTATTATTAATAGCCAATAAAATTAAAGTCTGTATGTAGGACGTCTGGAGCAAAATCATCTGTCACCTAAACTTTTCTAATAAAAATTTAGTGCCAAGTAAGTTTGTTGCCATTTTGACTTAGAAAACTTTTTCACTGAAAGTAATTAAGACTTAACTTTGCTTTATTCATTTAAAGACTTAGCCAATATATGCAACTCACCTACTTTCAGCTGAAGAAAAGAAAGGCCCTAAAGTTTGACGATAACATTTAAAGAAGATACAACATATGCGATGACAGCCAATACATGATGGTTGTTGCTAGTATTATTTTAGTCATATTGATATACAGTGGCTTGCAAAAGTATTCGGCCCCCTTGAACTTTTCCACATCTTGTCACATTACAGCCACAAACATGAATAAATTTGATTGGAATTCCAAGTGAAAGACCAATACAAAGTGGTGTACACGTGAGAAGTGGAACGAAAATCATACATGATTCCAAAATTTTTTTTTAAATAAATAACTGAAAGGTGGGATGTGCGTAAATATTCAACCTCTTGATTCTATACTTTGTAGAACCACCTTTTGCTACAATTACAGCTGCCAGTCTTTTAGGGTCTCTCGCTACAAGCTTTGCACATCGATTGACTGAAATTTTTGCCCATTCCTCTTTGCAAAACAGCTCCAGCTCAGTCACATTAGATGGACAACGTTTGTGAACAGCAGTTTTCAGATCTTGCCACAGATTCTCGATTGGATTTAGATCTGCACTTTGACTGAGCCATTCTAACAAATGGATTTGTTTTGTTTTAAACCATTCCATTGTTCTCCTGGTTTTATGTTTAGGGTCGTTGTCCTTAGACCTCCACCCCAGTCTAGAGTCTTTTGCAGACTCCAAGAGGTTTTCTTCCAAAATTGCTCTGTATTTGGCTCCATCCAAATTCCCATCAACTCTGACCAGCTTCCCTGTCCCTGCTGAAGAGAAGCCCCCCCAGAGCATGATGCTGCCACCACCATATTTGACAGTGGGGATGGTGTGTTCAGAGTGATGTGCAGTGTTAGTTTTCCGCCACACATAGCGTTTTGAATTTTGGCCAAAAAGTGCCATTTTGGTCTCATCTGACCAGAGCACGGTCTTCCACATGTTTGCTGTGTCCCCTACATGGCTTGTGGCAAACTGCAAACGGGACTTATGGTTTTCTTTTAACAATGGCTTCCTTCTTGCATCTCTTCCATAAAGGCCAACTTTGTGCAGTGCACGACTAATAGTTGTCCTATGGACAGATTCCCCCACCTGACCTGTAGATCTCTGCAGCTCGTCCAGAGTCACCATGGGCCTCTTGGCTGCATTTCTGATCAGCGCACTCCTTGTTCGGCCTGTGAGTTTAGGTGGACGGCCTTGTCTTGGTAGATTTACAGTTGTGCCATACTCCTTCCATTTCTGAATGATCGCTTGAACAGTGCTCTGTGGGATGTTCAAGGCTTGGGAAATCTTTTTGTAGCCTAAGCCTGCTTTACATGTCTCAATAACTTTATCCCTGATCTGTCTAGTGTGTTTTTTGGACTTCATGGTGTTGTTGCTCCCAACATTCTCTTAGACAACCTCTGAGGCATCACAGGGCAGCTGTATTTGTACCGACATTAGATTACACACAGGTACACTCTATTTAGTCATTAGCACTCATCAGGCAATGTCTATAAGCAATTGAATGCACTCAGACCAAAGGAGGCTGAATTATTGCGCACACCCCACTTTTCAGTAATTTATTTGTAAAAGAAATTTGGAATCATGTATGATTTTCGTTCCACTTGTCACACGTACACTACTTTCTATTGGTCTTTCACGTGGCATTTCAAAAAAATTGATTCATGTCTGTGGCTGTAGTGTGACAAAATATTGAAAAACTTCAAGGGGGTCGAATACTTTTGCAAGCCACTGTATGTTTGTTTCTATTGGATGTCTTAACTTTATTAATATGATGTAATTATATTGTTCATGTTATACTATATTCTATTTTCATATTAAGCTACTATTCCGATGTTAGTATGGCTCTGTTTATGTATTTTAATGTTCCTAGTCCATCAACCTGTCCAGGGACCGATGATGGCTATAACTCAGCATATTTATACACAAGCGTTTATTAACATGTGTATTCCCTGTTCTTAAATAAATAAATAAAAATACAACTAAAAATACACTAAACCTCACACAGAGGAAACAGTTTCTCACCCTTATGCTGAGCTTATGACCAGCCATCTTACAGTGAAAGCTGGTTCTACCAAATCAGAGGAGGTCCCAGTCCATCTGTCACATAAAGAAGTGTAATGTGGAAAAATAAGACATCACTCTGACTTAACTGAACATGAAAAGAGCTCAGCTTATTTTCTTCAAGAAATTAGACACAGCAGAAGTTAGCAAAATGGCAACACATCCATCTCTCACTGCAAAATCCCGTGGTCCACCTTTATATAGTTTAAAATCACACCCTCTCAATTGAAATTCATGTATTAAATCACACTTCCAAAGAGAAAAAAGATTGACTTTATCATAAATAACCACCACATTATATTGTTCAAATCAATAAACATAGACAAAGCAAAGATTATATAAAAACACATTGACAATGTATAAGGTATTTTCAGGCTTCTTTCTAACTTTAAGTTTCTACATTGGGGTAACAGGTCAAACTCTTATTCTTGCAAGCTCACATCCTTTAATAGAGCTGCAGTGTATAAAAGAGTTGCAAGTTAGCAACTCCCTGGCTACATCGTCAGAAAAAACTCGAAACTCAAAGAAAAAGGCCTTACACCAAAACATCAAAAATGCGCCAAATGCCCCTAGTTGGATGCTAGAACATTCGCTCCTTGAAGCCAAGCCGGAAATACGCAACTTGTGGGAGCACCCTGAATGGAATACTCTGTGGCGGTCTGCTGGCCTCCTCCTCCTCCTTTCCCTCCTCCCAACCCTCCGGGGCCACGATCAGGGTGCCATCTCCGTTGAGCCCTGCATGTGCGGGCAAGGCTGGTGGTGGACTCTGATCTCTGAGCTGACTGCGTTATGTAGTTGGATCGACACACCTATGGAAAGAACCTGGCCTAACCGCCTAGTTTGAGGAGCTATTGTCCCACATAGGTCCAAGCATCACCCGTCAAGACACCAACTACAGGCGCTCAATCCCCCCTGCTTAGCTTCTTGTCTATCTGTCTGCAGTAAATAAAAAAGTATATATACTTATTATACTTATATACTTACTTATATAGATGTATGGGGCACGGGATGTGCTGTCGCGGAGCCATTGCCAGGGTCATGTTGCGGCCAACAAGTCCTCCAGAGAGGCTGTCCGGGTGAGAGAGCTGTTCATGGTCCACTTCTTGGTGGAGGGAGCAGTACCTTGGCACTCACAACAGCTCTTTTGAGAGCCACCCACAAACAAGTTTTCCTGTCTTAATAGTTTAACGTTTACAGTATATATATATATGTATACATATATATTATACTGTATATACTTATATATTATTCCTCTCTCTGTATAGTAAACAACTGCTCGGGGTAATTAGCCGCTGTGTTTAACATTATTTACTTTATGTCCTGCTGATGCTGTGACTCCATGTCACCGGGCTCCAAATTGGTTGACGTGGCGCGAATTTACGCCGAAGTTCATGTTTTTCAATTTTAGTCGTCAGAAAAACGCTTGTCATGCGCGAATGTACAATGATGTGAGTATTTTCCGACATGCCTCAAATGCCTCTTCGCGCAAATATGACGCACAAATGAGGCAGAAATGCATTTTCGTGACGAAAATCTCATGTCCCATGTCACATCAGAAGCAGATTTTTCAGCGTGCTTCTACATTCAGTTTACATGTAAACCTGACACCCACAATGTTTCAAAACTGTGTGAATGCACCGTTAGAGACCAGCGTAGGACTTATATCAGAAATGTGTTTCAACAGTGGACACGGTCATGCAGTATATTCAATAAAGCAAATCAATACTAAGGTGGCCCAGAAGGGTCACCACAACACAACACAGCAAAACAACAGAAAAAAAGTCACAACATGACAGAAACACTCACAGCACAAAACAAAAACAACACAACACAAAAAATAACGCAACACAAAATCTTACAAAACAAAAACTCACGACACAACACAAAAGAAAAAGCCACAACGTAAGAAAGTCGCAACAAAAGTTATGTTAAAATTGAAGTTCTAATTAAATGGCCAGTTGATGGCAGTAATGTGCTACAACTGAAGGGTCTTGTTTTTATATTTGAAACAAAAAATGAAAAAAACAAAAAAAGAATTAATGTACATTGGCCTACTTTTTACTGCTACTCCTTAGATTTTCATAAACTTATTTGTACTTTCTACTCTTACATTTTCAAAATAGCCTTGCTACTTCTGTTTCAATTAGTCTTCTTGTTTTATTAAAAAAAACACAAAAACTCCAAAATGCATTAAGTGGATAGAGTTTGACTGCGGTTTGATGACGATTTTAATCATCTGACAGCCTGGCTCCATTGCATACCGTGCACAAAGGGGTCAAGTTATTTTCTGTATTTCTCCTGTTATTTAGAACAGTGGCAGACAAATCTGAAGGCAGCTTATCTATTTTGACAGATTACAATTTACATCCATGATAGAGTAAAGGTAACTGAATCAACAATAGTTAAAAGATTCCCATATAAGCATCTGAGATTCATTTGAGACTGGGAGCCTTGGAAAATAACTGTTACCGTTGTGGCTGGTAAAAGACTAGCTTCATGGAGCCTGGTGACAAAAATGCATAAATATTAGGATATTAGGAATTTTATATCACATTATAGCCTTTTGTAAAAGTGTGTTTTTTGGGCAGGTGTGGTATTTAGTATCTATACTTCTACTTGAGTATTGCATATGAACACTTTAATGACACCTCTGCCTATACTGTCTATACTACAGGTTTGGTAACTCCAGCAGTCGTCAGGCGAGAGGCGGGTACACCCCGTACATAGCTCAGAGAGTGTCCAAAGAAAGCTAATCATTTATCAGTGAGCTGGAAGCAGCAGAAGAACAGTACCAGGCCCAGCCCCATTAACACGTCCATATGATGCACGGTAGCAGGAAGGTGGTTTATGAAAGTGGATTACACAGAATGCTGCTTTCAATCAAACATTCCTTGGGATGCTTGGAGAGATTCCACATGACATGGCCCACAGACAACTGGAACAGCATATTTGCCTGTTATGTTTTTCTATTCCTGTACTATAAAATGTGTAGGCTAAGTTATTTGTTTGCTTTGCAATCTGTCTTTTTTTTTAAAATGTTTTCTCAATGTTAACGGCTCATCACTGAAACAACTGAAGGGTTTTCAATTACATTTTCTAAAATCATATTTGATAGATCAGGTGTCAGCAAACTTTCGAAATCAGATATTTTGTCCTGACAGTTGTGAAGTAAAAATTGTATAAAAATAAAAGTGAATTTCCTTAATGTTTGAGACTGAATATATTCAATATTCTGTCTTTAGATTATTAAGCATGCAGCCTCAGTTTGTCGTCCCCTGGGATAAATCGAGTGCTATGAATTCAACTGACCTATGTTAAAGTTAAAAGTACTTTCAAATCTAAAGCAGTTGCTAAAGCTATTTTACTATGATAACAGCACTTATGTTACTCATAACTTAAATATTTAACTATATAATTTGTCTTATTTGAACATCCATACACATTGTTGTAGTGGTTTATCTGGACACAAAAGAGAAGACATTTTAAAACCATGTCAAAAGTTTATTTACATCATTGTTAACATCCATGATGTGTTCATTAGGATCATTGAATGAGTTCTCATAAATTTGATGCAGAGCAGCCCAGCACACCCATAGACTTTCATAAGCTGGCTATCAGAGTCATAAGTTTTCATTTAAGGAATAAAAAAGTCATGACTTTTCAGAAGGCAGTGCCATTTTCCCTTTAGTCTGCCCAAATCATTTTCTGGCATTGCAGGGACAAGCTCGTACCACAGAGTGGCTGGTTAAATGCTTACACCTGCTGCTAGGACTTTACAGGACATTTATCTGAAACACACACATAGCATACATATGACTAAACCTTAATACGTCAGAATTTACACAGCTTTACGTTGGACTTTAGCTTATTTTTAGCCTACTACAGCAGGCTAGCATTAGCTTACCCTATAAGTGGTCCAGCTGGTCTCCCGATCTAAAACGCGTCTCTGTTATTGTATTGTCCTTAATCCATATGTGAAAAATCAAGCTGTCCGTCTGTTGGGGCAGTGTGTGTGTATAAATGAACAGCTCTCTATGTGGCATTTGAAGATCATAGAGAACTTCCGGGTCAGGCCACTTGGCTCAAAACAAAAAAAAAAAAAAAAAAAAAGAGTTATCATTATCCGTTTACCAGATATAGGTTTGTGATCCATTTTTTGTTTGAAACAAAAAAAACGAACTGCCTGAATGTACACAGATCCTTTTCTAATATCTTCACTTATAGCGCATTGCCGCCTTCAACTGGCCGTTCAAGTAGAACTTCCATTTCAACATAACTTCCGTTGTGACTTTCGTCCGTTTTGGCTTTTTCTTTTGTGTTGTGAGTTTTTCTTTTGTGTTATGAGTTTTTTTTTGTTGTGTTGTTAATTTTTTTGTCATCTTGTGTTGTTTTTGTTTTGTGTTGTGAATTTTTCTGTCGTGTTTTTTTGTTTTGTGTTGTGAGTTTTTCTGTCATGTCGTGTTTTTTTGTTTTGTGTTGTGAGTTTTTCTGTCGTGTTGTGTTGTTTTTGTTTTGTGAGTTTTTTCGTTGTGTTGTGAGTTTTTCATTTGTGTTGTGAGTTTTTGTTTTGTGTTGTGATTTTTTTTCTGTCGTGTTGTGACATTTTTTCTGTTGTCTCGTGGGTTTTGTTGTGTTGTCTCAACCTTTCTGAGCCACCATACAATACATTTTATTGATAAAGTACACAATGACATGCTGTGAAATCATATGTGATGCATGTGCCCAATTGTAAAAGTGGAGCTACAGGGAGAATGGGAGAGAAGGATTGTTAAGGAGGGGTCTTGATATGCTAATAAAAAATATATATTTCCCTAATATACTCCAAATTGCATTTTTAAGTAGTACAACCAAACATTTTCCTGAAACATAGGTGTTCGATGGAGTTTTTAAATTTAATATTCAAGAACAGTTGTGAAGTATGATAGAGCTCTGTGTTCCTTAAGCTAACTATCTGCCCATTCATCCTACCATCCCTCATGAATAAGAAATCAAGGTACAAAAACTCTGTATCTGGCTTGTACAGCAGCTGACTACAATGATATTTCAGGCAGGGGTAAGCAAGTCTTTCTGACTCTTTTTTTTTGGGGGGGGGGGGCAATCCTACCTGAGAGCCAGGACTCAAGGCCCTAACTAACCCTGTGCTAGCTTGCAAATTGTCCTCCGACACAAAGGTCTCCCTGACCTAGGCAAAGTTTGTCTGTAATTGTGCCATTTATTCAGATTGTTAAGTTGCTCTTAGACCCCTTCTCTGTGGCAAACTATCCATGAGTGATCTTAATAGAAGTAGAAGCCACACACAATGTAGCTCTCAGGATCTTAGTGCTACTCACTCCTCCATTGTATCCTTGTACATAAACCTGAATTAGGACATATTAGAACAGCAGTGAACTGCAGCCAGGGAACCGAAAATCCAGATAAACGGGTGCTCTTTTATTAGTTTTCCAACTAATTTAAATTCTTTGCAATTTTAGGAAACTACAAGGTAATTTAGCACCAATCATCTCTCACACCAGTACTGCAAATTTGTACACGAAAGAACAATAATCCATTCACCATTTCCATTTGTTACAATTGTGCCACTGCAGGGGCACAATACCTACTGCACAGGTGGATTAGGGACTTGAGTTTGAATTACATGGCAAAGTGGAGTGATTTTAGGGTTTTTAACTCCTATAGAAGAGAATGTTAGCGTGATGACAGAAACATGCCATGGATACCTGGCACTAAACAAAAAGTAGAGATGAAAAGTGCCTTTAGGCTGAGCTGCTGTTGGGGGAAATGAACAGAGGAGGCATCTATTATCTGCATAAGTGACAGGTGCACACACAAGCATGTACACATCTGCAGTACACATTATACACACAGCTCAATAGGTGGTCTGACAGAAGTGGTTCATTGTCCATGAATGTGCCTAAAATTTCAGAGTGTTGCATCAGCCAGTCGACGGTTTGTGTTAAATTGGTTTGTCCTTGTTTCCTGGAGCCAATGGAAATGCCACTTTGGTCGTTCATATGAAGGATTTTACACAACATTGATCTTAAAGCTCGACTCATTATAGATTTGTCTTTCAAATGAATTAACAGTTGTTTATGTCTCTCTTTTAAATTCCTATTGATAAAGTGCAGAATAGAGGGGAAAAAAGTGAATAATGAATAACAATGTGGTTGCTTCTGTCGAAGAACACTTTCCGCAAAGGTGAGATTATGCAAATATGGTAATGATCCTTTTTAGCATTGTTAATGCATGACACTTGCTTGGCTTGTTTAACTAATTAAATAATTAATCAGTACATTACTTATTCATTTATTTGTTCATATATTCACCCATTTCATCAGTTATTCACTGAATCATGTAATGTGATATAAAGGCTTGAATATCATCATGCATTCATTATAGTTTAAAGGGAGCTCAAAAATCATGTTATGTCAGCCATTGATTTGTGTTATGGTATCATTCAACACTTTGTTGATTTTTAGCAAGATATTGTTTTCTTGCTGTATCTCCTCAAATGTTTGTTAAAAAAATAGTCACATTGGACAATACATTTTAACCTTTTATCTCTAAAGAGTCGAACTCTTGTAGAGCCCTCTCTGGATTCATCGACTAAATAGGGGATTGCCATGCATTCACACTTGTTATATCTTTAAAAGATATAAAAGTATAGCAAATTATGTACATTTACAAACACAAAAGTGTCACCAAGGTGTTTCAGTAACCAGGTCAGTGAGCCGTTAAAGTGAACCAGTAAGCAAAGTTGGGCAAGCAAATAGACAACAATATGAGTGAATAAATGTGACATATACTTTTTTAGAGAAAAATCAGTGTTACTTAGAACGGGTCATATATGTGCTGTTGACCTAGAATAACAACATATGTTAATTGTAATAAGAACAATTTTTTTTTTTTTTTTCAACAATTCAATTTTAACAAGTATTTTCACTGGCTATTCAAACTCTTGTACCTAAGGTTGCTAATGGAAAGTTGAGTGGAACTAAAAACCGTGGTTTAAAGAGGTGCTCAAGCTACAGGGATACCATGCACTAAAGGGAATGTGAAGCAAAGGTTATTCCTGAGGTAGTGCGACTATCAAAAGATGTGAACTGCAACTGGAATAGGTTCCACCTCACAGAAATGTATGCCGGACATTAGCTATAACTAACCAGCCTACTCAGCCCTTTGACAGAAAAGTAAAATTAAATTGTTCATGTTATTTGGAAATCAGTTTCCCAGGGTTTGAAGCAAGATAAAATATCTACAGCATCCGATTTACTAGAGTTTTCATTTTCAATTAGGATTTTGGAGATCTGATATTGATAGTCCAATGTCTTTAATAAATCAAAGGTCATTGCAGCCATCTACTACCATTTCAAGGACGTTGAAAAACTGATTAATGCGTTCATCTTTTGCTGGACTGATTATTGCAACAGCGTCTTCACAGGTCTACTTAAAAAATCAATCAGACAGCTGCAGCTGATGCAGAATGTTGTTGCCCGTGTCCTCACTGGAACCAGGAAAGTAGAGCACATCACTCCAGTTCTTAAGTCCTTACACTGGCTTCCTGTATCTCAGAGAATAGGCTTTAAAATACTCCTACTAGTTTATAAATCACTGAACTGTTTAGCACCAAAGTATGTTGGAGATCTGCTAAAACAGGGAGAGGCAGCTTTCAGTTTCTATGCTCCACAAATCTGGAACAAACTTCCAGAAGAATGCAAAAATGCTGAATCGTTAGGCTCCTTAAAATCAAAGATTAAAACTCTACTATTAAGAGCTACTATTCACTCTTTGATTCTCATGGTTTGATTATTTTTTTAACTGATTGTGTTTTATCTGTTCTTAATGTATTTTCTTTTTCATAAATTTGTTCTTTACACCTATTTTTATTGATGGATTATTATGTTTTATTTTTTTTAAATGTCATATTCTCACATAAATTTTATTTTATGCTTCAGTTACTAAACACATTTCTTTTAGTAATGATCTGTTTAATTTTCATATTTTTTATCATGTACTTGGTTTCATTAACACTGAATCATGTACAGCAACTTGAATTGCCTTGTATTGAAAGTGTGCTATATAAATAAAATTGCCTTGCCTTACTAGGAAATTTACAAGTACTTCATGATGCCTTCTTCTGACAAGCTTTATGGATATGCTGATTTCAATGTCCAGTTGGACTTGGCACTTTCCAACACTGTCAAAGGTACCAAAAGCTTGTTCAATGACCATTGTGTTACAGTGCTTGATTGGGCAGCAAACAATCCTGAACTAAACACCACATAAAAGCTATGGACTATTGCCAAAAAGAAGATGAAACACCATAAAAATGTTGAAAAGCTCAAGGCCACTATTAAAACTACCTAGGCTTTCTCAATAATTCAGCAGTGCCACAGGATGATAACTGTATGGTCGTATGGTATGCAGTAATGCAGCAACTCACACAAAAAGTCAACTAATTATTGAGTACATTTAGAGGCCTTATATGTTTATCAAGTCAAGTCAAATTTATTGGTATATAGCAGTGTTTCCCAACCTTTTTTGACTTCTGTACCCCAGAGCCATTTTCTCATACCACATGTAGCCCCTCAGTCAAATGTTTTGATTATTCACCATAAAGTATAACGTACAAGTTATCAATAAATGAAAACACTTTTATTAAATCTCTTTGGGTCGGTGGATGGAATACTTCGAAGACCTCCTCAATCCCACCGACACGCCTTCCTGTTTGGAAGCAGAGTCTGGGGACTCTGGGACGGACTCTCCAATCTCTGGGGCTGAAGTCGCCGAGGTTGTTAAAAAGCTCCTCGGTGGTAAGGCTCCGGGGGTGGATGAGATTCGGCCGGAGTTCCTCAAGGCTCTGGATGTTGTAGGGCTGTGTTGGTTGACGCGGCTCTGCAATATTGCGTGGACATCGGGGGCAGTTCCCTTGGATTGGCAGACCGGGGTGGTGGTCCCCCTCTTTAAAAAGGGGGACCACAGAGTGTGTTCCAACTACAGGGGGATCACACTTCTGAGCCTCCCTGGTAAGGTCTATTCAGGGGTTCTGGAGAGGAGGGTACGACGGATAGTCGAACCTCGGATCCAGGAGGAACAATGCGGTTTTCGTCCTGGCCGTGGAACACTGGACCAGCTCTACACCCTCGGCAGGGTCCTGGAGGGTGCGTGGGAGTTCGCCCAACCAGTCTACATGTGCTTTGTGGACTTGGAGAAGGCGTTCGACCGTGTCCCTCGGGGTGTCCTGTGGGGGGTACTCCGGGAGTATGGGGTACCAGGCCCTCTGATACGGGCTGTTAGGTCCCTATATGACCGGTGTCAGAGTCTGGTTCGCATTGCCGGCAGTAAGTCGGACTCGTTTCCAGTGAGAGTTGGACTCCGCCAAGGTTGCCCTTTATCACCGATCCTGTTCATAACGTTTATGGACAGGATTTCTAGGTGCAGCCAAGGTGTTGAGGGGATCCGTTTTGGTGACCTCAGGATCGGGTCTCTGCTTTTCGCAGATGATGTGGTCTTGTTGGCTTCGTCTGAACGTGATCTACAGCTCTCGTTGGAGCGGTTCGCAGCCGAGTGTGAAGCGGCTGGGATGAGGATCAGCACCTCCAAATCCGAGACCATGGTCTTGAGTCGGAAAAGGGTAGGGTGCTCTCTTCGGGTTGGGGATGAGGTCCTTCCTCAAGTGGAGGAGTTTAGGTATCTGGGGGTCTTGTTCACGAATGAGGGAAAAATGGAGCGGGAGATCGATGGACGGATTGGTAGGGCGTCTGCAGTCATGCGGGCGCTGTACCGGTCTGTCGTGGTGAAGAGAGAGCTGAGTCGAAAGGCGAAGCTCTCGATTTACCGGTCGATCTACGTTCCTACCCTCATCTATGGTCACGAACGCTGGGTGGTGACCGAAAGAACGAGATCGCGGATACAGGCGGCTGAAATGAGTTTCCTCCGTAGGGTGGCTGGGCTCTCCCTTAGAGATAGGGTGAGAAGCTCGGTCATCCGGAGGGAGCTCAGAGTAGAGCCGCTGCTCCTCCACATCGAGAGGAGCCAGTTGAGGTGGCTCGGGCATCTAGTCAGGATGCCTCCTGGACGCCTCCCTGGTGAGGTGTTCCGGGCATGTCCCACCGGGAGGAGACCCAGGGGAAGACCCAGGACCCGTTGGAGAGATTATGTCTCCCAGCTGGCCTGGGAACGCCTCGGGATTCCTCCCGAGGAGCTGGCCCAAGTGGCCGGGGAGAGGCAAGTCTGGGTCTCCTTGCTTAGGCTACTGCCCCCGCGACCCGACCCCGGATAAGCGGAGGAAGATGGATGGATGGATGGATGGACTTTTATTAAATCTTCCTTACTTGAACATTTATTTCTGAAGCATTTATTATCTTGACTCCAAATTGAACACACACACACACGTAATGTAAACTGGGAGACGACTCTCTCCTCTGTCTAATCCATTGCTCTGATTACTGCCAAAAGCTTGATTTAGATGTGCATGTAAATATATTGAGGGTTTCCTCAGCCGTTTATTTGGGGCTGTTATCTTGCTTGGACATCTGCACTCATTTCATCATCAGATTTTATTTTAAGAATGTCCTGGTACGTTCTTCCATTCATCTTTTCTTCAGTTATATGTTATTTATCTGGTATAATATACTTTGAGGCAGCCCACACCATGATTTTTTCACCTTCACTTTTACATGTTGTTTTTGGGGTGCTGCGCAAAACCAATCTTCTAACAAACATGGTGTGCTTTGCGAGCTGTGGGTGTCTTTTTCCTCACTAGAAAGAGACAGATGCCCGAGTAGGCAATTATGCGGTACTAAATGGAACTGTACAGAAAAGATTAGAAAATCCTTTTTTGTTGTATTATTTATAATGCTAATTTTCTGAGAAACTAAATTATGGGTTCTCATTAGCTGTAAATCAAAATCATCTCAAGTAATAGAAATAAACACTCTGTGTCATTAATCCATATGTGGATTGCCCCTTTCTGAATGTTTGAATGAATCAGCTTTTTAAATATATACTAATTTATTTTAATACATCTGTATGTAGTATTATTTAGTCCAGAGTTTACACTAACAAAAAAGTTTTATTTGAAAAAAAATTGGGGTTTTTTTGTTTGTTTTTTTACAACTGCAGTTGTGAGCTATCATTAAAAAACAATTGTGCTGTTTTTAGATGTACATGGTAGCCAATACTGTGAATGTTTCATCATTCCTTCGGTGCTTTTCTTTTCTTTTTTCGTCTTTTTGATGTAAGAAAAATCCAAAAGTTGTGTTGTGTATTGCTGAGACCCACATAGACATGCAGGCACACACACACAAATATGCCACTGTCAGGCCTGCTTTACCCAGTGAAACCTACCAGCTGTGCTTTTCAGCATAGTAAAGAGAAGGCCTTCAGGGTATGTTAAAAGTGAACATGCAAGGACACAAAACTTGGTTGACTGTTTCTGGTGTTCTGTAGGCCTAGATCATAAGGGGTTGATGATTTGTTGTGTCTTTTTCTGCTCTTACAGTATGTCCTAGGTCTTTTGCAGTCATTGTTTTGTTCTATTCTTGGCTAAAATGGTTCTGTTCAGTTTTTTTGTTGTTTTTTTTAAATCACACTTGCAGTAATCTTGAACTTACATTACATTTAACTCCAAACTCAATCTACATGATGTCCAACCTGGTAAATATTACTTCTCTCTTACTTTGTTATATTTCAAGCTGTCCTCTTCATTGTCTGTGTCTTATGTTTGTATATTCTGTTTCATCCTGCTTTCCTGTCACATGCTCATCTCTTTCATTCTTTGAGGGGGGGGGGCTATTGTGCTCTGTTCCGTACTGCTCTGACCTTCCTGTTATTTTGCTTCATTTTTAGTACCTCAGTATCAGGTGCAGTGAGTGACAGTTATTGGTCTGGTGTCAGTGGTTCAGGCTCAGGCGTTACCTCTCTTTAAGGCTGATCTCATTTCCTGCACACTTCCTCTGGGGGGTTAACGGCTCGTGTACTTACACATATCCTGACTAAGGTACACAGGAGGGAAAACAAAATAGCCTCGGCAGCACACAAGTGGAAACTGATGTGTATTCCAATCCAAAGTTAACTTTTTCAGGTTAGAAACAACTTGGAACTGTTGAAGGTTTATTTATTATAACCTGTTATTTCTTGTTTCTTATCTATGCTGTCTGTGTTCAGATTGTTGGAAGAGTTGCGAGGAGTAATAATTTTGCCTTTTTTAATCAATTATTTTTCAACTTAAAGAGAAACTGGATGACAAAAACAAATACAGTCTAGTATCAATTATTATAAGCGTATCCATTGTGTACTGACAGGAGATACAAGTGGTACAAAAACATCAGGGACAGGTTATTTTACTGATTAACTATTTGTAATGTTTATGTTTTGAACATTTTATATTTTTTCAAGCATTTAATGTTTCTTGTGCCACATTACATTTTTTTATAAGGTCGCATCAATTTATATCCACCAAATAAAGGTTTCTGAAACTTGCTCCAGCTTAGTGGCTTCCTAACAGTGTTAAATAGGTAGTTGTTAATGGAAATATTCAGGGTTTCATCATATTTAATACAAAATTATAAATAAATACAATGATCAAACCTTAACTTGATTGTTCTACACTTATTGCAAATTCTATGAAACACAGCCTGTGATCTATGAAAGATTTATCCTATTTGTGAAAATAAAAAAGATTGAATGGATAGTTTTTCCAAACATATTGTCAAAATGTCTTATTCCTATGATCCTAATGTCTTGTATCATCTTCTCTTGTTTCCAAATAAACTGAATGGAAAGAAATAACTACAGATAAAGTTTATGTCCATTTCATAAAAATCTGCAACTTAATATAAGTTTTTCAACAATGATACATCTATTATAAGCAGGGATGGCAGTGATTACCTGGTGACTTGTCCAGTCTGTATCCTGACTTTTAACCACTGACTGCTGGAGATGGGTACCAGTTCACCAGTGGCCCTACACGGACAAGAGGCTATAGACAATGGATGGATAACATCCAACACAATCTTTGTAACACTACATAGTCCAGTATTTTCATCAAACTTAATACGCATTCAAACATCTGTTTTTGTACATCCATAAAAAAGTTACATTTCTAGTTTAATTCTGTATTCCTTTTTTCCTTATGTTGATCCCACACCACCATGTATCAATAAAATTACAAAGGTGGGAGGAAAGAAATTTTTTTTTATGTGTCCTACCTGGCAGTGTGGCAGTCAGAATTGGTGTCTGAGTACTAAGTACAAGCCCAACAGATTTACTTTCTCAGGCAGAAAATTACCGCTTTTGCTATAGTACTCCACTTGATATATATTTTGTATTATATATTATATATATTATATATTTATTGGAGATTGCTGTGGGTTTAATTTCCTAAAGTTATGGACACAAAGACAAAAAACAAAGAGAGAAGAAAGAAAGAAGATGAAGAAGAGAGGTAGGAGTGTGAGTTGACGATACTAGAGATGAAGGGGAACAAGGAGAACACAAGAAAACATCCCAGTCCTCCAAATCTGCAGCATGGAAGAGAGGTGGAAAAAACAACAGCAAAAAAGGAACAACATTGAAAAAACATACCAAATAATATGAACTAAGAACTACACATCCACAACACACAAAAATCGGTATACAAATACAACAATATTGTCACTAAAAAGCTATTGGAACCAATTATTCAAGATCTATTAATGGTAACCTCAGTCAAAGAATATATCTGTAAACAACAATGTCCCCACACCTATGTGTGTGTGAGCATGGTGGTGCACATAAGGTTTCTCCATACGAGTGATGCAGACAGACAAGGAGGTCAGGGCCACAGAAGCCCAAAGGGCCCCAGAGCCCAGGACCCCCAGGTGGGACAGCGCAGGGCTGACCGCACCCACCAACAGGGGAACAGAGGAAAGCCCCAAGGGAACATCCATATATATATATGTATATATAATATACACGTTTCTGTTGTGATATGTTTTACCCCATGTGTTTTGTAGTGTCATATGTTGCACATCTATAAAAAAAATATGAAAATTAAAACCTTAATGACAAAGTCTGTGTGAAACTCTGTAAATTACTTTTCTGTTATAAAAATGTACACCAAGATTTTTAAACTAAGATGTAAAATTGTTTTGTTTTTTTGAAAATGCTGAATGTTATGTCACACTCTGCATTTTGGTAAAATAAGAGAGCTTATCATCAAAACCCCTGTCCTTCATTCTGATGAAAATATTTTTATTTAGACCTAAGCTAGAATCGACAGTATAAATATCTATTTGTTAAAGAAGAGCATTGTTCATGTTTTGTTTTGTTTTTCTCTCCTTAAAGACTTCTACGTATAATCAATACACTGCATAGTGTGCTATACAATTTCTGCTCCGAAAACACTCCGCTAACTCTTTTACTTTTTTTTCTGTCTGGTAGATTTACTGGGGGCAGAAAGCAGAGTGAGAGGAAGTGTGAAAAACAGTGCATGGAACATATAGATGGGGCCCTGTCTGGCTACAGTGGCCAAAGTTAGTAACCACAGACAAAGATGGAGAGAGGCAGATAGCAGGGGCCTAAAACTGGTCACTACATTTGTGTGACAGGAGACGACCCAGCCTAGTCTTTTTGACACCCTATTTAAGTGAGCGATGTTTCCTTATGTGAAGATAACATGTTTTAAGAGCTTTCTGTCATTATATTCAATGTCCAGCTGCAATGGCAGCTTTAAGAAACAGTTAGATTTAAACAAAACCATAAGACAAATTTATTCTTGAGCCCCCGGTTCGTTTTACATGCTGCAGCATTGAGGAACAGAAACCAAGCATATCAGTTCTTAGATTATGTGTCCTCCACAAACTTGGCTTACAACAGCTTTCAAAAGAATGGTCATCCCCCTTGCCTTGCTGTTTGTCAGGGCAAGATCTAGAACATACTGTTTTCTTGTTAACACAAAAGGAAAGTCAAAAGAAATCAGCTAAGATATCGGGAAGAGAATTGTGGCGCTGCACAAGTCTGGTTCAACCTTGGGAACTATTTCCAGATGCTTGAAGGTGCTATGTTCATATTACACACGAGTATAGATTTGAGGGATATCGTACATATCATATTTGATTGGTCCGAACAGATCTTGTTCGGGCATAATTGCTCCTCAACGGAGAAATGCCAGGCCGAACTTCCAGACCATGTTGTCGGCTGGCACCCAGGCTAGACCCTTATAAGCCTGGAGGCACCATTCCAACAGTGAAGTTTGGGGGTAGCCTCATCATTTTGTGGGGGCAACTGGTACACTTCATAACATAGAAGGTATCATGAGGAAAGAACATTATGTGAAAATACTAAAGCAACATCTAAATACCTCAGCCCAGTAGTTAAAGCACGAGTCCAAATAGGTTTTTCAAATGGACGATGACACAATGGATACAGCCTAAAGTGGTTAAAAGGTGACTTAAGAACAAAAGAATCCATGTTTTGTCATTGCTATCCTAACCCCCTGATATCAATCCCATAGAGAATTTGAGGGCAGTTGTGAGAGGCTACCAAATACTGAAGAAAATGTATATATGAAGAAATGTATGAAAAACTTTGATTTTGAAGATGATAAAAAATAATTTTCTCACTTATTCTTTCATTATCATGGCATTTAACAAACAGGGAAAAAAATATTCTGACTAACCAGACACTGAGAAAAAAAAGATTGTGCCATCTATTCAGTGTATATAACGATTTCACCTGTATATGTATTGAAATAATAAACATTATATACAAATAAGTTTTACATTTGATTCCTGTTGTATAATTAATCTTTTTTGGTGATTTACCTTTTTGCAAGGATTAAGTGCCAGAAATCTAAAATGAAATACTTGTATATAAAACAAAAACTTGAATTCTTGTTGAAGCATATTTATTAAACTAATATTCGCATGAAGATCTTTGAAATTAAAGTTTCAAGAAGAACAATACTTTTCCTTTCTCCGTTCAGTACTGCTCAATTTGTCTGGACTATCCTCATATGACATTTGCAGTTGCTATTATTAGCTATGTTTTCACAAGTCCTCTGAGCAGGAAATAAATCTCTTTGTACATCTTTATATTACATAGATTTTTCACAGAGCTATACAAAGTTTATTAATAATCAATGCTATAAGGATAAAAGCTAAACTCTTCACATTTTATTGTTACAAGAGCCCAAGAATTTAGGCATAATTCACCTCCGAGCTATGAATATTGTATGAGTACATGTCCTACTGTAATGCTGTTTTTCTCTCCCGAGAGACCAAAGTTAGACAATCTACTTTATAATAGATACAATGCAAGCTTATTGTACCAGACACTTGATATGCATTTCTCTAACCTTAGGTTCTTGAGAAAAGGGATATTCTTCTCATTTTTACAAGTTTACAAATCTAAAACACTGTATTAGTATACCAAGCATACAAACAAAAATTAAAAGCCTTTTACCACTTTTGCATAGTGAGTAATGAGTTGTAAAATCAAACATTAATACAACAGGATGATGTTACGTTATACAAAGTGTCCTTTTGTTTTTTATTTTCCTATTCCTATTCGTATCATTCCTCCAGGCTTGTTTTGTTTTAGTTTGTCACTCCTCCCAGAACAGTCTGCAGAAAGACATACACAAACACAGAAGTATGAATACAGGCACTAACAGATGTCAATATATACTGTTTGATCCACCTGTTAAGAAACATTTTTTTTTAGAAACTTGAAAGGATTTAAGTATTACCACAAATCCCATCACTCCTAATTCAAAGTTCAAAAACCAATGGGATTTCTAATTGATATGCACAATGATCAGCACTATAATTAGAGGTTTTTAAAAGGTACAAACAACCAAAAATACAAAAATACCATCTGCATACACATATAGAAATGGATACAATGCAACCACATTGAATTTTGAGTTCAGAGTAAGTGAGAAGCCTCTGATTTTCCTTGGTATTCTAACTGAACAGTCTTTTTTTTTTTTTTAGATTAAAACATGGACATTTAAGCTTCTGAGCGGAAGTGGAGCACATTATCAAACTGCTCGTTTCAACCCCCTGTGTATTGTAAATGAGACGTATTTTGTTATGATTTGACACAACAAAATACATATTAAAAAATAATACTGTTGTACAACTCTTAAAATGTCTGTCATTATGGTTTTACTTTAAAATTATTCTGTTTATTGAGATGGTACTTCTTTGAATCCCTTAGATAATTTTATCGGAGATAGGTTCTCCACTTCAGTGTGGTTAAGATTTTGCTAGCTTTGGCCAAGCATTCATAAAGGCTTTGTGGAAGTTGTAGTAGTATAGCCGTCGCAAAATAAAACTCTTTAATATAGTGTTTTATGGTACTTATACTTCAATAAGGGACAGGAAAAAAAAATGCTATTTCCATCTTTTGCACATTACAATGGGAAAATGAGTGCCATCAACCATGAGACTAGCTTGGATTTTGGCAGCTCTTTCCCTATGGGTACCTGTCTCTGTACTGGACAACTAATAAGTATCACATATTTTTCTAACTCAACAATTTTTACAAAACAAAATGAGCTTGTCTATTGCCATGAACTCTGTGAATAGATAATGGCATTAGAAATTCTTGGAAGCTCACACTAGGAACATTGCTCAGCTGGAAAAAGTAAGCTATACTCTGGAACAAGTCTGAAAGTCTCTGTGAAATGAAAAGAGCCCCGTAAATCACCACCCTTTAATACTATGTCATTAAAAAAAAGAACTGACACATAAATCACAAGTAGTCTGAATTATTCCCAGGGGGTATGTGTGCTGTGCTCTGTCATATTGCCTCCCTTCCAACGTGTCAGTATGGCAGACTTCACATCTGGATAAGCAGTATTATGACGGTGTGAATATTGAACAGAGTATGCTGACACTATTATGCAGATCATTTAACATATGTTAGGCACATCTAATACTACATACAACACAAAAATGTCAATCGATATTAGTGGAAAAAAACGGGGGGGTGGGGCTGGTTTTAGCAAAATATTACATTTGTTTAATTTGTGCTACACTCAAAAATGCCTTAAATGAACTTTAAACATTAAGTGCTATGTTAACATGGTGAGGTATGCCACAACGCATTATTGAGCCATCACGTTATTTTGTCTAACATTAGCTTACTATATTCAATTAAATTTTTATTTGTTTATTTATACAGCGCCGAATCACAACAGATTTCATTTCAAGCCACTTTACAAGAAAATTCATTGCAATTTAATCATCACAGATCACTGCCAGCTGCACCGAATAATTTGTTATTTCCCCTTATATTGGTTTTCCTAAGAGGGCTAGGCCAGATCCATTTTGATTGGGCAGGTCTACATAGTTTTCTGTAATCAATGTTTTAATTAATTGAATCAGAACTGAACTGAAAAAACATCTAGAAAAAAAGAAGAAAACATTTAATTAAAAGTTGTTGCTATCAATGTGGGTAAACTGAGAATCAGCAGCAGTAAATAGATTTATTTGGTCCCAAAATTGTCTATATATTTGTATGTTATGTTGAAAAGAGGCAATGGAATAATACTGAAAGAAACTGATATGGCAGATAATTTAACAACCATCAAATACATTTATTCATGATACACAATAGAGGTGTAATGAAACAGCCAGCTCACAAAGTCAAGACAAAACATGTGTACGTAGCACTATTTAGGTAGACTGAAAATACCGTTCTTATTTTTAAACAGAGTAAAAACATTTTCCTGTCAAAAAAATGGAGGGTGCTAACCTGGGCTAGCAAACTCAGTCTCACCTTTCGCTTCAAGACACGGCAAGGCAAGTTTGTTGTAGAGCACAATTCACACACAAAGCAATTCAAAGTGCTTCACAGTTGCATAAATTAAGAAAACAGATAACAGCTTCATGCAGTTTTGAAAAGAAAATGAACTACTGTAAATGGCTGTGCAACTATCACTGTAAGAAACAGTAATTTACCGTTTTTCTGTAAGTTACTGTGAATGTTTGTCAAGTAAAACACTTTATATTTAGTAGTAATTGGCTAAATATCCTAGAAGCCACGGTAATAAACACAATCATGTATAAATTCACAGAAGACCAAGTTCTACTGTAGTAAGTCACAGTAATTTCATCACTATTGCAAAAAAAAGCCAGAATTCACAGCAGTATGGAATCACAGCAATCATAACAGTACTATAGAAATCACAATAATTAAAAGAAATGTGCAGTACCAAATCATATATGGTAGGGAATTGGGGTAGTACTGTAGAAATTCACAGTACTATATTGGAATTTAGATATGGAAAAGTTCACAGCAACCATTACAGTACTGTAAGTATTCAAAATAATTAATTAAAATATGCAGTAACATATTGTGTTTGGTAGGGAATGGCAGTAAATATAAATATCCTACACCACCTTTTTTTGTTTGCTGGGGTTAATGTTGGAAAGGGGTTTCTTGTAACCACAAAATTGACGGATCAATGTCTAGCTAACTCAGTTGTTGTGTTCCACATTGCCTACTGCTGGCGCCAGTGTCCAGCCCCTATTTCAGTGTGCCCCAGGGCAGCTATGGCTACAATGTAGCTTGGCATCACTATAAACAATGCATAACATTTATTGTGTTATATTTTACAGTTGAAAAATACTACTGTAATAACACATACAGTAAATGTTAATTACTTTGTTCAGTTCTACAGCTAGAATACTATTTTCTACAGTAACTTACTTGTCAATTGCTGCCAGTTAATCACTGTGAATTTCACAGTTTGTTTGTTACAGTGAGTTTGAAAGCTAGAATGAATCACCTTCGTTTGAATTGGTTAAAAAGAAGACCTAATCAGAGATTTCACTACCTAGATAGAGTAATACACAATACTCGGTTCACACAAACTACACATCATTTTAAAAGTGTGTTTGGGAAAAATACAAAATGTCCCTTTTTTGGTTCTTACAAATCACCAAAACTTTGACTACTTAGTATGTTGCACATTTCCTCTTCTTTGAGTCTAGAGCGGTTAATTAATGGTGGTTAAAAAGTGGTTAATTAATACCAAAGATGCAAGCATTGGAAATGAACAATTTTACAGCTTTTTTACTCTAGTGTTTTTGTTTAGTGTTCTTTTATTTCCTATTTCAATTTTTTAATCAAAGAACCTGTGTTAAATAACAAATATTAAGTTTAAACAGTGATTTTTTAAGCAAAGGAAAACATTGAAAAAGCCCAATAAATTTAGAAAGCTATCTTTTTTGTATTTTTTCTTTTTCTGTCGCGTACCCCAAATGCTGGCAAAAAAAGATTTGAATTATATCTTCTATGCCATCAACACAACAGGGCAAGTAAGAAACTACTTACTTTAAAAAAAAAGATTAGATCTTCAAATACGGACACAGAAAAAGTGGAAAGTTAAAGGCATACACTTTGATATCTGGGTCTCATTTTATTGGCTGAGACTTATCGCACCAGATAAAGGAACATACTGACAATAGCTGAATAGCACTTTGCAAGAGACTGATTTCACTTGACAAGATATATCATGGTATCAACCATATTTACACATAAAGCCAATCAGATCATTGCTGTAACTGCGTTTTTGTGTGTAAAATGGAACAGGTAATTGGCATATTAACTACCGCAAGCTCATGTAGTCTGCTGAGAAAAACTGTACCACCACAGCTTCCCCTATAAAGACGTCATGAACAAATGAGCCTGTAAAACAGAATATATAGTAGAAGTCATCAAAACTAAATAAAGCCAGATATTCACGATTTATGCTTAGCACAGCAATTAGACAAAATTACCCACCAGACTGCCTTGCTCATGTTTCAGACAGTCAGACAGTTTAGCTATATCCGGGTGTGTCATCAAACTGTGAGCACTTTAGCGGTTACTCACTGTGACAAATCTGAACAATCATTCAAATATGATAAGAAAGAAGGCTCAAAAATGGTTTTGACAGCAAATGTATTCTTTCTTTTAAGATTTTAAGTAATGGTTTTAAACCCAGTCCTTACTGGAACTTTTCTTTTGTGACTCCCCAACATTACAGAGACCTAGTAATTATCCAGGACACTAGGCCCACATGTCAACTGCTTGAAGTGGCGCACAAAAAATAAAATAATAAAATGTAGTATTTGCATTGCATAAAACACTCTAAGCAAGCAAAGAATAAAGCAATCAACAACCAACATAAATTCATACAAAGAAGATACTGACAGGACTGGAGAAGGCCAAGAAAAGGGGAGCCGTCGATATGTGAAACCAATGAGAACAAGGAATGAAATATGTTGCTTAACAACTTCAGTTGCAGCCCCGTTCTGCATGTTTTCTCTCACTGTCTTCCTAGTCTTGCTGTTTTCACTCCAATGTCCTGCTATTTCATTTTGAACTCATTTCTGCTGCCTCACTTTCTCTCCCCCGCCCCCTTCATTCTCTCTCTCTCTCTCTTCCCTCATGAGCAGACAGGCAAAGACAGAGACTGTTGTTGTGCTTGCAGTCTGACACTATCAGCTCATAAATCCCTGTCAACAGCTTGTATGCCTCCTCTCCTCCCTCCCCTTCTCCATTCCTTCCTCTCCTCAGTAGTGAAGGAGTGGAGGAACCCTCTGACCTGCTGGTGGAGTCTCGTCTGGCATTGGCAAACAGATCAACCTGCTCATTCTCATGCATTTTATTTATTTATTTTTAAGGCTATGAATAGCTTCAATTAATTTGGAAATGTTTTTGTCTCTGTAAGGTTGGAATTATGAAATTCCAAATTTATCTTCAGGTCTATATTTTTATTGAATTTTAATGACTCAGATTGAGTCACTAAGAGAGCCATAGCCTCCAGCTTCTGTCTCCTGAGATAGCACAAAATGGCTTTTTATGTGTATTGATAAGGCTCATCTTCTTTATGTTGGGCCTTGTTCGCACACAAGATGCTACTTTCTCTGAAATGTAAATTTTATGTATGCTGGAACTTCAAGCAGCTGGAGAGTAAACTAAACCCTATCTATTTTTTATATAAACCCAATTAATTAAAAAAATGGCATTTTCTTATTTCTTATTTTTGCTGAAAATTACATTTCGAAAGTATGTTGCTCACCAATATTATTTCAGACATAATGACACAAACCCATCACATGATACTTAAAGTGGACATGCCATTCTTTAGAATTTTTCTTTTACATATATATAATTTTTTGTGGTCTATATACAGTGGAACAGCACTTCTTGGGTCAGAATTCCTCATTATTGTAGCTCTAAAATAAGCACGTGTTTTGAGCAAGTAGACAACATAAAAAAATATCAAAGAAAAACATTCCCTTTAATATCACTGACAACACTTTAAGCTACTTGTTAGATACTACTTAATTATATAAAAAAAATTGTATGCAATCCTCACCAGCACTATAGTGCATACACGTTGTCTCACTCAGTGGTCACCTCCCTGGTCAGAGTTCTGGCCGCTTGAAGTTGTTCAAGAAAGTAGTCCCTGTTAGTTTCCGGGGCCACAAAACTATGCGTTTTTAATTGAAAAAAATATATGTTTTTGAAAGCTTGACTAATTTACATCACAAAACTGCCCACCAAAAAAATTCATACCTCCAGTTTTAATCGGCACTATTTTATCTTCCATTTCCATCAATTGGGCGATTTGGGTGGATTACACCCTGGACAGGTTGCCTGCCCATCACAGGGCAACAAGAGACAAACAAGACAAACAACCATGCACGCAACACCCTAAGGGAAATTCAAAGTGACTAATTAACCTGACCTTCATGTCTTTTGACTGTGGGAGGAAGCCTGAGTACAGGTCAAAAATGCAGACTCCATGCAGAAAGCCAGGATTCAAACCTGGGCTTTCTTGCTGCAAGGCAGCAAGTAAGCCCAATGCTACCAACTGTGCAGCCCAATATGCACGATAGTGTGTACATGATCATAATGGATGATGAATTAGAGGACTTACATAGGAGATTCAAAAGCTGGGTAAATCACCCTATATTTGGTTAAACTACAAATGACCTTTTTTTCCTGTGCATCTCACTTTTTTATGTTCCAGTTTTACCCCTCCTATCCAAGCTTGGGAGCTGCAAACATGACCTTAATCTGTCACTCATTGGATTTGTTCTGTGTTTAAAGGTCTGGTTTGATTTTTAATTGTATGGGGGACTAAGATGTTTACAACTCAGAGTAAAAAAAAATCAAGATTTTTATATGTAACTGTTTGGTACTTTCTTCATAAATGATAACTTATGTCAGATAGTTGCACAAACTAAGGACAAGATTCACTCTGAGGCTGTGTGAGACAAAACCATTCATTTATTTGAGTCTACTAAGCTTTCTTACAGAAAGGAAATATTACGCAAATGCATGATTCATCTGCTATCTGGGCACAAAGGGATACACATCTCCTGCTCTGTACCTGTTAGGAACTGCTGTGCGAGGACTGGGCTGTTGTGAGTGCCTTGGTTACCAGGCATATTGAGAGATGCAAAAACAATGCATGCTGTGCCGTCAGAGTTTCCAGTAGCACTTAAATTACTTGATATATTTGTTGCAGGTCACTTGTTTAAAAAAAGAGTCGCTAGAAGGGTCTAAATACCCTCTTAATAAAATGATAAATTTGCTTAGTAGGTAACCCGGTCTGAGCACAGCAGACAAATCAAGTCACATGGCAAAGGCAGACGGGAAGTAGCAACAGCCTTGCCCTTTCAATATAAATGTCTTTATAAAGGTTTTGATTTTTGAAAATGCATAACGCGAAAACATATTTGATCACAAAATAATGTTAACTGCTTATTATACATTTTTGTTCAGTTAGGCTTTGATTGTTAAAACCTGCTCAGGTAATTTCTTACAGCCTGGCTCACTGGGAGTCAAGGAGACAAATATCACTACAGGCAATAGATACTAGGAGTTTATCAGGTACATTGTCAATTAATTACCAACGGAAACAAAGGGTTGCTCCTGTGCTGTTCAATCTTGTCTTTTTAGATCACTTTGAGCATCTAATATTTGTATCATCCTGTGATCATTTATTTCTAAATTATAGAGATAAGCTAAACCCAAACTCAAATCTATCACTTTTGAAGCTCAGGAGACAAAAATGTGATTCTCATTTTGGGTCTCGGTCTAGTTTTAGTTTTGTCTGATTTCTTTCTTATGTGTTTTCTCCTAAAAAACACTAGGAGCAATAAGTGAGACAATAAATTACAGTCCTTCTAGAGACATTATTCAGAAACTGTTGAGAGACACAGAGCAACAAACCACATACACCTAAGGACAACTTATAAAGGCATATCTCCACTCGTACCTTTTGCCGAGCCATACTGTACCGGTACTATTGGTAACGCGACTCGCCACGGCTCGACTTGTTAAGTTTTGCTTCACAGTTGCAACAAACCAGAGCGTTTAAAGTGAGCGGGTGCGTAATATGATGGCCGGCCCCAGAGTACGTAGCGGGAAGTAAACAAAGGCTCGCAAAGGAAGAAGAACAATGGCGACCTCACTAGCGATCCTGAGCTTTTTGCTCAGTTTGTGGATTTCTGTAGACAGACGTCGAAGAGAAAGCCTCTCATCGAAAAATAAAGTCCCCAGATAGGCTACACACTGCAAGGAAAAACACGGTGAAGTAGTACAAAAGAGTGTGAGAAACTCTGCTGGAGAATGACGCGACAGGACCCCAGCAGGTTGTGTGGGTAAGCCGATGCAAATACTACTCCGGTGTGGTGGGCTATAAATATACTCTGGGTATTTATTAATTTGCTAAAGCCCAGCGTACAAACCCATGTTAACAAGTTGGCTTTATTAGTAAGTATTGTGTGTGTGTGTTTCAGATGACTGCTCTGTGAAGTTGTCGCAGCCGACCGTCGGTTTGAGCGTTTAACTGGGCCTTGTAGTGATGAGATGTTGTTCTGGGTTTCACCGAAGCTCAGTGGCTGCAGAACTTCAGGATGTCAAAACAAATTCATCTACATGTGCAGCAAACTACGTCCAGCGCTAGAGCGACGCAGCTTTTCGCCTCTGTGTACCCATGAAGAAAGGAGTTGCCATATACATGATACGAATTCTATGAATTACAAACCACAACTGTATGTTTTGTAATAAATCTGTGTGCTTTGAAAATGTTTTCAGTTTTTTTAAATCACCACTACAATGTGTTTTACAGATATCCCATCTTTGAGTAGGCTTAGGCTTTTCAGCAGCTTTCAAATGCATGCAATTTACTTATTTAGCAGCGCAAGACTTTTTTACTTTTTAACAGCCAGAGCAAATGTTGCTATGAGATTTTTAAAATGTTGCTGAACCCAGATGCTAGATATAATATTGTAAAATGATTCCACCAACCAGCGTGTAATGAAACTGCAAATGATAATACAAGCGTATAGCTTGGACATTTTTATTGGACAGGTATAGAAAAAGTTCAGAAACAAAATTCCAGCTGCACATGTCTGTGGGTCATGGTTTAGTCTGCAGCATCCCAGGAAGGTTTGATTGAAGGCAGATTGAAGGCATCATGTCATCTCCACCCTCCGTAAGCCGGTTTCCTGCTTCTGCTCCATCAGAAGAAGGTGTTGATCCCGCTGAAACGGATCGCAGATATTTTTTTAAAGTATTATGCTTATAGGGCATTTAAAACATACACTACTAATTAAAATTAAGGAATAGAAACAAATGTCTCACTGTGCTGCAGAAAACGTAAGTAGGTCATTCATATTTACAAAAAACGGCATCAGAACTAATTTGGATAACTGATAATAAAAAGAACTGCCATAATGACCATGTATTGAACAGGGTAGATACCATATGCAGAAGTTGGTAGAGTTGTCATTTACTTAACACTTAAACTTCAAACCCCTATCATTTTGGAAAATAAATACTCCAAATAATTAATTCAAATAGAAGCAAAAAATGACTGGGTCAGGAAAAACAAAACTTACAGTAAAATTATTTTTTAAATTTTGTTTAAGAAAAACAAAAGCAATGAGCAAACTTCTGTATTTCTAATAAATAAACTCAAGCAACTATTTTAACAAATCAAGGCACAAGAACATTTTTGGGGTAGTTTCTCATAAAACACATAAAATACAAGGTGGGTAAAAGCATTCTCACTGACTAGTGTTTCAAGATTTAACTTAAAGAAATATTATTTCTACTTAAAAAAATATTACTTGAAAACAAAAAGTACAATATGAAACTATGTAGAATGTGAAACTTAATATAATTATTCAAAAAAAAAAAAAAACACAAAAAAAATATCCACCCAACTGAATTGGGTTCCTTTAGCAATAATGAATTTTGTTGAGTGACCTAAATGTAAACATGTTGGGTCAACCTAATACATTCAGGTTGCTGTAAGGCACAACTTAATTTCCAGTGTTAACTAAATATGATTACAGTGGTTTCAGTAATACAATTCCTTCACTTTTTTCATGAAAAATCTTTAATTGGTAGGTATTTATAATATAATAATTTTTAGATAACACTGGAGATGAAGTCATTTTATTATTATATACCACATTTTTGAGTTATTGTGTAGTAAAGTGGTCAGTGCAGGTGCTCAGACAACAGAGGCCCTTTTCTGAGTTTGAGTCCATCCCCTGCTGTTTATTTTTGTGCCTTATAGCAACCTAAATGTCTTACGTTGACCCAACATGTTTACATTTTGTTCCGTCAACAAAATTCATTATTGCTAAATCAACCCAAATCAGTTGTGTGGAAATGTGTTTTTTTTTTTTTTTGAGTGTATAAGTGAAGGGAAAAACACAATATCCACCTCTTTATATGAATTTTGCAGAATAGTGAGACCAGCGATGTTGTAGAGTCTAGAGAAAGTACCAATGAGGCAAAGACAGAAAGCAGAACTGGAAGTTGCAGAGCTCAAGATATCGAGGTTCTCATTGGGAGTGACGAGAAGGCTTATGTCAGATGTTTTGGGGATAAAGTCAGAGAGGCGAGACTGAGATGGTTTGGTCATGTTCAGAGGAGAGATTACACTTATATTGGTAGAGGTATGCTGAGGATGGAGCCCACAGGCAGGAGGCACAGAGGAAGACCAAAAATTAGATTTATGGATGTGGTGAAAGAGGACTTGAAGTTAGTTGGTGTGAGGGCAGAGGATGCATAGGACAGGACTAAATGGAGACATGTGATTTGCTGTGCTGACCCCTGAAGGGAAATGCCGAAAGAGAACGAAGAAGCATATTTTACAGCTAATACATCCAAATCTGTTGAAGGTTATTTGACCATCTAATAAGGACATAGAAAAATGTAAGTATGGCATAGAGTTCATAATATATATATATATATAATTATTGATATATGTTATACATCAATACCCCGTATTGTGTTCACAGTACCTTTACCTAACAAAGTTGAAAGGGATCTATAGTTAAATTAAACAAAAGCAAACCCTTTCAACTTGTCTTTGTTTTTCTTGACACTTTACTTAATTTTCTGTGTGCTGTAATAGATTTAAGAGGTCTGTTCACATGTTTTATTAGAAACCATCCTATTCATAGCAATAACTCTACGGGTGTGTTTATATATGAATATAACAATATACATGTAGTTCAGAGACATGTTAGCAACAGCAGATGATGGCATAGAAAACTCAAACAAACTGAAATAAATGTCACTTGAATGAAAAGGAGCAGAAAGAACATGAATCTTATGACATCTACCCCTTATTACTTATGCACACACTTGCAGTCTATGCCGTTCATCTACAATTTTACAATTACAATATACTTGTTCTGAAATTTTACATTATCATGTAACATATCTTTACATTATATGTAAATTTTTTTCCACAATTTCAAATTACAAAAAAAATATTTAAATAGATAAATAATACAAAAAACCTAAAATCATATCTAAAGGGTTTTTTTAGGTTTGTTTTTTTTCAGTTCAAGTTTTATATGTGTTTAATATTATACTTTTTATTTGCTTCTTAAATGTCCCAATACTTTTTGGATTCTTTTATTTCTCTTTTGAGTTTGTTCCACAAAT
The DNA here is from genome assembly GCA_028564705.1 of Apricaphanius iberus. Lineage (NCBI taxonomy): Eukaryota > Metazoa > Chordata > Actinopteri > Cyprinodontiformes > Aphaniidae > Apricaphanius > Apricaphanius iberus. The sequence continues at coordinate 453,290 of JAPXFQ010002641.1, read as the reverse complement.
TAGGTCCTTTCACTGAGACGGTCTGTTTCATGACTTTCTCTCTTTTTAAAGTTTTCTGGATATTTGCCGGTAAAATTTTATTATTAGCCCTATACAAAACCTGTAGAATATTGTAATCTACAATGTCATAGAATATCAACACCTTGCATTTTATATAAAGATGATTTGATTGATCTCTGTATTTTTTTTATTATTTATTATTCATAAGGCCCTTTTTGTAAAATGAATATTGGCTCTGTATGTTTTACACGTTTTTCCCCAAATTTCTAGATATTAAATTAAATAAGGCATAATCATTGAATTGTGTAATGCAAGCAAAGCTTCATGATTTAGACAAAATGTTGCTTTATTTAACACGGCAAATGATGTTGATAATTCCCCTTTTGTATAATGTATATGAGATTTCCAGTTGAGATTCTCGTCAATAATTACGCCTAAAAATGTAGTTTCCTTTACTCTTTGTAGTTTCAACCCATCTATTTTTAGTGATACACCTTTACCCTGACATTTCTTTTTTTGTTGAATATCATATTGTTGACTTTTTAATATTGAGAGCTAATTTGTTTTGATCAAGCCAGTATTTGATTTATTTGAGGTCTTCATTTACTACTCTTATTAAATCCTCTATTTTTCTTTCCAGAATAGAATGTTGTTTCATCAGCAAATAAGATACACTGTAGTACTTCTGATGCTTTTAGAAATTCCTTTATATATAATGTAAATAAAATTGGTCCAAGTATTGAACTTGTGGTACCCACCAACTGATGTCTCAATGTTCTGATTCTATATTATTTATTTGAACAAATTGTTTTCTATTTTCTAAATAGCCCGTGATCCATTTGTGAGCATTACTTCTTATTCCATAATTTTGAAGTTTTCAAAGTAATTTTGAGTAATCAATTACATTAAATGCTTTTTGCAAGTCTGAAAAGATACATATGAAAGTTGTTATTATCAATCTCTCTTGATATATTTTCGGTTAATTCCATTATTGACATTGCTGTTTTTTTTTTTTCCTAAAACCATAAACAAACCATTTAACATGTTTTATTTTTGTATTAAATTATCTAGTCTTGTTGCAAAATATTTTTCTAGAATTTTTGAAAACTGTGGAAGCAAGGACAGTGGTCTATAATTAGAAATAATGTGTTTGTCCCCACTTTTATAAATAGGAATAATTTCAGCTATTTTCATATTTTTCAGGAATAGTTTCTGTTTCAAGAGACAAATTGACAAATTGCAGATATGTGTGAATAACAGATTCAATTATGTTTTTTGCAATCATCATGTCTGATCCATCACAATCGGTTGATCTTTAATTCCCCTAATTTTGTACTATTTTTTCGTATTCCATGTCCTTTCACAGGAAAAAGAAAAATACTATTTACATTATGTGTTAGTGTATTGTCTTTATTGTATGATATATTTGGAATTTTCTTTGCTATCATGTCTCCTATGCTTGTAAAATATTTACAGAATTCATTTGATATGTTTTTCTCATTGGTAATTTCAACATTGTCCTGGACAAAATAAGTTAGGTACTCATTTTAGATGTGTTATTTTTTATGACATTATTTAATATTTTGCAAGAAGCTTTTGTTCTGCTCTTGTTCTCCTTTAGTTTTATGTATAAATATACATTTTTCCTCAGATCCATAGTGATTTATTTTTATACTTCTTTTAATGATGTTCTGCTTCTTTCATTTGAGTTTTTATAATGCTTTTCAGGGTGCAGTCGTTTACTTTAGACAGAAAATATTTTGGATTTACATAGGCGCACAGGCAGGATCAGCCAGTGGCGGCTTCAAGCGGTGTGTCAACATTCTGGACTCAGTGGAGTTAATATCTGCTCCGACTGAGCAGGACCTCAGCTGGTGAACCTGCCACATGCTGAGCTGGGAGGGCTCTGGTTCAATGGTAACAGTCAGAAATTTCAGCATCTGTAAATTTCTATATACCGCCCAACCCTACTCCTGTGACCCTGATTCTATTCCTTTTAACATATGCATCATATTGGAAACAAATGGATCCCTATTGAAAAACTGTGTTAATCTAAACAATGTTGGTACATCATATATCTTTTTTTTTTGCTTTTACTCAGAGAGCACAGCTGAAAGTATTTCTTTTTTGTCCAAATCCAAGCACTTCATATACTAATTGTTCCTTTTAAATAGCCAGATATCAAATCTGCTAAAGCCAAATAAGATAGAATTCACATAGGTGTACCTGAGCATCTTTCTAAGACTGAAGACAAAAGGATGAATGCTGTGTATTCCCATGATTCTTCCACCTCTGTGTGTCCCCATTTCTCTTCTCCTCTTTCTCCCTGCTTGTCTTTTGTTTTCCTCAGGTAATGATTGCAGACAGACTGTGATGACTGACATGGGTTTCCTGTTGTTAGGGGTAAACACCTGGGTAATGAGGTCACACGAGACAACCACTAAAAAAAAAAAGCTACTCAGTCAAAATTCACAGCCCTCGCTCAGCGCATGAGAATATATAAAACAGACTCATAATCAGGTCGTGTAGCCACATACAAGAGGCACAGATACACAATCATAAACTGAGAGGCAAATCTTGCAAAACAAGCATAGACATGAATGCATACAAACACATACAAAGCTGCTCATGCATATGCTTGGCACAGACTGCTAAACAAGCAATGAGCCAAGCAGTCTGTGTGATTTTCAACACACAGGCTTGTTAAATTATAAAACACACACAGTACAGAGCTGAGGTGAAGGAGAAAGAGAGAATGTCAAAATATGTTGTATCCCTTGATCATTCCTAAAGGTTTGTTCCCCACATATAGGAACAAACCCCAGTGTCATAGTTATCATATGCTGCATTTGAAAAATCCTGACTGACCACAGTGAATGTTCATTCTGTGATTAAATGTAAAGCACAGAGCCATCTGCCTGACTGTATAAAGCCTCCTTCACCGTGGGGGAACATTTCAAGCTGTACCTGCTCTTGTACATTTTTTGTTGTCTTTGTTGCTCCTGTTCTCAAAGGACAAAAATGTCGTCACAATTCCAGTTAAACGCAAAGCAGAGGGGCTGGAGGGGAGGAAAAAGATGTGAGGGCATGCATGTGGCTGTCAGTAACAAAGACATGTCAACTCTGAATGATTAGCCGTGGAAACACTGAGTGAAGCACTGTGCTTTTATGTGTGATAAGAAGACAGCCGGTTCATGTTATTTTTTGCTTGCTCAAGAACAGTTTGATAAATTACTTGTACTTTTACACTGACAGGTTTTGTTCAAGAACATAAGGTCAAAGCAGAGTTTCTGTTTATTAAGGATAACTGACCAGCCTCTTATCCTTATGTGCATAGTCCATGTACATGTCTTGATAAAGGTATTTGTGACAATGGTTCCCTAGGAACATTAAAGAACAACCACAGGACAAATAATCATGTCAAAGAGGATTTTTACACCATGATTAGTATTAGACATGCATATGAGTAAAAAGGTCAGCTCTCTTTTAAAGGCTATTTACATTGAAACCGTAGGGGTGTAATGCCACACAAAAATCACGTTCCGGTACTTATGGTGGTTTTGAAAGCACTGTTCGGCATTATTTCTGTATGCTTAAAAGAATAAAAAACAAGATTATTTCTTTGTTTGTTTAGCTGCACAGGAAACAAATCTTTTAATTTATAACTTGAAAATGTTAGAACCGATTGGAGATTTACTTGTTGTCTTTCAAATAAGTATATAATACGCATTGCCAAAGCCTCAAAAAACAGTTTACGAAGCAATATAATGGCTTGAGAATTATGTCAGTGTTGAGATGAAATGTTTGAATATATCTGTGCCTGTACTTGAGAAGATATTAAATCAGTTTTGAGTTGCACCGATATTTAGAAAACGTAGTGTAACAACTACACCAGAATGAATCAAGCAAACCTATTAGGAAAATCTCATCTTATGAATGGGAATTCCTCTGACTTCATCTCCTACAGCCAACCAAGTTTATGAGCATGGATGATATAGTTAGCCATGTTTGGACATCAACAGATTTTTCTTCAATTCAGTGTAGCGTGAATTACTGTACCCACCTTATCTCTGTTGAAAAGTTTTACACATTTCTAGGGGACCCGGTGTTAATTTATGCTCAATTTGATCATGAATATTTTCAAGACATACCTCTACATAAACAGCAAAACTTGTGCTACAACACAATATATTTTTTTTATCTGCCCTGAATGCAACAAAAACAACTATATATGATATATAAGTATTTATACCCCCTGATGTTTTTGTCTGCCACACTTCCAGACAGGATACATTAAAAAAGAAAAGAGTCAGGAAATCCATTGGTTTGCTTTTATAAATAATTTAAGATTGATAATACCTTAACTATTAAATCCTTCTGCTCTTCTCTGTCAAAGCGTTGTCTGAAAAGTACCAGAATCCATGTGATTCATTGAAGAAGGTTATTTCACAAGTTATTTCTGGAAACAAAAACAAGAGCCAGCCTGCATACCATGCGTCATACAAGTGACAGGGAAGCCTGTTTTGAATCATCAGCTCTGTTAGACAACCATTATTTTAGTACTTCTTGTCAGGGTCTGATTGTCAGAAGGACAATCATTTCTAATTGTTGTTGATGTTGACAAAAAACACCTTGAATGTGTCGCTAGATTCCTCTGTAGATCTGTCTTTGTCTGAGTTTGGCTTTGGCAAAGAAAAGAGTTGATAGTGAAAAATGAGACCAAGTCTAATTTTAATTGCCAGTGAAAATATGGCCAAAAGTATTTATGAGCTCAGACCAGAGGAACAGAATGGAAAACTTTAAGCATGATAATATTTCCCTTATCACGGTTCTTAAAACTGCTGTAACATGACTGAACCCCCTTTGAAGTTAGATAAGTATTGTTTGAGATCGCCTAATGCTTTGAACAATGAAAACAGAAAAGGGAAAACGAATTTAGTTAACAGACTCAAAGGTAATACTTCTTTTTTTCTTCTCTTCTTTTCTCTTCTTCTTTGAAAGTTGCCTTGTCAAGGTTTTGATATATTTTTTAGGTGAAAACAGATTTTTTTTTTCCTAGCTTTCAACATGTAATTGCTATACACAAAACAAAAAACAGCCAAGGCAGAAAATGGAGTGTAAAAAACAAAAGAATGGAACCAATTTAAAAATCTTATTTGGAATTTGTATTTTTTAGATTTTTAGAAAGAGCTCTGAAGTAAAGCTGCTATATATTGCTTTTTATTTTTTCTAGTTGCTTTTCTATTCTTGGCTTTATTCTTGGCTGTTTTGTATTTTTTTCCCATTTACAGTTGAAACCTGACTAGCATATGCACTGGTTATGGTGCGTTCACACCTCACCAAACATCCGAGTCAAGAGAAGCAAGATTACATGTAAAGTATATGGTTAAAGCCATAAGAGTGGCGTCGGAGTCTCTGTGGCGCTTTGTGTGCGTTGATCGTGTCAATTTTTAAAACGTTTTCTGCATTTCAAGCATCAGAGCGGTAAAAACCAGCAACGCAGAAGTTCAGCAAGCTGAACTTTTGATGCTCTTGACAACGCAGCATGTCAACCAATGAGACCTTCTCACTGTAGTAATGTCACCCCACGTTAGCGTTGTCTTGCCAACCACTATCCGTTACGGTTGAAAACATCTGTCAGAGAAAGGCCCGCCCATGCGCTTTGCAAGCTTCAGCCTAAAAATGTATAGGTGCCGATCTAGTTGCTTTGTGAGCGTTTGTTGACGCTGACAGAGCATGCAGTGTGAAGGCACCATTAGTCAGACTCGATTTTCTTTTCTTGTAATGTCAGTGTGTAAATATCTGGTGTTAGTTTATGTTAATGTATCAAAAATGTAACATTGATTTCAATATGAATTAATTAACAGGGCTGCATGGTCTTTCTGCATGGAGTTTGCATGTTCTCCCCGTGCATGCGTGGGTTCCCTCCGGGTACTCCGGCTTCCTCCCACAGTCCAAAAACATGATTGTCAGGTTAATTGATCTCTCCAAATTGTCCTTAGGTGTGAGTGTGTGCATGGTTGTTTGTCCTGCCCTGTGATGGACTGGCGACCAGGGTGTACCCCGCCTCTCGCCCGTTGACAGCTGGAGATAGGCACCAGCCCCCCCCGCGACCCATTAAGGAGTAAGCATTTAAGAAAATGGATAGATGGATGGACAAACATGTTTGACTCATTTATGATGATCTTCCTTTTTTCTAGTGTGTGTGTGTGTTTGTGTATTAGCATGATTGATCTTGTTTGTTTGTTTATTTATACATTTAATGATCACCACAGAATCTGAGGATGAAAGTACAATCTTTACATTGTCTACACAGTATCTATGAGTGCCTCCACGTGATCAAACTATTATTATTTGAATTAACCATAAAATAAGTCCAAGCCTCCTGGCACTTTAGCCATTCAAAGCATTTGACATGTCAAGGTGAGTAAATTTTAGGAATGTAACGATACCAAACTGATACGATACTGTTTTTTTTATCTCAGTACTTGCTGAAGCCTATTACCAATGCCAATACATCTACTACACAAAAAAGTCATTTTTTGTTTTTAGTTTCTTCCCTTCTTGTTACAACAGAGAGTGTAAGAATAAAGTACAATTTTTATTTTAGAAATCCAAAACAGTAAGATTAACACATACCCAACTAATATGCAAACACTCTGTTTCAATAACACATACAAAATCAGTGAGTTAAAATTCCCACATTGCAAACCACAAAAAGGGCATTCAGTGAGTCTTTACTTAGTGACATAGAAACCCATGGGAAGGTACAGAGTTGGAGCTGAGAACAGTGTAATTAGAGAGAAAGGAGGAGGCAGACAGATAGATAGAAGGAGCTTAACCCCAGGCACTGCAACAGGAAGAGAGACAGGGGAACATAGAGGTGACGAGGTTGAGAAAAATTCAGACCACAAGGGAATAAAAAGGCAAGAAGCTGTTGAGGATTAACATGATGTTCATTATTTATACAATTAGCTGTGAATGCAAAAAATGACAGATAAGGACATACATATCAAATGTATGTAGTCAAGCCAGACAGGAGGCAAAATTAGATGAAAAAGAGAGAAAAAAAACAAAGCAGCATTGTGTTATATTGTTACATTAACGGCAATAAGAAAGAAAAGCAAAATCATAATCTTTACCATCAGTCCTCTGTAGATATTCCCACTGAAGAACAGTCAGCCACACCTGAAAGAAACAGTAGTGTGTTTACATTCTCCAATTTCATGCACCAGTTTTGTTTTTGCTCCCAGGTTATGAATTAAAGCTCACCCTGTGCCACAGGAAGTGTTATTTCTCTTTTAAACAATATGCATGTGACAAAATGCCAAAAAAATATTAAAGTTCAGTTATATGATAAATGCTGTGCTTCTAAGACAAATAAGGGTCACGGTACCTTTACAGCACTGTGTATATTTTATTTATGTGAAGTCCCTTGCAACAACAATGCTCCCTCTCAGGTCAAGCAAATGTCATGTGCACAACTGTTTTCCTCTGTAGGTGTGTGCTTGAGTAGTTGTGCAGATTAGTAGTAGGGGTGTGTGTGTGCAGACTGAGTGATCACATTGACCTTAAAAACTCCTCATGCCATTTCTGAAATGCTCTGTGTTCACATCGCATTTGTGGCCAAGATGTGTTACAGTTTGACCACTCTGTAAAAATGTATTTGCAAAATACACAGATAAGGACATGAGCTTCAAATTTTGACTTTAGCTACCAATTTTCTGTATCATATAGTTGACAGTTTACTTGTTAGCATAAGCATATATGTGAATAAAGTTCACCCCTAATTTAGGATGTTTAAATTGATACTGTGTCTTACAAAAAGTATTTAACTTTAATTTATTTGTATTTTATATCAAGGACCAAGTAAAAATAATGTATTATTTTATGGATGGAAAATAATTTTTTAATAAATTCAAATCTGAAAAGTGTAGTATGGATTTGTATTCAGCTTTCCAGAGTCATTTATTTGTAGAACCACATTTTTATGTAGTTACAACTTCAAATTTTTTTGGTTATGAATCACTGCATGCATTACACACAGAGATCTAGCTAATCCACTTTACTTAAATAGGCTTTATTCCAGTATACCGTTTATTTTTCTCTATAATTTGTATCGTAGATGGCTTTTCTTAAGGGGTATCAGAATAAACATGCTAAATACAATTGCGCCCCGTCATACTTTTCAAATTTGAAAAAAAAAAGAAAATAAATATTTTAAACCCATGCATCATCTTCTTTTCACTTCACAATTGATTATATAAAATTTGGGGTCGTAACATAACAAAATACACAAAAATTATGAATACTGTAAACATAAATGTTACACATGAAAATTTTTAATCACATTATTCAGTTTGCCTCTTGAAATATCTCCCTTATTTTCTCATTTTTATGAAAAAGCTCTTAAAATGTAATGCTAACCTCAGAAAACCTTTATTAACATCACGGTGGCTCTTGTCACTTTCTTCCTCTGCTCTCGTTTGCACTCCAACGCCCAAGAGCTTTTTGAGAAAATGCTGACACAGAAATTCCCATGGTTTTTTTTGGAGTGGACCGGAGCTAGTGAAAACTGCAAACAAACATTGAGGCTTCTGCATTTGATGTGAACACAAACAACCTAAAAGCCCACATTCACACATCTATGTGTACAATAATGCATGTGTTTGGGGTTAAGTAAAGAAAAGTGAGAAAAAGTGTGTGTGTTTGTGGGGGTGTGGGTGGGGGGGATTAGAGGAGAGCGTATGCCTGTGTGTGTGTGTGGATGTGTGTGTGTGTGTGTGTGTGTGTTCAGTTGCAACGACTGAAGGGCGTCTCAAAAGCATTACACCATTAGATTTATGAGGGAATTCAAAGAAACACTGGCTATAAAACAAACGTCTTGGTTCCTGTCACAAGTTCATATTAGGTCCTATTGTGGCAAGAGAAGGAGGAGGCAGAAAATAGGTTTTGTGGGAGCGAACTGGGTGTAAAGGAGGTGAGACAAGGGGTCAAGAGAAAAGACAAAGTCGAGAGAAAAAAAATGGCAGACAGCACGGGGAACAAATGGAAAACATTTTCAAAGTGGGCAGTGAGCAAACATCTCACGACTAGTAAAAAAGAGGAGAGAAGGCATGAAAAGAAATTTTGAGCTACCAAGAAAAACACTCAGCAGCCCTGCTCTCCCCTCAAGATTCTCCACCCCTTGGTTTTTAGTTACCAAGTCAACACCACATTATAGGTCCCTGGGTCTTTTATAATGGTTGGGTGTGTTCTGATTCAGCAGTAAAGCCATCAGCAGTCAAATTCCAGTCTTAATTAGTGGTGCCAACAAGAGTTAAAAGAGGAATCAGCTGAGGAACAATTAAACATCACAGACGGGAAACCTGTGTTTTGAGACAATGTTTGACAGCGATGGACTGGCGACCTGTCCAGGGTGTACCCAGTCTTTCGCCCGTTGACAGCTGGAGATAGGAACCAGCCCCCTCCGTGACCCCTTGAGGATAAGCGGTATAGAAAATGGATGGATAGATGGATGTTTGGAATTATGGGGTGGGATTGTGCTGAATCAAGCTCATAACTCAACACAACAACTCAAAGCCACATTTCAGATCTGTATTATTTCAGTCATTACTGGGAAATAAAACACAGCTCTTTTAATCTTTACATTTTTGATGTAATTATTGTATTATTTGATATTAAATTTCTATTATGCATAGTAATATTTTGTTCCTGTTGACTCTGAACCACTGAAAGAAAAGCACCACATCACACTACTACCACCACCACCATATATAGTAAAGATGTAACTAAATTAATAAATTATGTGAATAATCAATAATGTATTCTATTTCTTTATTTACGGCTTACATTGAAAGTCTTAAAGAATGGGCTAATATCCCAGATAGAACCCCCTTCCCCCAAATGTTTGCTCTTTGTGATGTACATGACATGTTGAAAAATATAGAAAGAAATGTAAGGTCTACAGAGACTATGTTTAGAGTTGTTGAAAATACAAGATGACAAAAAGAAAACGGAGAAGAAATCATTCTAATAAAAGATGCAAAAGTTTTTGTTTTGTTTTTCTGATTTTGGAGCAAATACTCGGCGTTTTGCCTTATTTCACATTTTCTGTTGATGGGTAAAACAACTCTATGCCAGAAGCAGAAATCTGCATATACTGTAAATCACACAAGACATATCATATAGCGTTTGATTTTGTAAATCTGTCAGTTGAAAGGCAAACTACTTTCCATGTGGCAAAGGGATCTGGCAGTATAGAGCATTATATTCAGCCTGGAACACAAAACCAGTGTTTGCCTCTCTGCATTTTGACACCAGCTACAAGCAACAGTTTATATGTTTAACATTCAGCCCAGGGCTTGGAAAGACTGAACTTAAACCGGCTGTGGAAACATCCTTTATATTTACTTCGCATGCATCCACCAGTGCTTTCTCCCTTATAATTTCGAGGAATTGACTTTTAGTGTAAAGTAGCTCATTTTGTTATGGTAGAAGTCAGATGTGCTGACCAGCTGCATCGCCATGATGTCAACAGAATGGAACTCAACTCTTGTCCCTTGAGGAGAGAAAGAAATTTCTCCCCTCAAATGTATTTTTGATTGACAAGTGGTGAGTGAGATCTGTGAATACAGAGTGCACACTGACAGCAACGAATAAAGCACAGAGAGCGCTAATTGTGACTGATTGGCTTTACCTACTGAGCAATTACAGTGAGATTAATTGCTTACTTGTCATTTCATTGGACTGTTATTAGCCAAGAAAGCCGTCTCTGAAAAGCATTTTAATGTGAGCTAATTGACATAATTGTTCTGGAGATGACAGAATTCCTGTGGTATTACAGAACATTCTTTTTTTTTCTCAGTGGATAAATAATAAACATAACAGTTATTGACAAAATGTTGCAATTCAGAGGGAGGCTGTGTCATTAAAAATGACAGCCAGCAGGCAAAACAAGGAGGCAAAAAAAAAAAAAAAAATGGCATGTATATATGTATGTGTGTTGCTCTGTGTATGTCTGAACAGTATGAAGTTGAGGTCATGGAAACTTAACTGTCTGTGTTACGGCCGGAAGATTAGCCTGGACATGCCCTCACTTTGGCTGGAATGCCTCTTCATCCCATAAACAGACAAGATGTGCACGCTCACGCAAACACAGGGTCAGGCTGGGTAAAGAGAGCTGGGTCTAAATGACCTTGCAGTACTGCTGCTGTTCAAGAAGTATGAAGGATATGCAGTACCCTCCACTAATATGGTTCCCTCGGTACAGTATGTAAACAGCCCTAGCATAAATCAGTTTGCAAAAACGTACATCTTGGAAAATAACTGTTTTTAGATAAAGTGTCAACAGGTGGACGTCGTAAGAGAAATGCAACGGAAACATGTTTTCAATTTAAAATTTTAAAGTGATCATAGTGTCAAGAGTCAACCATATAGGTGCTGGTCAAAATGAGAATATTATAAAAACGTTTATTTCAGTTATTGTATTCAAAAATGGAAACCTTTATATAAGATTATTTACTTATACAAAGATTTATATATTTAAAATGTTTATTTTCTTTCATTTTGAATTTTGATGATTATAACTGACTACTAATGAAAGTCCCAAATTCTGTATCTTAGAAAATTTGAATATTGTGAAAATGTTCAATATTGAAGAGAGTCTAATTTTATTACTAGGACCTGTATGTATTGCCACTGGAAGCACTTTATGCTCTGCTAATATAGATATATCACTTGTTGTAATAGTGTAAGTTTCATGATGAATATTTTGATTTTAAAATGGTTTCTTTGGCTTTAAATGTATTTATTTTGTAATTGGACTTTGCCTTTATGAATCAATTCTTTCATTGCACCCTATACAATACAAGAATTTACATAACTTTGCATTTTCGTCCATCTGATTGAATCTTTTCCAAAACAATATTATATAAATAGAACTCATCTGATGCTCTCATTAGGGACTCAGTGGCAACTTGAGCATCCCTTTTTAAATATTACTATTTTGCTCTTAATTGAGTAATTCCTTGGATGGCTACTTTAAACTTTTACTCAAATAAAAATACTTTGAATACTGCTCTTACTTGAAAAACAGCTTCTGCGTATTCTGCCTGGTCACTCTGGTCACAAAAAACAAAACCAAACAAAACACAAAAATCTGCAGGAATACCTCCAAACATTGCGTAATTGAGAGCACCAGACAGAGACAAATTTTTCAGCGGCTGAATTCATGATTCAAGGATAGAGAAAACATCAAAAACCAGGAATTGTGTATTTAGCTTTTTACAACAATCTCCAGATCAAATAAATGGCAACACTGAGTTGCATTTGGAGTACAAAAATAAAGAGAGGCACAGGCCCTAGACGACCGGCCGTTATGGAATCTCCTGAATCTGTCAATGGCCAGCCCAACACTGATGTGAACCATTGTAACCCTCTTTGTATGTTTTGAGCGCTTTTCATGCTGGTCATAGTTTTCATGTCAAAAAAAATTGTCGCACCTCATTTGTGGATCTTCTTTTCTTTAGAAAGATTTGGACTTCAGCCATAGCCTTTCCACTGTCAGATGACAGATTCAATATTGGTTCATAAGATGTTCAAATCTTATCGTGTTATATTTATCCCTGACCTGTGTGGTATGTTCTTTCGGTTATAATTATGCTGTTTGTTAATTACTGCAATCTAACAACCTTTTGAGCCATTTAAAGAACAGCTACTGAGATTAAATAAGATTTTTGTGACTTCTAAAGGCAAGTGGTTGTACTGAATTCAATCCAGAGGTATAAGAGTGAAGGGGGATTAGCACAAATGGAATACTTAGAATATTTGAAACAACTGAAAATGTTTATTGTCACAAGCTCTCAGAGATTACATAGTGAGATGAGGGATCATAAGCATATGAAAAAATATATTTACTTGCACCTTCTGTTCAAAGAAGGTTGTTTTGTCAGGCAAAGCAGCTTTTTTGCTAATTTTACAACCAAATCTAATCTTGACAGCTGGGTTGATTTAGATAGCTCTATCGGACAGAGATATCTTATTTTTGCAACAATGAAGCATCTATACTGCAAAAAGTATATTTATTCATTCCAGCTTCAAAATAAAGGCTGTTTTAGTAAATTTCTGAATACAATTGTGCATCTCACATTTCAGATTTAAATCAAGAAAAACATCTGAACACCATGTAAATACCACAGCATACAATAAATTCCCAATAGTATGCATTGCTGTTTTTGTCAGTATTTGCTACAATGTGACATAATGTTAAAAAAACAGTTTAAAGGGAATAAGTTTATTTAAAAGTTATAATAATAATGAAAAACATTTCAGTCAGGTAGTGAATGGGGATAGTTTAAAAGTACACAAAAGTAAATTTTTATGCCATTCAGTATATTTCATTATCGCCTTGTAAATGATTGTAAATTGCAGCATTTTCGTTCAGTTTCAGCATGTTTCAGACATGTTTTAAAGTGTATTTAATTAAAGCATGTGTTTAAAAGATTGTGCATTAGTAAGCATGTGTCCTGTTGAGCACTGCACAATCTTCAACAAGATAAAATCCTCCCACCATCTGGAAAAAATTACAGTGTGTTTCAGTTAGGCATATCTGAGCAGGAAATGGATTATTTCTCCCGAGTAGAGCCAGTCCCAGCTGGGGAAGTGGCTAACCACATGAAACTAGTGCAATCCTGTCTGTTTACACACAGTAATTTGCACAGGTGAGCGAGCTAAGGCTTCTGGGATGAATGCAGTGGCCTTGTTTAGGCCCCACTGCAAACTAAGGAGCTGACAGGATTTTTGTGGAAGTCATGAATTCACTTCTTTCATAAAATCCAGAGATGGATTTGTTTAAGTTCTAAATTAAATTTTCAAAATGAACCTTTGATTCAGGTTAAGTTATTTCTATCTGAAAGGTGTTTATTAAATAGGAAATCTGTGGACTTCTTAATCTGATTCTGGCTTGCCTGAATATATGAAGGATACCTACACACAGGAGTTTATTCAAATACTTTTGAAACTACAGAAAAAAGGGACTTTTTTTTTCTTTTTATGTGAATAAGCGAACACAGAGCAGTGGATCAATAGTCTATTCAAACTAAGAGTGTAATCGGTTTGATGCTGAGCAAGGGTCATTGGTAGATAACATTTTGAACACAGTGTTTCATTCACCTCTAATTCACTGAAAAATATGGCACCACAGTTATTCAATTCATTGTAAAAAATAATACTAGTTTTAACTTTGCTCGTTTAGATTTCCATCCATCCATCCATCTATCTTCTTCCGGTTATTCGCTGGGGCAGCAGATTAAGCAAAGAGACCCAGACTTCCCTCTCCCCAGCCACTTGGACCAGCTCCTCAGAAGGAATCCCTTTCTGGTGGGACATACCTGGAACATCTCATCAGGGAGATGTCCAGGAGGCATCAGACCAGATTCCCGAACCACCTGAACTGACTCTTTTTGATATGGAGGAGCAGCTACTCTACTCTGAGACCCTTCCTGCCCCGGACTTCTCACCCTCTCTCTGAGGGAGAGCAAAGACATCCTGCGGAGGAAACTTATTTCAGCTGCTTGTATCCATGATTTCGTTCTTTCGGTCACGACCCAAAGTTTGTGACCATAGATGAGGGTAGGATGGTAGATCGACCGATAAATCGAGGGCTCGCCTTTCGACTCAGCTCTGTCTTCACCATGACAGACCAGTACAGTGCCCACATCACTGCAGAGACCAATCCACCTATTCAATCTCCAGCTCCGTTTTTTTCCCTCATTCATGAACAAGACCATTCACACTAATCACTTCATGTGATTGTTAATGTCCACTTGCCATGCCACAATGACTTGCTGGCCTTGCTGTTTTGGACAAGTCTTCAACTTTCGTCAATGTCCCATTTTTTGTTAAAGGTTCTTCATCCCATTTGTGTCCATCTACGTCTTCTGCAGCTGGAATATTCCACTTTAGGCCTAAAGACTACTTGTAGTTCATATTTCTCAGCAATCCCTCATATTTCAAAATTTGAAATACGTTGTTGAAAATACTTAATACTTTAATCTTTAACCAACCCGTACTGTATATTGTTACAGTAGTTAAGTTGCATAGAACACACAGGGTTGCAGTATCAGAAAACGTGATAATTTATTTTTTGTTTGGCTTTTAGAGTGCTCTTGTAAACCCATTACAAATTCGACCCCAGGAATTAATCTATAAAGTCCTTAGCAGAAGCCCTGCTTCCTAATATTTCAACCTCATATTGTTTCCCACCATGTTATATATGTTTCAGTTTCAAAAAATATTTCACATGTTCCAAATGTGTTTCCAAACTATCACATGATATTAACTTTCTGTATTATATATATTATATATATTATTATAATATATATTATGTATTGTGTATAACACACACACACATATATATATAATGTATTATATTATGTATTATTTTGTATTTCTGTATTGTTGTTATGAATGTCTGTTATATGTGTGTAAGTAAACCAAATATTCAAATAAAATAAAATATAGCGTAAACTCACAACACTTGTCATCTCAAGGAGCTTTAAGGGTAATTTCAATTCAGTCATACATTCTTTAAAAGTTCTAATCAACACGCCTTAATAAAATGTGCTTGAATAAAATGTGTCGGTATCAATCAAAACAGCATCAAGAACTCATTTTAATTTCCATTTTGTAATGAAGTCAAATAAATAGGTTACTCCAATAAAAAAGGCACTTCTATTTTTTTCTGCTTTAAAGAAAGGCTTCTTGTGCTTCCCCAAAATCTATAAAACTGAGGGAGCATTCTGTTGCTTTTTCTTGTTGAGTAAAGATATAGCTAAAATCCTGCCAGCACCTTCATGACTTCAATGTATCTGTGGTGAGATGGTGTTGTCCTCGGGTCTTCTCAACTAAGATCATGAGTTAGATTTATCATTGCTATGTTCTCTTCGCAAATTAAGCACATGGTTCTGGTGCTGGAGGGAGGGAGAATAAATGCAAATTGTTCTGTCGATAGTTCTTTAAGTTGTGTATTTTCATTGTCCACTTTTCTTTTAGCAGAAAATTTAGAACACAGCATTTTTCCTCATCAGAATATCTCCAGAGGAAAACTGAACAAGCTGATAGAAAGTAAAACGTCTTGCTCACACAGCAGTAATGAGCGAGTGACTGTCAGCACAGAGAAGACTGAAATGTTGCTCTGCCAAAGGAATGGACACACGGGCACCATGTGGTTTTCCGTTATTTTCAATGGAGTGCATACAATACTGTGCCGCCTCGGGATAAAAAACGTGGATACTGATTGGTGCAAGATGGTGCCCAGAGCAGCAGAAATAACAAGAAATCAACTTTAGAAGAACTGGGACTTGTTGCTGCATTTCTCTTTGCTATTGTGACAGCAACTCTAATTTTACAAAGCCGATTATTTGGAGACTACTGCTCATTTCCCTGTGAACTACAACCAATTAGTGCACTTAACCACAGCTCTTGCTGAGTGACTGGATCGGGTCATTTCTGAGTACATATCCCCATACAGGTACTCTGTTGGTTCCTGAAATAGCCCCGAAAGTGGCCCTGTCGGCCCAGGCCAATGTAGTGCAGACACGGCATAAGGTCAGGAAAAATTACCCTGAAGTTCCGGTAGTGACAATTCAGGGCAGGGATATAGATGGTTTGCAGGCCAGATCCGCCCTGGGGGCCACCTATTGAGCATCTCGCTAGCTCGTTACCTTAGCTTTGTAGCAGCTATGGCTACTTCTCTTCAGTCTACCTCTCTTTCTCCCTCTGTGGCTTCTCTCTCCTGTTCTCTGTGTCAGATGTTTAGTTATTCCCCCGCCTCCTTTAGTGACAATGGTAAGTATAATAAATGTAGCATTTTCGGAGCTTTGGAGGCAAGGGTTTCAGAGTTGTCTGCGCTGTTGACAATCCAGTAAATAGTCAAGGCCCGTTAGCCAGCACGGAGCCGACAAGGATAGAATCACCTAGAGGTCTTCCAACAGAACCCACGCATCTGAGATCTCAGGCCGACTGGGTAATGGTACGTAGAAAGCATAGTTTCCAGTCCAAAGGGCACCACCAACATGTCTGTTTCTAAAAGATTTTCACCACTCAGTGACACACCAACTGAGAAACAGACTCTGGTGATTGGTGGTTTCATAGTCTGAAACGTGGCATTAGAGACACCATCGCCCATAGTCAATTGTTTTCCAGGGGCCAGAACAGGTGACATAAAATCCCACCTGAAACTGCTGGGTAAGGATTGTTATTCACGCGGGCAGTAACGACACCCGGTTACGCTAATCGGAGGTCACTAAAATTAGTGTTGCTTCGGTGTGTAAGTTTGCTAAAAAAAATGTCGAACTGTGTAATCTTTTCTGGTCCCCTGCCCGATTGGACCAGTGATGACATGTTATTAGTCCTTCAAAACACTGACAAACCAGGGTCCAGACCAGGAAGCAGAGTCATAGTTTAAGCCACCTCTCTGCAGCGTCTGTACTGTTACCCACTCAATACCCCATTGAGACCGTGTCTTACCCATGGCCAAAATCAAATAGACTAAAAGTTAACCTGACAAAAGTAAACTCTGAAAATCTCATTAAAATAAATACAACTCGGACCAAATTAGGAAATAAGGCAATTAGATGTGGTTTACTAAACATAAGATCACTTTATTAGTAAATTACTTGATATATGATAATAAAATTGAACTATTTTGCCTAACAGAAACCTTGTGGCAGCAGGAGGATTTTGTAATTATAAATGAGTCAACTCCTTCCAATTATCAAAATTTTCACATTCACATAGTACTAGGCGGGGAAGAGGAGTTGCAACCATCTTTCGTTCAGATTTGCAAATTCGCCCTAGACCAATTATTAACTACAGGTCTTCTGAACAGCTAATCCTTAGTTTTCCTCATCCAAGCTGCAAAACATCAAAACCACTTTTGTTTGTGGTTTTGTATCGCCAACAAGGCCCTTACTCTCAATTATTTGACCAGATCTCAGAATTTTTATCTGATTGAGTTTTCAACACCGATCAGGTAATTATAATAGGGGATTGCAATATTCACAGTGCTGTAACAAGTTTTAAAGAATCTGTTCCATTTTGCTTCCCTGCGTGCCTTAGCATACCACAGTGGACCGCAGTAATTCCAACACTAACCCTTCAGAAATTGATGGTCTGGTTCAAAGTATTACTTCCTCAATGCGTTTGGCACTAGACAGTATAGCCCCCTTAAAAAAGAAGGTAATCAGCCATAAGAGGTATGTTCCCTGGTTTAATGCAGAGTTGCGCACTTTAAAGCAGAATAACAGGAAACTGCAGAGAAAATGGCGCTCTACACATTTAAATGATTCCTTCCTAACCTGGAAAAATAGTCTACTACTTTATAAAAACGCCCTTCGACAAGCTAGAACAGACTATTTCTTGTCATTAATAGAGGTAAATAAAAACAATCCTAGGTTTCTTTTTAGTACAATTGCCAAACTTACACAGAGTCATAGCTCTGTTGGGCCAACTATTCCCCCTTCTCTCAGTGGTGATGACTTTATGGGATTCTTCATAAGCAAAATAAATTGTATTAAAAATAAAATCATTGGCATTCTCCCAAACATGATTAACTCTCTTTCAGTAAATGAGGCAGTATCAGAGAGAACTGTAGAACCATGTTTATGTCTGTACCATTTTGATTCTGTTCAGGGTTCGAATTACCCCAAAGCTTTTGGGTGACCTATCTTTAAATAGGTAGGGACAGCAGGTGCCACAAGACAGATTTGTGACCCAATTTCTTTATTATTTTTAACAAACCTAGCTCTGATTTGATTGACGATTTACCCTATTATTTCATCACAAGCGTGGTCTGATTTATGCACACTTTGGCGCTATTCATTTTTTTTTGTCATTATGGCTGGGGTCTTTCTTAAAGCCATTTTGAATTAGCAATATGTCTGAACGAAATATTTATTTAATGCATTAATTGAACGTTCATTTTCTCTTCTGACATTGAAACTCCTCTTCTTTTAGCTTAACTGTCTCAATACTTGAACATTTTATTAGGCTTTTTAGTGATTCACTGCTGACTTCTCCATTCATCCATTGCACACCAGTTATAATTTTGGCAATCGGCAGACTTTTTGCATTGATACATCGGTCTACTGTATCTCCTAACTTTCTTCTTAAGAGCCACTCATTCCTACCTTTCTACTTGTTCCACTGCTTTTGCATCCAGTTAAAAGGAAAGGCTGCATGACTTAATTCAGCAAGATTCATTAACTACCAGGGTCTGGAGTGCACTTGTCATCCTAACTCCTCATTTTTTAGATGTAGAAAACCGAAATTATCCAGATTACTTTTTGAAATTCTGTCCAAAACCTGAGTAAAACTTAGGGTTAGTGCTTGATTAGCAAGAAAACAATAAGAGAAGTCGGTGTTTGGAAAAATTTTATTCACAAGATGGACAAATTAGGATTTTATTCCAGTCTGAAACACATTCAAATTCTTGTGGGGAACAAAAGAAACAATATTAACTGGACTTAATTGGACTTTTTAGAGCATGAGAAAATAGTTGCTAATCAAGTATGTGAGCATCTAAACAGCAACAACCTGTTTGAAGAATTTCAGTCAGGTCTTAGAGCTCATCGTAGCACTGAAACAGCACGGGTGAAAGTTACTAATGGTATTTTAATGGCCTCAGATAATGGATTTGTGACTGTTCTGGTTTCGTTAGATCTCAGTGCTGCTTTTGACACAGTCGATCATAATATTCTCTTAGAAAGGCTTGAACATGTAGAGATCAAGGAAACAGCATTAGGCTGGTTTAAATCATATCTGTCCAACAGATTCCAGTTTGTTCATTTCAATGATAAATCTTCTTAACACTCAAGGGTTACTTGTGGAGTGCCACAGGGTTCTGTGCTTAGATCGATTCTCTTTACTATATATATGCTTCCAATTGGTAAAATAATTAGACAACATGGAATGAATTTCCACAGCTATGCTGATGCTACACACTTATATTTATCCAAAAAACATGATGAAACCAATCAGTTAGATAGATTACAAGCATGTCTGGAATACATAAAAACCTGGATGAGTCTGAAATTCAAACAAGACAGAAGTTGTTGTCTTTGAACCAGAACATTTAAAACGCAAACTGCTAAATCAATTACTTCATCTGGATGGCATTCATAGATGGGAGTGCTGCTCTGGCGGCTGCAAGCCCTTCAGTGACCTGGATCTGTTTGTTTTGTTTGTAATGATCTTGGACAGGTTGTACTGTAAACTGAAACTTCACCTCTGGGATCAATAAAGTATTGTTGAATTGAATTGAATTTGGCCTCTGGTAATAATGTAAAGAACCTCTGTGTAATTTTTGACCAAGACATGACATTGAAATCCCATATTAAACAGGTTTCTAAGATTTCTTTCTTTCATCTCCGTAATATTGCTAAAATTAGAAACATCCTGTCCAAGAGTGATGCAGAGAAACTAGTCCATGCATTTGTTACTTCAAGGCTGGACTACTGTAATTCGTTATTATCAGGAAGTCCACAAAATGGAATTAAAAGCCTTTAGTTGATCCAAAATGCTGCAGCAAGAGGTCTGATGAATATTAAAAAGAGAGATCATATTTCTCCTGTTTTGGCTTCTCTCCACTGGCTCCCTGTTAAATCCAGAATAGAGTTTAAGATCCTCCTCCTTACTTATAAAGCCCTTAATAATCAAGCTCTATCGTACATTAGAGATCTGATTGTTCCTAACATTAACACTTCGTTCTCAGAATGCCGGTTTACTGGTAGGATTTCTAAAAGTAGAATGGGAGGCAGATCTTTTAGTTACCAGGCTCCTCTCCTGTGGAACCACTTCCCAGTTTTAGTCCGTGAGGCAGATACTCTGTTTTCAAGACAAGGCTTTAAACCTTCCTTTTTGACAAAGCTTATAGTTAGAGTGGCTTAGGTTATCCTGAGTTTTTTTTTGGTCATGCTGCTATAGGTTTAGACTGTTGGAGGACAGACTGACCACTTTTCTTCTCTCTGCTACTTTTCTCTTCTACCACTCTCCAGATGTACTTTTTCTGCTGTTATTGTGATTGTTAACCCAGTTTTCTCTCAGTATTTTTCTCCCCATAGAAGCTCCACACAGTCTGGTAATCTGCTTAGCTATAAAGTCCCCTTCTGGATGGGGAACATCGGTCCAGATGATTCTCAAAGTCACCGTAAATCCTCCATGCTGTCTCTTCTCTGTCTTCTCAGACCCCCAGACGGTCGTGGCAGATGACTGAGCCAGGTTTTGCCGGAGGTTTCTTCCTATTAAAGGAGATATTTTCCTCTCCACTGTCGCTACATGCTTGCTTAGAGAGTGCTGAGGAAAATCTGTGGTTGGAGTCTGCATGATCCAGGCACAACCTCACGTCGATGCCTCATCGCAATCTGCTGGGATTCCTTACATAGAAAACGTTTAACTGATTGGACTATAATTGTATTGAAATGACTTTTGTTGTAAAGTGCCAGAGAATAAAGGATTGAAAGTTTAACACTCTATGAGTCCCTTTAAACTGTCATGAAACTATCAACAGATTTGATCAGAAATTGCATGTGTCAGTTGAAATCAGTTTATGAGCTCAAAAGATGAGGGGAGTGTATATTCATCAGTACAGACAGTATTTAAACTGTGTAGCAGGTAATATTTTTTATGCCTTGTTTATTTCTGCAACAATACATAAATTCTGTCAAAGTAAACTATAAAAGCATTATATGATGAATTCCAACTCTCAAATAGCAATTTTAAACATATCCCAAAAATGCATGACAAACTGGCTTGTCAGGTGACAAAATGGTTTTTGCTACAGTTTTAATGCCAAGGAAGAAAATGGTGGATTCTAATCTACGTGAGGCAGCGGTTCTTCCTTAACCATTTAAACCCCAGGTAGAGACAGAATAGATACTCAGGAAAGTCATTCCATGTACATATGGAGCTTCTATGCATAATAAACCATTTTCTCTTTTCGATTCTGTTTGAAGGAAAATTACATATTATATGACCAAGAAAATGGGATCACACATGATGCAACTTTATATTTGAAGTGTAGTGTATTGACTGAAGGTATACAATACATGTGCACACACATAATACACTCTGTCAGACATCCATCTCCCACTTTACTATTTATTTTTTGGGGGCTTATTTATGCAGCCATCCCCTTTCAAATCTTGCTCACACCCTCTCGTCTCAGCGAGCAGCTGGCCTTTCTTTTCAAACCGTAAGATTTCATAGACCTTGAGCAAAAATGGAAGAATGGGTGAGAGGGAAAGAGGGGAAAAAAACACATCTAAGGTAATAACCAGATTTCGCCTCAGTTGGTTTTGATTTAGGAAAGGAAGAGTGTGTCAGAAAAACAGCAGGCTCTCTTCTGTCTCAGTTCCATGCCAGATTTTGGCAGGAAGAACTGGTGAAGGGATGGTGATACAGAGTGAAAGAAGGAACAAAACGAAGAAAGATGGCAAAGAACGATCGATCACACCCATGTGCCAATGAAATGAAGCGAAACGACATAAAGAAATACAGATATTATTGCAACTATTAAAGTTCTATCAAGAGAGAGTGCAGGAAGAAGATGGATAAGGTAGGTGGGAGGGTATTACAATAAATCAATTTTTTAATAGCTCAGACATCAACTGTACCCAGTAGATCAAACATACACATTGTGCCTTTGTATTTGAAAATATGGCAACATAATTCTTACCAGGGTGAATCGTAATCTTTCCACAGACATGAAACCCAAAAGAATGGATAGACCCTAAAAGCAAGAGAAACAGGGAGAGAGGGTTGTGGGTAAACCAACACTGACACAGAGACACAGTTAAATTTCTTTTTTTTTTTTGACTACCCCAGGTGTTTGTATTCAGGCATGAAGAGCATTTGAATTTTAAACTCCTCCAAAAACATGTGTCAGCCCTCACCAATCTGTCATCCTGCAACGCCCTCACAATACCGAGCACACAATTAACTTACGCAGGAAAAATATGCCAATTTAGCCCCAATTTCCTTCTTACGCCATCAGATTTTGTTTCAAATGTGTATTTTTTAGCATAATCTTAAGGCGTGCCATTTTCCTTGCCAAAAGCATCTACATATCAACAAAGATGCCCCAATTTGCTGATTTTGAAGCGCATCCCAATTCAGTGCTTAAAATGTTTTATTTCAGCAACTGTATTTGGTTCCAGTCTGGCTTATTCTGGCATGAAAAGCTGCTTTTGAGAAGAGGTTAGATGTTGCTACTTTAAACACAGCACTGTTACTACTTATCAAATCATACATTTTCAATAAAATACAGTCTCAAATAATACAAAATGTAAAATAAAATGTAAACTGTAAAATGAATTCAGTGGGTATGTAATGCTAATGAAAAAAAAATAAAAAGGCGGTTTTTTTAATAGCTACACTGCTAGAATTATTGCAGCTCACAATAAAATTTAATTACAATTCTGATTAAGTCTTGTGATGGGTTGGCAGCCCCATGCTGGATAGGTGTTCTGCACTTATTGTGTGCAGCGGCTAAGACTTATAGAGCAAACATGTATCCTGAATGATCTGGTGACAGCTTGTATTGGACTGAACTCAGGTATGATGGATGATTACACTGACAGTGTATTTCAGGTCCTGAGGCTCAGACAACCAACAGGCCTGGGAAGCATTTATTCTAAAATCTGCGGCAATCCGAGAGCAAATCCATCCTGGGCTATATTAGCAGACTTATTCATTACCCCGGGGAGATGTTTTCTTACTCTACCGAGTTGGAAAAAATATATTCTGTGAATAGCAGCATCAGAGATATGCAAAGCTGGTGATTAATTTGAAAATAATGAAAGAGCAGTATGTGGTAATACATTGGAAATAAAATAAATGAAAGGCAGAAAACTGTTTTAGAATGGATTGTCAGGACCTTTTTGGTCTGGATAGAATTAATTGTGATGAGAAAACTTGAAAGCTTTAGTAGTGGAATTGTTCAAAAAAAAATTTGTTATCATCACCCCCACACCAAGATAACATTGGGAATTGAAGTAAACTTAATGCTGTCATACCACTGGATCACCAAGGGGGGTAGTCACAGGTCATGTTGAGACATGGTACTAACATGTATGCTTTCTCTATCAGAATTAAGAGACAAGCAACAAACAATCACATCAATAATTGAAGGGGGGGGGGTCTAATAACAAAGCTGGACTATAGTAATCTTGTGAATGACTTTTCTGATTTCTAGTTCTATATAAATCATCTGTAGGTATGTAGAAAATGTAAAGACCTCTCTGTAAAGGCTTCAGTCTAAAAATTTCCTAAAAAGATGACAGATATACTCATCTAGAAAAAAAAGTTCATATTGCACAATAGTAAGGCTGGTGGCAGACAGGCATCTCACAATCCCTTAACACTTCATAGAAATATTAGTGATTGTGTTTTATCAGGAGAGCACCCTGCCTCTGAGATTTCTCACCTTTTTGAACTGAAATTCTGGCAAATCGAAAACATATTTCTAAAGTATCACAGGGTTTGCATGACTGAATGTGCATAATTACTGTAACTGAAATGCTGCACTTAATGATTACAGGTAGTCAGTGGGGTCCATAGGGGTCAGGTTATGTCAGATGTGAGCACACATAGTTAAAACTGCCATCATGAGATTGGGCATGAAACATGTTAGCATCCACATTCAAGTGCACATTCAATAGCTGTGCTCAGTTCAAATAGTGCTTCTAAAAAATAAATAAATCCACTAATTGAAAGGTTTGGCTAAACTGTATCAACACTAACAATCCTTCAGTGTGTGTTTCTTTGTTATGGTCTTCCAACCTTTAGCCTTACCCTTCCTGGAAGATCTCAAATCATCCAGATTGTTGTTCTTCAAGCTTAAAGGACCTGTTTTACGTTATTTACTCAGGCACCAAAATATATTTCACCTCTAAACATATAAATGTGTTTGCCAGAGCTTTGGATTTAGCATTATTGTAGTACTGAATAACAAAATGAGTGTACAGAGGAAAACTATGTGATTTCACAAAGTTCTTCTCTATGAATGACTATAATGTCTACAATTCTCCCTTTGTCTGCATTGTAAAAATCAATTTGCAACAGTGTAGCGTTGATGCTCATGTACAGTTCATGTGTTCTCAAAATGTTTTGATAATTTTAAAGAACTTAGATTTTTCTTCATGAGGCTTTTTGGGAATTTAGCTTTTTGTGAACCTTATGAGCTTATTGTTATAAAGACCTCTCCTGCTGACAATGCTACATTTTAAGCTCCTTTCAAAGGAGCAAAGCTTTGCACAAACCTGATGACTATTCAGTTCCTTTCCAAGTTTTTGCATGGGCAAACTGGTACAATTGTAAATTACCAAAGTCACTTCAACGGACAGGCATGCATGTGGTTTGTAAATGTAAACTCTAATCATTCCTCCAAAGAAACTAAAATTGTGTAATAAAATACATAGCTACTAATGCTGTCCGAACCTTAACTTACTTACTGGATTACAGACATAATTAGTCACAATAACGGGTGCTTTGATAAATATTTGAGTAGGAACTACTCTAAGAAAACTGAATGTTACAGTGAAGCAGAATGGTTCAGATACCAGCAAATACCCAGAAGCATGTAGATTATATATCTTTTTTTTTCTGTTTTTTACTAAACTAAACTACTGAGGCAGCGTATCCAAAAAACTGGAAGATAACACAAGGCTCTAGTGACAGGAAACAGGGTAAACATGAAACAAGACAAACAACTTGTTAAATATAACAAAGTGTTTCTAAATGTAAATTCGGCTTGATAAAAGTTAGCAAAACTAATTTGTTTGATATATATGGCATATCTGGGTTGTAATGTCCATGCCCTGAAATTTTCCACATATCCATTAAATTTATAGAAGCCTGGAACATTTGTTCTCACACTCACATGCTACTTTTTCCAATACATAGAA
This sequence comes from Apricaphanius iberus, assembly GCA_028564705.1. Taxonomy (NCBI): domain Eukaryota; kingdom Metazoa; phylum Chordata; class Actinopteri; order Cyprinodontiformes; family Aphaniidae; genus Apricaphanius; species Apricaphanius iberus. The sequence goes on along the minus strand of JAPXFQ010002641.1, from coordinate 427,326 downwards.
AGGTGATGTTGAAATATTTTTTTACTTTAGCCCATGTACCTTTAAAGCTTGAAAAGCAAGACGTTTATGCTATGATGTGACTGGGTTAGGAGAATGAATAGATTATGCTAAGCAGGGTCAAACTGTTGAACTAAAATGGAAAAACATAGATGGGGTGTACTAATGGAGAATGGCAATCACAAACCCCATTTCATTTAATCATTCGAGCCTGGATGGACATAGTTAAGCAAAAATATCATGAAACATTACTCCCACTTTTCTTTATCAATTCACTTTCACCCTTATTGTGAAGTAAAGTTATGTATCAGACAAGTATCAGATAGGCAATCTGATTGGTGTAATTAGTACATGTATGAATAAAATTGTGGAAATAAAAGTCAGAGCAAGCAAACCGGAGTGGAATGCTGCTGTGGAGACAACCTCAGGGTTAACACGCAAACAAGAAGGAAGGTTAAATAAGTGATTTTCTGTTGGTGACATTAATGGTAAGCCTTTTCACTGATTGCACAGATAAAATTATCATTTAAAAAAGAAAAGAAACAACAACAGAGGCAGTCAAATTTTCCTTTAACTCTACAATTAATTTTGAACTCAGTTTGAACTCTTATTGAAAAGCCAGCACTATCTGGACAGAAGTTAAAAGTGTAACAATTGAAACAGTTTAATTTTCTAAATAAATGCAGTCTGGACTACATGTGGAACTCAGGGGGGCTTCCCAGTTTGAGACTGGTAAAACAGCAGTCTAGCTCAAAGCTGATTGTGCAAGTGTTTTTGTTAATTTTAATACTGATATTGATTTGTTCCAGATGCTATAACGGAGAAACAGAGGAAGGGCATTGAGGATTGTGCACATGTTGTCCTGTTTGGTACATTGGCAAAATTTTGTTTCATTTCAAAGACGAATTAAAATTAAAATAGTAACTTGAGAAAGCTCATGGTTCTGCATTTAGATTCTACTAAGAAAAAAAGAATTGCCAGTTTTACGTTTGATTGGACATTTTCCTTATGAAAAAAAATATAATCTTGAGTGGGATCAAGTCAACACATTATGCATCTCCATTAGTAATATTTGTGCATATATTTATTTATTTCATAGCCAGTTTTTAACTTGTTATCATCTTAAAGGTTACAAGTCAAAAAGAAACCAGGAATAAGACACTTTGGGTAGCATTTTTATTAATTTTTAAACTGACATTCAGTTGGTAATGATTGAGAGACATTACAAAACAGCTAAACAGTTAAAAGACATAGGGACTGATTTATCAAGATTCCTAATAATGACAGCAAAATTATGTGTGGCGCTAAAATTTGCATGAGTAGGTTGTCCTTAATGTGCGGGTGATTTACTAAGATTGTGTGAGCAATTCTCAACAGGCGCAAGCAGTAGTATTGAAACGAGGAGTTTGTGGCTGCTAATGCGAGCTGCACCACGACTAGAGAGAGGAGGAATAATGCGCATGGATCCATAATGCATCTTTGGCACAAAAATTAGGCTAAAATGCTTTGAATTCTGTTTTTTGTTGGTCAGTAATAAATGTAATTCATGTGGTGTTCATGTGCTGCTCTCTGCTGCATGCACACATCGTATTGGAAGGTTAGATCGATTAAAACTGCAACATGTCAGAATTTTTGTTTTTAAGATGTCATATAATGCCATTTATGATTGTCGTATTGTATATGATTACTACATTTTATTAATTGGACTCCACAAAGGTTAACCAGTACATGAGAAAATAATAAGGATCCACTAGAATCGTGTGAGCTCAGCGCATCTTCACCATGTGGAGATGTGATTGGAGCGCATTGAGTTATGATGCGTCTTTGGAGGAAAAACAGCTAAATATTTACATAACTCTCAGGTTTATGGCCATTCGAGTTTTAATTACTCTTAGTTTATATTGTGTGTGAATGACATTTTTTGTTTTTCAATAATAATCTCATGATGAATGTGGTAACGCAAAATTAAGACATGCTTATTAGAAGTGCTAAAGTAGACGCTAAAATAGCCAGCGCAAACATTTTTATGCTTAGTAAATCACACTGCGCCTGGAACACCTACTTATTTGCCTATTCTCCTCCTATTATTGTGTGTCTTCTTACATAAATGCCCAGATTGCATATTCATCAAGGGCAAAAGCGCTAAATGGATTGCTTGCGTCTTGCTGCGGGTTTAACAGGTGCAATGCTCTCTGCGCCGTGTTGATGGATCAGCCAAAGCATGATTTTGCGATGCTGTGTGGTTTGCGCATGTTTTAAGAAGCGCAAACCATTGATAAATCAGCCACATATTGTATCACTTTTGCAACTTTTCCTTTCTAGTTTGTTAAGGGATTTAGCACAAGGTAGCTATGTTTAAAAAATTGCCCAAAATTGAGAAATATGTAACAAAAAAAAACAAAAAAAAGCTCAAGGCTGCTGAGAATTAAACCATATTTTGCTTAAGAATACTGGAAAAGGTGTAACTCAGGCATAAATATATAACAACAATGTCCACCCAAGACAAAATGAGGGATAGGAAGGTTTCCAGCTCAAGTTTAACATGAGCTGGAATGTTAGGGGAAATGTTATCTGAGAACAGTGCCTTGGAGATGTAATAAACCAAAAACCCAATGGAGAGTTTAAAAGCCTTCTGTTGTGAACTTTGTCTGCATGGTATTCACCAAACTCATGAATAAGTGCTAAAAACAACATTTAGACTGATATAATTTCTGCTTCAGTTCTGACCAGCATTACTCTGATCTGTCCAGGCATGAGTCAGCAAATATTTTTTCTAGCTAATAGTCACCAGAATAGTCTATTTTTTATTACTGAGTAATTTAGTTGTTTTGCAAATGTTACTTTTCTCCAAATAATCAGTCAGCATGTGAATTTAACTAGACCAATGAAGACTGTGATACCACTTAAAACTGCAATTGGTTTATCCACAACAACATACCGTTTTTAAAAACTCACTTCAAATTAATGCTTCACATGTGATGGATGGAAGTGAAATTTTAGTCTCGGTTATTGTATAAATAGGCAAGACAATTTACCCGCCTTGCCTACTCTTGGTGATCAGAAGGCCCAGTAGCACCAGTGTATGCCGGCTTCGCTTCTGTTAGAATGCCCCAGGGCAGATTTGGCTACAATGTAGCTTACCATCGCCAGCGCGTGAATGTCAGTGTGAATGACTGAATGCAGTGTAAAGCCCTTTGGGGAGGTACAGGCTGTGTCAGAGTAAAACACAGTCAAAAAAGAATTTATTAAGTTGAGAAAAAGGTCCACATTTGAAGTGGCATTGTTTAAGAAGAAGCATAAAAAATAGAAACTACTGCAAGCAATTTCTTACCTTTTTTTTCAAACAACAACCTCTGTGTGGTGGCTTTGGCTTGCCCTTTCCTGGGCTGAATATTCCTTTAATCTAAAATTCTAATTATTTTATAATCCTGAGGTTAAACATTTTTCCAACAGAAAACCTCCATTGTACATGAGAAAACCTTTGACCTCTTCAACTGTGTGTTTCTAAAGAGCTCAAAAAGGTTCTTGCTTAGAAGATTTTAGTGGCAAAAGTGGTCATTTTATCACTTTTCTGTTTTGCCAATAGGTGGCTATACATTCTCAATAAACACAGTTATTTTCATTAAGAAAACAGTCTCTGACCAATGGATAACAATAGACCATCTGACAGTGATAATCCAGTTCCTTGTATGTAAATGGTATTCACTCCCTGATTTCGTGTGAGGAAAACTGCTTTTAAAATGGATGACCTCCTTTGGAAAAAAAATGGAACATCATCTTTTGTTTTGTTTTTCTATTTCATACTTTTTAAAGTCCTCTTTTTGGCTCTGAAATATGAAAATGTTTGGCCTTTCAATTTATTGCCAAAGAATGGTCTGATAATTTCTGACATATGTCTATTTGTATCACTATGAGAGTATAAAATTTAAGATTTATGATTTTACAAACACATTTTTCTTCTGTCTAAGTTATAAAATAAAACAGACGAAAGATGAAGCTGTTTTACATTTGATATCATTCAGAAAATAGTGGTGTTATATCCCCACCTACTCTTACAGCCATGAGTTTCAACAATGACTCAAAATTAAAACTCCATTAATCCGACAATATAATCCCTCCACTGCATGGAGCAGTCTTTTCAGACGTAGTGTAGATTAGGGAAAACTGAGACCCTGTGTTGGTGGTCACTGGTGTATAACACCTCATAAAGATAATATGCTATGCGTGTGTGTGCGTTTATGTTTCCTGCCGTGGTGGTGGTCAGCACTGTGTAGCACAGAGGGGTTTACGTGTGTGGCCGGGTTAGGGCACTGTACATGGGGATAATGTGATTCTTTTCCTCTTTGTGGTTACCTGGTGAAGAGGAAAATCCCTGTGAGGTGGTCGCTTGCCAGTGTGGGCCACAGTGACAGGGGGCTGCAACAGAGCAACCGGTTAATTATTAAGATAAGCCTTCTGAGTGGAACCCAGTTTGGAAAATGAAGTTTGCAACAGCCTACTTTGTTACACGTCAAGTTTTAACCACTTGTTCTCTTCACTTTTCCATCACATCCTAAAGAAATGCCACATTGGACAAATGTACCTTCTTACCCAATGAGGTATCTAATTTTTTTAAAATTGTTTAATGAAAGCAAATTTGAGTTGCTGGTCAGTAACATTTGTTATAAAAAGGATGCAAATGACACAAATGATAAACATAAAACTATTTGGACTTCAATGAATTTTACTCATTTTCTAATTAGCTATAGCTTACTTTAGTAATCAACAGAGGAGTAATGTTGGGGTGAGCTGAGCATTTTTCAGTATTACATTATTATTTGATCATTTTGCACCTTACTTAACCATTTGCTGCTAAACAAAGCTAAACCAAGATGATGCAACCAGTTAGTTGCTAATATTTAGACAGTTAAGATTAGGTTTTGCCATCCTCCATGTTTTTATTTTTTGTAAAAGGTTTTGTGGCCACAGTGGTCTTTATTCAACAGGAGGTAGTACAGAAAAGGAGTAGAGAAGTGGGGGAGAGACATCGGCAAAGATCCTTTGGGAGTCGAACCGTGGACGACTACTGCGAGACATATCCAAAGAAATATTTTTTTTATATCCCACAATATGAAATTCATATAGTGGTGATGCTGGGACATTGTTTACCTAAAGTGGTTTATCTGTTTAATTTAACTATGTATGGAATTTATACATCAATATTTCATTCTACACCTATTGTAGCCATTTCTCTTTAAAAAAATAGAAATCCTGTTGTAATGGTTCCCAATGCTAACCAAACTTAACAATTTTCCAGGATTTTCAGCAGGACAGTATAAATTTACCACAGTCAGTGAGTGAAAAATATGGACAGGCATGCACAGAGCATCAAGTACATTGCTGAACAAAAATCTCCTAATCCTCTAAATCAATGCGATTCATTATTTTTTTCACAAGGCAGCCATAACAAACACATAAGGTCCTTAACCTGTTAGATCGGCAGCATTCATCCTGTTGTAATCATTTCATTGATTTTTTTTTTTAACATACTGCATCAGTTTTTTAACCTTTGCTATTCCAGATTGGGTTTCTGCAACCAAAATTACAAGTCAAAGTGTTTGGGTGTGTCTTTATTCATGAAAGAAAATTGGAAATATTAAACGCATCACCAGAATAATGCTAAACACATTTGACATGAGTGATAATTGATTAATTGGTGGCTATGAAGAAACAACAAACAAATCCATCAAATTTGGGTCAAATAATTCTGTTTTAGACTAGAAAATAGCAAATAATCTGTTCACTTTTAAACAGCTGGGCCCATCCTCAGTGAAAACTGTTCAGAAGAAACATGTAACAATTATATTTTAGGATGACTCCAGGATTCCAACCAGAATGTAAAAAGATTATTCAAATCTGTTACTTTCAGACTTTCTCCCCCAAAAAAAGTGTGGGATAAAACTGTGTGCCAACAGCACTACATTGTTAAAATAATTAGCTTGCTTGAATTGATTGCCTTTTTTAATCATACCTTTTAAGAATGCTTCTATTTTTCCTTTGGCCCAATTTCCCTTTTGAAAACACCCCTCTCTCCTGTACCTTACTATATCGTCTTTCCCCTTGCCATTCCTCTCCTCGTCTCACATCCTAATTTTAGCTAATGATCCTGTTCCCGAAAAAAGAAAAAAGCTTTAACAAAACACATACAGAACGAGGGGAAGAAAAAGATGCAGCACTTAGTCTGTTTGTTAAAGGAGTCATCATGCGAACTGTTTTCAATAAGTAATAAATGCAAACGGCAACTTTTGTCTGCAGACGAGACTTTCAGACATGAATTATGCATTGTTATTCTTGGATAGGGCAATACAGGGACAGGATGGTGGTGGTGTGTGTGGGCGTGTTTTAATATCTTCTTGGGGACCAAAAATAGGAAGTTTACTATCCTCGTGGGGACCGACAGCCGTTGTGGGGACCAAAGTCCCGGGCCCCAAAAAATCTGAAGGCATTTTTGAGGCTCCAAATGTGGTTTTAGTGTCAGGGTTACAGTTAGGTTATGGTTAAGGTAAGGGTAAGGGTTAGGCATTCATTTTGGATGGTTAGGGTTAGGGTAAGGGGCTATGGAAAGCATTATGTCAATGAGAAGTCCCCAAAAAGATAGTATAACACAATTGTGTGTGTGTGTGTGTGTGTGTGTGTGTGTGTGTGTGTGTGTGTGTGTGTGTGTGTGTGTGGCACATATCCTTGAAACACACTGTGAACACAGCTACTGAGGCACAAATCAAGGCGTTTATGAGGATACAGCTTGCTGTGAATGCTGTGCTAAAGATCCTATTTTGTTGTACTGACGTGTGGTCTGATGCTTAAGCTTCTACCGGCTCAGTTTAGCTCAGTTAGAACTTAACTAAGAGGAAATGTCTCTGGTAAACTATTATTAGTAGTATGTCTTACAATCAGGTATCCTTAGTAGGTAGGTAACAAGGAACAGGGTACTTGTTTTTATCCAACTTGTCCAATGTGTAGGAGTTGTGTGAGCCCATTTTGTGTTTTTTTTATTTATTTAATCTCTTCTCTCACACAGTATTTTTTCAGCTTTTTCCAACTCTGTAACCATTATGACAACAAAGGAAGCTTCATTCCCTGCAGACTGGGGAAGATTCCACTGAAAATGCTAAAATATATGTCTAACTTTTTTCTCCCTGTTCCTCATCTGTAGTCTGCATGAAAAAAGTTGATTGAAAATCAGCAAAAATGAGAACAATTACAAAGAGCAGCACCCGTGACAGCAATCATCACTGATCTCTGCTGTCATTTCACTCTATGGTAAATAATTCATCAAAAGAAACAAAGGGGAAACAAATATGCAAATAAACCTCCCAAAAAAAGGGCCAGAAACACTAGCCTGCCACCACAAGGGAGGAATAAGAGTGGCTCATTATTATGGCAGGTTATGACTGTGATGAATTTGAATTTCTCTTGTTTCATCTACCTTGACGGAACTGAAGTCACACAGACACAGAGGGGGAAAAAAGGAGAAAAAACCTGGAGGGATTTGAGGGTTTGATTGAGGAGGGGAAGGAGAGACGGATAGAGGGATTAAAGACAAGGGGAATGGAAGATTGTGGGAGGCAGTGAAGAGGGGTAGTAGACATCGGAGGGAAGAAGAAAGAGATTTGGGAGGGGTCGGGAGGAAAAGAGGGAGGGATGCTCACAGGGTGTATTCGACAGTGCTGTGAAAGGTAGCCATCAAGGGCTTTGATGAAAAGTGCAGGCCTTCTAAGGCATCGGAGTGACAGCATATGATTTGGTCAAAGCATGAAGCCTTTCAAAGGCAGACATTCTCACTCCTATTCATTCCTCTCAGGTTGGATTTAACTTTTGGGGCTTAGCTCTGGTAAAAATTCCAAATTGGTTTGACAGATTGGCCGTATGTGGTATTGTCCCTGTGACTTAACAGTCGGTAGACTGACTAGAGATGTAGACATCTTGAAATGAAGAGAGGATTATGGGCTGTGCAGTGTCTCAAAAAACTGTCCTGGATCAGTAGCTATAGCTGGTGACATATTTCGCTGAAGGAGGTTGCATAAAATATACTGTATGGTGGTGTATTTTGATTCTACTAACAAATGTACACCAGCAATATAAGAAAGCATATTTAAACTGTGGGATTTAAGAAAAAAAATTATAAATGCACAAATTAAGATGCTTAATCTGCTTTTGTGTATTTGAGTCAATGACATGACAATTACAAGAATCAAGTTGATTACATGTAAACAAAACAGCAGATGAATTTTGTTAGAGATTCTGGTACATTCAAATCGCTTTAAATTGCAAAGGGTTCAACCATGTTTGTTCGATCCAAAGTTTGAGTCAAGTGGCTTACAAGCAATGATGGATATTGCTGTGAATGCTGAAGCTCCAGCAAATGGTAGAAATAACAGGGATTATATTCAGAGTTTTGCTTGGTATGAATCTCTTTATATCACTTACGGTTCAGAAAACTTTTCCCAAAGAATGAAAGTTAAAATGAACCTTGATGACAGATTTTATGAGATTAGAGTTGTTAAAATCAGGGACTGATGTTTACATTCACAGGTCAGTCATAACAGGGGGGAACAACAGGAAACCCTGATTATGTCTGTGTCATTTTTGCTGCACGTACATAAGTACATTATATTTGAAATGGCCTGCAATTTCAACACCTACACACATAAATGGACATGCATAATCATAATACCGCATGTATGTGCACAAAACTGAAAACACATGCCTGCGGCACTCTTGTCTGATAACGCTGTCTATCTCTCCGACTTTCTCTCTCCCTTTCTCCCTCACACACCCACACAGAGAGATAATAGTATCTAATTTAGGCTCTGTAGGGTTCTCCAGAGGACTACACTTCATCAGGAATATACTGGTGACCTACATACTACAGCAGGGACACAGGCGCACACCAGCAAAGTAATTGCATACGTTTTCACACTCAAACACTAATCTACAGTAAAGGGATCTGCATACAGATGAATGCAAACACAGCAATGGGTTTGTAGAGCTGGACTGTTTCTGTGGCAACAGAGGATGTTTAATTCAAACAGGACAGTATAATGTTTGTATATTTGTGGGATTCCATTTTCTAGAAGAAGGTGCCCTGGTCAGATGAGAACGGAATTAACTACACTGGACTCCATAGATTGGTATTTGCGGGGGGTTAGGTACCAAAGTCACCTGAGAAAATTTTAGATTAAAATCTACTAAACAACCTAAGAAATCCAGATGAGACCACTTGTAAAATAAAATTTAATTTTTCTGTATTTAGAGAGCTTTTCTGATCTGTTCTTCAGACAGCATCAGCACTATATTTCTGGTTGGGCAAGACTGGAATTACCGTATCGTTGCTTTATAATGCATTCAACTGGCACCAAGAAGAAATCATCCATCATTCATGGGCATCATCTGTCAGCTTTCTGGTCCACTAAATGTCCAAGACCTGAGACGAAATTGGAAAGCAAAATTCCAGTTAGCACACCAGAAGGGCTGACTCATGCACAATTATTAAATTCTTAGAAAATGATTAAGTCAGAGAGTGGTGTTTAACTGAAATTCAGAGCATTAAAAAAATAAAAATATGAAGTTAATCTGTTAAATGTTTTTAAAAAACTGAAGTGTATGTTAAAATAAGCAAAATGTTATAAATTAGCAGGTCAATGAGGCCTCTGTATAAAAAATAATTATAATGTTGTGAGAGTAGACGTTAATTTGCGACTCCCTCAGTAGCAGGTTTATAAATGTCTAAAATATTCTGACTCATACACAGTACTGGTTTTGAGGAGAAGGAACTGAGGTCAGGACCACAACTGATACAGGAATAGACATTTGAACCAGCATGGATACACATTAATTATTTTACGTTTATGAGTGGTTAGAGAAACTCGGCTTAATGATAAAGCACTCATACACTCACACATAAAGTATCTTTACTTAGCATCACAGCTAAAGTATATAAGCAGCTGCTGGTCCTGATGATGGACCAAGACTTACGGAGACGTTATTATAATTAAAACCAAGAATTTGTCTGGATAATACATTATTAATAAAAACAAACTAAACTAAATGTTAATGTTAGTGACTAGTAAGAAAAACAGATCAGAGTTTGCTTGAAGTCTCTTTGCATATTTAACATGTGACCAATCTTTAAAAACACAAACAGCAAATTCTGTTGTTTCACTAAAAGCGTTAATAAAACCATGGATACAATATTTTCTTGTCCTCTGTTACCTCTTTAACTTACAAAAAAGTTTGGAATCCCCCTACTTGCAGTTTCACTATTTTCAAAGGATTAAAGGCCCAATTTGAGATACTAACTTTAGTTATAGAACTTAAAAAGAGATCACCATACATAGTCAATACCAGTGTTGGAAGTAAGAGGACAGGGGTTGGTGATGATGCTGTTGCAAATACGATGATGATTTGCTGGGTGGGCGGAGACCCCGAGTTCTATCTTTGTTTCACTGCATGGTGTTAGACTGCGGTGAACTTAGTTTTAAGTTGGATATTCGACAGACATTTGTTTCATTAAAGCGGAGACTCCCTCCGATATCTCACGAGAAGTGTGCTGATAGAGTGGATACATCCACACGGAGCGCTCACTCCTGAAGGCGGTGGTTTTGGTTAGGGTTTGGTTTTCGACAAATCTCCATACATCTCAGAAAATAAATCAATATCTGTGAGATACGAACAAAATAACCCCAAGCTATTGATAAACTGTTACACGACAACATGACACACCAATTCAAATTAAAAAAATGTACATATGTAATATTTCTTATTAATAAGTAATTGTAAAATCTGTGATTTTTCTTCAATAGTTTTCAGTTCATGTTACCAGGTGATACCAAATTAATTGTGAAATTTCTTAAATCTAGAGAACAAGACACAAGTTATTTCACATTTATTTATTGATTTATTTTTTTTATTCATATTTTCTTTATAGATGTGCAAAACATGACAGTACAACACACTTGGGTTAAAACATATAACAATAGTTATATCACATTTAAATTCATGGAATATTTCATATTAATATTTTACTGTAATATTTCAGATTTTCCTTCAATAGGTTCCAGGTCATATGACACCAAATCAGTCTTAAATGATTAGGATAGGATAATGCTCTGTTTACTGTGCAATATTACAGATATAAAGATTTACACAGATTATGGGCACATTTTTCTTTGTTTCTTTTTACCCACATTTATCTTAGTTTTGACCTATAATAAAATGTGTATGACTATGTGTTTCCAATATTTACTTCTTGTATATTTTGATTTTTCTGCATACAGTTTAAATCTTATTGAGTCACATTCAGATACCATATGTTCTAAAATACTGGTGTTTTTTTATTCATCATTCAGTTATAAAAAAGATTGGTGTTACAGATATAGAACGTACAGTGTATATAGTAATAGTGCGTTACAGAAAATATAAATAAAGTTACAGTTACTTTGCTGAGTAACTGATTAGTTTTACAGAGTGGTAACTGAGTTCCTAACTCAATTACTTTTTGGAAAAAGGTCATTTTTAACTACAACTAATTACTTCTTTAATGTAAGATGCCCAACACACAAGGTCAAGTATCTCTGCTTAAAGTCATTTTTTGAGGAGACTTTAGGTCTGTCATTTCTCATTTGGAGCACAATGTCCAGTTTATTTTGAAAAACACTTTTAATCTAATTACATTCTTAGTTTGTTCAGCTTGTGCTTCTTTTTGTGTGATCTAGAAACATTTTCAGATATCTGTTTTCATTTTTCATTATTTTTCATTTAATCATGGTTTTTCTTTATCTTTGAGTAAAAATCAGTAAGGTATCTTTCTAAAGACAAAATAATTCAACACGAAATTTGATTTGTTGAAAATTAGTTATACCCTTCACTTATCTGTATAAAAGACACCTGTCCACACCTTCAAACAGCCACCCTCTAAGTCCTACTATGGCCATGACCAGAAGGCTGTCTGAGAACACCAGGAAAAGGATTGTACACCTGCACAAGACTGGGATAAGGCAATATAATTAAATTCAGTTTATTTATATAGCACCAATTCACAACAGATCTCAACATCTCAAGGGGCTTACAAGGGACAAGAACAGTCATTGCAATAAAGTTACACAAACATACCAATCAGTTCCCAGCAGACTGTGTTGAGTCATTGACATGAGGTTGTGCCCAGGAAATGCAGACTGCAACCACAGCAATCCTGAAGTAATTTTTGATACTGACCAAGCATGTAGCGACAGAGGAGGGGAAAAACTCCCCTTTAACAGGAAGAAAACTCCAGCAGAACCTGGCTGAGTACAAGTGCTCATCTGCAACAACCGTCTGGGAGTTTAAGAAGACAAAGACACAAAAAAGAACAAAAGAACAAACAATAAGCAAGTAGCTCGGTGAGAGGAGATCAACTTTTGAAGCAATTAATGAATCATTGAAAATCTCCCTCGACCATGGGTTCTGTGTAAGATCTCACCTCATGGTGTAAACATGATCTTGAGAGTGGTGAGGAAACAGCCGAGAAATACACAGGGGGAATTCGTTATAGACATGAAAAAAGCTGGAACCACAGTAACAAATGTTACTATTAGTAACACTGTATGTCCTCTTGGATTAAAACCCTGCAGTACCCCATCTTAAGCCAGCAAAGGCTCAAGTTTGTCAGTAACCATCTGGATGTTCCAGAGGAGCTTTGGGAGAATGATGTGGTCAGATTAGACCAAAAAAAGAACTATATAGTATAAAGGACACTCGCCGTGTTATGAGGGGGAAGAAAACTAAGTTCCGCCCCAAGAACACTATGCCCACTATGAAGCATGGGGCTGGAAAACATCATGCTTTGGGGCTGCTCTTCTTAAAAGGGGACAGAACGACTATTCTATGTTTAGGAAAGGATGTAGAGTGATTTGGGGCAAAAACCATTAGAGAATGCATTCAAGATAAAATGTGACTGAATCTTCCAACATGACAATGATCCCAAACACATTGCCTTGATAATGAAGGAGTGGCTACATAAAACATTTTAAAGTCTCTAGTGCCCTAGCCAGTCTCCAGACCTTAATCCAATAGAGAAACTGAGGAGAAAATTCAAAGTCTCTGATGACCACCAACAGCCCCAAAACAACACAGCTCTAGAAAAAATTTGCATGGAAGAATGAGCCAAAATAGCATCTACAGTTTGTGCAAATCTGGTGAAGACCTACTGGAAACGTTTGACCTCTTTCATTAACAACTAATGTTACATTACACAATATTGATCAAAACTTTTGGCATTGACTAAATAATTATTATCTGCAGATTTAAAAAAATAATTTCATTAAAATCATACAATGTGATATCCTGGCTTTTTTTTCCCATTCTGTCTTTTACAGTTGACATATAGCTATGATGAAAAATTACAGAATTCTCTTATCTTTTAAGACAACTTTATTGGCTGCCAAATACTTTTTAGCCCCACTGTAATTACAGAAAAGCTTGTTGAATGTTTCCACCGACATTATGTCTACTCATCTTAGGCGATAAACTCCAAGTCTTTCAGACTGAAAGAGCTCCTTGCCATTACCCTAATCTTTAGTACTCTTCACAGACTCACTATCAGATTCAAGTCAGTACTTCAACTGAACCCCTCTCAAACAACAGCATTGCTTCAAGGGACATGTTGGTCAAATGAAAAGATTACTTTAAATCTGCCAGGGGTCTAAACAGTCTTAGGTTTAACTGTTGCTCAACAGGTAAAAAAAACCTTCAGGTTCTAGTTTTCAAGGAGTACGTAGAATAATTAGCATGTTCTAAAAGCCATATATGCATGTAATTATTTTTTAATGTCTACACAGAACTCAGCAACACACTGGGGTTGCACCTGGTATAAAATTACAGATAGCAGTACAATAACAGGGAATATATATTTTGTCAGGGAAACTATGATACTGATCTATTAAAGAGGTCTTCATTTTGACCTTAATCGATACTTGTTATCAGTTGGGATATTTCAAATTAAAATTTTAAATATGGAGTAACAAATATAACAGTTTTCTTTCAATCATAAGGATTTCAGCATCATTCCAAGATATTGTTATAGATCTCCAAAGATCCCTACAGTTTACATCCAGCAATAAACATGAAGAAAATATTTTGGTTTTTTGAACTACAGCAGACAGACACACTGCCTCAGAAGGAATCTTGAAATTAACATCTGTCTTTAATCTTCTTTGTGTCTGCTTAAATTACAGTACTGATTACCAACAGAAAGAGGAACATTTAATTTCACATATTTGTTTCAGTATTCCATTGCTGAATCATATAGATCTTCAAGCTCTAAGAAGCAAACTTAATTTCTTTTACGTGATCTTAGACTTATGCAATACATTTTCACAGAAACTGATGAATACTTTATTTAGCATCTTAAAACAATTTAATTGCAGTTTATGTACTGAGTGTTTCCACATTTCTTTAACTCCCTAATTTTCTTTTTGAGCACTGAAATTTTCCAATTTCTGGATCATGCAAAATATAAAAGGTAGCTGGGGCAATGCAAAGGTAACAGTTTTCGCTTTCTCTGTGCGTAAAAGCTTTAAGAAACTCAAATCTGTTGACTGATGTGTTAGGGATTGAAGAGTTGGAATACTGAAGAAAATAAAATCTTTGTCATCTTTATGAATTTTGGTTAGAAAAAAGTGTGATTAATTTTGTTAGGAAAAAAATGTATTTTATAATGAAATCTTATGAAAATGAAAAAACATATCGGAGTGAATATTTTTAAAGACAGAAATAAATGGTCTTTAAAGTTCAGTTTGAGCTTGAATCCCAGGTATTTTTACCAAGTATTTACAGATTCTCTGTTTTTTTAGATAAATATTTATACTTAATCCCACCAAATGGGTTCCAGCACATTTGTTCATTTTCAGTTGCATTTTGTTGCCGCATGTTTGCTGATTTTAACACTTAAGTATATAAACTTAAGTCCCCAGCATTTCATTATTTTCTGGTCAGCTATATAAACTGTTTTTCTCAACACAAATGATCAGTTGCATAATTTGAGTATCTGAGTAAAAGATAAAGATTCAAAGTCTAAGTTTGTCCATGTAATATAACAATAAAGCTTGATGATGTGGGAAGTTGTATACACCGAACGCGGCCAAAAAGCGGTATACGCCTGTAGCTGTTCGCTTGCACAAAGCAAACTGGTCCCGCTTCAAAATATGCCATTTTCACGCACGTGAAGCAAAAATACGTAACGTGTGGGAAAACCCTGACTTGGACCGCTGTAGTAGTCCGCCTGACTCCTCCACCTCCCTCCCTCCATTTCCCGACACTCCGGGAGCACCCAGTCAGCTCTGGTCTTTGAACTGACTGCATTAAATGTTCGGCCTCGCCTCAGGTGGAGCTGGGACCGCTCCTACGAGGAAAGACGCAGTTGAGCAGCGGCGGAACGATGCAGAAACTGAGAGCACCATATCCATCGAGCCCAGCATGTGCGAGCGCAGCTGGCGGGTGGACTATGGTCTCAGAGCTGACGGAGGAGTGCACGGAGGACCAGTCGAGCTGTGGAGGGAGGGATCAATAAACACCCTTGCTCCTCACCCAGTTTTGCTGCAAAGGACCAAGCTTTGCCCGCTGACACACCAACTTCTAAGCTGAGCGCCTGTCCAGCTGTCTGCGCTTAGTAAAAGTTTATAATATGTAAGCGGCGTGGGACATGTTGTGGTGGACCTGTTACCAGGCCTGTGTTTCTGGGTGAGGAAGTTGTTCATGGCTCAATTCTCAGCGGTGAGAGCGGGGCTTTTTGCGGCCACAGCAGCTCTTAAGAGCCACCAACAAACCTCTTGAGAGCATTCATGTCTAAATAGTTTAACCTCTTTATAATGTTTTTTTTTATTTTATTTTTTATTCCTGTCTCTGTATAGAAGACAGATGTTGTCATGTAGCTCGGTGTGATTAGCCAGTTTATCAGTATCCATGTCCAGCTAATGCTGTGACTCCATTCACTCAGTCACAGCATCATTGACACCCCGTCACCTGGTTGGTTGATGCGGCGCGACTTTAACCCAGAATTCAGATTTTTTTTACTTGAGCGAATGCACAAAATGCACCACATAAAATGCACCACATATTTTAGGTCACGCTTTAAATGCATTAGTTGGGCTACTTTATCGCGCGACTCAAGCAGAAAAGCTTTTTCGTGATGCAAATTTGCTTCCAATGTGTCACGGGACCCCCGGTCACCCTTTATCGTGCTCCTCCATTGTTCTTTACATGTAAACCCAACTCTCTGGTGGCGTTGGTCGCGTTCGGTGTGTATGAGCCGTTAATGCAGGGGGGAAACTCAGAGTTAGCAGTTTTCATTAGAGAAGCTTTAAAAAGGAAGTTAAAGGAAATAAAGTAATGCTCAAAGCTATTCAAAAAGAAACTGTTTTTTATTATTTAATCTGTAATATGATAACTGACTACCAATTACTCCTTTCAAAAGTAACCTAATTACTTTATTGATTACTTTATTTTAAAAGTAATCATGTTAGATTACAAGTTACTTTATTAGTTCCTTTCAGCAGCTGCCAATAACACATCCCACTCTCTCAACATAAAAACGCAGACTGGTTTTGCCATTTTGCCCTTTAATGTAAGTGGATTTTAACACTAAGGCCGGAAATATACTTGCTTTTTAACCTTGCATAAGCTTGCATTGACACCAGCACCAGGCTGTGTCTTGGTCACGTACTTGCTTGCTCACTGCACATACGACTGCAGAGGTCCACTAGGGGGAGCATTTTTGTGATCCAAACATTAGAGGAGCATTTCAGCAAACCAGCTGTTTAACATTTACAAGCAGCAGCTGCTTCGCGTGTGGGTGGAACCAAAACACGTCTCAATAGGGAAACACATACCGACGTAACTGGATTTGTAGGATAGAAACAAAACAAACATGGCGACCGCATTGGAGATAGTCAGCAGTTTAATTTTCAGATTACTACGGAAAATGACAGAAGCAGAGTCGTCGAAGGTATGCAAGACCATATTTACCACTATTGTTGCTTTTTTTTCAACTGCTTTTGCCGCCGTTGACCCCATGTAGTAAATGTATATTTTCCCTTAAGAAAATTACAAAAATAGCAAGGCACAATGGCTTGAAAAGTAACTTTAATTTGATTGTTTGAATGGAAATAGTAACGCGTTAGATTCGTGCCAATTGAAAAAGCGGTCCTATTATAGTAATGCGCCACTAAGTAAGCTATTCCCGGCATCAGTGCTTATTAAACCTGAGTCTTGAGAGGCTTAGGAAATCTCATGGTTAAGCGTAGGATGTACATTCTTTAGGGAGTACACAGAAAAGTTATTACCACATAATAGTAATAAGAAACCAAACTAAAGAGTCTAAAATTCCAAATCTGGTATTTTATTTTTAGACAGTAAAATCCTGTTTTGGATTCTCTCTCAGCATTAGGCAGCCTCTGTTACTGATGTGTAAAATAAATTATTACCATTCATAACAGTGAAACTTTTATCATATCTCTTTATGATATAGTTCATAAAAAAATATTGGGATGGGCAATAATCAGCATTCAGGCCAAAACCTTTCAAAAACACAAAGCTATGCATTAATTACAAAACTCTTATCAGTGCATCTTGGTTAAAAGGTGTTACTGAAAATTTAGGTGGACTGAGAAATGTGAAAGAGAATGACAGATGGCCTAGAGTCGGAGGAGAGTAAGTTGAACAAACAACATTGTCCCACTGTAGAGCTAAGGCACCACTATGTAAACCAAAATGAAAGATTCATGAGCAGACTATCGTCCTACACTAAATCCAATGAGAGACCCATATCTTGGATCGTCCAAACCTATCTTTAACCACTCACTTTAAACAGAATACTTCTGTAGGCCTGCTATGAAACCCAAAAAGAACACAAATACGGAATGTGGGAAGACGGGAAAGCGAATAAGCATTATTCTAAATAAACTTAAAAAACTACTGCTACCACTTCAACTACTGCTGCCCAAGCAGCTGAGGCTATAGACAAAGTCTAAGTAGAAATATAGAGTGGGATTGCTGGGGTTGAAGGAAGAACATGAAGGACAATGAGGGAGAAATAGAGAGGAATGATAGAAGAAGCAGGGATTAGGCAATAAAAAGACAGATGAGATCAAGAGACAGTTTTGACACGCTCAAGCAGCAATGCTCTCTGAGTCTGGGAACAGCTGAGCGGATAGCTTACACACCCACACAAACACAAACGCTCTCATGCACACAGTTGTGATGTGGTTAGCTGTAACTTTGTGCCTGACTGGATGTATATATGAGATGTTTAGAAAGGGGCTGCACTGTAGGAAGTTGAGCCAAATCCCCAACACCACACCCCACCAACATGGGGAGAAGGGGGCTTTTAAGGACTTTGAGCTTCTGTTGTGGTTTCTTTAATTTTCTTCCTCTGTTTTTTTCCCTCTTTTTTCCATCTAGCTCTCACTCCATTTTTCTCCTTGCTCTCTATTACTTACTCTGCTTCTCGCAGGCTGTTTTTTCAGCATTTTCTCTTCTTAAACCCATCATTTATTTTCCTCATTCTAAACTAGCTTTCGTTTTAGTCATACAGTCATGAATAAAAATTGCAATGATCTAAGCATATGATTATGATTATATGGTGGATTTAAAGAATCATTTGAAAATGTCCTTAGCTTCATAATGTTATGTTCAGTCAAGAAAAACTGAGCATAAGAGAAGCTTAAAGGCGTTTGTGGAAAATATGTACCACTAAAGATCTAATAAAGTTTTTTATGTTTTTTTTTTTTTAAATAAAGTCCGTTCAGTTCCACAGATGGGTTATGAACTTGATCTTTAAGGCATGTTAGAGCCTATATACCCTCATGTGAACACACGAGGAGCTTATATAATGCCTGTAATAAGTACAGGAGTCTCCTGTAAGATAAACCACACTACCCTGTGATGATGAGGTGGTGGGCTTTACGGAGGTTTGGGGCTTCTATTGTGGTTGCTTTGTTCTTTATTGCTGTTTTACTTTTTCTTTTTTTCCAGCATTTGATCACAGGATTCATCATTACTCAGTGTCTTTTACTTCACTCCCCCCAATCCCTTCATCTTTGTGCGAGTCAGATTTCAACGTACTTCAATGACTTAAGTGTGTGCAGTCAGTAGAGATTAATTTTGGACTTATTTTCTGTGATTATGCCTTCCTCAGTGGGTTAGGGGGTTGTTCAAAGAGGTGTAATGATTAATTTAAGACTGAAGATTATATACAACACTGAGTTCTTACAGATAATGTCAGATTTCATGATTTTTGAGAAAACTAAGAATTCCACCTCCTTTTTTTTTTTACAAATATTGCGGGATTTTTACAAATCACGACCTGTGCTTTGAAAACCATGTAGTCAGAGTAGAATAATCTAATACAGATTTCGGCTGTCTATAGTTGCTTGAAAGACTATTGTTTAGTTCTGGTTTGACAAAGTATGATAGACTTTGAAGAACAGATTATTGCATGCTTAATATAATGTCTAATAGCTCTCTAGTTTAGCACTAAGATGCTCAGAAGTCAATGCTAACTTCAGCATCTTTAGTGATTAGTGGAGTTCTAAGTTTTGTCTGTATATTTTCTTTTAAAGCAGTGGTTTTCAAACCATGAAGAACAAGTACCTTTGCAGGAAAAGGTATGTTTTAATACAACTATACTGTTACACATTTCCAAACCATACTATAATAAGACTAAGACTTTTGTAGCATAAAAACATTCAATAGAAGAAAAAAAAGACAATTTTTCCACCTTTAAATAAAATGTTTTGGATTGTCAAGTTAAACAAAACCTCTCATTTAGTGAACATGCTGCTACACTCTTTTAAAGTATTAGCTTGCATTGCCATTATCAGTTAGCTTGATCACTGAACACATTAACTGGAAGTAGAAAATGGTTGGAATTGCTGTTGTTCCAAGATCCAAAATTTCAGCCTCAGAGGTAAATGGAGCCCAGCCCGACTCATTGACAGCACAGACATTGACAGAGCAAGCACCTGTAGCTCTGAAGCTCCACTACTCGCAGGCATGTATGACATGAAATGAATATTAGCTGAATGAAGCTGAAAATTGGCTTCTTTTCAATTTCATCTTAAGCTGGTATCGTCCTGATCCCATATAAAATAGTTCCAAACATTTTCAAAAAAGGGAACCCCAACGCTTCATGGTTTAGTGTTCATGTATTCAGCTATTAGTGGATTGTTTTCTGTGGAACATGACAAAAGAGATAAATTAAATAGTAGTTCCTAACAGATTTAACGTTTTAACAAGAAATATCGCAATTGTGTCCCACTAGTCATTCATCAACCCTCCTTAGCAATAGCATATGCACACCGAACACAGCCAAACAGCCATAAAGGTAAAACACGAATTTGTGAGTTTTGATTCATCCCTTGCTCACCCAAGTTTATTTCACCATGCTCTGCGTTACTCACACATAAACATGCTTCCGCGACTCCATTTATACACACATGGAGCCCATCAATTAGATTTCCTGTCTGTTTACACACTCACACATACAAACAGCCATCCTACGAAGCTTCCCCACACCCACAGCTCTTCTATATTTCAAACCTTAAACGCCCACACGCTGATTCTTGATTCAATTAAAAGACAGAGAAGTCTGGATTGTGGTATGATGCGCATGGAGGGAAGTGTCACACATGGGTTTTGTGCAAGTTCATTTGTGCTGTGTGTGCATGTGTGAGTGTGGTGACAAGTTCAGGAGGGAAACACAGACATGCTATGCCCAACGCTCTCAAGCTCATTTGAGTGACCCCAAGGTGTTCATCAAGTAGTGGCCATTTTAATGCAGATGAGACTCAAATCCATCTGTCCATTTTCCGTTCCATGCTATGATAACGTGAGGAAAACACCTATATACCTTAAGTTCTCCTGAGGCAGATACTGACCCCTGACCTGGAGGCAGCAGTCCGCCTTTTTCTGATGGAGAACTATGAGCTAGAAATAGGCTTTCTACCAAATGGTATTACTGCTGAAGCGGCTGTGAAATTGAAAAGGTTTGTTTTTCTGCAGCAAAAGAGCTTAGTCATATCCACGGATTTATAAATACCTCATGCAATTAATGGTTAATCCTCTTCCTGTTTTTTGTAAGTGTGAAGGATCATGTTGCATGAAGACAGTTTAACTAAACAAATATTATTCATTCCAGCATTGCTGCAAACAGATATCCTAATATCACTACCCTAATTTATAAACACCATCTCGACAAGCAGTGCTTTTGAATGCTTGTTGTAAACGCAGTCCTAATCAGTTGATCTCTCATCAGCAGCAAATGTACAAAAAAAAAAATGTTAAAATTAATTTGGGAATTCCTGTTATGGATTCAGTCAGTACGTTGACATACAGATCTAAATCAAGCTTTTTGTAGTAATCGGACAAAGGACTTGCCCACTGATGAGGGCCGAGTTCCAGTTTTCATGTCGCTCAGTAAGTCAAATTATTAAATGAAGTACGTTCCACTCTCCGACAATAGATTGCGATATGCGCCCCTACTTGTTCGCCTTATAGCAGTTAGCTTTGAGCTGCACTCAGGCAGTAAACAGAGGCTGGGGGGAGAGAAGCAGATGGAGTTAAGGTAGGATATTCACAACCACGATTCACTGTCTCAGCAGTCCAAATATGCATTGATCAGCTGCTTATGTGTGTCTTAGCTTCCATATTCTTCTTATAATACTACTATGGTACTGAACCACACTTCCACGTCTCTTAACTACCTTACGGGGTGCGCAAGTACACTAACAGTACACAAACAGAAACCAAAAAAATTCACAGAAATTCTCCCCTAATAGTAATTAACCCGCTATGTATTTTTTTTTCACCACTTTTTTTGGTCCAAGACCCATCACGAAACCTTTGCACCTATTCGTCCTCTCTCTGGCTGTGGCACAGTGCATTGGGCAGAAAGGCTGGAACACACATCAGCAGGCACAAAGTCCTCATTTTAATACTCCTGTTATGTTGTTATGAATTACACATGCAATCTTAGATCAACCGCAAATAAAGGACAACCCTCTGGCACCATTGTTTTGTGGTGCACACAATTCTGCGCTCCTTATTTGGAATTTTGATAAATCAGACGCGTAATCCCCTATTCCTCATCAATTGGCAGACTTCTAGTAAAGTGAAGTATTTGGTAAGATCTTTGAGAAAGTAGAGTGATGTCTTCTTGGGCTGAGAACAGAATAAATATTCTGAAATTAAAATAACCCATTTGACCAACCTTTGAGTCATAGAAACATTGTTATTCCAGAATGTGAATAAACTATGTGTTTTGGGTGTTTTTTCCATCTCAATGGCCTCTCGTTTGTACTAACTCAAGGCTAAGGCTGACTAAACTGCTTTATCAATACTGTATAAATTTATAATATTTTGCCTCCCTGACAGTCCTTCCAGTTGAAGCAAGCTATCTGGTTTGTTCAATATTTGTAGTTAAGAGTGTGACTGGCACAGATCACATAATGGATAGTTTGTCTTTTATTTGGACAACAAATGCAAGCGCACTACAAAAACAGAAGTCAGAAGGTTGTAATATGCATGAGTGTGGGCAGGTGGTAAAGGGTCAGAGAGCAAAGGTCATACTTTTCTTATAAGGGCACCAAATTAGCACTGCTAATGATATCAACATTAATGATAAAAGAAGATGTCGTTGATACGGTTCAAAAGGCCAAACTGACTAGCATATAATGACCAAACCAGCTGATTTGCTTAGCTGGCATGAAAGCTCCTGAGCTTTTGAGCAGAAATTTGATTTGTTTTGCCTTTTCTTCAAACAGAATGAGAGAAATAATAGAAAATGTCATGATCCGTCCCTGTCTGTGTTGTTTTTTCCTCCCTGTTTCCTCCCAGTCTGTTTATTAGTTTATTAGTCCTAGTTTGTTTCACCTGTTCTTTTGTCCTCCCTGTGTTTCCCTCCTCTGCTCCCAGGTGTTCCCTGTTTTGTGATTACCTCTTCCCACAGTATATATGCCCTTCTGTGTCTGTCTGTCCTCGTCGGGTCGTTGTCGTCGTTACCTCCCCTAGTTCTCTGTGCTTCTCGTCTTTCTGGACATTTAATAAACATGGGCCGTAAGAGCCACAAACGCCGCTCCGCATCTGGGTCCTCCTTTAGCCGAAACATGACATTACGACCCGACCAACTGGACCCAGCGGAGCACCAACACACGGAGGAAGAGTGGAGAGAATTGATAGATTGGAGCGTAAGTCAAGGACTCCACTCCGACTCACCCTTTTGCGGATTCCGGCAGGCTCGCTGTCCGCCCGGAGTTGGTCCCCGCCGTCGTGAGGAGGGCGGCCTCTCCGCTCCTCGGGCCTCGAGTCATCGCCGCGCTTCTGGGCGTCCTCCTGGGAACGCAGTTTATGTTTCCCCGTCGCTCCTCCTTGCGTCTATGTATGACGATTCTGAGGAGGACGATGACGGCTTCCCGGAGTTCTTCTCCGACTCCCAGGACGACGAGCTGGACTTTTGCGGCGGTGCCCGGGGTGCGCCGCCCTCGCCGCGGCTTTCTTCCTCCTGGGTTGACCGGTTGATCTCCCTGGCTCCTTCCGCCGATCTTCCACCCTTCTGTGATCCCTCTGGGACTGGCCCTCTTCCTGCTTCCCGGCGACGAGGAGGGAGGCGTCGCCGAGCTGCTCCATCGGCTCCAGAAGGTTTCTCGCCTCCGTCTCGGAGTTGCAGCGCCTCGGCTCCTCCTGTCCCGCTTGGTGCTGTCTCCGGCTTCGGTGATTCAACCGCCGCTTCCTCCTACCGCCCACGGCCGGTTTCGGGTCTGCCTCCTCATCCTCTCCAGCACAGCCAGGCGCCGGCGTTTCCTTCGGGTGGAGCTAAGTTAACCCAGGGTCAATGGAACAGCTCCGTAGGGAATGTTGAGCCCAGGTCCCCTGTGGAGACTGTTTTTGAACGTTCTTCAGAGGCTCACCTGGAACCCCGGTTCCGAGTTCCCTCCGAGGGCATCCAGACGGATGCGCCTCGGTTCCGAGTTCCCTCCGAGGGCGTCCAGACGGATGCGCCTCGGTTCCGAGTTCCCTCCGAGGGCGTCCAGACGGATGCGCCTCGGTTCCGAGTTCCCTCCGAGGGCGTCCAGACGGATGCGCCTCGGTTCCGAGTTCCCTCCGAGGGCGTCCAGACGGATGCGCCTCGGCTCCGAGATTCCTCCGAGGGTGTTCTGGAGAACACGCCTCGGCTCCGAGATTCCTCCGAGGGTGTTCTGGAGAACACGCCTCGGCTTCGAGATTCCTCCGAGGGTGTTCTGGAGAACACGCCTCGGCTCCGAGATTCCTCCGAGGGTGTTCTGGAGAACACGCCTCGGGTTCCTGATTCCTCCGAGGGTGTTCTGGAGAACACGCCTCGGGTTCCTGATTCCTCCGAGGGTGTTCTGGAGAACACGCCTCGGGTTCCTGATTCCTCCGAGGGTGTTCTGGAGAACACGCCTCGGGTTCCTGATTCCTCCGAGGGTGTTCTGGAGAGCACGCCTCGGGTTCCTGATTCCTCCGAGGGTGTTCTGGAGAGCACGCCTCGGGTTCCTGATTCCTCCGAGGGTGTTCTGGAGAGCACGCCTCGGGTTCCTGATTCCTCCGAGGGTGTTCTGGAGAGCACGCCTCGGGTTCCTGATTCCTCCGAGGGTGTTCTGGAGAACACGCCTCGGGTTCCTGATTCCTCCGAGGGTGTTCTGGAGAACACGCCTCGGGTTCCTGATTCCTCCGAGGGTGTTCTGGAGAGCACGCCTCGGGTTCCTGATTCCTCCGAGGGTGTTCTGGGGAGCACGCCTCGGGTTCCTGATTCCTCCGAGGGTGTTCTGGGGAGCACGCCTCGGGTTCCTGATTCCTCCGGGGGTGTTCTGGAGAGCACGCCTCGGGTTCCTGATTCCTCCGAGGGTGTTCAGGCGAACACGCCTCCGTTTCCTGACTCTTCCGAGGGTGTTCAGGCGAACACGCCTCCGGTTCCTGATTCCACCGAGGGTGTTCAGGCGAACACTCCTCCGGTTCCTGATTCCACCGAGGGTGTTCAGGGGAACACGCCTCTGGTTCCCGACTCCGCCGAGGGTGTTCAGGAGAACACGCCTCTGGTTCCTGATTCCACCGAGGGTGTTCAGGCGAACACTCTTCCGGTTCCTGATTCCACCGAGGGTGTTCAGGGGAACACGCCTCTGGTTCCCGACTCCGCCGAGGGTGTTCAGGCGAACACGCCTCCGGTTCCTGACTCTTCCGAGGGTGTTCAGGAGAACACGCCTCCGGTTCCTGACTCTTCCGAGGGTGTTCAGGAGAACACGCCTCCGGTTCCTGCCTCTTCCGAGGGTGTTCAGGAGAACACGCCTCCGGTTCCTGCCTCTTCCGAGGGTGTTCAGGAGAACACGCCTCCGGTTCCTGCCTCTTCCGAGGGTGTTCAGGAGAACACGCCTCCGGTTCCTGCCTCTTCCGAGGGTGTTCAGGGGAACACGCCTCCGGTTCCTGCCTCTTCCGAGGGTGTTCAGGAGAACACGCCTCCGGTTCCTGCCTCTTCCGAGGGTGTTCAGGAGAACACGCCTCCGGTTCCTGCCTCGTCCGAGGGTGTTCAGGAGAACACGCCTCCGGTTCCCGCCTCCTCCGAGGGTGTTCAGGAGAACACGCCTCCGGTTCCTGACTCCGCCGAGGGTGTTCAGGAGAACACGCCTCCGGTTCCTGCCTCGTCCGAGGGTGTTCAGGAGAACACGCCTCCGGTTCCTGCCTCGTCCGAGGGTGTTCAGGAGAACACGCCTCCGGTTCCCGACTCCGCCGAGGGTGTTCAGGAGAACACGCCTCCGGTTCCTGCCTCCGCCGAGGGTGTTCAGGAGAACACGCCTCCGGTTCCTGCCTCGTCCGAGGGTGTTCAGGAGAACACGCCTCCGGTTCCTGCCTCGTCCGAGGGTGTTCAGGAGAACACGCCTCCGGTTTCCGACTCTGCCGAGGGTGTTCAGGCGAACACGCCGCCTCCAAGGCTCAAGGTTCCACGCCGCCGGCCTCCAAGGCTCAAGGTTCCACGCCGCCGGCCTCCAAGGCTCAAGGTTCCACGCCGCCGGCCTCCAAGGCTCAAGGTTCCACGCCGCCGGCCTCCAAGGCTCAAGGTTCCACGCCGCCGGCCTCCAAGGCTCAAGGTTCCACGCCGCCGGCCCCCAAGGCTCAAGGTTCCACGCCGCCGGCCCCCAAGGCTCAAGGTTCCACGCCGCCGGCCTCCTCGTCTGCTGGTTCCTCGTCGCCGGCCTCCTCGTCTGCTGGTTCCTCGTCGCCGGCCTCCTCGTCTGCTGGTTCCTCGTCGCCGGCCTCCTCGTCTGTTGGTTCCTCGTCGCCGGCCTCCTCGTCTGTTGGTTCCTCGTCGCCGGCCTCCTCGTCTGTTGGTTCCTCGTCGCCGGCCTCCTCGTCTGTTGGTTCCTCGTCGCCG
This sequence comes from Apricaphanius iberus, assembly GCA_028564705.1. Classification (NCBI taxonomy): domain Eukaryota; kingdom Metazoa; phylum Chordata; class Actinopteri; order Cyprinodontiformes; family Aphaniidae; genus Apricaphanius; species Apricaphanius iberus. The sequence goes on along the minus strand of JAPXFQ010002641.1, from coordinate 400,880 downwards.
GCCTCCTCGTCTGCTGGTTCCTCGTCGTTGGTTCCTCGTCGCCGGCCTCCTCGTCTGTTGTTTCCTCGTCGCCGGCCTCCTCGTCTGTTGGTTCCTCGTCGCCGGCCTCCTCGTCTGTTGGTTTCCTCGTCGCCGGCCTCCTCGTCTGTTGGTTCCTCGTCGCCGGCCTCCTCGTCTGTTGGTTCCTCGTCGCCGGCCTCCTCGTCTGTTGGTTCCTCGTCGCCGGCCTCCTCGTCTGTTGGTTCCTCGTCGCCGGCCTCCTCGTCTGTTGGTTCCTCGTCGCCGGCCTCCTCGTCTGTTGGTTCCTCGTCGCCGGCCTCCTCGTCTGTTGGTTCCTCGTCGCCGGCCTCCTCGTCTGTTGGTTCCTCGTCGCCGGCCTCCTCGTCTGTTGGTCCCTCGCCGCCGGCCGCCACGTCATGGGTCTTCTGGGGACTGTGGTTTTGTCCCTCCGTCCTGGACCCCCTCCTCCCGCCCTGGCTTGAGTTTCCTACTTGGTGCGCCAGGTGGCGCACCTTGAGGGGGGGGTATTGTCATGATCCGTCCCTGTCTGTGTTGTTTTTTCCTCCCTGTTTCCTCCCAGTCTGTTTTAGTTTATTAGTCCTAGTTTGTTTCACCTGTTCTTTTGTCCTCCCTGTGTTTCCCTCCTCTGCTCCCAGGTGTTCCCTGTTTTGTGATTACCTCTTCCCACAGTATATATGCCCTTCTGTGCCTGTCTGTCCTCGTCGGGTCGTTGTCGTCGTTACCTCCCCTAGTTCTCTGTGCTTCTCGTCTTTCTGGACATTTAATAAACATGGGCCGTAAGAGCCACAAACGCCGCTCCGCATCTGGGTCCTCCTTTAGCCGAAACATGACAGAAAACATTAATAGGTTTTTGGTAGTATCTGCCTTAGCCACAGTGTACACCTAATATTACGTTTGTATTCGTTAGTTAAACTTTAGAGATTAATGGCTAGGTCAATCCACCATACATGTATGGCCCAAATTTCTGTAACCACATATTTGAATTACTGGTTGGGTGATCAGAATCTGTGTTTTTGACTAAGGTTGGAGCACAGTCATGTTAACAGCTAGGGAGGTGGTATTGGTTAGGGTTTGGGTCTGAGGAATGCATCATGTCAATGAACGATCCCTAAAAAAGAAAAATGAAGCAAAACGATTTGTGGATCTGAGTGCGACTAAAAAACGTTGTGACCTTTTTTGCCATGGCCCCTTCCTGCACATTGTGATAATGGATGAGTGATCTTTGACCCTTTAATACATTCTAGCTACCCTTACTCAGCTGCTCCCTGTCTTTCTTTCTCCCCATCCTCCGTTTTTTGGCTTCCTGCCTGTCTGTCTCTCTTCTCTAATGAGACAGGGACTTTCCTCCCTGTGGGGAAAGAGGTCAGTGCTCCAGACACACATGTACAGCCACACGCACTCACACACACACACACACAGATAAACATCCAGACAAACATGGCACAAATGCATACAAATTCAGACAGGATGCAAGCAAACTTATACACATCTATGCAGATAAAAGGGCAAACACACACTGAGGCTGCCACTGCCTCACCACACACATGAACACGCACACTCACACACACTGACCCAAAAGTCTCTTCTCTATTATGCAGAATATCAGTTGGCTGATGGCAGAGCTGATTATGCAGCTACCCTCTGCTTGCCCACAACTCCCTGGTGAATATCTGGCTTTAAATCCACCAATCCCAAATGTCTTTTTAGCATATCAATGGAAATTTTTATATTCCTAAACAGCGGGACTTGTAAACATACTGTTTTTCACAACTTCTCCATTTCGTCATGTCATTGTAGGCCCATTAAAATAAAAAAAAGTACAACAACAAAAAACGATACACAAAATGCTACTTAAATAAATATTTAGCTTCCACAGTGATACAAATGTTGTAGATGTGTGTTGGTGTATTTTCCATCTTTAGAATACATACTATAATAATTGTTTAGATGCTGGTTTTTTTCTCAGCTCATACAGAACAAAGAAAATCCAAAAAATTCATCAAAAGCTAGTTAAATCCATTTGCAACGTTATTTCTATTAATTCAATTGTGGTATTTGTTATACAGATTTTGAAACTACTGAATGTTACAGTGAGCACGTGTAGAGCCATCCTTTTACCATAAACTAGCTGCGATTAGTAAGTGTGCATGGTGCCATCTCCAATGGTCAATGAGCAAGCGGCTAGGTACACCATGGAAAGGTCTGTAGTCCATTAAGGGCAACACTCAGTATGTTTAGTTGCACACCTACATCAAATTTTGGCAATAATTTTAATAATAGCTCAACCAAAAAAGGGAGTCTTTATCCCACTTTAAATATCACTCAGAAAATAGAAGAATTGAATGAAAAGTGTTCAACTCCGCCACGCCAGGTCCCAGCATTCGCCCTTTCACGCTGGCATTCTTCCTGTTTGACTAGAGTCACACAGATAGTAAACAAAAGCTGGAAGGAGTGAAGCAGATGGACTAACAGCAGGAGATACACAGTGAGTAAAGAAATGGAAAAAAGCAACGCTGGAGCACAGTACATTTTATAAGTACTGTACTGTTTGATTGTATTACACTTGTTGCTGCAGAGTTGTTTTGTACGGTGTTATTATTCCCGCATCCAGGGTCTCGTCACTTCCATTGAAAAGCTCAGTGGAGGTGGGTTGGAGTTGCATGGGAGAAAATTTGATTTTCTAACCGCATTATCACTATATGATAATGTGGTATTATCACTATAATGCACTGACTAAGCCACACAGGAGAAACAACATCTAAAGGCAATATAGAGTAACCAGTTAAAATTACACATATAGCTTTGTACTGTAGGAGATATTTGGGAATTCCCTGAGAGAATATACTGTATTTTTCACTATTAAATGCACAGATAAGGATTTTAACTCAGGACCTTCTCTCTAAAAGCACTGTTAAAAAACTCAGCAAATGACATGTACCATGTTTTACAGAAAGCTTCTAGCTCAGGAAAATGCTTGAAAACATTTTTTTAACACTTGGAAGTGTTAGATGGAGAGGCGCACTTTGTGATTTCACAGAAGAAAAAAATAATTCCACTCCCACCTCTATCCACTTTCCCTCACTTGTTGGGGAAATTTCCTACAATGGGGCTTTCCAAATTTTAATATTACTTAAAATAGCAAGTGCAGTAGAATTATGCTACACTGGTGAAGGGGGGAAGCCAATATCTTGAGAATGAGTTCATTGCTCCAGAGCTGCAACCCTGAAAGTCAATCTTCTTTACCTGCATATGGCAGTTATCTCAAATTTAAAATCCCCAGTACAATGTAAACGACTCAACAGCTCCACAGTAACTGAATTCAGATGACTCTCCCAAATACATTCATTCAGCTGTGTCCCAGAAGTATGAATTTATAGATTGTTCCTTTGTGGAAGTGAGGAATAGTGACCTGCAGAAAGATTGCTTGCTAAGCAGGAAGCAAAATAATCTGGCCCTCTAGGTACGCAAACATGTGTGCAAATGCCATATGCTCTGATATTTATCTGTGTATTGCGGTTCTCTGTGTGTATATGTGTTGGGGTTTTTTTGTCAGTGTAGGTTACACATGACAAGATGTGAATGTGGTCCCTCTTGCAAGATCAATGATAATACAATGCATTGCCTTTCTGCATGTTTTTTGGCTGCTAATTGAAAGGCCATCTGTGGTATACTGGAGAGGATTAGTATGAGGTAAACTGCCAGGCTCGTTATTTGAGGAAAAAGTAGCCCTCAGAGGGCAAAACAAATTACTTTCTGTCCAGTTTAACCTTCAGAGGACTCAGCTGTTGTAGTTAAGGTGTGTATGCATGTACAGAACTGATGGATGTTCGTGAGAGGTTTATAAGAGACGCGAAAGTACGGCTCAGCAACAAAATAGTTGTAATATAAGAAGAATATGGCAGCTAAGACCAATGCCAGCAGCCTATTAGTGCATGTTTGGACTGACGAAGAGACTGTGCATAGTGATTGTGGATATCATACTTTGACTCTGTCTGCTTCACTCCCGCCAGCCTCTGTTAGCTGCCTGAGTGCAGCTCGAAGCTAACCAGTATAAGCCTAACCCATACGGGTGCATATCGCCATCAGTCGTTGGGGAGTCGAATGTACTTGATTTAATAATTTGATTTTCTGAGTGACATATAAACTGGGACTTGGCTGTCAATAGGGGGCAAGCCCTTAGTCTGATTACTCCAAAAAGCCGATGTAGATGCGGATTTAGACGTATTGACTATACCTGTGTCTGCTGCAGTATGACTGCAAGAACCATAAACATGGAAGCAGACTTGACCCGTGTGTCTCTTCAGTTTCCTGTGTAAGCTGAGCTCTGTGTGTGTGTGGGTGTGTGTGTGTGTCTGTGTGTAAGTGGCCCTGTGGAACTTCTTGTCACTCCTCGAGTCTGTTGAAAACAACCTCTCTTCTCCATTAGTTTTGCTCCATGTCTGCAAACTGGCACATGTGTGTGTCGGCCTTTATGTGCAAGGGACATTCCATCTGTCTCCTGTCACCAGCAATCCTGTCTGCATAATGAGGACCTGTTAAGATCTAGGGTCATTTCTCCAGAGGTCAGAGTTCATTCTTTCTAAAGGTGAAAAGCCGCTCGGGTCAGCTTAGGTGTTATGTGACACTGAACACACACACAGCTGCAGCCAGAATCTGTTATGTTCAGACAAGGCACTGTTATTCTCATAATGTATATGGACCAGGGGTCGGGTTATTGGAATATTCTCCGTACTTGACCATTTTTTAGAACAGTGATGGAAAAATCTAAAGGCTGTCCGTCATTTTAACAGATTAGTGTTCACACCTCCCTCTGGCCGCTTTACGTGATGCAGAGATTTTTTTTTCCAACTCTATGGACGGAGTGCAGTTAAAAAAAAATCCATCCATTATTTATCTTTCTTCTCCTTGAAGGGTCCATGGGGGGTCTGCTGCATTTCTCCAGTGGTTATCTGGTGAGAGGCGTGGTGCACCTTGGACAGGTCGCAAGTCTATCCATCCCAGTGCGCCGGGTTGGATGTGCGCCATAGAGCCCGATGTGCGCCACAGATGTTGTGCGGCGCCTGCTGCAGGTTTAACCACAGGCGCTCCTACGGTGGTTCACAGGTCAGGAAACAGCTACGATGGGAGAAATGTTTCCTCATGGTAAACTTTTTGTCTGAAGTGAATAACGTAATTCCCGTCTCCAGAGGATCAAAGCGCAGATTATGCCAGCAGCAGATCAACAGCTATGATTACCCATGGGGGTAATCCATTCTGTCCAGGGAACCCCCCCAATCACATTGAAATTTGACAGATAAAAATAGATTATGACTGTATTTTACTCTTCCGGTCACAATGACGGACAAAAGAATGTATAGCGCAACCTCTGATACAGACATAAAAAAATTAACTTAATACTTACAAGAAATAATAATCTAATAAAAAAAAAAAAATAATAATAATAATATGCTGCTTAGATGTGATCATCGCTAACTTTTATATACCAGTGTAAAACAGCCTGGCAATCACATTGAGTAAAATCAGGGCAAGACAGAGCCCTATAAAAGTATGAATATTAACTTTTTTAAATTTTACCACAAACTTTACAATATTTTTTGGAATGTAATAAGACAGACCAACATAAGGCTGTGAGTAAATTGATAGGAAATGAAACATTGTTTTTACATGCTACAAATAAAAACCTGATGATTTAGCATGCAATCATACTCAGCTGCCCTGAATCAGTGATTTGTAGAACATCTGTTTGAAACAATAACACCTGAAAGTGTTATAGTTAATTAGGCAGAGTTCATTCATATTCAATGAAAAGCATCCAAAGACATCAATTTTCCAGTCTTTCCACACACTTTCAATTGGGTTTTCTTGTGGACATTTACCAGGTCCCAAAAGATAAAGATGATTTTATCCAAAACATGTATTTGTAGTCCTGGCTTTATGTTTAAGGTTGTTTTCCTGTGTAGAATTACATTTTTGTAAAAAAAATAATTCAGTGCATGTTCAAGCAGAGACAAAGGGGCCAATTTGCAGTTCTCAGTTTTATTTTAAACAGATTAAGATATGCAGTTTACAGAGAAACATGCCCATTTTCTCTGGGCCAGATAAAGACATCTGACAACGAATGGTTTTCTTGCCATAACTTTTATAGACATCCAAAACTTCCCAGGATCTGGGCGTCTCTTCTCCCTCGGAATCTGCTCCAATCAGAACGTTTTTAAAAAGTGTCTTGACACCGACTGGTCCGTCAAGAATTATGCATTCATAAGATGGAAGTGTACTCCTCTTTGCTTTTACAACTGCCATTTCCTGGGTCCAGGTCAAAAGTTCATTCTGAGTTTTATGGTTTTACGGTCCCGGGTACTCCCTACTTCTAGCTTCTATCTTAAATCCTAATCTACAGACATCCTGGTTTTACAACATGCAGTAAATTATTACCCAAGAGTTTTATTGCTTAAAACCTTACCCCAATTAAAATACTGGTAAAGAATGTGTTTTACAACCATGAATAATATAAAACTGACTTTTACCTCTGAATGCTTACTAAAGATATTTAAAACATATGTACTACGAAACTGTATATAAAAATAGCCCCAAAAAAGTAAAATACAACACCTGTTAATAGGTCAACCTTTAACCCAGTGTAAAGTCTTACAGATTTTCTTCCAGGGATTCCATGTCCTTTACTCCATCCATCTTTCCATTTGCTTGTGTCAGCTTTCTTGGGTTTGGTTTCTTCAGACCCCCAGACGGTCATGGCAGATGATTACTTGTACTGAGCCAGGTTTTGCCAGCAGTTTCTTCCTATTAAAGAGGAGCTTTTGCTCTCCTCTGTCGCTACATGCTTGCTTAGTATGAGGGATTGCCGAGGAATTGCTCTGGTTGGAGTCTGCATGATCCGGGCACAACCTCACGTCGCCGACTCAACGCAATCTGCTGGGATTCCTTACATAGAAAATTTAACTGAATGGAATGTTTGTATTATTGTTTTGAAATTACTTTTATTGCAAAGTGCCTTTAGATGCCATTTATTGTGAATTGGTGCTATATATATAAAAGTGAATTGAATTTAATTAAAATGTTCTTTGCTGAAGAACAGCCGTGTCTTTGTAATTTTAAAGTTGTACTATTAGTATTATAATGAATTATATTAAAGATTTGGTATATTAATGTGACGAAATGGAAAAAGAAATGTTAAGGGGCTTCAATATTTTTGAAGACAATGCATGCACACCACAACTCTGTATTTCTTTTTTATGAAAAAAACATTTATGTCTTTAAGAAATTGCTTAAAGAACAATTTTTTTTTTACATATTTAGTTTTATTTCAGCTTCACATTGTGTCTACAGCCCTTTTCAGTGAAAGAGATATTAGAAAGAGCTTTGGAGAACAGAAACAAAAAACAGCAGAAGAAAAAAAACCAAAATGAAATATCAAATGAGACCTCTTGTAAAATGCATTTGCAAAACAGTATAAACAAATAGTTAACAAAAAACAAAAAGGTGTTTGTACTAATCAAGCTTGTAGTTAGATGTATTTATGAGGGCTCTCAATTTAGTAAGATCATTAAAAAATAATATTACTCCCTACAAGCTGCTTTCTTAAGTGCCTCAAAAATACAGCTGTTTTGATCATGGGACTAAATAATTTATGGGCTCACTTTTTTTTCTGCTGTTCAGTTGTTTTTGGTTTGATAGCACCCTTTGAGTGATGTGCAATATTAGTTATATTATATTTTGCCTTCTCAGACCACAGCCCTCTCTTCCATGTTACTATCTCTTACATGGCTTATGGGAAACTGTAAAAGAGACTTATTTTGTATTTCTATCACTGTAGCTTTCTTCTTACCATGGTTCAAAAATGGCAATTTTGTAGAGTGTACAACTTGAGTTGTCCTATCAGTTTTTCGTCCTGAACTATAGCTCACTGCAGCTAAAAAAGTGGTGTTGGTCTGACATGCTTTCCTTGTCTTGCAATTAGGTACATGGCTATTTGTTGGTAGCTTTGCAGATGGGCCACATACTGTCCATTTTCAGATGATAGATTGAACAGTTATGAGAATGCACACAAAAAATCCAACAATTATAAAAAAGGAGAAACGTATGAAATATTATTTATTTTAAAATATCTCTCACACTAAAACTGAATAACAAGGAAGTTCAAGGTCACCCTTAAGCCTATAGTGGCTGTGTGGCTTACACGGACATCTGTTAACATCCTCACAAACTCATTGTACTCCTGCACCAACGCCAGCCATGCCAAAACAAATATCACACACAAACACCTAGCCCAAGCAGTTAAAAGCAAAGTTTACACCCTCAGGCTAAACACAAAGCTGTCCATAACTAAGTCTCTGCATTGAAGTGATTTCTCTGAGTTCCACTTCACTGCTGCTTGTATTGTTTTTATTTAGTTTTTAGGTACTGCTATATTGGGGTTTTGTTGAGCGAGTTATATTGCTGTAGATCATAGAAAGTCTGGTGAAACAAAGTCCATTGTGCATCAAAACATTATTTCCTTTATGTTTTATTTTTATCGAGTTTGTGCTAGGATTGTTTTTGGAATTGTTAACATAGGGTAAAGAAAAGAAAACCTAAAACCTGACAAACTATTCAATACCTGCTAACAACTTTTTTCAACCGATCAGATGCTTTATGCACATTTTTATTAGTATTTATGACAGAACCGAGATCTCTAAAATTAGGTTAGAGAGAATGAACAATGGGATGTTAGCTGTAATCAAAACCAATAAAGTAATGTGTGTCTGACGTTCTTTTGTTTAGATATTTTTCTTCTTCTGTCTGTTTTAACAGCTGTCAAATATAGAAGTAGGTCAGGTACATGGGGAGTTTGTATTGGAATATAGACTGCAATAAATCTGAATGTTTGTCTCTTACACTGTGCAGGTGTTCTTACTGAAGCATATTTGATCATTTTAAAAAACATTCCATGAAAGTCTGCTCATGTTTTTCCTCCTCTGAACTGGTAAAGTTAAAGAAACTAAAAAAAAAACTCAGCCTTGGACTGCCTAGGGGTGGAGGGGGTGTACAGGGGTGTAGCCTGTAGCCGATGGTAGCCTATCTGGATGTGTATATGTATGAATGCATGTCTATCTCTTCAGCTGAACAGGATACAGGAGGTCAGAAGAGAGGGTTAAAGGTCAAAGCCTGACTAAATAATTGCCAGATAGTATTCCAAATGACATAGTCTCAAACACAAATATGTATTTATAGCTGTATACATTGTTATTTTTTTTATGTCTGGACAGTTTTGTCCTATATGGCCTCCATTTCCAAAACCAAACTCAAACATGCTGCTCTTCCCCACCTTCCTTAGTGGCACTTAGAGATCGACCCCTCAGTGTGCACAAATAAAGTGCGAGAGCTAGTCCTGCTGACAGGCTATCAGTTAGGATACAATAGGAAAAAATAGGATGCCGAGAGCAAGAGAGAAGCATGGACCATGAATTTAGCCCATCGGCATCGAGAGGCCAGAGGTTGCAATAAAAACCCACTGCCAGATATATGCACACACACAGTTGCGACCTTAACTACTAATATTATATATATATATAAATAAATAATCATGCAGTGGTGTTCATTGAAATATGGTCGAATGTGGAGGGCAGACAGGTGGCTAGGTTCTCTAAGAGAAGATAGAACAGCTAGCTTGGGAGTTTTAGTATCTGCCCTTTCAAATGAGTCTGGAGGAAAGTTCAGTGAGCTCACAAGTGATTTTTTACGACAAGGCTGAGAGGTGTAAGATCTTCTGTTGTTCTGGGTGGACTTTATCTTAATGTCATGGTTTAAGGGATTTATACCACTTTGTCTGGACAGTTGGTTAGATGGAATATTGCAAAGGCATGTGAGAGACTAAAGCTCTGCTGATTCATATTTTTGGCACAAACATGAAGTTAACCCCTTTTTTTTAAGTCATTCATCAAAAATTGTAAATGAAGACATATGGTAAAACAAAATCATTTCCAATGGCAACACTCGTATTTTTAATGGTATAGAGGCAAGAAAAAGTGTTTGTCCTGTATAGGATACCTTTATGGGATTTAAAACTGAACTTTAACTAGCACACTTCAATTTTTTTGTTAATTTGCTGCATAACCCTAGTTCACTTGCGATTAAGATCATAAACATGTTTCCAAATGTTACTTGTTAGGAATGCTGATGGAGAGCATAATTAACTGTCCTTTGAGATCTTCTGAATGAGTCAATGATGACCTTTTAGAATAAATTTTGAAGGTTGTCAATCATAAAAAAGGCTAACCACTGTTCAACATTTTCCTTATTTTGTGGATAATGGCTTACACTGTGTTTAACCTTAGAAATGACATTGAAGCTCTGTCCAGACTGACAGATGTCAATCACTTGTTTTCTTGTCTGTTTCTGATAATTTTTTTTTACCATTGGTACAAGATGGGTTGCTTTCCAAGATCTGTTAGAAAATTTCATATTGTTAGATAGGGACAGTTCCAGGTGCCACTTGTAAAGCTACCAATCGTTTGATTAGTACAGAGCATTGATTACAAAAGAGTTACAAATGTGATTTCATGATAAAACAGTCTTTGTCCTCACTAGAGGTGTGCAAAGCAGATGGTATTTGTATCTGTATGTGTGTTTTTTTCATGTTACAATTCTAATTTAAGTTATATTTAATTATTCATTATAATAATTATGGATACGCAATGTTGATTGATGTTCTCCCATAAATCCATCAATGAACGTAGCTTTAAATGCATGTGATTATGCATAGTAGATAGACATATGTTTAATACCTCTACTGAAATGAATTTTGAACATACATATCACTACAGGTTTTATCTGCAGCAATGACTGTAAAATGCACTCCACAC